>JALGQZ010000014.1:15320350-16028230 GCA_023105745.1 Austropuccinia psidii
ATCTTTTTACCTTAGAAGTTTCTTTTCTGATTACTTATTAGGACTGCTAAAAAGTCTTCTTCAGCTGTGACTCCCCAGTTTCAAAATTTTATTTTTGAGATTGGTAGGTAAATTTTTTAGTATATGCAGAAGAGAAGCTAATACAACTTAGCATCCTTTGTTACAGGATTAATTTGTAAAGTCAAAGCTGTTTACCTGTGAATTCTCTCTCAAGGACTTCCTTATCCAATACCACACTAAAGAGACTTTCACCATGTGTATACTAAATTTATATTTCAGTAAAAGTCAAATGTATAAAAGATAAAGATTAAGTAAAGTTCCTAAGGGCTAGATAATTACATAACAAATATTGTATCAGATAAAATAGGAGTGTAGAGTAACATTTCATATTACTGAGAGAATAGTGAGAGATAAGTAATAGCTGTAGTAAATTTAGGAAAAATAGCATTTTTATCACCTAAAAATCAATAGCATGTAATAAAGTAATAAAGCAGGAGAGATAAAATCAAAAGGAAATTATAAAATAATTAAGTAGTAATTAAATAAAGAGTATGGGATGATTGTAAACTTCTTTAAAAACTTACAAATTCAAGATCTAAATATGTTACAACACAACATTACAAAAACTAATAATTTCACATATGCTCGAGAACATTGTAGTGGTTAGTCATCTGATTTTATCAAATGTAAAGTGATTGCAGGTTGGGTCTTATCATTTTATCTTCTAATAATTTGTTGGTCTTTTTTCAATAATAACTACAAAGAGAACCATCCTCACAATGTTCAAGATTTAATTTTTTTCATTATCTTTTGTTGTAAATTATTCAAAAATTTCAACACAGTCAAGTGTTACATTAAATTTGGATAAATAAATAAATAAGTAGTATTTTATGGAATAGCAAGATTTATGATGATAATTGGATTAATGAATTTGAAAATGAAAATGAACTCCTGAGTAAGCCTGTCTCCCACTGGAATACTGGCTCATTTTGGCCAATCTGTATCCTATACTTAGTTCATCCACAGTTTTTTTGTATTATATTCAAACCCTGGGACCAGCCATCTTCTAATTTCTGGTAGCAGGAAGGGTTCCCAGGGGTATTAAAGACTATGATTTCCCTTTTTTTCATCTTCCCTCCCTGAACTTTCTTCTTCTCTACTTTTTCCCACCCTTTTTTTTCAAAAAGATTGTTCTAATTAAAAACTTACCCTCATTTTAAATTTTTTCTTCTATTGTAATTTTTTATGAATTTTTTCCTCCTCCTACCCTTTAATTTCCATTGACTTATTATTCTTAAAGATTCTTACCTCCTAACAGCATTTTTTTTCATAATTGATTTTTTTATCAAATTTGTGCATTTCCTACCTAGTTAAATATTTTCTTCTTGAGATCTTCATCAACAAAACTTCCAACCTTGCATGACACTAAAAACAGAAAACATGATTTTAACACTCATGGCTCTACAGGAAAACTAATGTAAGAACCAACTTTTCATGGCTTTGGGTCTATTTCATCCAAGTGGATGAGAATAATGTAGAATTAAATGTAATTAATTGATTTGGAATTCCATGCAAAAATAGAATCAAACATGATCTTACTGAAAGTACCAAGGCAATGATCAATCATTTGACAGGTCTCCATCAGCTACAACACCCAAATACAATGAATTTAATGGCTCTTGGATCACTTGATAAGTAATTTACAAATTGAAATCCCAAATAATTCAGTAATGTTATCATTGAAATATATACTATACTCTCTGAATTACACATTCTTCACAGACTCTCTTCTTGGAAAACCTCAAAACAGCTCTCATTTACTTTGTAGCAAAATTTTATTTGGTGTTTTCAATTAACAAATCCAAATGTTTTTATTACCTAATTTAGATATGCCAGGCAAGGGCTTTGAAATTTATGGTTGGTCATACAGAACTACAATATCATTTTGCAAATCTTTAATTTTTGATGGAAAACAAATTCTATCAATCTTGGGTCAAAATCATAAGCTAGTTTCATTCAAAACTAATGCTTAGATAAACTCCAATTTCACTTCTCACATGGAATTTATGTGACATTTTATTGAAAAATGATTTAATCTATCATCAACCTTGTTAGGCTTGATGCGAATTCAAGTTGCATGAATTAACAATTTCTCTTAACATAAAATTCTTTGCATGCCCTCACTCATGTGCTACTCTTTCTCAAATTTTCATTAGCATTATTATAAAATATTCTCTTAACATCAAGACTCAATCTATCACCACCAAAAATGCAGCTATGAATGTGAGAATGGCTCAAGGAATCTGGAAGGTGTGGATAGGAAGCTTTGATTAAAAATCAAGTACTTTTCCTGTCCTCCAAATGTTTATAAGGTAAAATTTAATTTAAAATTGTAAATTTTTAACAGTTTTGAGGAGAAAACATGCCAAATTCATTGTTTTGAAATTTCTTAGTATAAAAATGATATTATAAAGATTTATTTTTTTATCAACAATAAAATTTATCCAAAAATACTCTGCAAGATATATTAATGGCTACAAAAGAAATTTCTTCAATAGTAATTTCAATTGGAGTTTATTGAGAAGATAAATTCAGGAAGCTAATATAAAAACAGAGTCTTCAACAAGAATATTAAAGAGAAAACATGCACAAAAAATGACCTGAGTGAATTTGGAGACAAAGTGACAAAGTTAACATTGATGAAAGATGCTTTAATTCAATTTTAGGTTGGTTCAAGGGCAAAAATGATTATAGGAGTTACAAAAAATTATTATCATAATTTTTACCATGGTTAAAGGCTTAACAATTACTTAAAATGGTGTTTGGAATCTTTTATCAATTGGTTTAACAGTGTTTAAGCTAATTATGAAAGGAAAATATTCTAACATGTAGAGAAAAGTTGGGCAAAGAATAAATTCTTTTATATCAACCAATTTTCTTACTCCAAAAGGTAAAATTTTCTCTAATCAGTTGAAAGAAACACTTTGACAACAGAAAAGCCAATTATAACATCATCAGACCCTGGTTGTAGCCATTTTAGTCCCTTAAATCAGCCATTTACATAGTAATACCTTGTTTCAAGCCTTCAAAACATGTCAGAATGTGTGTAACAGACCTCAAAACCATTTAAAATGGTTTTTACTCGGAATTTTCAAACTTAATGGTAGTTTTCTCCTTTTGGAAACTGTTAAAACTGCCCTGGTTGGTATCAAAACCTTATCATCAATTGAGTAACAGACCCTGTGACTCAATTCCAGGCCAAAATTCATACAATGTTTCATAAATTTTGACATTGCACACCTGTCAGCAAGAAATTTGGAGGAATCTGGTAGCCTTGGAGCCAAGATTCCTTCCCCCCCTTCAAAAAAAATTAATCTTTCCAATTCATTTTTTCTGGAATTCTTCATCATTTACAATACTAGTATCTTCAATATTTAATTCAATTGAAAAATTAAACTACACAGCTATAGTTATTCATTCCAAATATGTAAATTCAAGTTCACTTACTTAATACATGCACACATTTTGACTTTACAATTGAAAATACTTCAATTCCTCATAGCTTCTGAACTAAACACCACACCACATTTTCAACAAAATAATTGATGGTTAACACCACATGTATTGTGAATGAATTCAAGGTTTGGAGTATTTTTATATTTTCATACATAAAATACTAAAAACATAATTTAAACTTATTTAGAGTTGAATCACAGAATTTTCACTCAGAGTTTAAAGCTTTAAATATGACTGTGACACAGATTATTAAGATTAATGAAGGTTTTTATTGATGATATAAGGGCTTTGCCATGGGAATAGTGGTGATGATCACTGTTGAAAGCCCTGGGTGCAGTCTTACCAGTTGGGTTACTATAACAAGAGATACAATACACTAAGATTAGGGTATACCTGATTCTTTTCCAAGGATATAACTGTTTTTGACAGTTTTACTACATACAAATTTAAGAGCAGGATGGGGATTCCGTTTCTGGAAGAGAAAAGACCTACTTCTTATCTTGAAATGGGGTGGAAAGGTCCTGTTAGCCTGTGACTCAAAACCAGAGCACAAGCATGACAGCCAAAATACCATAAACCAATGGTATAGCCAAAATACCACCAAAACATGGAACTGAGCCAAACTAGCTCAAAAGGTATCAAAAGAAAGAGGAAACTCACCTCTTCCTGAAAATATAAGTCCCATCACCATAGGACAAGAAATAACAAAGTTATTCCTGCTCAAAGTTATTGCTGAGCATAAACCTTAATTTTCACCTCTCATCTAAAATCTAGAAGGAGAGGCTTAACCCCATCAAATGGGTATTCAAAATGAAGCTCTAAGCCAGGGCTATCCAATGGCACCAGCCAAACTGAGCCAGCACCAGTATTACTTGAGTTATGGTCAAATTCAGACCAAATAAGGGTGAACAAAACATTCACCTCTCATCTAACTTTTACAGTTTTAGTGTGAGATACCTAAAGTGGGGTCTTTTTGGAAAGAGCACAATCAGGGCTATCTGATGGTGCCATCCATTTCCTCATAACTCAACTACAACAGAAGTTATTGGCCAAACAAGCTTAATACAGCTTTTGACCAGACCACGCCAATGTACAAAAATACTTGTAAATGGGATACCTTTGTCATATTTAATGATAACCATGTCAAGTTGGGTACCATTGTGTAGAGCACATTCAGGGCTATTCAATGAACCAACTTTGAGCTTGATATCCCAAAAACTGACAGAGTTATGACCATTTTAAGGTCAAAATCCCACCTGCTGTCAGATACAGCCTTACCATGGGATAATATCCCATAACCATGAATATGAGGTGTCAAATAGACGAAGAAGCATGTTTTTACTTCAATACCTCATATGTCAGTCAATACTGGGGTCCCATACAGCTTCTGTACAGCATTCTACGCGTCATACACGTCAGAATCAGGCTGTGAGGTCCCCAGATGAAAATTTTCACCCTGTATTGGTGAAAACTGCCCAGATGTGGTTTCAAAACCACATCTGAGCCCAATACAGGGTATACAGGCTGTTTGCAAACCACAAGCCTGTCCTGGAGAGTGAGAAATCTTCACTTCCTCTACGTGGAAAGGTCTAGCAGCCTTTCCACCTCAATTTCAGGATAAAAGGAGGGCTTTTCACAGCCAAAAACCTTTCCTCATCTTGCTCTTGAATAACCTACGTAGTAAACTGTCAAAAACAGTTTTACTCTTGGTTAAATAATCAGGTATACTCTTAATTTAAAGTATTGTAGTCTTTATTATTGTAATCCAACAGGTAAAGCTGCACCCAGGGCTTTCAACAGCGCTCACCACCACTATATCTTTATAGTAAAGCCCTTTAAATCTTAAATTATATCATTTATCATCAATCTTATCATCTTTTAAAACCATTTTTACCGTGTCACAGTCATAGTTAAAGCTTGTAAATACTCATATACACCTTTATCATAGACTCAGCCTGACATTTTGGGGGCCTGGCCGTGTTTTTTTCAACTTTTTGGACCTTACAAGTAAGTCTTTTCTCTTTTTTATGACTTATTAACACATTGTTTTATCTTTTTTTAGGCGTAATTTCCCTTTAAAAATATATATTTTATATATTTTTATCTTTTTTCATACACTCATATTATAAAAGAGTATTTTTCACGTGGCTAATACCCACTGAAAATAATTATTTTTGGCGTGTTTTGTATATAAAAACACATCAGCCATCAATAAGTCCTGTATTCTTGACTGAATAAGGACACCTCTGACTGAAAACCCATCAGTTGAGGCGTGGATTAAGTGTATTGTTGACTCAATAACACTTATACAAAACCACTTGTACAGAATACACTTGAAAACCACAAGTGTATCTGTGGGATACTGGCACACAAACAGTGTGACAGGGCACCATAAGCTGTATTTTTGACGTGAAATTGTTAATTCAATTACACTGTCATTATACAAGGGCATATTGTAATAATATACAAGCCCAGAAGCCATTCTTAGACGTGCAAAACCAGCCTTTTAAGAAGTCTTAACTGACATAAGCCCTCTTTTTCCTGTCTTGATTCAGTGGAAGAAAACTACATCCCACTTGAAACCCAGTCACAGGGCAACACACCAGTGACACCCTCAGAACCAGAGGGCAGCAAGGGTAAAGGAAAAAGGCTTAGTGAAGGCCTCATTACAGCCAAGAAGTGGACACCAATAGCCACTCAGAGGAGTAGAAAACCACGAAACTCTGCTTCAATACAAGGTAAACCAACCTTAACCACTTGTACAGGGAAGATTACAATTATTAACCCAGTTGTAACCTCCAAAGGCAAACTGCCCAAATCAGCAGATAACAAATTTGTACAAGGCACAGTCAAAGGTAAATACCCTAAGAACATAAAGTTTTTGACTGCTTGCAAACACTGATATGTCCCCTGCATACCTCAGAGACCTTGGCTTCCAAAGGAACCAGCCAGAGTATAGAGCAGGAATGTCTAGAGCCAGAAGACCTGAAAGAAGACACATTGGACACAGTGGTGGATGGCAAAACAATGAGGGAGATAATATCAACCTTGCCATTCACACTCCAATTCAACAGAAACCTCAAACCAGAGGACTGGAAGGATATGGATCAAGTTCTTCAAATCCACCAACTCCTCAAAGATTTGTTTCAATGGAGCATGGACAACAAAAGGTTCAACCTAGCAACTCACTGGGCAGAACTGGGATCAAGTTGCCAGAAGATCTGTCTCAAAGAGATAGACTTCAAAGACCTTATGGTAATCACCAAGGGTTGGAATCCTACCAGGCAGCACAGACTCCTGGAGGCAAGGGCACAGAGGATAAGGGAGAATCAAGCCACTATCCAAGCTATAGAAGAACAGTTAACCCAGACAGGGCCTACTCAGATTCCTTCAGGTTCACAAGGAGCATGCCAAATCAGCTCTCCAGTGGCTTCACACCATTCAGAAACCAGCAGATCAGTGGCCAAGAGTCACCATTCTTCACAATTCCAGGAAGTTTCCAGGAGAAGACAAGGCAACAAGGGCAAGAACAAAGCCTCCTTCAACCAGAGGAGGAAAGAGTCAGACCCCATGATCCAGAAGCTGTTAGATTTGGTAAAAGAAGTACACAAGAACCAGAAGTAGCTGTAAACCACTCTAGAATCAGTAGTCCTAGTAATAGAAACATTACCCCCACTCAGACTGAAAATAACATTATCACATCTGAGAGTAACATCAACAGTGACACACTGTGGTTACAAATGTCCCAATATGCTGAGCAATCTGCAAAGCAGGCTACAGAATTTGCAGCTGCCCAAGAGAGGATGAGAAAAACTCAAGCCTCATTGGAGTAGATAGTTAAAAACCTTCAGGAAGGATATGCTCAACTGAGCAAAGCCTCTGAAGAAACCAACAAGAGACTGAATCAAGTCTCTGAAGAACAACACCATAGTAGCAGGGACAGGGAGTGTCTGAACCAAGACATCAACAAATTGTTTGATGCCTACCATAGCTTAAAGCCCCAACCACAAGGCCAAGCTATGGAGAACCCATATCAACCAGATGACATCAAACCAGATGCCATGTTGTTGAATAAGGCAAGATCTCCATCACAATACCAGGATGGAGATGGCATGTCTTATTCAGAGAAGGAAGCCTTGAAACAGCTTCCTGAGGCCTCAAACTGGCCCAAATTCTCTGGATCAGGAGAATATGATCATATGGAACTCATAGATTATATTTATGGACTCTTGATTGATGTACCAAGCATACCAGATTACTGGATTACTGCTAGACTGAATACTGCATTTAAAGGTCATGCAAGTATATGGTACACTGAAATGAAAGAAATCCATGGCAGAAGAAATTGGCCATGGTGGAAGAGTCAAATAATCCAAAAGTACAGTAATGGAACTTGGATATGGCAAAAGACCATGTCATTTGAAAATGACAAATACTCTGTGGACAAAGATCCATATGAGTGGTGTCTTAGACAGTCTAAAAGACTTAAAGCCATTGATCCTCAAATGAATATACAAATGAGGAATCATAAACTTCTGACACAACTTCCAGGAGAACTAGAGCATGCAGTAAAGTGCAGATGCAACCAAAATTGCACTCTAGATGATATAGCCAATACCTTACAAGACATAAGGAAAAGGACTAATATAGGGAAATTCACCCCATATAGAAGCAGTAGTTTCAAAGAGAAACAACCTTTCAGGGTGGAGTTTAAAGACAAACCCAGAGAAAGAGTGGCAGAAGTGGCAAAAAAGAAGAATTCTTGTCACAATTGTGGTTCAACAGACCACTATGCCAACAACTGTCCAAAAGCAAAGAAGAAAGTCTATGCTATAGAAAAAGTCCCTGAAGAAGAACCTCCAACAGAGGATTCTGAATCAGACTCTATGGGAGATGCCATCAGAGAACTATCTGATGATGATCAAGACCCAAGAGAGGAACTTCTAGTGGAATACCAAGAGGAAACCCCATTGGAAATACAGCATATACAGTTGGAAGCAGGCATGCCACAAGACACTGCCAAAAAGAACTTGTGTAAACATACACAGGATGCACAAACATTCCTGGTTACACCAACCAAAGGAATGGCATATATACATGGAACAGCCACAAAAATGACTGTATGTATTGACAATGCTCAGCACCCACTGATCATTGACAGTGGAGCACACTGCTCCATAGTGGCCAGAAATTACCTGGATAACCACTTCCCAAACTGGGAAAAAGAACTCTTGCCCACCAGGGCAAAGAACTTTAAGAGTGCATCTGGAAAGATGACCTCTATTGGGACAATTATCAAAGAGATAATTATACCCCACAGAAAAGGTAATATCAGACTCAACCCAGAGTTTGTAGTGCTTGAAGATGCCCACATCCAAGGGTTTTTACTGGGAACAGATTACCAGAGGATGTATGGCATAGATATTTACAATAGTAAAAATAGGCATATTACCATTGATACTAACAAAGAAAAGAAATTTTCTCTTGATATATACCAGATATCTTCTCAGGACCCACTGGAAGAACTTCTGAAAGAATTCAGAGAGGGACAGTTTAGCACTACCCTCACCAGTAAACAAAAGTTAAGTTTACTGAAGATGCTGAGGAAGAATAGACCAGCATTTGCCATTGGTGAAGAACCATTAGGCAAGATCAAAGGCCATGATATAGAACTATATCTGGATGTGGAAAGGCCTTACCCACCCATGTTAAGGAGACCTCCTTACCCAGCAAGTCTGGAGACCAGGAAAGAGATTGAGAAACATATCAATGAACTCCTGGACATGGATGTCATTAGGAAGATTGGACATAATGAAATAGTGGAAATCACCACTCCTGTCCTAATCACCTGGCATGATGGCAAGTCTAGATTGTGTGGAGACTTCAGAGCCCTGAACAACTACACAAAAGCAGACAGGTATCCTATACCAAGGATACCTCATGCCTTGGATAAATTGGCCAAAGCCAAATACATAACCAAGATGGATTGTATGAAGGGCTTCCACCAAAATGGAGTTAAACCAAACTCCATGAAATTACTCAGAATTATATGCCATATGGGCATATATGAGTACACCAGGATGCCATTTGGCATCAAGAATGCACCAGCCCACTTCCAAAGGATGATGGACACCATATTTCAAGAAGAAATAATGGAAGGCTGGATGGTAGTGTATATTGATGATATCATTATATACTCAGAGACATGGGAAGACCATGTACAATACATAGACAGAGTGCTAAGTAAATGTACACCCATCAATCTGAAAATTTCACTTAAAAAGTGTAATTTTGGCCAACAAGAGCTACTAGCTCTAGGACACAAAGTCTCAGGCCTTAGTCTGGCAATTGACCAGAACAAAGTAGCAGCAGTACTGCAAAAGCCAGTACTAAAGAACATCAAAGAGATGCAATCTTTCCTTGGATTTGCTAGCTACTATAGAAACCACATCAAAAACTTTGCTCACATAACTAGTAGTTTATACAAGTTATGCTCAAAGGATGTAGTTTTTGAAATAACCAAGGAAAGGAGGGATGCATATGAGAGGATCAAATATGAACTCACAAATGCACCTGTGCTTATCTTGCCTGACTTTGAACTACCATTCAAGTTATATATAGATGCAGAATTCAGCCAAGGCTTGGGAGCAGCCCTTCACCAAAGACAAATTGTGGATGGTGAACCAAGAGAAGGGGTAATATGTTACATCTCTAGGCAGCTGAAAGATTCAGAACCCAGGTATGGGGCCACCCAGACAGAATGTCTATGCCTAGTCTGGGCTCTAGAAAAGCTCCATTATTATTTGGAGGGTGCAGTCTTTGAAGTCTACACAGACTGCACAGCCTTGAAGTCTTTACTAAACATGAAGACTACTAATAGACACATGCTGAGATGGCAAATAGCCATCCAGGAGTATAGAGGGAACATGACCATCATATACAAGGAAGGTAAAAGCCATACCAATGCAGATGGCCACTGGACAATGTCAAAAGCAATCCAGCTTATGACCCTGAAGTTGCTGCAAAGATTCCTATCCATTTTATGGAAATAAATAGGAAAAAGAACTTCAGATTCTCTGAATGGGCACCAGGGAGTGGTACCCTTGACAGTGGAAACACTGATTCAGAAGGGACAGAAACCCCCATACTGGGAATAAGTTCCTCAGAATTGCACAATGAATTTTTCAATGCAGTGCTGAAATCATATGCTAAACACAAACAGTGTAGCATACTACTCCAACTCCTTCAACAAAAATACAGGAGCCCAGAACTGGAAACCCAGCTGGAGGAACCCTGGTTGAGGGCCTATAAGGACAATAAATTCTTCCTTATAGATGGCCTGATTTATCACAGAGATAAGCACACCAGTGCACTCACAGTGATAGACAGAGACCACATCTCTTTAATCCTGCAGGAATGCCATGACTGTCCCTACATGGGACACATGAGTGAAGACAGGACTAAAGAGAGGGTAGCAAGCACAGCTTGGTGGCCCAAGTGGGAGCAAGAGTTGAGTGAATACATCAACACTTGTGAAAGATGCCAAAAGGCAAATAGAAAACATGGGAAGAAATATGGGTTACTTCAACACATAGAAGAACCCAAACACCCATGGGAAACCATCAACATGGACTGGGTCACAGGACTTGTCCCAGGAGGCAAAGAAAACTACAATGCCTGCCTAATCATAGTAGATAGGTTCAGCAAGAGCATGAGATGTCTACCATGCCATAAAGAGGACACAGCCATGGACACTGCTCTGTTATTTTGGAATAACATCATATCCACCTGTGGAGTCCCTAAGATCATAATTAGTGACAGGGACCCAAAATTCACATCTGAATTTTGGACCAATTTATATGACATGCTAGGCACCAAGCTTGCTTTTTCCACAGCTTACCATCCACAAACAGATGGCCTAGCTGAGAGGATGATCCAAACAATGGAGGACATCCTCAGGAGGTTCTGTGCCTATGGCATGGAATACAAGGACCATGAGGGATATACCCATGATTGGGTCACCCTCTTACCAGCAGTCCAACTGGCTTATAATACAAGCCAGCACTCTACCACAGGAAAAACACCTGCACTGGTAGAGAAAGGGTGGAATCCCCTTTTACCTGTGGATCACTTGAAGAAAAATCTTCTGACCATCCACCCCACAGCCAAGGACTTCCATGATATGTGGAAGAAAGCGTGTGATACTGCTGCCAAATGCATAGCTGAGGCCAAAGAGTATAATAAGCAGAGGTGGGACAAATCACATATGGAACCTGACTTCAAGGAAGGGGACCAGGTGTTAGTGTCTACACTAAACTTTAACAATCTCAAAGGACCCAAGAAAATGAGAGACTCATTTGTAGGGCCCTTCACTATCATTAAGTTGATAGGGAAGAATGCAGTAGAGGTCAAGCTCACTGAGGAGTTTTCTAGGAAACACCCAGTCTTTCCAGTAAGCCTGGTCAAACCATACTTCCAAACAGAAGAGGATAAATTCCCCTCTAGGAAGAAAAACATCACTCCACCAGAAATAGTGGAAGTAGAAGACTCTCCTGGACCTGTGAGTAAAATCATCAGGGCAAGAAAAATCAGACTCAATGGGAAGGATCAGAGACAATATCTAGTCAGATTCAAGAACCAGACAGCTGACAAAGACAAATGGTTGGCAGAGGATGCCATACCAGATGGGAACCTCCATTTAAGGAGATTCAGAGCCTCTAGGAGGACTGAACAGTCTCATCAATGATGAGCCTTTTTTAGAGGGAGGGTATGTCAGCCTGTGACTCAAAACCAGAGCACAAGCATGACAGCCAAAATACCATAAACCAATGGTATAGCCAAAATACCACCAAAACATGGAGCTGAGCCAAACTAGCTCAAAAGGTATCAAAAGAAAGAGGAAACTCACCTCTTCCTGAAAATATAAGTCCCATCACCATAGGACAAGAAATAACAAAGTTATTCCTGCTCAAAGTTATTGCTGAGCATAAACCTTAATTTTCACCTCTCATCTAAAATCTAGAAGGAGAGGCTTAACCCCATCAAATGGGTATTCAAAATGAAGCTCTAAGCCAGGGCTGTCCAATGGCACCAGCCAAACTGAGCCAGCACCAGTATTACTTGAGTTATGGTCAAATTCAGACCAAATAAGGGTGAACAAAACATTCACCTCTCATCTAACTTTTACAGTTTTAGTGTGAGATACCTAAAGTGGGGTCTTTTTGGAAAGAGCACAATCAGGGCTATCTGATGGTGCCATCCATTTCCTCATAACTCAACTACAACAGAAGTTATTGCCCAAACAAGCTTAATACAGCTTTTGACCAGACCACGCCAATGTACAAAAATACTTGTACATGGGATAACTTTGTCATATTCAATGATAACCATGTCAAGTTGGGTACCATTGTGTAGAGCTCATACAGGGCTATTCAATGAATCAACTTTGAGCTTGATATCTCAAAAACTGACAGAGTTATGACCATTTTAAGGTCAAAATCCCACCTGCTGTCAGATACAGCCTTACCATGGGATAATATCCCATAACCATGAATATGAGGTGTCAAATAGACAAAGAAGCATGTTTTTACTTCAATACCTCATATGTCAGTCAATACTGGGGTCCCATACAGCTTCTGTACAGCATTCTACGCGTCATACACGTCAGAATCAGGCTGTGAGGTCCCCAGATGAAAATTTTCACCCTGTATTGGTGAAAACTGCCCAGATGTGGTTTCAAAACCACATCTGAGCCCAATACAGGGTATACAGGCTGTTTGCAAACCACAAGCCTGTCCTGGAGAGTGAAAAATCTTCACTTCCTCTACGTGGAAAGGTCTAGCAGCCTTTCCACCTCAATAATAGGATAAAAGGAGGGCTTTTCACAGCCAAAAACCTTTCCTCATCCTGCTCTTGAATAACCTACGTAGTAAACTGTCAAAAACAGTTTTACTCTTGGTTAAATAATCAGGTATACTCTTAATTTAAAGTATTTTAGTCTTTATTATTGTAATCCAACAGGTAAAGCTGCACCCAGGGCTTTCAACAGCGCTCACCACCACTATATCTTTATAGTAAAGCCCTTTAAATCTTAAATTATATCATTTATCATCAATCTTATCATCTTTTAAAACCATTTTTACCGTGTCACAGTCATAGTTAAAGCTTGTAAATACTCATATACACCTTTATCATAGACTCATCCTGACAGGTCCTCTAGACCATCCACATAGAAGAAGTGAAGATTTTTCACTTTGCAGTACTGGCTTGTGGGTTTCACAAGGCCTGTATACTCTGTGCTTGTCTTGGATGTTGTTTTGAAAGCACATCTGGGCAGTCTTCCCCAATACAGGGTGAAAACCTTCATTTGGGGACCACATAGCCCTCTTGGGACGTGTATGACGCATAGAAATCTGTACAGAACCTGTATTTGACCCCAGTATTAAATGAGCTATGAGTCATTGAATTAGAAACAAGATTCTTTTTCTGTTTTACACCTCATAATCATAGTTATGGGATAGTATCCCACAGTAAAGGTGTATTGACCAATCTGTGGGATTTTAGCCTTAAAACTGCTATAATTTTGTAAGTTTTAAGATATTGAGCTCAAAGTTGATTCCTTTTGTAGCCCTGGATAGGATCTACACAATGATTCCTTATTTGCTATGGGTAACATTAAATATGGCAAAGTTATGCCATGTTCAATTTTTGTTATCCAGATATATGATTTTCTCAAAATCTGTATGGAACTTGTTTTCCCCATACCTTTTGTTCTGGATGAGATATGGGGAAATGAATTGCACCATCAGATAGCCCTGATTGTGCTATTTTAAAAACAACCCCACTTTAGGTATCTCACACTAAAACTGTAGAGGTTAGATGAGAGGTGATCATTTTATTCACCCTTATTTGACTTTATTTTGGCCATACCTTCTGTTGTTTTGTTTCTAGCTCATTTGACTAGTACAACTGGATAGCCCTGACTTAGAGATCCAATTTTAATACCCCTTTGCTGGCTTTAAGTCTCTTTCTCTGGATTTCAGATGAAAGGTGAAAATTAAGGTTTATGCTCAGAAAATTCTTTGAGTGGGAATGATTTTTTTATTCTTTGTCCTATGTTGAGGGTACTTGTATATTTGGAAACAGGTAATTTTCCTCTTTCTTTTGATACCTGTTGAGCTGGTTTGGCTCAGCTTCATGTTTTTGTGGTATTTTGCTCTACCATTGGTTTATGTTACTTGGCTGTCATGCTTGTGCTCTGGTTTTGAGTCACAGGCTTACATCGCTCAATAAATTAATTAAGCTTCACCAAAGCCAAAGAAAGATTTAAGAATCCCATTTTACTGGCCCAATATCTGGCTTCAGTGGGGTTGATTTTCCAAAATTCAAAAAGTATGGGTCCTTCCTTGGGTTACATTAACAATCTGGACTTGATGAAATGCATGACCTAGCCCATCTCCTTATTCATGAATATAAGGTTTGAAGGGAATCTTAAAATCTGTATTCAGTAGAAGTGGGGCAGTGGTTAAGGCTTGTCTCAGGGATTCAATAGCTTTGACTCTGTCAAACATCATTTCAAATACTGTGTCTTTGTCAAACAATTTATAGAAAGTTCTGTCTATAGATGCAAATTCTTTAATTTTTTGCCTTTGGTA
The DNA here is from genome assembly GCA_023105745.1 of Austropuccinia psidii. Taxonomy (NCBI): domain Eukaryota; kingdom Fungi; phylum Basidiomycota; class Pucciniomycetes; order Pucciniales; family Sphaerophragmiaceae; genus Austropuccinia; species Austropuccinia psidii. Next base: position 15,335,521 of record JALGQZ010000014.1, read on the forward strand.
TCCTTCAAATCCCGAAAATGACTTGATTTCCTTGTTTTTCTGAGGCATATGTTTCAGTAATACTGATGCAAATTTTTTTGGTCAATTTTAAGTGATATACCAGATACTACATGTCCTAGGGCTTTTAGTTCCTTCCATCAAAAATGAAAATTCTTCAAAGAAATTTTGTTGTTTACAGATTGGATTCTTTCCAAACCTCTGGATAATCTTTACATATGTTCCTGCCAAGTCTTACACCAGACAACAGTTTTATCAATGTAAATGATTAACTATCCTTCTGAAATCTCCTCAGGAAAGATTCAATTCATCATTCTTTGAAAGTCTGAAGGTATATTTTTGATACCAAGAGGAATCCTTAAGTATTCATACACCCCACAATGAACAATAATTCTCAAATATTTTCTTGCTCTTGGTGTGACTACATTTTGATGGAATCCCTCTAGGGCATCCATAGATTTTATGTATACTTCTTGAGATATTTGATTGAGTGAGCTTTGGAATTTTATTATTGGACACCTTTCTGGTAAAGTGTGAACCTTTGAGATATGAACACATACCCAAAAAGGTCACAAGAAATATTTTATATAATTATACATTAAAAATAAGTACCTTAAAAAAAATAAAAATAGCATAAATTGGTACAAAATTTGGTTTAACTTAAATGGTAAAATACACATATACCATTTTTATGGCATATCTGTAAAGTCAATATTTAATAAGCTATAAGTAATAATACCTTATAAAAACCACAAATCCTTATTTATTTCAAAAACTAATAAAACAACATTTAAAATAAAGGGTACCATTGGATTTTCCATAGAATTACACACATAAAAGCTAAGCTTCAAAACCAATACTTAAGGAATTAACCCGAATATATGCACTTTTTTGGTCAATGCATATATTCAAGGATTTTAGCTAATATCTCTTGAATTATACATGATAGAGTGATGAACCAAAAATAAAGTCATCACTTACTTACATTAGGAACACAGATATGAAGTTTATTTCACAAGTTATAAACAAGGTTAAAATCTGTAAGGAATTATTGATTAAAATCAACAGAGCTGTTGACCACTTTGTTGTGTAAGTGGTCCAAACTTAAAAATAAGTAGACCGTTGGATTCTACTAGTTCATTTGTGAAGAATGATGTATTTCTTTATTATAATATTCAAGGTATAACCCCTTGAAATCATAGTTTGAAGTTTAAAATATTAAATTTCAACAGAAAAGATGAGTTACAAGAAAAATCATCAAAAATAGAGTTTTGATGATATAATGAAATGATCTTGGCAGCATAATGGGGTTATGCAAAGCTATCAGAATTCACTCTCTGAATTGCTGTAGCGTGTCAATCTTAAACGGTATTAAGGATCAAAGTTTGAGCTTAATTTGATCATTTATGATCACACACTGTAACCTTAAATTAAGTTTAACAGTCATATAAGTGTTAACATTGGTGAATACTATTAGTTCATGATCAAAACTAATAAAATCCACGAAATCTTTGGACTCTAGGAGGGAGGTATTTACTATAAATAGAGCTCTTTCTGCTCTGTTTTCCCCTCAGACGCATCAAAAACATTAAATAAATACAAACAAAAAGGTAATATCTTTATTCTTTATATATAAAACTTTTATATTATTAAAGACCAAAGTTCATCTTTATTATAATCATCAATTTTGACATGATTAAATCATTTGTTACACTGTTTTTGTTAAAAATCTCTCTAAAACTCGTTTCCACGTAAAAAATCAAGAATATTTGTAATTTCTCTATTTTTTATTGTAAATACAATTTGTATAGGTTGTATTTATATTATTTGGGATAAAATATCTCAAAATTATTATATTAAGTGTTAAAAGTAGGTTATTTTCTCTTATATTAATAATTTTCTCTATATTATTCTTTTAATAATTCTTTAATTAATATAAATAGTATTTATATTAATTCATAACTTTAATATTAGTAATATTATTGTTATTAATTGTTTTTTATTAATAAAAAACAATTTTTTACGCCTTTATTATTTGTTTGTAACAATAATAAAGTGCTTTTAAATATATTAATTATTTCATATTAATATATTTATTTTATTATATCATATTTTATAATATAAATTATATTATTATATTTTTATTAATAATATGATTATTTTTACGCCATAATTATAATAATTCTTTATTATTATAATTATTTTATCTTATTTATTTCATTCATAAGGACATTCATAGTACAATAAGTAAAATATTAGTAATTTTGACTTATTGTTTCATAGTCAAACCTTACATTTGGGGGCCCCATCGGGAATATTTACTCTAAGAGACCTTTAAAAATATTCTAATTGAGTTTATCCAATAATAAATTATATAATAATTTTATATTTATCAATTTTAAAAGCTATTGAGGCATTTGGAAAGCAATTGTACTGTCTTACATGTGGTTTTTCACATCCTTAGACTTGCAAAAACTTTCTTTAAGTGGCTCTAGTAATTAAAAAAGATATTTTATAAATTAAAAATAATTTTATATGATAAATTAATTTTATAAAAAGAATCATACCCATTTTTATTTTACTCTTTGAAAATAAAAACATAAAAAATAATAAAAATATTAAAAACCAATATAAAAGTTATTTTATTCTTTTTCATTTCATTTCTTTAATTATTTTCATTTTTTCTCTTTTCCATAAAAAAAGGATATAAAAGCAATTTTTACGTGGAAAATTGCCATATCTTACCCAAAATAACACTTTTATATAAAAGACTTATATTTATTTGTCTTTTTTAGTGTTTGAAGACAACCCAACAGAGGATAACCAAACCACTGTTGAAAGATTGGTGGAAGAAACTTGTCAAAGTTTTCCAACACCAATAATTACCAAAAGAAAGAAAACCAAGAAATTGGACTTTCCAGGACCCACCATTCAGGACTCTGAAGGTGAGTACCTCATTTATAAATTGCCATAAGAAATTTCTTGTTCTGAAATCCTCTTATTTCTTATTTTTCTTATAATATGACTACCAGAAGATGCTCCCAATACTCCATCCAATCAGATGGAGCTGGACTCAGAGGTAGAATTGATTCCTCAAAAGGGAAAAGGAAGGGCAATATCCCCAGTGGAACAGAATCCACACAAGGAAGTGCCTTATCCCAAAGGCAAGTCCCAGAAATGCCCATGATATCTGAACCTGAATTGGAACTAAGTATGATGGACTCAAACAGGTACAAATCACATTCAGAGGGCTCAAATAGACATTTACATGAGCCAATACAAACAGTACTACACAGTGTACAAGGACAAAGATTGGGAAATGTTGCCTCAAATACACCAAGGAGTGATGAACTCCTGGCACATCCTGAAAAAGTTCCTCAAAGAGGAGGAAATAGTGAGATACTCCAATGGATGGAATCCACTATCATCCAAACCTCAAATCAAAAAGATCAAGGAGTATCATGCCAAAAAGAAGGAGGCAACCAAGGAAGAAGCCCCAGTAGCTTCTACCAGCAAGCCCCAAGTCAACCCACTTCCCCAAGAAGGGAAGAAGAACAAGAAAAAGAATTGGAGAAAACCATATTCCCCAAGCTACAGGATCCCCAAGATCCAAAAAGATGCCATGGACAATGTCTTCAACATGGCCAGAACTTTGATGGAATTCAAAGACAAAGAGGAACAAAGAATGAGACAACCCCATTTCCCAAAGAAATTAGCTTGTCTCCTGATGTTGGAAATACTTTAACAGAGCTTAGAAATAGTATCTTACCTCTTAAAGACATTAAAAATAGTTTATTATCTTTCCAAGAAATAAATAACAGTTTATCATCTTTAACAAAACTTGTTGTACAAAATAAGAAAGAAATTGATAACATAAAATTTATTATTGAAAATCATAAACCAAAAGTATTAATTGACAATACTCAGAAATTAATACAAGGAAAACAAGAGTTGTATAAATACATAAGTGATATCAAAGAAAAAACTTTGACAATCAATTATGATGTGAGTATTGACAATCTTACAGAAAAATTAAACAAATTAAGTATTTCTGTAGAAAAATTTGAAGAAAAGACTTCATCACACCAAAAATTACTTTTGGACCATGTGAAAAAAAGTGATGAAGCAAGAATGCATCTGAAAGGTGACATTCAAAGTGAAATAAGGCTTATTACTGATAAAAAGGATAAAATCAATGAGGCTAATGTAAATATGCCAAAGTTATCAACACCATTTTCTCACATAAGAAGCCCTGTTAAACCAAGAGAGGAATTAAAAAATCCATTCATAACGGACTTGAGTCACCAAGACAATAACCAAGTCTTAATGAAGGAAGCACCTCAATTAAAACAATGGCCAACATTCACAGGAGAAGGTGAATACGACCACATGTCTTTTATCAAAACAATTTACATGCTACAAGAAGATTATGCCATACAAGATTAATTAATCACTGCAAGATTACATTCATTTTTTGAAAAATCTGCAAAAAGATGGTATGATTGCATAAGGCAAACAAATGGCAAAAATAGCTCGTCTTGGTGGAAACAAGAAATAATCGCCAAGTGGGCTAATGATGCCTGGAGGTACAAAATAGAAAATGCATTTGAAAATTCTTTCTTTGACCCAGACAAAGACAAACCTTTAACTTGGTTCTTGAAACAAGTTGAAAGACTTAATGCATTGTACCCAGAAATGTCACAAAAAATGGTGCATATAAAAATACTCAAGAAATGTGGAGGAGCGCTAGAACATGCCCTAAGAAGCAGGTGTATAGAACCATGCTCCACAGAAGAGTATATTAATGCACTAGAAGACATAGTGACAAGAACAAAAATTGGCAGGACTTGGAAGAAATTGGACATTAAAAGCCCAAATAAACCATTTATCAAAAAAGATAAATCAAAAGAATCCTTCAAGCCCAATACATCCAACAATAATGAGCAAAGAAAATGCCATAAATGTGGAAGTATTGGACACTTAGCCAAAAATTGCCTTAAAAAGGCAAAGATTAATGAAATTGTGGAAGCAGAAAACCACAATGACAAAGAAGAAGAATCTGACTCTGAAAAAGAGACAGAAGAGTCAGAAAGCTCTGAAAGTGATGAAATCAATATAATTAATGCACAAATTAATAATATTGACATAATTTATGAAGTACTGGATGTTAAATCAAACTTACCACAAGTTGGGACTTCTGACACAAACCTGACAAATATACAAGATGCCAAAATGTATAGGACCAAACCTGCAAGAGGAATGGGATATACAGCTGGAAAATCAAGTATAAGTATTGTTATGGTTGATAACCAAGAAGCAAAAGTTAACTTAGACACAGGAGCATATTGCACCTGTGTTGGTAAAAGCTATTTAAAAACCATTGTCCCAGACTGGCAAGAAAAACTTATGCCAATACAAGGTGTCGAATTTAGTAGTGCAAGTGAGAGCATGAAGCCCCTTGGAATAATTGATTTAACACTAATTTTTCCTCATCCCTCACAATGTGTCAGAATCAAAGTAGAGTTTTTAGTAATGGACAGCTGTACTATTAATCACTTCATACTTGGAAATGATTACTTATCAATCTATGGTATAGATATCTCCAACCAAAAGGATAGATATTTTACCATAGGAGACAACAAAAGACAAAAGTTTGCCTTCTTAAATAACAAAAAACAAATCACAGTTATTAAGAATGAAGAAAAAATTGCAGGAAAGGAACTTTTTATATCTGAAAAACTTAAAGAGGCAGAATTCAATCAAGAATTAACAGAAAAAATGAAAGAAAAACTGATTGACCTCTTATTTAAGTATAAAAATGCCTTTGCAACTGACAAACAGCCACTAGGTGCCATAATTGGACATGAAGTGGATATAATTCTTAATGTGGAAAAACCTTACCCACCTCTACTAAGAAGACCTGCTTACCAAGCTAGTCAAAGGGCTAGAGAAGCCTTGGAGGTACACATTAAATAACTAATAGACCTTGGAGTATTAAGAAAGGTAGGACATAATGAACAGGTAGAAGTCACTACACCTGTCATTATAACTTGGCATAATGGAAAATCAAGGATGGTAGGAGACTTCAGAGCTCTGAACACCTATACCATTCCAGACAGGTATCCAATACCCAGGATCCATGAGACATTGACACAATTGTCACAAGCTAAGTTCATCACAGCCATGGATGCCTTGAAGGGTTTTCATCAAAATGTCTTAACAGACAATGCCAAAAAACTACTGAGGATAATAGTCCACTGTGGAATTTTTTAATACTTAAGAATTCCATTTGGCATAAAAAATGCACCTTCCCATTATCAAAGAATGATGAATACCATATTTCCTGAAGAATTATCAGAAGGATGGTTAATCATCTATATTGATGATATCATAGTTTGCTCAGAAACTTGTGAAAGTCACCTTACAAGACTAGAAAGGGTACTACAGAAAATAGTCCAAGTGAATATGAAAATTTCCTTGAAAAAGTGTCATTTTGCATACAGTGAACTAAAAGCACTAGGACATGTTGTATCTGGACTTAGTCTAGGCATAGACAAGAATAAAGTAGCAGCAGTACTACTTAAGCCAATGCCTCAAACCAAAAAAGAAATTCAATCATTTCTAGGATTTGCTGGTTACTATAGACAGCATATAAAGGACTTTGCAAAAATTGCTAAATCCTTGTATAAGCTATGTGACCAACAAACAGTCTATGAAATGACAGAAGAAAGAGTCAAGGCATATGAGGAATTGAAAAATTCCTTAACAAATGCCCCATTTCTTCTAATGCCAGATTGGAAACTACCCTTTAAGCTGTACATTGATTCTTGTGGAGAAGGACTGGGTGCTGCACTACACCAGACACAAATTATCAATGATAAACCAGTGGAAGGACCAATTTGTTTTATTTCAAGACAGATAAAGCCAACAGAAGCAAGATATGGAGCAAGCCAAATGGAATGCCTCTGCTTAGTGTGGGCTTTAGAAAAATTACATTACTACTTGGATGGAACAGTATTTGATGTGATTACAGACTGTAATGCTGTAAAATCTCTATTAAATATGAAAACTCCAAATAGAAATATGCTGAGATGGCAAATTGCTATCCAAGAATATAGAGGAAATATGACTATTGTTCATAAATCTGGTAATATTCATAAAAATGCAGATGGTCTTAGCAGATGGGCTCTAGCAAATACCCCTGAAAATCCAGCATGGGTACCACAAGAAGAACACCATATAGAAGGAATATGTGTTACAGACATTGGCACAGAATTCTTTAACCAAGTTAAAGAAATCTATAAGATAGACAAAAAATGCCATATCTTAAGCCAAATTCTAATGAAATACTGCAAAGACCCATCACTTTCATCAAAGCTAGATGAAATATGGAAAAAGGCATATGAGGAAGGAAGATTGCACCTCCTTGATGGAATCCTTTACCACAGAACACAACACAAATGTGTTATGGCCTTAACAGATAGAACCCTGATAAACACTATTTTACATGAGTTTCATGATAGTGTTGCAGCTGGACACCTTTCAGAAGACAGGACACTAGAGAGGGTTAAAACCTGCTCTTGTTGGCCAAATTGGAAGAAACATGTTATAGAATACTTCCAAACCTGTGACAGATGTCAAGAAGCCAACAAAGCCACAGGAAAGAAATTTGGAATGATGATCCAAATCCAAGAACCAAAATCCCCTTGGGAAATAGTTCATATGGATTGGGTAACAGCATTACCTCCAGGAGTAGACAGAAGCTATAATGCATGCCTAGTATTGGTTGACAGGTATAGAAAAACTCCCATGTTCTTACCATGTCATAAAGATGACACAGCTATGGACACAGCCATAATGATATGGAATAAAGTTATTAGCCATACAGGCTTATTCCAGAATATTATAAGTGACAGAGACCCAAATTTCACTTCAGCATTATGGACAAAGTTATCATTCTCAACAGCTTACCATCCTCAAACTGATGGTTTAGCAGAAAGAATGATACAGACCCTAGAGGACATGATCAGAAGATTCTGTGCTTATGGGCTAGAATTCAAAGATTGTGATGGTTTTACCCATGATTGTTGTGCACTAATACCAGATCTTGAACTAGCATATAAGACATCAATCCATTCTTCTACTGGCAAAACACCAGAAATGCTAGAAAAAGGTTGGAATCCAAGACTTCCTTATGACACCCTCAAAAAGGACTTAGTGGATATACATCCAAGAGCAAGCAGCTTTAAGATAATGCTTGACAAGGCAAGACACCATGCAAACAGATGTATGCAAGATTCTTTCAAATATGCAAAAGAAAGATGGGATAAAAGTCATAAGCCACCTGATTTCAAAATAGGAGACTTGGTCCTAGTATCAACCCTTAATTTCAATAACATAAAAGGCCCAAAGAAATTAAAAGATGCCTTTGCAGGACCATTTATGATAAAAGCACTTCATGGACCCAATGCTGTGCAATTGGAACTCACAGGTGAACTAATGAACAAACACCCAACTTTCCCTGTAAGTCTGATCAAACCTTACAGTTCAAGTGACAAGTAGTTATTTCCACTAAGAAATAAACCCCCACTTGAAATTCCCCCCTTGGAAGAAGGAGAGGAAAAGAAAATAGTAAAAGTCCTTAAAGAAAGAAGGACAAGAAATAAAAAAGAAAGGGAATACCTTGTAAGGTATAGAAATTCAACTCAAGAAGATGAATGGCTACTTGAGAAAGATATAACAAATGCTGATAAACTACTAAGAAGGTTCAGACATGAAAGAAAGCCTGAAAAATAGAAAAGTTAAGCATTATTGAGCTTCAAGACTAACAAAGTCTATTGAAGAGGTAGGACAGTGGATGATACCCTAATTACACATATCAGATTGTGGTACAATCTTCTTTTGGTGGTAGGGAATGTGAACCTTTGAGATATGACCACATACCCAAAAAGGTCACAAGAAATATTTTATATAATTATACATTAAAAATAAGTACCTTAAAAACTATAAGAATACCATAAATTGGTACAAAATTTTGTTCAACTTAAAACCCAATGAGTAAACATGTGAAATAAACTACACCATTGGATTACCCATGGTAAAATACACATATACCATTTTTATGGCATATCTGTAAAGTCAATATTTAATAAGTTATAAGTAATAATACCTTATAAAAACCACAAATCCTTATTTATTTCAAAAACTAATGAAACAACATGTAAAAAAAGGGTACTATTTAATTCCGCATAAAAGTCCACACATAAAACAATTAATAAGCTAAGCTTCAAAACCAATACTTAAGGAATTAACCGGAATATATACACCTTTTTGGTCAATGCATATATTCAAGGATTTTAGCTAATATCTCTTGAATTATACATGATAGAGTGATGAACCAAACATAAAGTCATCACTTGATTACTTTAGAAACACAGATATGAAGTTTATTTCACAAGTTATAAACAAGGTTAAAATCTGTAAGGAATTATTGATTAAAATCAACAGAGCTGTTGACCACTTTGTTGTGAAAGTGGTCCAAACTTAAAAATAAGTAGACAGTTGAATTCTACTAGTTCATTCGTGAATAATGATGTATTTTTTATTATAATATTCAAGGTATAACCCCTTGAAATCATAGTTTGAAGTTTAAAATATTAGATTTCAACAGAAAAGATGAGTTACAAGAAAAATCATCAAAAATAGAGTTTTGATGATGTAATGAAATGCTCTTGGTAGAATAATGAGGTTATTCCAAGCTAGCAGAATTCACTCTCTGAATTGCTGTAGCATGTAAATGTTAAAAGTTATAAAGGATCAAAGTTTGAGCTTAATTTGATCATTTATGATCACACACTGTAACCTTAAATTAAGTTTAACAGTCATATAAGTGTTAAAATTGGTTAATACTATTAGTTTATGATTAAAACTAATAAAATACATGAAATTTTGGGTTCTTCCAATCCTTTGACGTCATCAGACTTAGAGTTATAGTGATAACTCTAAATAATGGTGTAATAGTGATGTAATGAGGTTTGATCATGATGTAATCATCACCAAACCTTACACTATTCATCAATTCCAGTGGATATGATTAGTACACGTCTACTAGAGGCCTTTTGGACTCTAGGAGGGAGGTATTTACTATAAATAGAGCTCTTTCTGCTCTGTTTTCCCCTCAGACGCATCAAAAACATTAAATAAATACAAACAAAAAGGTAATATCTTTATTCTTTATATATAAAAATTTTATATTATTAAATACCAAAGTTCATCTTTATTATAATCATCAATTTTGACGTGATTAAATCATTTGTTTAACTGTTTTTGTTAAAAATCTCTCTAAAACTCATTTCCACGTAAAAAATCAAGAATATTTGTAATTTCTCTATTTTTTATTGTAAATACAATTTGTATAAGTTGTATTTATATTTTTTGGGATAAAATACCTCAAAATTATTATATTAAGTGTTAAAAGTAGGTTATTTTCTCTTATATTAATAATTTTCTCTATATTATTCTTTTAATAATTCTTTAATTAATATAAATAGTATTTATATTAATTTATAACTTTAATATTAGTAATATTATTGTTATTAATTGTTTTTTATTAATAAAAAACAATTTTTTATGCCTTTATTATTTGTTTGTAACAATAATAAAGTGCTTTTAAATATATTAATTATTTCATATTAATATATTTATTTTATTATATTATATTTTATAATATAAATTATATTATTATATTTTTATTAGTAATATAATTATTTTTACGCCATAATTATAATGATTCTTTATTATTATAATTATTTTATCTTATTTATTTCATTCATAAGGACATTCATAGTACAATAAGTAAAATATTAGTAATTTTTACTTATTGTTTCATAGTCAAACCTTACATAAAGTGTAAGTTTTTAGAGCACTAAAGTCCCCACCCATTCTGTATTTTCCATTGTGCCATGCCACAATGACTGGAGTAGTTATTTCTACCTCTTCATTGTGGCCAACCTTGCTTATTACACCAAGGTCCAGGAGTTCTTTAATTTGAAGCTCAAGGGCTTCTCTCCATTTTGGGATTGCTAGGTATGCGGGCCTCCTAAATAGTGGTGGATAAGGTCTCTCTATGCTCAAAATAATGCCAATTTAATGACCAATAATTTCCCCCCATGGGTCTTTATCTGTTTCAAAGGCTTTTTTGTGGTCATATAAGAGGGTAGAGAGTTCAATTTGCTGTATATCAGTAAGATGAAGACTTAATTCAGCTTCATTCATTTGTGCTGACTTGAACTTCTCTAACTCCAAGTGAACTGGTGATACTTTATCCAATGTATTTTGTGTTTTAGAATTTAAAAAAGAAATTTTTTGAAACTTATTGTGACCAATAGTAAAGTAGCTGTCTTTGTTGTTATGTAAATCTATGCCATACATGATTAAATAATGATTTCCCAATATGAAATGGGTAATATAGTAGTTCTCCATAATAAAACATGTAACAGTAATTCTCAAATTTTCATTGATGTTTGAGAGGATCAAAGTGGTTTAAAATATTCCCAATGATTACCTTGTATTTCTTTCACTGTTTAATTATACACCATCAATGGGTGATAATTGATCTTCAAAATTTGGTACACATTTCTTCAGAAAGGATTTTCAAGCACAAGAGAAGAAGGCTCCTTGTTTAAGTAGAAGCTTAGTGGGTTTTCCATCTTTTACCACATCTGCTATACAGGAACTTCCAGCTGTATAGCCTTTTCCTCTGTTTTGTTTGGTTTTCATAAGTTGTGCATCTTGAATTTTTGATAAGTCAATATGGTTATTTCTCAATCATTGCAAGTGGGAGTAACATTCCATCTGAATTTTCCTCATTTACATCACCTTTCTTAGAATAAGGCTCTTTCTTAATGTTAAATTCATTAATTTTGCCTCTTTTTCAAAATTTGTTAGCTAAATGTTAAGTACTTTGGCCAATATGGCACTTTCTGATTGTATTTGAAGATTTAAACTTCATATTATTAGAAGTTTCTTTTGTTTTTTGTCCACAGAATCTTTCCAAGGTATAATCAACCTTGTCTTAGGATTCATCCTACTAGATCTAATTCTGGTTCTGGTGGCTTCTTCTTCTAATATATTTATAAGTCTTCTGAAGAATATTGTTCAGTAGGCCTGCTTTTGAAAGCATGTTCCAATTCACCTCCACATTGTCTCAGAATTGTTTTGTGGATCATAAATTCTGTAATTTCAGGATATGATTATGTTAGAATGTCTTTTTTTGGAAAAAACATGGTAAATATGTGACATTTCTAGATTTAAAATTAGTAGATGTTTCTCTGCCAGAAATGGAATCCCCATCCTGCTCCTGAATTCCTATGTAATACAGCTTTCAAAAACAATAATATTCTTGGAAAATGATCAGGTATACCCTAATATTGGTTTATTGTAGCTCTTGTTATAATATTCACAAAAATGCAGATGTACTAAGCAGATGGCCATTACCAAATGACATTGAAAATCCTGCTTATGTACCAGAACAAGCTTCTTCACAAATAGCTATAGAAGTGATATGTTTTACAGACCTCAACATTTTCTTTTTTGAGGAAGTAAGGAGCAGCTATACTCAGGATAAAAATTGTAGCATCCTATGCCAATTAATTTTTAAGTATTCTAAAGATAACTGCTTTATAGATTCCTTGGATGAAATGTGGAAAAATTCATATGATGAAGAAATATTTTATTTACTTCATGGAATAATTTACCATAGGACTAAACACACAGGTTTTATGAAAATTTTGGACAGGTCCTTAATAAATCTTGTATTTGAAGAATGCCCTGACAGCTCCTTCTCAAGACATCTATATGAGGAAATAACAAGGGATAAAATCAAGAGCAAAATATGGTGGAAAATGTGGCAAAAGGATGTATCATAATATTGAAAAACCTTTAACAGATGTCACCAGGAAAGGAAATCCACTGGCAAAATACTTGGGAATATCATCAAAGTACAAGAGCCCAGTAGGAAGTGGGAGATTGTACATATTGATTGGGTAAACAGCCTACCACCAGGAGGTGATAAAAACTATAATTTCTTCCTAGTGATTGTTGACAGGTTGAGAAAGACAAAAGCTTTTTTCCAAGTCACAAAAATGATACAGCCATGGAAACAGCTTTTCTGACATGGAACAGAGTAGTATCATGGACTGGAATATTCAAAAACATCATTAGTGATAGAGATCCCGAATTCACCTCAGCACTATGGACAGCTCTTCACTAGCTCCTTTTGACCAAGTTATCCTTCTCTACAGCTTACCACCCACAAACTGATGATCTTGCTGAAAGAACAATCCAAACCTTGGAAAACATGGCCAAAATAATTTGTGTGTATGGACTACAATACAAATATTTTGACATATTAACTCATGATTGGTGTACCCTTCTTCCTTCACTTGAGCTTTCATAAAAAACATCTATTCATTCCAGTACCAATCAGACTTCTTCTATTCCAGAAAAAGGATGGAATCCCAGACTAACCCAACATTCCTTGAGGAAGCATTTGGTTGAAATACATCCCACAGCTGCTAGCTTTAAAGGAATGATAGCGAACTCCGGAAAACATGCAGCAAGATCAATGGAAGACTCATTTGCATATTCCAAAGAAAAATGGAACAAATAACATGCTACGCCAGACTTTAAGGTAGGGTATTTGGCACTTGTATCTACCACTAACATCAATAACACCAAAAGATGCAAAAATCTTAAAGAATCCTTTTCAGGAACGTTTGTTATCAAGGGCCTTCATGGGGATAAGGATGTTGTAGTAGAATTATCTGGAGATCTTACTAATAAGAGTTCTAAATTTCCAGTAAGCTTGATAAAACCTTACAAATCTGGTGATGCTGAATAATTCCACTTAATAAAGTCCCCCAGCATATGCCCCCTGTTAAACCATCTGGTAGGAATAAAATTTCCAAAGTTCTCAAAGAAAGAGAATTAAGAACTAAAAAAGCAATGGAATACCATGTCAGGTACAGTGACCCAGCTTGTGAAGATGAAAGGTTATCAGAAAAGACATACCTGAAGCTACTAAACTTCCAAGAAGGCTTAGAAACACTAGAAAAAACAATATTCAAAAGTAATCTTCTTTTTGTAGGGGGAGGGAATGTGAGCCTTGGAGGTATTTCTATATACCTAAAAAACCACAAATAACAAAAATTATTTTATAATTATAGATTAATGCATTAATTTTTATTAAAAAAGGAGGAGATTAAAATATGCATATAGAACTTATATTCAAAATGAAAATCTTACTTCCAATTTAGAATTCAAATTACATTGAAAGTAAAATTGTGAAAATACACTTTTGCTTGAAAAAATTAAATAAAAAAAAGTTAATAAAAATTATAAAAATTGTATGAATTTTGGCCTGGAATTGAGTCACAGGGTCTGTTACTCAATTGATGATGAGGTTTTGATACCAGCCAGGGCAGTTTTAACAGTTTCTAAAAGGGTAAAACTACCCTTTAGTTTGAAAATTCTTAGTAAAAACCGTTTTAAATGGTTTTGAGGTCTGTTACACACATTCTGACATGTTTTGAAGGCTTGAAACAAGGTATTACTATGTAAATGGCTGATTTAAGGGACTAAAATGGCTACAACCAGGGTCTGATGATGTTATAATTGGCTTTTCTGATGTCAAAGTGTTTCTTTCAACTGATCGGAGTAAATTTTACCTTTTGGAGTAAGAAAATTGGTTGATATAAGAGAATTTATTCTTTGCCCAACTTTTCTCTGAATGTTAGAATATTTTCCTTTTATAATTAGCTTGAACACTGTTAAACCAATTGATAAAAGATTCCAAACACCATTTTGAATAATTGTTAAGCCTTTAACCATGTTAAAAACTATGATAATAATTTTTTTAGCTCTTATAATCATTTTTTCCCTTGAACCAACCTAAAAGTAAATTAAAGCATCTTTCATCAATGTTAACTTTGTCACTTTGTGTCCAAATTCACTCAGGTCACTTTTTGCACATGTTTTCTCTTTAATATTTTTCTTGGAGACCCTGTTTTTATATTAGTTCCCTGCATTTATTTTCTCAATAAATTCCAATTGAAATTGCTATTGAAGAAAGTTCTTTTGTAGCCATTAATATCTCTTGCAGAGTATTTTTGAATAAATTTTCATTGTTGATAAAAAAATAAATCTTTATAATATCATTTTTATACTAAAAAATTTCAAAACAATAAATTTGGCATGTTTTCTCCTCAAAACTGTTAAAAATTTACAATTTTGAATTAAATTTTACCTTATAAAAGTTGTGAGGACAGGAAAAGTACTTGATTTTTAATCAAAGCTTCCTATCCACACCTTACAGATTCCTTGAGCCATTCTCACATTTATAGCTGCATTTTTGGTGGTGATAGATTGAGTCTTGATGTTAAGAGAATATTTTATAATAATGCTAATGACAATTTAAGAAAGAGTAGCACATGAGTGAGGACATGCAAAGAATGTTATGTTAGGAACGATTGTTAATTCATGCGCCTTAAATTGGCATCAAGCCTAACAATTTTTATAATAGATTAAATCATTTTTCAATGAAATGTCACATCACTTCCAAGTGAGAAGTGAAACTGGGGTTTATATAAGCATTAGTTGTGAATGAAACTAACTTATTATTTTGACCCAAGATTGATAGAATTTGTTTTCCATCAGAAATTAAAGATTTGCAAGATTATATTGTATATCTGTATGACCAACCATAAATTTCAAAGAACTTGGATGGAATAGCTAAATTAGGTAATGCAAAAATCTTGATTTTTATAATTGAAAACACCAGATAAGACTTTGGTAAAAAGTAAATGAGAGCTGTTTTGAGGTTTTCCAAGTAGAGAGTCTGTGCAGAATGTGTAATTCAGAGAGTATAGTATATATTTTAATGATAACATCACCAACTTTCTTGGGATTTCAATTTGAAAATTACTTATCAAGTGATCCAAGGGCCATTAAATTCATCTTATTTGGGTGTTGTATCTGATGGAGACCTGTCAACTGATTGAACATTGACTTGGTACTTTCAGTAAGATCATGTTTGATTCTATTTTTGATAGAATTCCAAATCAATAAAGTACATTTAATTCTACATTATTCTCATCCACTTGGATTAAATACACCCAAAGCCATGAAAAGTTGGTTTTTACATTAGTTTTCCTGTAGAGCCACGAGTGTTAAAATTATGTTTTCTGTTTTTAGTTTCATTCAAGGTTGGAAGTTTTGTTGATAAAGACCTCAAGAAAAATATATTTAACTAGGTAGGAGATGCACAAATTTGATAAAAAAATAGATTATGAAAAAAAACGCTGTTAGGAGGCAAGAATTTTTAATAATAATAAGTCAATGGAAATTAAAGGGTAGGAGGAGGAAAAAATTCATAAAAAATTACAATAGAAGAAAAATTTAAAATGCGGGTAAGTTCTAACAAGAACAATGTTTTAAAAAAAACGGGTGGGAAAAAGTAGAGAAGAAAAAAGTTCAGGGAGGGAAGATGAAAAAAAGGGAAATCAGAGTCTTTAATACCCCTGGGAACCCCTCCTTCTTCCAGAAATTAGAAGATGGCTGGTCCCAGGTTTTGAATATAATACAAAAAAACTGTGGATGAACTAAGTACAGGATACAGATTGGCCAAAATGAGCCAGTATTCCAGTGGGAGACAGGCTTACTCAGGAGTTCAATATCATTTTCAAATTCATTAATCCAATTATCATAATAAATCTTGATTTTCCATAGAATACTGCTGATTTATTTATTTATTCAAATTTAATGTAACACTTGACTGTGTTGACATTTTTGAATAATTTACAATGAAAGATAATGAAAAAATTACATCTTGAACATTGTGAGGATGGTTCTCTTTGTAGTTATTAGTGAAAAAAAAAACCAACAAATTATTAGAAGATAAAATGATAAGACCCAACCTGCAATCACTTTACATCTGATAAAATCAGATGACCAACCAATACAATGTTCTCAAGCATATGTGAATTTATTGGTTGTTGTAATATTGTGTTGTAACTTATATAGATCTTGAGGTTGTAAGTTTTTGAAGAAATTGACAATCATCCCATATTCTTTATTTAATTACTACTTAATTATGTTATGATTTCCTTTTGATTTTATCTCTTCTTTTTTATTACTTTGTTAAATTTTATTGAGTTTTAGGTGATGATAATGTTATTTTTCCTAAATGAACTATAGCTATTACTCATCTCTCACTATTTTCCCAGTGATATCAAATGTTACTCTGCACTCCTATTTTATCTTATTCAGTATTTGTTATGTAGTTCTCTAGCCCTTAGGTACTTTACTTAATCTTCATCCTTCATATATTTGACTTTTACTGAAATATGAATTTAGTATACACATGGTGAAAGTGCCTTGAGTGTGGTATTGGTTAAGGAAGTCCTTGACAGGGAAATCCCCGGTAAAAAGCTTTGCATTTAAAAATTAATCCTGTAACAAAGGATTCTAAGTTGTATTAGCTTCGCTTCCGAATATACTCAAAAATTTACCTAAAGATCTCAAAAACAAACTTTTGCAACTGGGGAGTCACAGCTGAAATAGACTTTTTTCAGTCTCTATCAGACCTAATAAGTAATAAGGAAAGAAATTTATAAGGTAAAAAAAATATCCAATATTATTTTTAAATAATAAGATTAGATGATATAAGGGTACAAATTTTATAATAGAAGAGGTTGGTTTAGTATAATGGTACTAATATATAGTGTAAGGGTAAGCTTAATTTATATATATATATATATATATATATATAATTATTCATGGTTTGAGATGGTAAGGGTTAATATAATATAGAAATGATAAATTGAATAAATAAAATTTAAGGTATTGCTTAATATAAAAGGGACATCCGTTTAATATATGTGTGATAAAATATAATATAACTGTGATCTTTGATAAAATAATATAGATTTGTAAGGTTTTTTTGATAATAATAAACTATAATATGAACATTGCTCCTTTATATTATAAATTCTATGTGGCTAAGCTAAAAATTATGAGTATTATTGGTATTATTAAGACTATAAGACTGATAATTCAAATATATGGTGAATTTCTAGTATAATGTAGACCTTCTGCTAGCCACTGCTATTTAGAAATCACTATGAATCAAACCTATAAGTCTATGATAGCTTAGTATAAATATTTAAATTATCCTACTAGTAAATTATGGATTAAGTCATCTCCTTCTTGGTATATGATTTCCCATAAATAATGAAACTAGATTGAACTAATATTAAGGGATGAATTCTTAACCTCCTTAATGTTATATAATTAATTGAATGGGAGGAAGAGGAGAAAATAAGGGAAAGAGGCCCCCTAGCTTTATTCTTTGGGCTCTTCATACAGACACTTAAAAAGAGGTATTCAGAATTTTTCACTTCTTTTGGTTGGGATAATTGTTTTATAGTAGTGACTCTCAAATGACTCCATTTTTTGGGTGATTGCACCATTTTTATATATGATTATGTAATCTGAGATTTTTCTTCTGGTGTGGTGAGGAATTTTGAAATGGCATCATTTATTGAAGGTATTGCACCATTTGCTGAGTGGATTCCAACATTTTCATGCATGATTAAGTAATTTTACTAAACCTTCTTTCCTGAGAAATTTTGCATGGTGTCATTTATTGGAGGTATTACAAAATTGTTTTGGTTTATTGCACCATTTTGGTGGGATGAGGTGATTTTCTACAGCTATTTTACTATAGGTCTGTCCACTGTTTGAGCTTCAGGTTGAGAATGCTGTGTATTGTGGGGATCTTATTTTTCCTGCATTGGAGCATTTTTTTAATTGATCTTTTTCAGGTTTATTACGTGTCTTTGCTTAAAACTCTACAGATACGCTATGTAATTTAAGGCTTTGATGGATTTTCCTGGCATAAATTAATTGTGTTTTCTTACTTCCTTGTGACTATTGATTAATACAGTTTTGCTTTATTTATTATTGCAGTGTCCCAATTTAATGACTGTATGGATGAGTATTCAAAATTTTGAGCAGAGACATGGTGACTTGAGTGTTACACTACCTCTTCCATTGGAAACTCTAGCATTTTTGGAATCTTTTCCTTTGCTTTTCGATATTTTGTTGTTATTCCTGTAATTGAATATACCATTATTTTAGATTTTCTTATGAGATTATATACATTGATAAATTTCAAACTTAATTAAAGCTGAATTCCCTATTCTAATTGATTAATTATGAATTTCGTCTTCTTGCATCTTTAAAGGATAGTCTTATGAATAAAAAATAATAAGATAACACCCTCTAAAGTGGGAAAATAAGCCATGGAATATCACATCAACCTCCCCATCGAATGCTGTCCCCAGAATTCCAATTTTAAGAGGAATATGCCTCTTCCAAAACTTGGGATTTTACTTTCATTAAATATGTATTCTAGTAATTTAATGTAATTTTTTTGTTTTTAACTCTTTATGTCAATTTGGAATCTCATTGGCTTCTTTTTTGTGCTGTCCTCTCTGCTTTCTTCCTTTTGTGATTTTCTTTCTTAAATTATTTTTCAGCATTATGAGAAATTATTTGAGCTTGTCTTCCAAGTTAAAGAGAGCCTCATTTCTTTATTTTGTTTTGAAATATCACTATTTTGGTCATTGAAATATTGGGATATTCATCATTTTGATTTCTGAGCTTATTTATTATTATTATTATTACTCCGGGGAGGATTTTTATAGTAAAGAAATTACTTTATTGATAAACACTGATGTAGTTTAAGGTCATACTCAGGACCAAATTTTCAGGTATTCAATGGAATACTGGATAAAAAATTCTTTAGAGGGTTTAAGGTCTTGTCAAGGACCTATTCATGAGGCAATTTTGTTGATAAAATAGGAAATGAAATATTTGGAAAATATAAGGTCTTTTGAAATTTTTTTCTATTTTTTTTTATTTGTATTTATTGTTTTTTTTTTTTTTATTTTTTTTTGGTTAAAAATTCCATTTTTGGAATCAAAAGTTCCATGAATGGCATCACAAATGACATAATAATTCCATAAATGGAATCAAAAGTGCCATAAATGGCATCAAGAATGTGTCACAGGGGCTCTAGTGGAAATACAAGAGTGGCCTGGCACTCAGCAATCAGGGAACTCACTTGGAAGACTCCAAAAAGAATAAAGAATAAAATAATAATAAGAATGAATTCCTCTAAAGATATGCAGGTAAAAGATGAGATGCAAAGAGGAAAGGGAAGCCAAATGGCCAAAGAGCCAACCAAGTAAGTCCTTAATCACTGTTTCAACCTGCCAAAAATGAATAATGGAATTAGTAAGGATATGACCACCAAATATCCATTGACAGGCAAAGAAAGAGAAAGAGAAAGGTGCTAAATGACTGACTTAATAATATCAGTATTTGCTTAACTAAAATGAAAAGAAAATAAAGATAAAATAAAATCAAAGTATATTAATTAACTGGGGAAAACCCCCCAGGGTGGAAAGGGTAGCCGGTATATGTGAAAAGTTGGGAGCTTGAGTTCTTCAGGCTGAAAACTGATCTGTATTGATTGTTTTGGGAAATGATACAGCTGGCTAATATTGAAATTGAATTGGGTTGAATGAATTTCCCATGATTGAAAATGAAATACAGTTCTTGATGGATCCAGACTGTATTGAAATGAATATGGTTGCCAAGATGGATTGAGTGGAGCTTTGACACTTGACAACTTCTTTTTGGCACTGCCTCTTGAATACACTTGAGAATGAATTGAAAGTATTCCCTTGGAATGAATACTTGGAGTGAGAATAACCAATGACTGCTTGATGGCGTCATTGGTCTTTGACGCTGAAACACTTGCTCTTGAGCCTTGATGATTCCTCTGAATGATTGGGTGCCTTGATGAGGTGATGAGATGTTGGAATGTTGAAATGACCATTTGATATTGCCACCATTGAATTTCTGTTGGAAAATGATGCACAATGATATATAACATCATTTATGGCATATTGGTTGATTGGCAAGAAGATTACGTCCAAAGGTCTTGAGATGGAAAGGCAGAGGGAAAAGGATGGATGCGATGGCTTCGGAGCTTGGAAAGGTGTTTCTGGGCCTTTTGGAGTTTTTGGCCACTTTTGGGTTCTGAGCCAAAAACTGGCCCAAAAGGCGGGAAAGTGTCTTTTGGACACTTTGTGTCAAAGTGCGCAAAAGTGCGCAAATGCGCAAATGCGCAAAGTGCGCAAAATGTGCATTATGAGGCCAAATGGCCAAAAACAGCCATTTGGGCCATTTCCCCTGGTTTTGAGGGAAATGACCAGAAATACCCATTTGGGAATAAATTGCCGCTATGGGTTCTGGATTGAGGTGAAGGGCCATGAAGGCTCCAAAACACAAATGGCCATAAAAGGTCCATAAGATGATGACGTGGCCATATTGGCCACTGGTTATGGATATGGCCAATTGGCCATAAGAGAACTATGGCTTGATATGCCATATGGGGATCCAAGGAGGTGAATTGCCATGGTTGTGACAGTACCCCCCACCTTGGAATGGTGAGCTCCTGAGCACCAATACAAGGTGAAGCCTGTTGAGGCTATTGGAAAGATTTTGAGAGAGTGATTCAAGAGGACTGATGAAGATAAAAATTTGAAAACTGATATTAAAAATTTGACATTTGACGCAGGACTTGCTTGATCTTCTTTTGACATTGGCTTCATGATTTGAATTGAATTTCCAAATAGATGAAAAATTTTGACGTGATAATTGACGTGATAAGAGAAAATTTAAAATGAAAATAAAATAAAAATAAAGAATGAAGATGAAAATAAAAGAAAGAGAAAAGAGAAAAGGAAATTGAATTGAATCTTGAGGAGGTTCCAATCTTCATCACAGAGGTTGATAACTGATTTTGGAATTGGCCAAGGACCTGGAATGAGAAACTTAATGCAAGGTGCTCACAAAGTGGCCAAGGTGATGTTTTGACAAGATTGTAGACCCCTCAGGGAAGTGCACACCAGGAGAGGAACTTACTTTTGGTAGCTACCACTCCCGCCAGTGCAATAAAATAAAAACAAAAATGTTGAAGGAATGAATTTGAATTTGGAATCTTGGAAATGAATTGAAAAGTGAATGGCCCATTGTCCCAAGTGAAAATGGCCATAAGATTGCAAATGAAGTTGAAAGCCATGCCAAAGATCTGTGTCCAAAATTGCAAAGTGCTCACAGAGTGGCCAAGGTGATGCTTACAACAAATAGAGTAGAATACCCCTAAAGGTGCATACCAGGAGTGGGACTTACTTTTGGTAATTCCTCTCCCCACCAAGCACCATAATGGATCAAGCTTTTGAAGAATCCGGCCCAGGCTTGTCAGGATATAATGAATGAAAATCTTTGACAAGTTCAGGACAATTCTTGAGTTTTTCGGTTGGCTCCCAAGTGGATCTTTCTGGGTCTTGACTGAAACCTTTCCATTCCACCAAATACCATAATTTTCCTCTCTTGAGCTTTGAGTCCAGTATTTGAGAGACTTCCCATTCTTCTTCTTCTTCAATGATTATTGGAGGAGGAGGCTCTTGATGCCTATTTGGGATTGTTGACGTCTTGACTGGTTCCAAAAGGGAAATATGGAGAACTGGGTGGATGGATTTCCATTGAGATGGAAGCTTGAGGTGGTAGGCATGAGTGCTGACTTTCTTCAAGATTGGAAAAGGACCCAGCCATCTTTCAGACAGCTTTTTGGTGGGTCTGGTTGATTTGATGTTCTTGGAAGAAAGCCATACCATGTCACCGGGATTGAAAACAGGTGGACTTGCTCTACTTTTATCTGCATACCTCTTAAGCCTGTTTATGGCAACTTCAAGTTCTCTCTTGACATCTTGCTGTACTGATTGGATTTTTGTTGATAACTTCCCAGCCGGATTGTCTTGAGTGATGTGAACTGAGTCAAAATGAGGATCTCTTCCATAAACAGTGAAAAACGGTGATTGTTTTGTTGAAGAGTGGTCAGAGTTATTGTAGGCAAATTCAGCCAGAGGGAGCCAGGTGTTCCAATCATCTTGATGATAACTGACATACATCCGAAGGTACTGTTCTAGTATCTGATTTACCCTCTCTGTCTGTCCATCAGTTTCTGGATGGTAAGCAGTTGACAAGTCTCTTGAAATCTTGAGCTGCTGAAAAAGGTTGGTCCAAAAAGAAGAAACAAAAAGAGAACCTCAATCACTAACAATGCTTGAAGGAAGGCCGTGCTTTGAGAAAATATTCTTGATAAATAAATGGGCCAAATCTAATGAAGTGATTGAAGCTATTGTTGGAATAAAAACCGCCATTTTTGAGAATCTGTCCACTATGACAAGGATTGAGTCAAAGGAATTGGACAGTGGCAATTGAGTGATGAAATCTATTGAAAGACAAATCCAAGGACCACTTGGAATTGGAAGAGGCTTGAGGAGTCCAAACTTCTTGTGATGAATATTTTTGTTTCTTGAACACTGTTGACAGGATGACACATAATCCTTGATGAATTGAGTCATGCCGGAACAGTGGAAATCCCGCTTGACAAGTTTGAGAGTCTTCTCTTGGCCAGGGTGTCCAGCTAGAGGAGAGTCATGCCGCTTTTGAAGTATATTGAGTTGAATTGTGGGGTCATTTGGGACCACCACCCAATCTTTGAAAAGGAGAAGTTTGGAAGAGGAATCAAGAGAATAATCTTGGACAGATTTACCTTTACCCAAATCTTCAAGAACACTTCTATATTGAGGGTCTTGCCACACTGCCTTCTTTATTGAATCAATCAACTTTGAAAATGAATCCACCTTGACTGCAAAAAACTTTGAGGCTTGAATTTCATCTTGCTTGATTATCTTCTGATAGTTCATTGGATTCTTGCTGATGAAATCCTCCCCCCTCTCTGGGTAAATGTCGTCCCGACGTAACAAAGCATCTGGAAGGGTGGCCAAGTGGCCAGGGCGGTAAGCGATTGAGAAATGTAATTCAGATAAAAATTCAGCCCAGCGGGCTTGACGGCGAGTGAGAATCTTTGAAGACATAAAATATTGAAGAGATGAATGATCGGTGAGAACTTCAAAAGGGGAAGAAATGGAAAGAAGAAAAGCTCTCCAGCGCTTGAGAGCCCAGACTATGCCAAGGAGTTCCTTGTCATGAATCTCATAATTAAGCTCAGCTGGGAGGAGCTTGTGGCTATCAAATGCAATGGGATGTTTTCCTGAGTCAGAGACCTGACTCAGTACAGCACCCAAAGCATAATCTGATGCATCGGTCTCTACAATGGTGGGTAGAGAAGGATTGAAATGAGAAAGGATTGGAGCAGTGGTGAATGCCTCTTTGAGTTGATGAAACTGTCTAAGAGCTTCCTCATTGAGGGGAAAACGGGAATCTTTCTTGAGGAAACTAGTGAGTGAACTAATCTTCTTTGAATAATTCTTGATGAAACGGCGGTAAAAATTGGCAAAGCCAAGGAATGATTGAAGGGCCTTGAGGTTCCTTGGGGGTGGCCAATTGAGAATTTGCTGGACTTTTGCTTGGTCCATCTTGAGACCTTCAGAAGAAACAACATAACCTGAATACTCTACACTAGAAACATGGAATAGGCACTTGGACGCCTTAGCAAAGAGGTTATTGGCTCTGAGTCTGGAAAGAACAGTGGACACATGAGTGACATGTTCTTCCTCAGATTTGGAAAAGACCATAATGTCATCCAAATAAGCCACAACATAAACATCAAGAAGATCATAAAAAATATCATTGACGAGATTTTGAAAAGAAGCAGGAGCATTGGTAAGCCCAAATGGCATAACCAAGTACTCATAACTACCATATTTGGTTCTAAAACAAGTCAAATGTTCATCACCTTCCTTGATTCTGAGCAGGTTATATGCACCACGC
The DNA here is from genome assembly GCA_023105745.1 of Austropuccinia psidii. Lineage (NCBI taxonomy): Eukaryota > Fungi > Basidiomycota > Pucciniomycetes > Pucciniales > Sphaerophragmiaceae > Austropuccinia > Austropuccinia psidii. The sequence continues at coordinate 15,360,448 of JALGQZ010000014.1, forward strand.
AAATCAATCTTGGAGAAGATAGAAGAACCATTGAAAACAGTGAGGAGCTGATTCATAGGAGGAACAGGATACTTGTTCTTCCTAGTAACAACATTGAGTTTGCGGTAATCAACACACAAATGGAGGCCACCATCTTTCTTTTTGACAAAAAGAACAGGTGCTCCTGTAGAAGAGGAGCTTGGCCGGATGAAACCTTTCTCTACATTCTCTGAAATGTAGGCCCTGAGTGTATCTGACTCTTGGTTTGATAAAGAGTAGATCACCCCAACTGGAGGTAGAGACCCCTCCAGCTCGATATGATGATCACAGGCGCGGTGAAGAGGAAGTTTCTCTGCCTTCACCTTGGAAAATACATCCAATTATTGGTGATAAACAGAAGGAACAACTTTCATCACGGTTTCTATTTCTTCTGGCTCTTCCTCTTCATCCCACAACTCCTCCAGGGAGTCATGATAAGATGAAGGAGGAAGGTCCATATTCCCAAAGAAGAGATGAAGGGAAGATACAGAATTATCTTCTCCAACATCTTGAATCTCTTTGAAGACTTCATCTCTAGATGATAGTAATTACTGATGGGAATTAAGGGAAGGAATATGGACAGAAGACGGAAATGATGGTGTTCTAGAATCACCAACCAGAGCTGCACATGATTTGGCAGAAGACAAGTCATTACTAAAAGAAATAGAAGGATCATGATAGTCCTTATGATCAGAATTAAAGGTGATAAATCCTTGCCTCCAATCAATAAATGGATTAAAATGATTAAGAAAGTCAAAGCCCAATATGAGGTCTTCTCCCTTGGGAGTATCAATGACTAAAAAGTCCCATTCAAAGCTTGGGAAGGAAGGGAGCTCAACCATATATTTAGTATGGTGAGTCACAAATAAAGAAGGAGACTCAGAGGAGTCTAAAATGATAAGGGGAATCTTCTCTGGAAGTTCTGACGTAGTCAATGAATACTTGTGAACAAACTGCTTTGCAATAAATGAGTTGGTAGCACCAGAATCAATGAGAATACTGTAAAAAACATCAGAAAGAGAAGAAAAAACAAAAAATTTAAGAGAATTTTTGACACCAGTATTCAGAATGCACAATTGTGCTCTGGATGGAAAACTGTGAAGACCATTGAACACAACATGATCTTCACTCAGGCTTTTCCCTGGCTGGGAAATTTGCCTGACGGTTGGGTAAGCTTGTTTTGAGGCCTTTTGAAACAGGACTCAAGACTATGCTTCCCACCACAATAGGTACAAAGACCCTCCTTGATTCTTTTTTCTTTTTCAGAGTTCATGAGCTTGAAATCTTTATTCAATAAAGAAGAATGGGGCTTGTCCCTCTTCTGAAAATTCTTCTTCTTCTTTTGACTTGAGCTTGAAGAATTTTGAGGATGAGAAGAACTTGACTTTGAGGCTTCTGGCTTCTTCTCTTGATGATGACTCTTTTCATTTTGCCTCTCATGGTACCTGGTATCAAGTTCCAGGGTAACGTCCATTAAGTCTTGAAGAGAGTCAATTCTTGAAGGATGGGAGGCCAATTGATCCAGAATCCTGGATGGCAATCCCTTCCTGAAATGATGGATGAGAGCTCTTTCTCCCCAATCCCCGATTCTTGAAACCAAACTCCTGAAATCGGCTATGTATAGTGAAACATGGCCACCTTCTTTCATTCTAAGGCCATCCAACTCTGCTTCAGCTTTTCTAACTTCATTTGGGTGCCCAAATAAAGTGAAGAGTTGGGATTCAAATAATGGCCAAGAATTGAGAAGATAACTTGAGTCTTGATTGGTGAGGTTAGAGAGATAAGGCTCAATCCATTTTGCAGCCCTGCCAATAAGAAATGAAGTGGCATAAAGAACCTTCTTCCTGTCTTGAGAGAAGTTTTCCGGATCATTATGAAAGATAAGCTGGCATGACTGAATAAAGCTTCTGACTTTGAAGGGCTGAGTCCCATCAAAGCATTCCAGTGCCTTCATAGATGGAGTCTTGATGCTTCAGAAGATGAAGCTGCTTGAAGATTGGCCATAATCTGAGTCATTTGCTGCATGATGGCCAATAAAGATCGTTCAGACTGATGAGAGACAGGCTGATTAGACTGGGCTAGAGTTGGTCCTCCAGTACCTTGGGATGCCTCCACCGGAGCAGGGACACCTTCAGTACCATCAGACTCTTCCTCTTCCACAGAATTCTCCTCCTCCTCTTCACCATCTTCACCTGGACCTTTGAAAATAGTCCTTGAAGTTCCTGGAAATCCGCCAACTACTCCTGAAAATGAACTTGATCTTCTGGGCCCTCTTCCTTCCTTCCTGGATGGTGCTGCTCCTTCCATGCGGGGTCCCCTATCTAATTGGGCCCTCAGTTGAGGAACTGCTGGGGTGCCATCTAGAGGAGCTCTTGGAGTTGGAGTGAGAACAGCTTGAGCTCTGGCCTGAGATCTTGTCTGTCTTGCCGGAGGTGAAGGTTGAACAGGCATGATAACAGGAATAAAATTGAATTAAATGAATAAGAATCAAAATTTGCTTGAAGTGAAAAGAGTCAACAATCAAATCTTGAGGAAAATGAATGAATCAAAATGAAAACCTTCAAGTATGTCAATAAATCAAAATCAAATGAAGTCTTGAAGTCAAAATCAAATCAATGTCTTGAAGTAAATCAGTGAATCAAATCAAAATGAAGTCTTCAAGTCAATAAATCAATGAATCAAATCAATCAAAATCAAAATCTTGCAAAAATCAATCAATCAAATGAAGTCTTGAAGAAAAATCAATTTATGTCAAAATTCTTGATGTGAAAAATCAGCAAAATCAATGAAATCTTAAGGTCAATCAATTTTCTTGAGGTCAACATCAAATATGTCAAATCAATCAATCAATCAAAATCAAGTGAATTATTCTTAAAAAACCAAAATTCTTGAAGAATGAATCAATTATGAATCTTGATGTGAATAACGTGTCTGAATATTTTGATGAAAAATTTGAGAATCAAAGAAAATCAAGATGAAGCCTGAATTATGAATGAAATGAAAATTGATGATTTGAAAAAGATTTTAAAAAGAATAACAAAAATAAAAAATGGGTCAGCTTTCAATTTTCAAAATGAAGAATGAATGAAAGAAAATTGAGAGGTGACGATGAATCATTAAGTTCATAAGCGTAAAAGAATCATAATTTCGATGAAATGAGTGAATGAAATTATAGAGAAAGAATGAACAGATTCAAAAAGAAATTATGAGTTAATTAATATAATGTCACAGGGGCTCTAGTGGAAATACAAGAGTGGCCTGGCACTCAGCAATCAGGGAACTCACTTGGAAGACTCCAAAAAGAATAAAGAATAAAATAATAATAAGAATGAGTTCCTCTAAAGATATGCAGGTACAAGATGAGATGCAAAGAGGAAAGGGAAGCCAAATGGCCAAAGAGCCAACCAAGTAAGTCCTTAATCACTGTTTCAACCTGCCAAAAATGCATAATGGAATTAGTAAGGATATGACCCCCAAATATCCATTGACAGGCAAAGAAAGAGAAAGAGAAAGGTGCTAAATGACTGACTTAATAATATCAGTATTTGCTTAACTAAAATGAAAAGAAAATAAAGATAAAATAAAATCAAAGTATATTAATTAACTGGGGAAAACCCCCCAGGGTGGAAAGGGTAGCCGGTATATGTGAAAAGTTGGGAGCTTGAGTTCTTCAGACTGAAAACTGATCTGTATTGATCCTTGAGGCTGTATTGATTGTTTTGGGAAATGATACAGCTGGCTAATATTGAAATTGAATTGGGTTGAATGAATCTCCCATGATTGAAAATGAAATACAGTTCTTGATGGATCCAGACTGTATTGAAATGAATATGGTTGCCAAGATGGATTGAGTGGAGCTTTGACACTTGACAACTTCTTTTTGGCACTGCCTCTTGAATACACTTGAGAATGAATTGAAGGTATTCCCTTGGAAGGAATACTTGGAGTGAGAATAACCAATGACTGCTTGATGGCGTCATTGGTCTTTGACGCTGAAACACTTGCTCTTGAGCCTTGATGATTCCTCTGAATGATTGGGTGCCTTGATGACGTGATGAGATGTTGGAATGTTGAAATGACCATTTGATATTGCCACCATTGAATTGCTGTTGGAAAATGATGCACAATGATATATAACATCATTTATGGCATATTGGTTGATTGGCAAGAAGATTACGTCCAAAGGTCTTGAGATGGAAAGGCAGAGGGAAAAGGATGGATGCGATGGCTTCGGAGCTTGGAAAGGTGTTTCTGGGCCTTTTGGGGTTTTTGGCCACTTTTGGGTTCTGAGCCAAAAACTGGCCCAAAAGGCGGGAAAGTGTCTTTTGGACACTTTGCGTCAAAGTGCGCAAAAATGCGCAAAAGTGCGCAAAGTGCGCAAAAATGCGCAAAATGCGCATTATGAGCCCAAATGGCCAAAAACAGCCATTTGGGCCATTTCCCCTGGTTTTGAGGCAAATGACCAGAAATACCCATTTGGGCATAAATTGCCACTATGGGTTCTGGATTGAGGTGAAGGGCCATGAAGGCTCCAAAACACAAATGGCCATAAAAGGTCCATAAGATGATGACGTGGCCATATTGGCCACTGGTGATGGATATGGCCAATTGGCCATAAGAGAACTATGGCTTGATATGCCATATGGGGATCCAAGGAGGTGAATTGCCATGGTTGTGACAGAATGACATACAGATGCCATTTATGGCCATAACATTGGCATAAATGGTATTAACAAAATGCCATAAATGGCATTTTATGGCCTTAATAGCTTCTTTAATGGCCTCAACAATGGCATAAATGGAAGGTATTAGAAGTTCCATAAATGACATTGTTAAGGCCATTTATGCCATCAGAAATGCCATAAATGGCCTTAACAATAACATATATGGAATTAATGGCATCATAAATGCCATAAAGAGCTGCATTTCATTTAAAAACACCCCTTACGTGTTTTTTCCATAAAATTAAGTTCTCTTGCCAATTTATGGCAAAAACACATAAGGGCTTATGTGTTTTTACTAAATTTCTTATGTATTTTTACCAACACCCTAAATTTATCCAGGACAAAATTTGAATTAATTCATTGAAATGAATATTTGATAAAATTTAAAGAATCAAAAAATAATTTTTGATAATCATTGGTAAGCTCCTCATAGCTAATAGATTAATAATTATAATAAATAAATTACTTATGGTAAAAATTAGTAAATTGGATAGAAATTATTTAAAAATAAGATATAATGGAAATTAATTATCTAAATCTCATAATAAATGATATTCAGAATTTAGAAAATCCTTAATTGTAATAAGAATTAATAAATACAGTATAATGATAATTACTCAATTGACTTATTATTGTAATAATTGAAAAATTGGGCAATTATATTGATAAATTACCAAGTAATTAAGTATAATAATAATTAAAATCTTGATTTTAATAATAAATAAAAAGGGACCCATATGAAAAGTAACCAATAAAGTATAAGAATAATCATTATTTATCCAAAAATCTTAAATGATTGGATGATTATACAAAGTAACACATCGGATTGATTTATTAATAATAATTCTGGATAATAAAAATGAATAAATAATTTGTAAATCAATAATTAAACTTTGAAAATAAATATCAAACATTTTATAATATGGAATGAGAAATAAATTCATTATAACACATTAATAAATTATAACAACCAAGAAATTCATTGATAAAAATGGAGCTTATAATATCATAATCAATTTTTCATTATCATAAAGAGATAATATAATTATACTTAATGATTAATTGATCAAATATAGTAAGAATTACTGATTTAATATAAATTGATTATAGTATTTATTATTTTTCAATTAAGGAAGCATGATATCATAGCAAGAATTAAGTAATTAAATTTTCATATCAATAAATACTATATCCAATAATTATGATAAAATTTGAGAAACCAATACTATTAATCATTGATGAACCAACTTTATTGTAGTTTGACAAATCAATTATAATTATAATTGATGTATTATAAATAGGCAGATTTTATTAATTGACTTTCATAATAAACATACTAAATAGAATATTAATAAATAATTTAATATTATAGTTAATATATTAATAAAGGTAGCTATATCAGCTATTAAGGATCATTCATGATAAAAACGGGAGCATCCTCAATAATAATCATTAATAAACTAATTAATATTTTTATTTATCCCATATGAATTTCTAAATTACTCAATCTAATGATATACAAAAAAATAATAATTTCCTATTTCGAAATGTATTGTAGAGCATATATCTATTTTTAAATTTACTCCAAATTATTTGTTTATATTAAGTTTTGAAAATCTTAATTTCTTAATTTTGCTAGTCTTATTTAGGTGTAGATTTTTTTTTTGGAAATGAATTATTCAAATATCTGAAATATAATTTTTAATGACTCCTTTTCCAATATCTTTTTTCAAATTTTCTTGATTTCATTTAGAGGTAGAAAAATCCAAAGTTAAACTCAAATTGTTTGAATACTTCAGCTTAAATTTTTTAAATAGCTATCCTTTGAAAGAAGGAGAAATTCTGGTACACATATTTTGGAATCTTCATATGGAGACTACATCTTTAACCTAAAATTTGCACCCCAAAGGGGAGAAAATTGTAAAAATTGGCTAAGAGCTTATTTGGAAGCTCATCTTATTTTATAAAATAATGTGGGAGATTTGTAATAGTTTTCTTGGGGAAACTATAAGTTATTCTCTAAAATCTAATTGAAAGTATCATTTTCTTGGTACACAAACAATGGAATTTATATTTCATCTCACTTCCTACTTATTATTGAGTATAAAATGCAATGACATATATTTTGTTTAAGATATGAATTTTCAATCTATATATTCTCACTGGTGCCAAAGCTAATGAATAGCTCCTTGGTCTCAAGGAGCTACATATAATGAAGTACCATTATTGGCCATTGAACAGCACCCACCAACAAAGGTTTTTATAAGTCCAAATAATGAATTTGCCTCTTTTGCATCCAAAGGTTTATTGAGGGTAATATGCTTGGCCAGCTCCCCTTAAAGAAATGCCTGGGGGCTTTTTTGGGGGAAAACATCCCTTTTTGGGCTAATATTCCAATTAAAAAATGAATTTATATGGGTCTTCAGCAACCAAAATCACTGGGAAAAAAATTAAAAAAGGCCATTCTGCCCTACCTTTAATTTTTATGCCAAAACGGACTTTTTACATTTATTGTGCACCTAGAATTTCAAAATTGAGGGTGGATATCAGTTTAACAAAGAGGTTGGTGTTACTTTAGAAACACCATGATAATAATCATAATAATTAATTAATTCCTCAAAAAAAGAGATAGCACATGCTCTTTTTTTCTGTAATGGTTTTTTTTCTTTTTTAAATAAAGAAACTGATCTAATAAGCTTACATAATTATCCCTTTCTTTTTCTCAAAGGAAAGACTTTTTTGTAAAATCAATAAAATACTTAAGATTTAATATTGACATGATGTTTTTTTAAAGAGAATATTTTTGTGTTTTACTTTACTTTTTCTGTTGAATTCTTTCTATAATTCTAGGCTTTTCAATTTATTTATATTTATTCCTCATTTGAGTTATTTTATTTTATTTTATTTAAAAAATTTAACCTTCAATTCATTTTAAATTGATTATAACTAATAAGATCATAATCAACAAAATGATGTCCAATCAAGAAGAATTTTTCACCTATCATATAAAATAATTCGAAAATTTGATAAAAGAAAAACACAAAAAATTGAAAACTTTTGTTTTAAAATTATAAAAGAGCATAGTTTGGTTTGATAAATTAATTAATAGAGTGAATAGAATAATAAGAATTTTCAAAATCATCTTAGTAAAGTAAATCTTTAATTTAATCTATCATTTTTATTTTTTTGATAAATAATCGTTGTCATATTTTGTCAAAAATCAAGCTCCATATAATTATCATCAAAGAGGGCTACAGGATTTTATGAATATCATTCAGGATTTTGTGACTGATTGATATGATTGTGTATGGGGTCTATAAAAAAATTATTCAATCATAGAATGTCTGCAATTGAAGACAACTATGAGGAATCACCTTTTTGTAAAAACATATTCTGTAAAATGGGTTTGCATAATGTAAGGCATGGAAAGCTTTGTAGAAACTGTTGCAAATATGGTACAACATTGCTATGCATACAGCCATTTTCCACTATATCACCTCCAATATTTTATCAAAATTTCATATTTATAGTTTGAAATTTTCTTTATTGTAAACCAAAAAAGGAATTGCTTCCTTTATAAAGATTCAATACAAAATGAATTGAATTTTAATTCAAGAGCACAATTTGGGAGGCATTTGTATAGGTAAATTGTGTTTCTCAGGGTAGGAAGATGAATATATGACTTTTAATATATGCACATTAACATTCTTTGGGTAAAAAATAACATTTAAGAAATAATTCGACTTTCTTCTAGATGTAAATTAATGGGTACAAGTCAATAAAACCCCTTAACCAATATAAATGCTTAAAATAATGGACAGAATTCATAAAAACCATTTACTTCATTAGTTTGCATGATGGCAATCCTCAGGCTACCAGTCAAAAACCACAGAATAAATTGATATTGTTTTGATTTGCTGTAGTATGCTATAGTTCCAAGAAAACACATTTAATGACAGGAGGTTAGAAGCCTTCTTTTTGAGAATTGCATCCATCGTTAGAAACTTAAAATTTGCATTTGAGACAAAGTCTTACAAGGCCATTGAGCCATCTACTCTCCAAAATCATGGTGAGACCCCATTCAATGAAGATTATAAAGGGTAGTATCATATTTCCTTAATGGCAATTAACCACAACAAAAGGAAGGCTCTAAAAAAGACTTACAATCATGAGTGATGCTCAATATGGACGAATTCTCACTAATTTATCTTAAATGCCTACTTCTCTCCAAAAGGAGTGAATCAGCTCCTGTATATCCTTGTTATGTGAAATTTGTTTTTCAGAATCCAATTTGAGATGACCCCCTATGCCTATCTTGGAGCCTATTTGCATGGGCCACCACAGTGTCCATTTTCCAGAAAAATTGATGTCTGAATCAAACAAGGAAAGGTTGAAATCAAATTTAGCTGAAAGAACAGATGTTGTAGTCAGACAGCTAAAAAAATCTTTTGATATAAGAGAAGGTGGATGAAGAAAAATATCCAAGGTTTCTTACCACAGGTTGGTTGGATACGTTGATCATAGTCATTATCAGTATCCCAGCCAGTGGCAGCATAATGTGCCTTGAGTAGTTGAGAACAAAAGGGATGAAATGCTATCTAGGCCAGTTTAGAATGAGAACAATCAACAAGAGATTGTGATAAATTAAGAAGACAAGACCCAATTGATTCGAAGGAAGATTCATTCACAAAATCAGACACTAGCAGCATGACAACCAAGGAGGCTGAATCAATTTATGGATGATGATTGGGAGGAAACATATTGTTTTGAGCTGAGGCGCCCTGGATGACTGATATTATATCCTCTTGGGACAGTTTTATCTTCCAAGAAAAAACAATTGGGCAATATGGCATTGGCACCTTGAGATCTCAAAAAAAGTGTATGTGAAGATACAAAATTTTGGATATTTAAATTGATGATGAGAAATTTTCTGAGAATTTTGATTGATTCCACCAGGTAGCCACTAAAATGGAGCTTTTTGGAGGTGGGCTGGAGGGCACTGTGTGGGTGTGTCACAACCATGGCAATTCACTTCCTTGGATCCCCATATGGCATATCAAGCCACAGCCCTTTTATGGCCAATTGGCCATATCCATCACCAGTGGCCAATATGGCCACGTCATCAGCTCATGGACCATTTATGGCCATTTGTGTTTTGGGGCCTCCATGGCCCTTCACCTCAATCCAGCACCCATAGCGGCAATTTATGGCCAAATGGGTATTTCTGGTCATTTCCCTCAAAACCAGGGGAAATGGCCCAAATGGCTGTTTTTGGCCATTTGGGCTCATAATGCGCATTTGCGCATTTTTGCGCATTTTGCGCATTTTTGCGCATTTTGCGCACTTTTGCGCATTTGCGCATTTTGCGCATTTTTGCGCACTTTGCGCATTTGCGCATTTTTGCGCACTTTGACGCAAAGTGTCCAAAAGACACTTTCCCGCCTTTTGGGCCAGTTTTTGGCTCAGAACCCAAAAGTGGCCAAAAACCCCAAAAGGCCCAGAAACACCATTCCAAGCTCTGAAGCCATTACATCCATCCTTTTCCCTCTGCATTTCCATCTCAAGACCTTTGGACGTAATCTTCTTGCCAATCAACCAATATGCCATAAATGATGTTATATATCATTGTGCATCATTTTTCAACAGCAATTCAATGGTGGCAATATCAAATGTTCATTTCAACATTCCAACATCTCATCACGTCATCAAGGCACCCAATCATTCAGAGGAATCATCAAGGCTCAAGAGCAAGTGTTTCAGCGTCAAAGACCAATGACGCCATCAAGCAGTCATTGGTTATTCTCACTCCAAGTATTCATTCCAAGGGAATACTTTCAATTCATTCTCAAGTGTATTCAAGAGGCAATGCCAAAAAGAAGTTGTCAAGTGTCAAAGCTCCACTCAATCCATCTTGGCAACCATATTCATTTCAATACAGTCTGGATCCATCAAGACCTGTATTTCATTTTCAATCATGGGAAATTCATTCAACCCAATTCAATTTCAATATTAGCCAGCTGTATCAATTCCCAAAAGAATCAATACAGCCTCAAGGATCAATACAGATCAGTTTTCAGCCTGAAGAACTCAAGCTCCCAACTTTTCACATATACCGGCTACCCTTTCCACCCTGGGGGGTTTTCCCCAGTTAATTAATATATTTTGATTTTATTTTATCTCTATTTTCTCTTCACTTTAGTTAAGCAAATACTGATATTATTAAGTCAGTCATTTAGCACTTTTCTCTTTTCTCTTTCTTCGCCTGTCAATGGATATTTGGTGGTCATATCCTTACTAATTCCATTATTCATTTTTGGCAGGTTGAAACAGTGATTAAGGACTTACTTGGTTGGCTCTTTGGCCATTTGGCTTCCCTTTCCTCTTTTGCATCTCATCTTGTACCTGCATATCTTTTAGAGGAATTCATTCTTATTACTTTTATTCTTTATCCTTTTGGAGTCTTCCAAGTGAGTTCCCTGATTGCTGAGTGCCAGGCCACTCTTGTATTTCTGTCCAAGAGCCCCTGTGACAGGGTGGTGTGCCCTAATGTTGTGCATGCACAACAAAACGCCCACACAGTACCTAAGATTATCTCCACCAGCATTGCAAAATAGTGAGATTTCACAGTTTAGCTCCTCCTGCATCCAAAATCCAGCCCCACCCGCATTGCTACAGGCAAATTTCATTTAGCTCTGTAGCTACAAAAAGACCTTGAGTTACCAGACCTGGAAACCCTCTAGCTCCTGCCACTCACAAATATGTGTGAAACTTGTGTTTGAAATGTCCAAACTATCACTCAACCACCCCTACCCAATTAGAAAAAAATATTGTTTCTGTGAAAGTAAGAATTTGCCTCCCCAGATACCTGTGCTGCAATTTTACATTGCACATCAAGAAGCCATCTGTGAGTTATAGCTCTCCATGTTTAGCAACACTGGTGGAGATGCTCTCCGGCGGGTTTATGGGTTTGACAACCCATTATAGGGTGACCCAAGTTGGCTCATGGGTGAGGGTATGGGTTTGGGCAGTATATGGGTTTGACAGGGTATGGGTTTCGGCAAGTTCAACTGTAATTCAATTGGGACCACCCTGACCTTGAAATATGATTTTTGATAGCAAAAGACTTTCCAATTTCCAATAGTGGGGCTCAGTATTTGCCGTATTTGATGATTTTGGACTTTCTGATTTCCCAGGCAAAATTCACGTGAGAAAGGCCCAAATCAGATGCAGAACGGGCCAACTTGAGCAAGCACCCCAAACACCATGGGACCCTCCATTCAGTTATGAACCTTTCCTCTATTTGTTTTTCAATATTTTTTTACAAAATAATCACATCATTATGTTAAAGGAAAGTAGTACCACACAAATTCAAAAAAAAGTGATATAAAACAAGGTAAGCTACGGTTCCAAAAAGCCATAAGGACAAGATGCGTGGCATGAAAAAAAGCCCGCCGGTGGCCTGTATGAACCTGGGACACCTGAAATGTTTCCCAGGGCCAAATCAGGCAAAGACTGAGCCCCACTAATATTTGTTGGCATGCCAGCACAATAACCTATCACGACAACCAAAACCACAGGCGAGCCCCCACATCTAGAACATATAAGGGCTCGCCACCATTAAGCAATAAACAACAGCGATATATCCTCTACAGGTTATGGGCCTATCTCCATAATATTTTTTTTCTCTCTCTTTTTTTTTATCTCTCACCGCTTGCAACCATACGCGCTTCTTTTTTTTTCTTCTCTCTTATTCAAAACGACGTGCGATTTTTTTCTACTCTTGTGAGCCTTGAGGTATATTTTACATACCCAAATAGGCCACAATTATCTTAAAAAGAAATTTTGAATTATGCAAAACTCATAAGTCATGCATATATCCAAAATTAATCATTTCCAATTTCAGAAAAGATGAAGAACTTTTTATTGAGTAAGTAAATCCATGGATTTAAGACCAGATTTGGATTCTACACAAAAATTCACCTAGGGTAGCTCCATAGAGTGAATAAGCTCAATTTAAGTATTTGAGGTGGTAAAATGGAAAATACTTCAATACCACATCATTAATACCACATAAAAGATCCGTGAAAATTTTTGTTTTTCTTGATTTTTAGCCAAAATAATGGGAAAGTGAGAAATCCCATGTTACATATACACTAAGAATAGTGTTATGCATGTTTTGAGCACTTAATATCATGGTATTCTTACATGGACTTTTGGTACACCGATAGTGGATATCTCACTTTAGGCTTAAATTACTATTTTGACGTAAAAAATAAGCAAGGGGGACAAAAGACATCAAAGAGAGCCAGGGTACCCAACTTCTGAGGCCTCAGAGGCATGGATAGCTCCAGAGCATGGATCCATGGCTCATCTTGGCCCAATTGGTAAACTAAAACTTTTTGGGAACTTGGTTACCAAGTTACACTTACTGTAATCACAAGAAAAATAGCAAATAACCTGCTATTTTGACGTGCCAAGGAGGTAATGAGCTACTTAGACTCCTGTAACCACGTCAATTCTTGATGACTTTCCATGACTAGACCCTAAAAGAGTAATTAAAACCCTTTTGGGATCCATATTCATTGATTTACCTCATAGCAACCAGCAAAATACTGCTATTTGCAATTCTACGTAGAAATGAGGTAAAAACTTCAAAAATTCATTAAAAATACAATTCTTAATGAATCTTCCTGAAACTTTCAGGACCAATGAAGAACTGTATTATCTATGGTAAAACCAAAAAGAATTATGGTTTTAATAGTAAAATTAAAAGTTTTACTTACAGTCCATTTTTGACCATTCTACGTGAAACACTGAATCTTCAAAAATTCACAGTAATTACAACCTGTGATGAAATTGGCAATAACATTGATAACTTTGAGAAATCAATGATTATTTTAGAATAAAAGAAGATTTACAGATGTTACTCCTTTTATTCTTAACCATATTGGGGTTGGTAGTCACGTAAAAGCATTAATTAAGTAATTATGATAATCTTATGTGACAACAGATGATGCAATCATTAATCCAAAGAGGTTTATTGTTTTCTCATTCACTGGTTTTTCAGTTTGCTCCATGGCACGCCTCTGTGAGTTGTTGTAGACTTAAAAGAAGCCTCTTCTTGCTGTTTTTCCGTATCATCATCTTATTAATCATTTATATCAATATTACCAACAAGTAAGTATTAGTTAAAACTTTTATTGAGTGTTTTATTCTTTCAGAATCAATCAGAAAGACGTGAAATCATAGAAATCAACTATATATTGTTGTAATACATTTATAAATTCATTTTGATCCCTTAAATCCACAATTCTACGTCAAATTTCTCTACTTATATCTATCAATAAGTTCTTTGGAGTATTAGTGAGTCATTTATCTTTAATTCTTAAAGTTTTTCTCTAGTAATAGTTTTCTTCAAGAATTATCTTTATAATTATTCTTGTAAAAGATAATTATATATTAAAATAATTTCATTATTTTAATAAAAGAAGTTTTTATTATTAAATTCTTCTTGTAATTGATTCTTGTAGACAATTACTGCTCACTGCTATAATCACTAGTAGTGTATAACACGTGAAAGAAATAATTTTATAATTATTTAATTGTGGTTATAATAATTTTTATTATTATATTTCATAAGAACAGACATAGTACTGTTGATTAATAGTAATATTATCATCAGTTTCATAGTCACATCTTACATTTGGGGGCCTGGCCGTGTTTTTTGAACCTTGTACCCTTAATTAATATATTTTTAAGCTCTAAAATATATTAATTTAATTAATTTTTTTCTTTCAATTTGGAGTTAAAATATTTTTATTTTTGAAATTGTTTTAAAATCTTTTTCATTGAGGAATTTGGTTTAATTTTATATTGTTTTTACACGTGGCTTTTTCACATCCAAAAACTTATAAAATTATTCTTTGAGTTACTCTGAATTAATTTTCATTCAAAATCTTAAATTTTAATTTTTTTTCTTTAAAAAGAACAAAACTTATAAAAAATCTTTAAAAAATATTTTAAAAAGTATAAAAAATAATTTTTTCTCTTTTATAATTTCTTTTAGTGTCTTTAATCAAATACTGTGCAGCTGGCAACAGACTCAGTAAAAGATATATCACTAGTCCAGAATCTTCAGAAGCAGAATCTGAAGAAAGTATTGAGGTGCAGATTGCTAAAAAAGGCACCTTATTCAACTCAGAAAAAGCTAAATTACCACCAAAAGGTGTGTATTTTATCTTATATTTTCACCTTTTATCTTTAAATTGACGTGAAAATGGTGCATACCAGAAATGGAAGCAACTATTCAGTCCAACCAGATGGATGTGGACAAGGAAGAGGCAAGACCAAATCCAGAAGTGCCAAATCTTCCACAAGAAAGACACATCTGGAGGATGCCAGAGTTGCCCCCCATTCCCCAAGGTCTGTACCAACAGATTTTGACGTAAACTCTGAGCCTGAACTAATTTATGATAATATTTCCAGGGCTGAACCATTTTCAAGTGGCAGCAATAGAAATATATCAGAGCCAGTACAAAAATTGGTTCAGAGCAGCCAAAGAAGAGGAGTGGGAAATCTGCCCAAGCCTTTGGCAGGGGGCCATGAACTCCTACTTACACATCAAGAGCTTTCTGGGTCAGGAGAAGACCATAGAACTCTTAGGAGGTTGGAGCCCCCTGTCTTGCAAAGACAAGGTCAAAAAGATAAAGAATTGGTTGAAGAACCAGAGTCTTTTATCCATAGACCAGAAGAAAGAGTTGGAAATGACTCCAACTTTGGAGACAGAGGCACCAGTGGCATCTACCAGCTCCAAACCAGCTCCAGAAGCATCCAAGGACAAGCCCAAAGGACCTCAAAAGAAACAGAGAGGTCCCAAGAACCATCAAGGCAAGGGCAAAGGCAAAGCCAATTGGCACAGACCTTACCCACAAGGGTACAGGATTCCCAGATTGGAGCCTTCAGCCGTGGACAGTGTCTTCAATATGGCCAGAACTCTTATGGAATTCACAGCCAAGGAGCAGGAAAGGATGAACAGGACTTTTCCACGCAAATAAATGATGTACATAGAAGTATTAGTGTAGAAATTGGCAAACTTGAGTCAAAGTTAAAGCAAATTACATTAGACATCAATGATTTAAAGAAAAGTGACAAGCAAAATTCTGAATGGCATAAATTGACAACTGTCACCCTTGAGTCAATTAGTAATGCTTGTGACAGAATTGAGAACCAATGTCAAAATAATGACACAGAGGATCCTTCCATTTTTAAAGTAAATGATAGACTTAAAACTCTTGAAGACCATGTCTTACAAATAGTCAAGAACACCAATCAATTTGCTATACATTTAGCAAAAAGTGACAGTGAGAGGCAGAAATTGAAGAATGAAATAATTGCAAGTGTGGAGCAAATTCATAAGAATCATGAACCACATATGCCAAGACATTCTACACCTTTGACTGAAGAAAAACTTCCTGTAAAAGAAAGTTTGACTCCATTCTTAGGAGAAAATGTTATTTCTGCAAAGGATATTCCCAAATTAGAAGAATGGCCAACATTCTCTGGTGAAGGAGAATACAACCATATTGAATTCATCAGGACTATTGATATGTTGCAAGAAGACTTTAATATACCTGATGAAATCATAGTAGGAAAATTACATTGTTTGTTTACCAAGACTGCAAAGAAATGGTATTACAAGATGAGAATAGATCATGGGAGACATGACTGGTCTTGGTGGAAATCTGAAGTGATTACCAAATGGGCCAATAATTCTTGGAGGTTTAAGATGGAGAATGCTTTTGAAAGTGCCATTTTCACTCAGAAAAAGACAAACCACTTACTTGGTTCTTCAAACAGAAAGACAGATTATCTGCTTTACACCCAGATATGTCTGACACTATGATTAATATGAGAATATTAAGAAAGTGTGGAGGAGAACTGGAACATGCTATCAAAAGCAGATGTGTGGAACCCTGTTCAACAGAGGACTACATTAATGCTATGGAAGATATCATTACCAGAACAAGAATTGGTAAAACTTGGGTTAGAAACCCAATAGAGTCCAGAATAGTCTCAAAAATTCCTAGAGAGGAAAAGAGACCAGAGAGACCTGTCTTGAAGTGTCATAAATGTGGAAGTACTTCACATTTAGCCAACACTTGCCCTAAGAAGACAAAGATCAATGAAGTTCAAATCATTGAAGAAATTCAGTGTACTGAAGAGAAAGAAGAGTCTGATCAAGATTCTGCAGTCTCTGAAGATACACCAGTAGAGGACTATCCCATTGAAAACATTTCAGCTTTCTTTGAGGTCACAGAAGTCCATACCCACTTGCCACAGTACAGTGAGGATTTCTGCAACCTGATCAATATCCAAGATGCCAGAATGTGTAAAACCAAACCTGCTAGAGGAAAAGGTTATACTGCTGGAGCATCCTGTATCACATCAGTTCTGATGAGTGATATTGAAGCCAAAGTGAATTTGGATACAGGGGCATTTTGCACTTGTGTGGGCAAAGATTATCTCCAAATTATACTTCCTGAATGGAAAAACCATCTATTACCAATAGAAGGTGTACAATTCAGTAGTGCCAGTAACAATATGTACCCCTTGGGCATATTGGACACTAATATTGTATTCCCACATCCAGCAGGAAGTGTAAGAATGAAAACTGAGATTGTAGTAATGGATAATTGCACATCTCAGCACATCATTCTTGGAAATGATTACTTGAACATTTATGGTATTGATATAAATAACCATAAAGACAGATATTTCACAATTGGAGATAACAAGAGACAAAAATTTGCTTTCTCCAATATGCCAAAACAGATATCTGTAGTGTCTTCTGTCAGAGATACTTACAAAGAGGAATTTGTGTCTAAACAACTTGTTGAAGCACAAATTAATCCATCATTATCACCAAAGATGAGGAATGCACTTATTGATGTATTATATACATACAATAATGCATTTGCATCTGATAATGAACCATTAGGCACTATAAGGGGACATGAAATTGATATTACTCTTAATATTGATAGACCATATCCTCCAGTACTTAGAAGACCAGCTTATCCAGCCAGTCCCAGAGCTAGAGAGGCCTTGGAAAAACATATCCAAGAGTTGATCCAACTTGGTGTGCTAAGGAAAGTAGGCCATAATGAGGAAGTTGAAGTGACAACACCTGTTATTATTGCATGGCATAATGATAAGTCAAGAATGGTTGGAGATTTTAGAGCTTTGAATACCTATACAGTTCCAGATAGGTATCCAATCCCTAGAATCCAAGAAACCTTGACTCAATTGTCTAAAGCCAAGTATATAACATCAATGGATGCATTAAAAGGCTTCCATCAAAATGTTTTGACGCCTAAAGCTAGGAAATTACTTAGAATTATCACTCACTGTGGTATTTATGAGTATCTTAGAATGCCATTTGGCATTAAAAATGCTCCATCTCATTATCAAAGAATGATGAATACCATCTTCCCCACAGAATTGTCTGAAGGATGGCTTATCATTTATATTGATGATATTATTATATGTTCTGACTCATGGTCTTTGCACCTTGAAAGACTTGCAAGAGTACTTCATAAAGTTGCAGAAGTGAACATGAAAATTTCACTTAAGAAATGCAATTTTGGTTTTGAAGAACTCAAAGCATTAGGACATGTTGTTTCTGGTTTGAGCTTGGGTATTGACAAGAATAAAGTAGCAGCAGTGTTACTTAAGCCAATACCCCAGAATAAAAAAGAAATGATGTCTTTTCTTGGATTTGCTAGTTACTATAGGCAGCACTTGAAAGATTTTGCAATTCTAGCCAAGTCACTCTATAGAATCTGTGATCAACAGACTGTATTTGAGATGACACAGGAAAGAATTAAAGCTTATGAGAAGATAAAGAAATCCCTTACAGAAGCACCTTTACTCCTCATGCTTGACTGGAATATTCCTTTCAAGTTGTACATTGATGCATGTGGAGATGGATTAGGGGCAGCCCTACATCAAGTCCAAATTATTGATGACAAACCTACAGAAGGACCAGTTTGTTATATCTCAAGGCAAATCAAACCAACAGAAGCCAGATATGGTGCAAGCCAAATGGAGTGCTTATGTTTGGTATGGGCACTTGAGAAATTACACTATTACCTTGATGGCAGTGTTTTTGAAGTGATAACTGACTGTAATGCCGTGAAGTCACTTCTTAACATGAAAACTCCCAACAGACATATGTTGAGATGGCAAATAGCCATTCAAGAATATAGAGGAAACATGACTATAGTTCATAAAGCAGGAAACATTCACAAAAATGCTGATGGACTTAGTAGATGGGCTTTAGCCAACACTCCTGATAACCCAGCTTATGTACCTTTGGAAGCTGAGCCACAGATTCCAATTGAAGGAATTAACATAACTGATATTGGGACTGAATTCTTTGAAGAGGTCAGAGAGTCTTATAAACAAGACAAGAATTGCCATATCTTGACTTCTTTATTGGATAAAGACTGCAAAGACACATCCTTGGTTAACACACTAGATGAAGTTTGGAAAAATTCCTATTCTGAAGGAAGATTTCACTTATTTGATGGGATTATTTACCATAGAACAAAACATTCTTGTGTAATGACACTGTGTAGTAGATTGCTTATCAATACCATTCTTCATGAATGCCATGATAGCATTTACTCTGGACACCTATCAGAAGACAGAACACTTGACAAAGTGAAGAACTGTGCATGGTGGCCATCTTGGAGAAAAGAAACCATTGAGTATTGCCATACCTGTGATAGATGCCAGAAAGCAAACAGGAGTACAGGCAAGAAATTTGGATTGATGATCCACATTCAAGAACCAAAATCCCCTTGGGAAGTTTTTCACATGGATTGGGTCACAGCACTTCCTCCAAGTGGTGACAGAAGTTATAATGCTTGTTTAGTCATAGTAGACAGATATAGCAAAACTCCCATATTCTTACCATGTCATAAAGATGACACTGCTATGGATACAGCTCTTCTTCTATGGAGTAGAGTTATTTCTCATACAGGATTATTTAAGAATATCATAAGTGACAGAGATCCCAAGTTCACATCTGCACTTTGGACCAATCTTCATAGATTGTTTGGGACTAAGTTATCATTCTCTACAGCATATCACCCTCAAACAGATGGGCTAGCAGAGAGGATGATTCAGACTTTAGAAGACATGATCAGGAGATTCTGTGCTTATGGATTAGAATTCAAAGACTCAGATGGCTTTACCCATGACTGGTGCACTCTTATACCTGCATTAGAATTGGCATATAAGACATCAGTCCATTCTTCCACAGGACAAACTCCTGCTATGTTAGAAAAAGGATGGAATCCAAGGCTCCCAGCAGACACACTGAGGAAAGACTTGATTGACATTCATCCTACAGCTTCCAGCTTCAAGATAATGCTTGATAAAGTGAAACACCATGCAAAACAAAGTATGGATGATGCTTTTGATTATGCAAAACAGAAGTGGGACAAGAGTCATAAAGTACCAGACTTCAAAGTAGGGGACTTAGTTTTAGTTTCAACCTTGAATTTTAATAATATCAAAGGCCCAAAGAAACTTAAAGATTCTTATGTAGGACCTTTTATTATTGTTGCTTTACATGGAACCAATGCAGTTCAAGTGGAATTGAGTGGTGAATTGGAAAATAAACACCCCACATTTCCAGTCAGCTTGATAAAGCCTTATCAACCAGCTGATAAAGAATTGTTTCCTTTAAGAAACCCAACTCCTTTAACTGTACCACCTGTGGAAAAGAATGAAGACAGAAAAGTAAAGAAAGTCATTAAAGAAAGGAAACTTAGGGGTAAAAATCAAAGAGAATATCTTGTCAGATATAGAAATCCAGTACATGAAGATGAATGGATGGCAGAATCAGAAATACCTGACTCAGATAAACTCTTAAGAAGATTTAGACATGAAAGAAGGCCACAAGCCTGAATATGTCTATAAATGTGCTTTAAATTACTTGATCTGAGTAATGTGAAGAGGTTGGACAGTGGACATTAACCCCCTTTGGGGCCTTATTCTTTTATCACTAATAAAATTGTAGTACAATTTTATTTTTTGGTGGGAGGGAATGTGAGCCTTGAGGTATATTTTACATACCCAAATAGGCCACAATTATCTTAAAAAGAAATTTTGAATTATGCAAAACTCATAAGTCATGCATATATCCAAAATTAATCATTTCCAATTTCAGAAAAGATGAATAACTTTTTATTGAGTAAGTAAATCCATGGATTTAAGACCAGATTTGGATTCTACACAAAAATTCACCTAGGGTAGCTCCATAGAGTGAATAAGCTCAATTTAAGTATTTGAGTTGGTAAAATGGAAAATACTTCAATACCACATCATTAATACCACATAAAAGATCCGTGAAAATTTTTGTTTTTCTTGATTTTTAGCCAAAATAATGGGAAAGTGAGAAATCCCATGTTACATATACACTAAGAATAGTGTTATGCATGTTTTGAGCACTTAATATCATGGTATTCTTACATGGACTTTTGGTACACCCATAGTGGATATCTCACTTTAAGCTTAAATTACTATTTTGACGTAAAAAATAAGCAAGGGGGACAAAAGACATCAAAGAGAGCCAGGGTACCCAACTTCTGAGGCCTCAGAGGCGTGGATAGCTCTAGAGCATGGATCCATGGCTCAACTTGGCCCAATTGGTAAACTAAAACTTTTTGGGAACTTGGTTACCAAGTTACACTTACTGTAATCACAAGAAAAATAGCAAATAACCTGCTATTTTGACGTGCCAAGGAGGTAATGAGCTACTTAGACTCCTGTAACCACGTCAATTCTTGATGACTTTCCATGACTAGACCCTAAAAGAGTAATTAAAACCCTTTTGGGATCCATATTCATTGATTTACCTCATAGCAACCAGCAAAATACTGCTATTTGCAATTCTACGTAGAAATGAGGTAAAAACTTCAAAAATTCATTAAAAATACAATTCTTAATGAATCTTCCTGAAACTTTCAGGACCAATGAAGAACTGTATTATCTATGGTAAAACCAAAAAGAATTATGGTTTTAATAGTAAAATTAAAAGTTTTACTTACAGTCCATTTTTGACCATTCTACGTGAAACACTGAATCTTCAAAAATTCACAGTAATTACAACCTGTGATGAAATTGGCAATAACATTGATAACTTTGAGAAATCAATGATTATTTTAGAATAAAAGAAGATTTACAGATGTTACTCCTTTTATTCTTAACCATATTGGGGTTGGTAGTCACGTAAAAGCATTAATTAAGTAATTATGATAATCTTACGTGACAACAGATGATGCAATCATTAATCCAAAAAGGTTTATTGTTTTCTCACTAACTGGTTTTTCAGTTTGCTCCACGGCACGCCTCTGTGAGTTGTTGTAGACTTAAAAGAAGCCTCTTCTTGCTGTTTTTCCGTATCATCATCTTATTAATCATTTATATCAATATTACCAACAAGTAAGTATTAGTTAAAACTTTTCTTAAGTGTTTTATTCTTTCAGAATCAATCAGAAAGACGTGAAATCATAGAAATCAACTATATATTGTTGTAATACATTTATAAATTCATTTTGATCCCTTAAATCCACAATTCTACGTCAAATTTCTCTACTTATATCTATCAATAAGTTCTTTGGAGTATTAGTGAGTCATTTATCTTTAATTCTTAAAGTTTTTCTCTAGTAATAGTTTTCTTCAAGAATTATCTTTATAATTATTCTTGTAAAAGATAATTATATATTAAAATAATTTTATTATTTTAATAAAAGAAGTTTTTATTATTAAATTCTTCTTGTAATTGATTCTTGTAGACAATTACTGCTCACTGTTATAATCACTAGTAGTGTATAACACGTGAAAGAAATAATTTTATAATTATTTAATTGTGTTTATAATAATTTTTATTATTATATTTCATAAGAACAGACATAGTACTGTTGATTAATAGTAATATTATCATCAGTTTCATAGTCACATCTTACAACTCTCGACTCCATCTACATCTATGACCGATACTCCTACACCAACATTCCCACCGGCTTTTCCCATGCTACGAGGCGGAAGGTCGAAAGGGACCCTGAGCAACCCATTCTTGACAGGGACAAAGAAGACAGAAGACACCGATGCGATAATTGACGAGGAATACGACCCTCATCGCCTGAGGACAGCTATTGCTCAGGCGATCAATGCCATCACCGCCGACATGAAACTAAAAGTCGATGGTTCCAATTTCTCCGATTGGGAGGATGACATGGCAATGCTCCTTGATGATTTTCTGGACAACCCGGAATACTTGACAACGACTACCGGACGTACTACTTATGGGGAAAAGCTGTGTTGTTCCATATTGACTCACTCCGTCTCCGATACCATTCGTAAGAGTATCATCCGTATTCGTCCCTGTTCAGCTATCTACGAGCATCTCAAATCACACTACCATATACTGACTCGTGCTTCGCAAGTACTTTCCTGGACGAATTTACTCGCCCTACGAATGGAAGACGGGGAGAGCGCCACGGCACTCGTTGATCGGATGTGGAGTAAGGTACGAGATTTCAAAAACAGGCACGGCTCCTTCAAGGAAGATCACTTGCTGGGTGTCCTGTTACAAAACGCAACATGCTGTCGGCCAACAATCAACGATCTAGTCATGAATAAACTGGAGTCGATCGTTTCGACTTACGGTCAGCCACCCAACCTCGGACAAGTCATTGCCGCAATTGAGTCATCTACTCAGCAAGTCTTGTCACAGAAGGAGATGTCGACACCCGACAAGACGAGCCTACCGACCTTCCAGAAACTGAGTACAGCTGATGACGGCGATGCAGAGGAAATGGGCAACAATGAATTCCTTGAAGGCTCTTTCGATCCGGAAGCCCTGCGCGCGATAGTTCGAGGCACTTGCCACCTCTGCAAGCAGCAGGGCCACTTCGCAAGGAACTGCCCAAAGAACAAGAGGGCGACACAGGAACCGAACCAGAACACAAACTTATTTCGAGCTTATTACCCAATCCTCGCCCCTTCATCGATGCAACCACAAGCGACTAATACTGCGCCAGTCCAACAAGTGCCATCGGCACGGCCAGACCTTTACCGACCCCGATACAAATCCCCAGCAGTACAGGCACGTTTCATCAAAATGGGGGCCGAGGAGCCTGATGTCAGAGTTCTGACTACCGACGTAGGTCATGCCGAGAACTTTGTTGGTAAAGCGGTATGTGACTCTGGTGCAAGTCATTCTCTCACTGGTGATCGATTGGCTTTATGCCGTTACCAAAAGCTGACGAAGCCTATTCCTTTGTCTGTTGCTACGAAATGCACAGGGCGTAGGAGCTACGTAGAGGGGATAGGCTCTTTAATCTTTAAGGGCGAGGGCGACAAAGCCGTGATTGTGAACGGGGTTTTCTTCTCCCCTGATGCATCTTGTACTCTTATCTCTCCTGCCGCCCTTATACGGGCGGGAGGAAAACTTTCCTCAGATGGTAATGATATCCTAATTTGCAACTCTGATAAAATCCCTGTGCTACGAGCCTCCCTTTGCTCCTCCATGTTGAAATGGAACATGACACCATACCTCATTGAGACCGCTCGAGAAGGGAAACCTAGCTGCTGACCTTTTGTTTCAAGATCATTCTGACCTAGATACATCGACAAGACATCTGGAAATTATGAAAACATCGCTCGTGACGCCTGATTCACCCTCTGGTAACACACCCAATCAGGATCCCCTAGACCTAACTAACCTATTACACTCTGCTTTTGGACACATAGGTTATAAAAGAATGAAGCACTTTGTACAACAACGATTTGGAAGTGAGGCCAGGAAGAGCCTTAACAGCAAATTTTGCTCCTGCCAACATTGTTACGTTGCTAAAAGCACACGCCAAAACATGCTCGGGAGCCGCGAACAGTCATTGAACCTGCTAGACACAGTCACCGCCGACTTGATGGGACAATTCGACGAGGCGGTCCCACACAAAGGCAGATATGCTTTGACCGTCAGAGATCTTGGGTCGTCCTACGGTGAGTGCCACATCATGTCACAAAAAAGTCTGACGCAAGCGCTATTTTGTTACATGTATTGGCAACCTGGGAGACAAAGACGGGCAGACGAATCAAGGTTTTCCGAAGTGACAACGGCGGCAAATTCTGCAACAATGCCATCAAAGCCTGGTGTCAACCTCATGGCATTGTGCATGAGAAGAGCCTACCTTACCACCACGAACAAAATGGCTTGATTGAACGATACAACCGTTTGATAGCGGATATGGGCAGAACTATCCTGCACAAATCCGGCCTCCCAAAGGAATTCTGGGGCTTTGCGTTCATGTGGGCTGCCCACCTGCAAAATCTACTTCCAAATTCACGCACTGGCGACAGAACACCCACAGAACTTTTTCTCAACCAAAAGCCCTGTTACGACCAAATACGACTTTTCGGTGAAACGGCATACATACATATTCCACGGGAGAAGAGGCAGAAGCTTGATAATCGCGCTGTGGAGGGTCGCGTTGTGATGTTCCTGGGCAACAGCAAAGGTTGGCTCTTTTACATTCCTCAAACTAAAACATTCCTAACCTCAGCATGGGCAACATTCCCAAAATCTACTGACATGTGCAACGCCATCAGAAGATGGTTGCTGCCATGGACACCAGCGAAGAAAGAAACAACTCGGAAAATGGATATTTCTTTCATGGTGAATGGTTCATCACTGGGCGACTTCACGAAGGAAACCACTGTGGAGTCACAGGACAAGCTCGCTGCAGAGCTGCTGACAACGACTGTGAATGTGGTCACGCCAAAGAGTTTCAAACAGGCAGTTACTTCAACCGAGGGGTCGCAATGGCAGATTGCGATCCAGACGGAACTGGACAACATGAAGGACATGGGCGTCTACGACATACTCCCCTTACCTAAGGGTACCCATGTTCTAGGAGGAGGATGGGTATTTGTAAAAAAGCCTGGGACGGGGAGCACACCTGCTGTCACAGGGGCTCTTGGAAGAAGAGGGCCTGGCACTCAGGAATCAAGAACTCACTTGGAGGGCTCCAAAGATAAAAGGATAATAAGAATGAATTTCTTTAAGAAAGAATAAGGGGGAAAACAAGTATGCCAAAAGATGAGATAAGAAAAAGATGAAGCCAATGGCCAAAGATAATAAAGAAGCCAACCAAGTGAATCCTCAATTCACTGTTTCAACCTGCCAGAAAAGGAAATGGAATTAGTATAAGGATATGACCACCAATATCCACTTGACAGGCGAGGAAATAAAAGAAAAGGGTGCTGAATGACTGACTTAAGATTATCAGTATTAACTTTAATAAGGTAAAAGAAAATAAGGATAAAAAATAAATCCACTATATTAATTAACTGGGGAAAAAGTCCCCAGGTGCTGAAAAGGTGGCCAGTATATGTGAAAAACTGAAAGATTGATCCTGGAGTTGGATCACCGGCTGTATTGTCCGAATCGGGCCAATACAGTTCTGGCCATCTTGAATTTGAAACTGTGTGATTGAATTCCCACAGTGGAATATGAATTGGCCCAATTGGGCCAAGTACGTACAGGTTGATTGATTACCGCCTGTATGAACCAATTGAGTTGTCCAAGAAGTATTGAAATACTTGATGCCTTGACAACTGATTGAAAAGATGTAATACCTTTTGAGAATTGCCCTTAGAATAACCCTGAATGAAATTGCCAACCCAACTCCTGCTGAGCCAGGTGATTGGAGTCCTTGAATGGTCTTCTGATTGCCGCCATGGATTACCAAACTGATGAGTCCAAAGGTCCTCCTTCGAAATGGGCGTTGGATCTTGGTACCTTGAGTTAAGAAGGTTGATTTGGGTCCTGAAAACGTCACCATTGAATTGCTGAGCAAAAATGGTGCATAATGGTATATAACACCATATATGCACCACTCCTGCAACCTTGAGTACGAGGTGCATGGAGGAATGAAGCAATCCTCCCTTAAGTTGAGGGAAATGCTTGTTGAGGTGATTTGGTGGCCTCTTGTGGTTGCCAGAGGCCATGGTGGTCCAGGGCCAAAAATGGATCCAAGGTGTTTTTGGTCCAATTTGGGTCCAAGGGATTGGTGGCCAAAAATGGCTCAGGTGGGCCCAATTGTGGTTTGGGACCCACCTGGCCTTGGGGGCTAGGTGGCTGCCCCCTTTGGCCCCTTTTGGCCTTATTGGATTAGGCCAAAAGGGGCCTAATCCGCCTACGGACCGTAGAAGCCGTGGGGGGCCTAAATGGCCCAAAAAGGCCATTTAGGCCAAAACCCCCATAATGAAAGGGGTGGCCAGGAAACCAATGAAGGTGGCCATGGGGCCTGGAAGACAAAGGGACCCCCCAGGCCCAAAAACAGTGATGGAGGCCTGGGGGTTGGTGAGGTGGAAATTGGCCAAGAGGGCCAATGACGCAGGATATGGCCTGAGGCCATAAAGGATGATGGAGGCCATAAGTGGCCAATGGAATGGGTTATGGCGTAAGAGCCATGGAACACCCAAAAGGGGTCAATTGGCCATAAATGATATGACATGGCCAATTGGCCCCAACTTGGCTCCAGGTTGGATTGCCGCCGCCATCAAGGAGGAGGGTCAAAATACGTGGTTGTGACAGTACCCCCCTACCTTGAATGGTGAGCTCCTGAGCACCAAGGTAAGGTAGAGGCCTGTTGAGGCTTATGAGACGGATTTGACGTAAGGATTCCAGAGGTATTGAATCTTGAAAAGAAGAATTGAACTGATAAGCTTGTTGGCATATGAATTGAGGTTGACTTGATCTTCTCTTGACATTTGGCTTTGACAAAGTTGAAGACATGATTTGACATAAAGATTTTGGCGTTAAAGAGTTATAAGAAAAGAAATTTTAAAAAAATATAAAGAGTAAAAGAGAAAAGAAAACAGATATAAAGAGAGAAACGGAAAAAATAAAGAAAATGAAATTTGAGGAGGAATCCAATCTTCATCACGGATTACGACAATTGATTTCGAAAGTGACCAAGGACCTGGATAAAAGAATTTGATGCCAGGTGCTCACAGAGTGGCCAAGGTGATGTTTTGACAGATTGTAGACCCCTCAGGGAAGTGCACACCAGGAGAGGAACTTACTTTTAGTAGTTGCCACTCCCGCCAGTGCCATAAATAAGAAAGATCTTGATAAATGAATTTGTTGAAGGAATAAAGTCTTGGGAAGGAGAATAAAAAAGGAATGGTCCATTTGCCCAAGTGTAAATGGCCATAAATTTGGAATTCGGATGTTGAAAGCCGGGCCAAAAAGTCTGTGTCCAAATTAAAAAGTGCTCACAGAGTGGCCAAGGTGATGCTTACAACAAAGAAGAGTAGAATACCCCTAAAGGTGCATACCAGGAGTGGGACTTACTTTGGGTAATTCCTCTCCCCACCAAGCACCATAAAAATTCAAGCCATTGAAGAATTGGGTCCTGGCTTGTCAGGATATAACGAATGAAAATCTTTGACAAGTTCAGGACAATTCTTGAGATTTTCAGCTGGTTCCCATGTGGATCCTTCTGAATCTTGACTGAAACCTTTCCATTCCACCAGATACCATAATTTTCTTCTCTTGAGCTTTGAATCCAGTACTTGAGAGACTTCCCATTCCTCTTCTTCTTCAATAATGATTGGAGGAGGAGGCTCTTGATGCCGATTTGGGATTGTTGATGTCTTGACTGGTTCCAAGAGTGAGATATGGAAGACTGGGTGGATGGATCTCCATTGAGATGGAAGCTTGAGGTGGTAAGCATGAGTACTGACTTTCTTCAAGATTGGAAAGGGACCCAACCATCTTTCAGACAGTTTCTTGGTGGGTGTAGTTGATTTGATATTCTTGGAAGAAAGCCATACCATGTCACCAGGATTGAAAACAGGTGGACTTGCTCTACTTTTATCTGCATACCTCTTAAACCGGTTTATGGCGATTTCAAGTTCTCTCTTGACATCTTGCTGTACTGATTGGATTTTTGTTGATAACTTTCCAGCAGGAGTATCTTGAGTGATGTGAACTGAATCAAATTGTGGATCTCTTCCATAAACAGTGAAAAACGGTGATTGCTTGGTTGAAGAGTGATCAGAATTATTGTAGGCAAATTCAGCCAGAGGGAGCCAGGTGTTCCAATCATCTTGATGATAACTGACATACATCCGAAGATACTGTTCTAGTATCTGATTTACCCTCTCTGTCTGTCCATCAGTTTCTGGGTGATAAGCAGTTGACAAGTCTCTTGAAATCTTGAGCTGCTGACAAAGATTGGTCCAGAAGGAAGAAACAAAGAGTGAACCTCTATCACTGACAATGCTTGATGGAAGGCCATGCTTTGAGAAGATATTCTTGATGAATAAATGGGCCAAATCCAAAGAAGTTATTGAAGACATTGTTGGAATAAAAACCGCCATTTTTGAGAATCTGTCCACTATGACAAGAATTGAGTCAAAAGAATTGGACAGGGGCAGTTGAGTGATGAAATCCATTGAGAGACAAATCCAAGGACCATTTGGAATTGGAAGAGGTTTGAGGAGTCCAAACTTCTTATGGTGGATATTCTTGTTTCTTGAACACTGTTGACAGGATGATACGTAATCCTTAATGAATTGAGTCATGCCGGACCAGTGGAAATCCCGCTTGACAAGTTTGAGAGTCTTCTCTTGGCCAGGGTGTCCAGCTAGAGGAGAATCGTGACGCTTTTGAAGAATGCTGAGTTGAATTGTGGAGTCATTTGGGACTACCACCCGATCTTTGAAGAGAAGAAGTTGGGAGGAGGAATCAAGAGAATAATCTTGGACAGATTTACCTTTACCCAAATCTTCAAGGATACTTCTGTACTGAGGATCTTGCCATAATTTCTTCTGAATTGAATCAATCAAATTTGAAAAAGAATCCACCTTGACTGCAAAAAACTTTGAGGGTTGAACTTCATCTTGCTTAATGAGTTGTTGAAAATTCATTGGATTCTTGCTGATGAAATCCTCCCCCCTCTCCGGATAGACGTCGTCCCGACGTGATAAGGCATCTGGAAGAGTTTCTAGGCGGCCAGGGCGGTAAGTGATTGAAAAATGAAATTCAGATAAGAATTCAGCCCAGCGGGCTTGACGGCGAGTGAGTACTTTTGAGGACATGAAGTATTGAAGGGAACTGTGATCGGTGAGAACTTCAAAAGGAGAGGACAGAGAAAGAAGAAAAGCCCTCCAGCGCTTGAGAGCCCAGACTATACCAAGGAGTTCCTTGTCATGAATTTCATAGTTGAGTTCCGCTGGAATAAGCTTGCGGCTGTCAAATGCAATGGGATGTTTTCCTGAGTCAGAGACCTGACTCAGTACAGCACCCAAAGCATAATCGGATGCATCGGTCTCTACAATGGTGGGTAGAGAAGGATTGGAGCGGTAGTGAAGGCCTCTTTGAGTTGATGAAACTGGCTAAGAGCTTCCTCATTGAGGGGGAAACAGGAATCTTTCTTGAGGAAACTGGTGAGTGAACTGATTTTCTTTGAATAATTCTTGATGAAACGGCGGTAGAAGTTGGCAAAGCCAAGGAAGGATTAAAGAGCCTTGAGGTTTCTTGGAGGAGGCCAATTAAGGATCTGCTGGACTTTTTCTTGGTCCATCTTGAGGCCTTCAGAAGAAACAACATAACCAAGATATTCTACACTAGAAACATGAAAAAGGCATTTAGAAGCCTTGGCAAAAAGGTTATTGGCTCTGAATCTGGAAAGAACAGTGGACACATGGGTGACATGTTCTTCCTCAGATTTGGAAAAGACCATAATGTCATCCAAATAAACCACAACAAAAACATCATGAAGATCTTGGAATATATCATTGACAAGATTCTGAAAGGAGGCAGGAGCATTGGTGAGCCCAAATGGCATAACCAAGTACTCAAAACTGCCATATTTAGTTCTGAAGCATGTCAAATGTTCATCACCCTCCTTGATTCTGAGCAGGTTATATGCACCACGCAAATCAATCTTGGAGAAGATAGAAGAACCATTAAAGACATTAAGAAGCTGGTTCATAGGAGGAACAGGATATTTGTTCTTCCTAGTGACAGCATTGAGTTTGCGGTAATCAACACACAAACGGAGGCCACCATCTTTCTTTTTAACAAAGAGGACAGGTGCTCCTGTTGAGGAGGAGCTTGGCCGGATGAAAACTTTCTCTACATTCTCTTAAATGTAGGCCCTGAGTGTATCTGACTCTTGTTTGGATAAAGAGTAGATCACCCCAACTGGAGGTAGAGACCCCTCCAGTTCAATATGATGATCACAGGCACGGTGAGGAGGAAGTTTCTCTGCCTTCACCTTGGAGAATACATCCAAGTATTGGTGATAAACAGAGGGAACAACCTTCATCACGGTTTCTACTTCTTCTGGCTCTTCCTCTTCATCCCACAACTCCTCCAGGGAGTCATGATAAGATGAAGGAGGAAGGTCCATATTCCCAAAGAAGAGATGAAGTGAAGATACATAATTATCTTCCCCAACATCTTGAATCTCTTTGAAGACTTCATCTCCAGATGATGGTAATGACAGATGGGAATTAAGGGAAGGAATATGGACAGAAGATGGAACTGATGGTGTTCTAGAATCACCAACCAGAGCTGCACATGATTTGGCAGAAGAAGAGTCATTACGGAAGGAATTGGAAGGATCAGAATAGTCCTTTTGATCAGGATTAAAGGTGATCAGCCCTTGCCTCCAATCAATAGAAGGATTAAAATGATTGAGAAAGTCAAAGCCCAATATGAGGTCTTCTCCCTTGGGAGTATCAATGACTAAAAAATCCCATTCAAAGCTTGGGAAGGAAGGGAGCTCAACCATATATTTAGTATGGTGAGTCACAAATAAGGAAGGGGACTCAGAGGAGTCCAAAATGATAAGAGGAATCTTCTCTGGAAGTTCTGACGTAGTCAATGAGTACTTGTGAACAAACTGCTTTGCAATGAATGAGTGTGTAGCACCAGAATCAATGAGAATACTGTAAACAACATCAGAAAGAGAAGAGAAAACAAAGAATTTGAGAGAATTCTTGACACCAGTATTCAGAATGCACAATTGTGCTCTGGAAGGAAAACTGTGAAGACCATTGAACACAACATGATCTTCACTCAGGCTTTTCCCTGGCTGGGAAAACTGCCTGACTGTTGGGTAAGCTTGTTTTGAGGCCTTTTGACACAGGACTCAAGACTATGATTCCCACCACAATAGGTACACAACCCCTCCTTGATTCTTCTTTCCTTTTCAGAACCTTTCAACTTGAAGTCCTTATTCAACAATGAAGAATGGGGCTTGTCCCGCTTTTGAGAATGAAATTTCTTCTTTGGTCTTGAACTTGAAGAAACTTGATGATGAGAAGAGTGAGATTTTGAGGCTTCAGGCTTCTTCTCTTGATGATGATTCTTTTCCTTCTGCCTCTCATGGTACCTGGTATCAAGTTCCAGGCTGACGTCCATTAAGTCTTGAAGAGAATCAATGTTTGAAGGATGGGAGGCCAATTGATCCAGAATCCTGGAGGCCAAGCCCTTCCTGAAATGATGAATAAGAGCCCTTTCACCCCAATCCCCAATTCTTGAAATCAAACTCCTGAAATCGGCAATATACAAAGCAACATGCCCACCTTCTTTCATCCTAAGGCCATCCAATTCAGCTTCTGCTTTTCTAACTTCATTTGGGTCTCCAAATAAAGTGAACAATTGGGATTCAAATAATGGCCAGGAATTGAGGAGATAATTTGAGTCTTGATTATTGAGGTTGGAAAGATAAGGCTCAATCCATTTTGCAGCCCTGCCAACTAAGAATGAAGTGGCATAAAGAACCTTCTTTCTGTCTTGAGAGAAGTTTGCCGGATCATTATGAAAGATGAGTTGACAAGACTGAATAAAGCTTCTGACTTTGATGGGCTGAGTCCCATCAAAGCATTCTGGAGCCTTCATAGAGGGAGTCTTGAAGGCTGGTGGTCTTGATAATTCAGAAGAAGAAGCTGCTTGCAGATTGGCCATAATCTGAGTCATTTGTTGCATAATGGCCAATAAAGACGGTTCAGACTGATGAGAGGCAGGCTGATCAGACTGGGCTAGAGTTGGTCCTCTGGTGCCCTCAGATGCTCCCACAGGAGCAGGAGCAGCCTCAGTGCCATTAGACTCTTCCTCTTCCACAGAATTCTCCTCCTCCTCTTCACCATCTTCACCTTGAACCTTGGGACTGGTTCTTGAAAATCCTGGGAATCCGCCAACCACTCCTGATAAAGACATTGAACTTCTTGGCCCTCTTCCTTCCTTCCTGGATGGTGCTGCTCCTTCCATAATGGGTCCTCTGTCCAATCTGGCCCTCAGTTGAGAAACTGCTGGGGTACCGTCAAGAGGAGCCCTTGGAGTTGGAGTCAGAACAGCTTGAGCTCTGGCCTGAGATCTAGTCTGTCTTGCTGGAGGTGAATGTTGAACTGGCATGATTTTCAGGAATAATCAACCAAAATAAATGAAATAAAATCAAAATTTTCTTGAAGTACAAAATCAACAATAAAATCTTGAGGAAATTGGATAATCAATGAATCAAAATTCTTCAAATACGTCAATCAATCAAATCAGAATGAGTCTTGAAGTAAAAATCAATATCAATGAGAATCTTGAAGTCAATATAACAATCAATCAAAAAATCAAAATCAAATCAAATCAAAATCTTGCAGAAAAAATCAATCAATCAAAATGAATTCTTGAGTCAAAATCAATTTATGTCAAAAATCTTGATGTGAATAATCAGCAAAATCAATAAAATCTTCAGGTAAATCAATTATCTTGAGGTCAATTTCAATTATGTCAAATTAGTCAATCAAATCAATTTTCAAGTGAATTCTTCCAAAAAATCAAAAATTCTTGAGGAATAAATCAAAGTGAATCCTGATATGAATAACGTGTCTGAATAACCTGATGAATAACTTGAGAACCAAAGATAAAAAATGCCTGAATTATGGATAAAAATAGATTGATTAAGATTGAGAATGAGATTGAAAAGATAACAAAAAATAAAAAATGGGTCAGCCTTCAATTTTCAGAATGAAGAATGAATGAGAGAAAATTGAGAGGTGACGAAGAATCATAAGATCATAAAACGTTAAAGAATCATAATTTTGATAAAATGAATGAATGAATTTAAAATATAAGAATAAAAGAATGAATGAATGAAGAAGAATTATGAGTTAATTAATATAATGTCACAGGGGCTCTTGGAAGAAGAGGGCCTGGCACTCAGGAATCAAGAACTCACTTGGAGGGCTCCAAAGATAAAAGGATAATAAGAATGAATTTCTTTAAGAAAGAATAAGGGGGAAAACAAGTATGCCAAAAGATGAGATAAGAAAAAGATGAAGCCAATGGCCAAAGATAATAAAGAAGCCAACCAAGTGAATCCTCAATTCACTGTTTCAACCTGCCAGAAAAGGAAATGGAATTAGTATAAGGATATGACCACCAATATCCACTTGACAGGCGAGGAAATAAAAGAAAAGGGTGCTGAATGACTGACTTAAGATTATCAGTATTAACTTTAATAAGGTAAAAGAAAATAAGGATAAAAAATAAATCCACTATATTAATTAACTGGGGAAAAAGTCCCCAGGTGCTGAAAAGGTGGCCAGTATATGTGAAAAACTGAAAGATTGATCCTGGAGTTGGATCACCGGCTGTATTGTCCGAATCGGGCCAATACAGTTCTGGCCATCTTGAATTTGAAACTGTGTGATTGAATTCCCACAGTGGAATATGAATTGGCCCAATTGGGCCAAGTACGTACAGGTTGATTGATTACCACCTGTATGAACCAATTGAGTTGTCCAAGAAGTATTGAAATACTTGATGCCTTGACAACTGATTGAAAAGATGTAATACCTTTTGAGAATTGCCCTTAGAATAAACCTGAATGAAATTGCCAACCCAACTCCTGCTGAGCCAGGTGATTGGAGTCCTTGAATGGTCTTCTGATTGCCGCCATGGATTACTAAACTGATGAGTCCAAAGGTCCTCCTTCGAAATGGGCGTTGGATCTTGGTACCTTGAGTTAAGAAGGTTGATTTGGGTCCTGAAAACGTCACCATTGAATTGCTGAGCAAAAATGGTGCATAATGGTATATAACACCATATATGCACCACTCCTGCAACCTTGAGTACAAGGTGCATGGAGGAATGAAGCAATCCTCCCTTAAGTTGAGGGAAATGCTTGTTGAGGTGATTTGGTGGCCTCTGGTGGTTGCCAGAGGCCATGACGGTGAAGTTGGTCCATGGTGGTCCAGGGCCAAAAATGGGTCCTGAGGGATTTATGGCCAAAAATGGATCCAAGGTGTTTTTGGTCCAATTTGGGTCCAAGGGATTGGTGGCCAAAAATGGCTCAGGTGGGCCCAATTGTGGTTTGGGGGCTAGGTGGCTGCCCCCTTTGGCCCCTTTTGGCCTTATTGGATTAGGCCAAAAGGGGCCTAATCCGCCTACGGACCGTACGGACCGCGTATTACGGCCCACGGACCGTAGAAGCCATGGGGGGCCTAAATGGCCCAAAAAGGCCATTTAGGCCAAAACCCCCATAATGAAAGGGGTGGCCATGGGGCCTGGAAGACAAAGGGACCCCCCAGGCCCAAAAACAGTGATGGAGGCCTGGGGGTTGGTGAGGTGGAAATTGGCCAAGAGGGCCAATGACGCAGGATATGGCCTGAGGCCATAAGTGGCCAATGGAATGGGTTATGGCGTAAGAGCCATGGAACACCCAAAAGGGGTCAATTGGCCATAAATGATATGACATGGCCAATTGGCCCCAACTTGGCTCCAGGTTGGATTGCCGCCGCCATCAAGGAGGAGGGTCAAAATACGTGGTTGTGACACCTGCACGATTCAAAGCCAGATATGTCGCACGAGGGAATGGACAAACGGAGAGCGAATACAACCAAACCTTTGCCCCGACCGCGACATTCACATCACTACGACTGATTTTGACTATATCGGGGATAAGAAAATGGTACGTAAATAGTTTTGACTTTGTTGCTGCTTACCTGAACGCCGAGATAGATACCGATATCTGGGTCCGACCACCCGATGGGCTGCATATACCGACCGGCTTTGGTTGCAAACTACGCAAAGCTTTGTATGGCACAAAGCAGGCCGGCTATTGCTGGTGGCAATGCGTAGCGTCAAGACTAACCACGCTCGGTTACATGGCCAGCAACTTCGACAAAAGCCTCTACATGCACAAATCGAAGAAAGCCATGATATGGCTGCACGTCGACGACGGTATCATTGCCGCAGAAGACGACGCGCTGCTGCGCCAGCTTCGTCACAACCTAGGTGAGTCCTTCAAACTTAAATGGGAAGACACTGTGAGTTGTATTGTAGGAATCGATGTCCAGCGGACGAACAATGGTTTCAAGCTATGCCAGCGACGACTGATAGAGTCTATCATCAAAAGTGCATGGGACGGCACACCATCGACTAAGACGCCCCTCCCAGCCAAGTGCAGTCTTATCACATTACCTGACGACGAAGAAATAACTCATGCGAGGGAGTACATCGGCGCAGTAGGGGCACTATCTTATGTCGCCACGGGTACGTGACCTGATATAGCATATGCAGTAAACTTACTCTCCAGACACGCCGCTAGACCTGGGAAGGACCACTGGAGATGTTTGCAGCACCTGCTGGGGTACGTACACCATACCAAACACTTGAGCTTATGCCTTGAACCGCAGCGCGATGGGCTACAGCTTGATGTATTTTCGGATGCCAGTTGGGGCAGGGAATTTTCACGATCTACACACGGTTTTCTTGCACAAGTTAATGGATGCAGCATATCTTGGTGTGCCAAACGCTTGGTGACCGTGGCTGCCTCCAGTTGCCATGCTGAGTTCATGGCCCTTGGGATAGCAGCTAGACATGGTAAGTGGATGAAGAATCTATTAGATGACATATTGGGTACTTCTACTCCCCTGCGGCTTTTGTGCGACAACACCTCTGCAATACGAATTGCGACGGATTCCTCTTCCAACAAACGGACGAAGCATTCCGACAGGGAATTCTTTATCACGAACCAAATTCTCAAGGATGGTACTGCGACGCTGGAGTGGATCCCTACCACTGAAATGAGAGCCGACACCCTGACCAAAGCGTTGGGTGCAGTATCACACCAACATATGACACGTTTGATCCTGTTTGGTTCAGGGAAGGGATAGACACGGATTTTTTTATATATATTTTTCATTTTTTTTTTCTTTCTCTCTCCCTCTTTCTTCTGCTTGTCTCTTGCCTGAATTATCTTGTATATAGTTATACGTTTTCCTTTTCTTGATGTCGTGGGGGGGGGGGATGTTGGCATGCCAGCACAATAACCCATCACGACAACCAAAACCACAGGCGAGCCCCCACATCTAGAACATATAAGGGCTCGCCACCATTAAGCAATAAACAACAGCGATATATCCTCTACAATATTGACAAAGATGATCATAGTGCGTAGGATTGTCTCACCCCTGACGTGACGTTACCTCGACGTGACACTATTCGCTCAATTTCATCACGAGTTAATCATGATCTTGGACCGTGAGCGAATCCTAAGAAACAATCCTGGGAGCCAAGGGCCAAGGCTGCCAAGCTGGAGTCGTTTGGGTGCTCTATAAACATTCACCTTTTCTTTTCTGTGATATCCCCCATCACTCTTCTTAAACATTCCCACTTTTATTGCAACCCAAACCAACATCTGGGTTATTTCAGTCATTTGCTTGGTATATAGCTTTTCTTAGATACAGCCCAAGTCTTTTGAAGTCGTTTGCAATGCGTTGCAATCTTTTTTCTCTCTTGATTTTGATTACTGTTGCTCCAGAGTTCCTTTTCGCTCTGACTGTCACTCCTTATCTTAATGTTGTACCTCTTCCGGTCTCATTCGATCCCGTTATAGCGGCATACTGGACCGGCCTTAAACATCGCAGACGTGTTAACTTTGGCTGCTCTCCTGATAAGCTTAGCTGCTATCTTGCTTATTTAGATGCCTCTGAAGAAACAATCCATGTGTTAACACTTGACGCGCGAACCTTCAAGCCAAGAAGCCGCCCTGTCCAGTTCAAAGGACATGAGGCAGGTGGGCTAGTTGCACATAACGATGGCTTTGCACTGTTGACAATTGTCGGTGGAGGAGGTAGTCCTCCAAGACGGATCGCCACAGTCGTGCGTTTTCGAGGCCAAAACAAGATATGGGAAACACCTCTAAACGGTCCCGGTATTCACCCTCAGCAGGGTATTACCTTCTCTCCCGATCTCAATGGGGAGCTTGTATGGTCAGAAAGGGCCCAGCTATATGCAGCATATTTCGTGGTGACAGGTATTTCTTCAGATTTTTCTTAATTGTTATCGAACGGTCTCTTATGACCTACCCCTATGTAGCTACAACCGGACCAGCCACAGGTCACTATGGTGATTCAATCCAATATGTTGGGAAAAACGGTGCTCGTGTCGACATTCCGCAAAATAACTGGTGGGGCTGCTCTCACAATACTGGTATTGCCTTCGAAGCTGCCGACGAACCCCCATTTGTCAGTACAAAGTTTTTAATCTAAACATTCTCATTTTCAAACCAAAAAAATGCATTTGCTAATTCAAAGTGAACTCAGGCCTCCATTTGCGCTGAGGATCACGGAGCAATCTGGTTAAATACCAAATCACGTGACATGAGTGCTGACGGTCTCAAAATTTCCAATGAAAATACTACCAACGGGTCAGGCGGTGAAGCAAGTAAGTTTTCCTGCTTTGCTTTTAGCAACGAATGTTTAGTTAGTTAACTTTGACTTTCAATTCAAACTTTCTCCAGTGGGTGGGATGGGTGGCTCTTTTTCCAATCTTGCCCGCTTTCAAAACAGCGACTCATATATATTTGCATGGCAGTCCCGTGGTTGTACCAAACTCGCTCGAGACCCGTGGATGGAGGGCCACCTGGGTATAGGATATACCACCTGCTTACCACGTTGGCTGAATCACAATGTAGCTATCGCTATCCTGCCTACCAAAGATACTTTGCTAGGGCCACAGGCTATCTCGACACCTGGCGCCGTGGGCGATAAGCAAATTCGCTGGCTCACATATTCCAGTCAAGTTGATGCAGAAAATGTCCGGGTCGCGACCTTCAACAGCAAGTTGGCGCTCGTTACCTGGGACAATCTGACAAAACCTAAATGCCAGCCCTTGCCAATGAGCTGCAATGGTACTTACAGTGGAACTACATACCAGTTGATGAACGTGCAAGGCAGCAAAAGTGGCACATCACTAATCAAACAGATTCCTGTGGGTGGAGACATGGTAACTCTAACTGAAGGTAAAATTTGCTGGCCTTACGTTCCAACAACATGGGATTATAACACACCCAAAACAATTAATACTACGGTCATGTCAATCAGCGTGGCGTGTGCCGCGCTCAATTGAAATTGACAAATCTTATGGGAGCTTTTGATTGAGTTGACCTCAATATCATCAACTAGCGACTGAGTCATTCTAAATAGCTTCAACCTCGGTTTGAGTCCAGCTTTGGTAACATATGCCATTCAGTCGGAGCGTGAGATGTAGTCTTTTCTCTAATAGGTCTGAAAGAGATATGCTGGTTGTGTTTCTTGTTGCGCTTTTTGTTATTCTTTCAAATTCAATTTTTAGCTGCAATTGAAAATCAGTATTGATGCAAAAGAAATCAATTATAAATGCGCGGAATTGCGTTTTAATAATTTCTTGGTACACACATGATATTATGACTAGCAGGAGTAAGCCCGTCTCCTGAATGGCAAATTTCGACGGTACTTGGGGAGGAATTCTTAATTTTTTTCCAGAAACCCCTTTGCAACGGGATGCGGTCAGAGTAGACTATGCGGCCGGGGACCAGCCACATTTATATTACAACCTATTCATGTATCATCAAAAAATAATTTGTATTACCTAAATGAATGAAAACACAAGCAGAAAATCATGAAATAAAAAAAAGCTCATCACTAATCAGAGTACAGAATGCCAGAGGTACAAGCCCGATCTTTGATGCATGCCAACTGTTTGACATGCATTGAAGAGAGGGAAGCTTGCTGATAAGTTAATATTTTTCTCCCTCCTGAGAACACATGCTCAGAAGGGGGACTGGTGGCTGTGATGGAAAGGAATTTGTGTGCCATGAGGCCAAGAGTTGGAAAAACTGTCAATTGGGACTTCTAAAATAACAGAATATCCATTGTCTTGGGTTGTGGGGGCTCTGCAAGGAATATGGTGAGCTCATTCTCCAGAATGTTAGCATCTGAAGCATTTGATAATGAGTAAATCTTGCTAAATAGACCTGTTCTTGTCAAGTTATCTGAATTAGGCCCATTGGGAGTCCTACTGTATTGCCTAAAGTGTTTCCAACCTACATCTGTGAATATGTCACCCAAATTTGTGTCCAAAGTACCAAACCAAGCTAGTGTGGTGTTGTGTGATTAGAAAAAGTTTAGTTCAAATACCAGATCAATAATGGTGGCACATATGACTAGTATCTTAGTGAGTAAAACTCTGAGGTACATTCATAGCTTTGTGGTCATTGCAGTTGCCACTGGGTGTATTTACACAATATCATAGTTCTCACAAGCCTATAAAAAGGAAATAATTTCAAAAAGATAAGCCACTTACACAGAACAAAATGAATGTACAAGGTGAATTTTCTTGATCAGGGCAATGCAAAGAGGTAATACATGACTGATTGTTGGGTAATCTGCTACTGATATAAGATTTTTTGCCTCTCATAATGTCTCAAGGAAGCCAAAAATTACAAGAACTTTCTCCTATTCAATGGCAGAGAGTCAGTAAGATTCTAATTCTGGTGAGCTGACAAACTGGATGCATGCTTCCTTGAGGAGAAAGGCTTGGACAAGAATTTCATAATTAGAATTCAATCTATTTACCACATGTAATAATAGTGTCACTGTATTTCTTGTCTTTCCTTTTCCATAAATGAGTTTTACAGTGGCCACAAACTCCTCAGGTGTTTGTGGACTTTGATTGAGGTATGAAGCCAATAGGGAAATTTTCAAATTGATAAGGTGAAAATTAACATCACTCCCATCTGGTGAATCGACCAGACTTATAATATACATTGGACCAGCTGACTTACAAATCTCAGGGTTGGTGCAGTTGAGCTTCCATGTATTTCCAGGGAATCAATTCTATCATGTGTAGACAGCTGGATTATTTGTGCTATGCACCCAATCTGTTGGGTTTATTGAATTAATCTTGTTATCCTTAGAGGTATTTTTATATAACCAAAATACCACAAATAACAAAAATTATCTTATATTTATAAATAAATAAATTCATTTTTATTATACAAAACAAAAATTAAAATATCAATATAAAATGTAAACAAAAAATGAAAATTTAAATTAGAATTTATAACTAAAATTACATTGAAATTTAGAAATGTGAAAATGCACTTTTAATTGAAAAAATTAAGTAAAAATAAATTTTCACCAAAAATATTAAAATTAAGATATTTTTGAAAAAAAAGTTAATAAAAATTATTATAACTTCTTTTAAAATGAATGAAATTATGAAAATCATTTCACAATTGGATTACACATAAAAGATTAGGTGGGGTCACCTCAGATTTAAAATTCTGTAATTCAACTCTAAATTAGCTTAAATTATGTTTTTAAGATTTTCTGTATAAAATATGAAAATCCTCAAAGATTTTATTTGATTCACATAACAGATGGTGTTAACCATAAATTTTTTTGTGAAAACTGAGGCCTGGTGTGTAGTTCAGAAGCTATGAGGAATTGAAGTATCTTCAACGGAAATTTCAAAATGTGCACATGTATTACATAAGTGAACTTCACTTGAAAGCATCAATGGCCCAAGCACTTCTAAAAGAAGTACC
Organism: Austropuccinia psidii; assembly: GCA_023105745.1. Lineage (NCBI taxonomy): Eukaryota > Fungi > Basidiomycota > Pucciniomycetes > Pucciniales > Sphaerophragmiaceae > Austropuccinia > Austropuccinia psidii. The sequence goes on from JALGQZ010000014.1 coordinate 15,402,155, forward strand.
AAAACTTGAACAATGGCCTCACTTCAGTGGTGAAGGAGAAGAATATGACCATATGAAATTAAGCAGAGGTATTTAAATGATCAAAAAAGACTTTGAAATACCAGACAGATGGATAACAGCAAGATTTAACACCTTTTTTACCATATTAGCTCACAGATGGTATATCAAGCTAAGAAAAGCAAATAGAAACCTAAGTTGGACTTGGTGAAAAACTCAAATCATTGATAAGTAGCCCAATGATGCTTGGAGATTTAAAGTGGGGGGTGTAGACACTCTTGGTAAGATGTGCAGAAATTTTTCAATTTTATATATTTTAATGTTATTACACCTTGTGGAATGTCTTACTTGATGTTGAAATCCTTGTGATATATTTCTTAATACAATTTTATACATTTTATTTTTAATTGTCATTTCTTTCCATAATTATTTCTATCTAGTATGACTACAAATGACTTCATTTAAGTTCATTGTTAATGTGGACAATTGCTCTTGTGAGGTGTCAAAACACTTTTTCAAGGCAATGTTATATGTCTTTACTTCAGTAAATGAAGTTGAAATATCATCAAAAACTTTATTATAATTTGCTTTGATAATACTTGTGGCTGTATTTATCCTTGTTTCAGTTATCTCATCAATATTGAATTTAGAATATTTATATGTTAATTACTTTCTAATTAAATATTGTCCACTTATCTTATTTGAAAATTAATTTTCATTATTTGATGTTTCAATTGTTCTTGAGGCTTTCTCAAAACATATAAGTGTTTCATTTATTTGAATTAAGCTTAGGTTTTTGTTTCTAATATTGTTAAAAAGAGCTGAATTCTTATCAGAAATATGATTTTTTACATCATTCATGTGAACCTTTGAGATATGACCACATACCCAAAAAGGTCACAAGAAATATTTAAAATAATTATACATTAAAATTAATTATCTTAAAACTACAAAAATGCCATAAATAGGCATAAAGCTTGGTTTAACTTAAAATTGAATGAGTAAAAATGTGAAATAAATCATACCACTGGATTCCCCATGGTAAAATACACATATACCATTTTTATGGCATATCTGTAAAGTCAATATTTAATGAGTTATATATAATAATACCTTATGAAAAACATAAATCTTTAATTATATCAAATACCAATGAAACAACATGGAAAATAAATGATACCATTGGATTCTCCATGAAAATGCACACATAAAACAATCAAGAAGCTAATCTCCAAAGTCAATACTTAAGGAGTTAAGCTGAATATATGCACTTTTTTGGTCAATGCATATATTCAAGGATTTTAGCTAATATATTTTGAAATATGCATGATAGAGTGATCAACCAAAAAGAAAGTCATCAAGTAATTACTTTAGGAATACAGAAATAAGCTTTATTTTGCAAGCTATAAGCAAGGTTAAAACCTGCAAGGGATTATTGATTAAAATCAATAGAGCTGTTGACCACTTTGTTGTGAAAGTGGTCCAAACGTGAAAATAATTAGACAGTGAGATTCTACTAGTTCATTCGTGAACAATGACATAATTTTTATTATGAAATTCAGGGTGTAACCCCTTGAAATCATGGCTTGAAGTCTAAAATATTAAATTTCAATAGAAAAGATGAGTTACAAGAAAAATCATCAAAAATGGAGTTTTGATGATGTAATAAAATCCTCTTGGAAGAATGATACAGTTATGCCAAGATATTAGAGTCTAATATTTGAATTGCTGTAGCATGTAAAACTTGGAAGTTATTAAGGATCAAAGTTTGAGCTTAATTTGATCATTTAGGATCACTCACTGTAACCTTAAATTAAGTTTAACAGTCATATGAGTGATAAAATTGGTGAATACTGTTAGTTTATGATTAAAACTAATAAAATCCACCAATTTTGGGGTTCTGCCAAGCCTTGACGTAATCAAAACATAGAGTTATAGTGATAACTCTAAATAATGGCATAATGATGAGATAAGATGGTTTGCTCATGATGTAATCATCACCAAACCTTAAAATATTGATCAATTCCAGTGGATATGATCCGTTTACGTGTACTAGAAGCCTTTTTGACTCTAGGAGGAAGGAATGTAATATAAATAGAGCTCTTTTCACTCTATTTCCCCCTCAGATGCTTAGAAAAATATTAAATCATTAAATAAAAAGGTTATTTCTTTATTCTTTATATATAAAACTTTTATATTATTAAAGACCAAAGATAATCTTATAATAATATTCATCTCTGATGTGATTATTTCAATTATTTAATTGTTTTGTTTAAATTTCTCTTAAAAACCTCAATTTCACATAAAATGAAGAAAAATTGTAATTTCTCTTAAATTTTATTGTAACTATAATTTAAATGAGTTTTATTTACATTTCTAGGCGTAAACCTATTCAAAATTATTATATTAAGCATTAAAAGTAGGTTATTTCTCTTTTATAATAATTTCTCTTTATTATTATTTTGAATAATTCTTATATTAATATAAATCGTATTTATATTAATAAATAACTTTAATATTAGTAATATTATTGTTATTAATTGTTTTTTATTAATGAAAAATAATTTTTTACGCCTTTATTATTTGTTGGTAACAATAATAAAGTGCTTTTAAATATATTAATTATCTTATATTAATATATTCATTTTATTATATTATAATATTTATTTAATAATATAATTATTTTACGCCATAATTATAATAATTCTTCATTATTATAATTATTTTTATCTTAATTATTTCATTTATCAGGACATTCATAGTACATTAGGTAAAATATTAGTAATTTTTACTTATTGTTTCATCGTCAAACCTTACATTTGGGGGCCTGGCCGTGATATTTACTCTAAAAGACCTTTAAAAAGATTCTAATTGGGTTTATCCAATAATAAATTATAATTATAATCACAAAATTATAAAATAATTACATATTTATTGATTTTAAATACTATTGAGGCATTTGGAAAGCAATTATACTGTCTTACACGTGGTTTTTCACATCCTTAGACTTGCAAGAACTCTCTTTGAGTGAATCTAGTAGTTAAAAAAGATATTTTCTAAATTAAAAATAATTTTATATTATAAATTAATTTCATAAAAGAAACATACTCATTTTTTATTTTATTCTTTAAAAATAAAAAAATATATATATAAAAAATTATAAATAAAAAACCAATAAAAAAAAGTTATTTTTTATTCATTTTAATTTCATTTTTTAAGATATAAAAGCAATATTTACGTGGAAAATTGCTATATCTTACCAAAAATAACACTTGTTATATAAAGGACTTATATTTTTTTGTCTTTTTTAGTGTTTGAAGACAATCCAACAGAGGACAGCCAAACAACTGTTGAAAGATTGGTGGAAGAAGCTTGTCAAAGTTCTCCAACACCAATCCTCACCAAGAAAAAGAAAGATAAGAAATTAGACTTTCCAGGACCCACCATTCAGGATTCTGAAGGTGAGTACCTCATTTAAGAATTGCCATAAGAATTCTTGTCCTGAAATCCTCTTATTTCTTATTTCTTAAATCATGACTACCAGAAGAGGCTCCCAATACTCCATTCAATCAGATGGAGCTGGCCTCAGAAGTAGAATTGATTCCTCAAAAGGGAAAATAAAGGGCAATATCCCCAGTGGAACAGAATCCACACAAGGAAGTGCCTTATCCCAAAGGCAATTCCCAGAAATGCCCATGATATCTGAACCAGAGTTAGAACTAAGCATGAGTGACTCAAAAAGGTACAAATCACATTTAGAGGGCCCAAATAGACATTTACATGAGCCAGTACAAACAGTACTACACAGTGTACAAATACAAGGATTGGGAAATGTTGCCCCAAATACACCAAGGAGTGATGAACTCCTAGCACATCCTGTAAAAGTTCCTCAAAGAGGAGGAAATAGTGAGATACTCCAATGGATGGAATCCACTATCATGCAAATCTCAAATCAAAATGATCAAGGAGTACCATGCCAAAAAGAAGGGGGCAACCAAGGAAGAAGCCCCAGTAACTTCTACCAGCAAGCCCCAAGCCAACCCACTTCCTGTAAGGTTTGACTATGAAACAATAAGTAAAAATTACTAATTTATTACTTATTGTACTCTGAATGTCCTTATGAATTGAATAAATAAGATTAAGAATATAATAATAATAAATAATTATTATTATTATGGCGTAAAATAATTATATTATTAAATAAATATAATAATATAATTTATATTATGAAAATATAATATAATAAATAAATATATTAATATATTTAAAAAGCTCTTTATTATTGTTACCAACAAATAATAAAGGCGTAAAAAAATTGCTTTTTATTAATAAAAAACAATTAATAACAATAATATTACTAATATTAAAGTTATGAATTAATATAAATACTATTTATATTAATTAAAGAATTATTAAGAGAGTAATAATAGAGAAATTATTATAATAAGAGAAAAAAACCTACTTTTAACACTTAATATAATAATTTTGAAATATTTTACGCCAAAAAATATAAATACAACTTTTTCAAATTGTATTTACAATAAAAATAAAGAAAATTACATATTATTCTGGATTTTTACGTGGAAAAGAGTTTTTAGAGAGATTTTTAACAAAAACAATTAAATAAATGATTTAATCATGTCAACATAAATGATTACAACAAGGTGGTCTTTTGTCTTTAATAATATAATAGTTTTATATATAAAGAATAAAGAAATTACCTTTGATTTAATTGATTTAATGTTTTTGATGCGTCTGAGGGGAAAATAGAGTAAAAAGAGCTCTATTTATAGTAAATACCTCCCTCCTAGAGTCCAACAGGCTTCTAGTAGACGTGTACTGATCATATCCACTGGAATTGATCAATATTTTAAGGTTTGGAGATGATTACATCATTATCAAACCATATTACATCATTATTACACCATTATTTAGAATTATCACTATAACTCTAAAGTTGATGACATCAAAGGCTTGGCAGAACCCCAAATTTCGTGGATTTTATTAGTTTTAATCATAAACTAATAGTATTCACCAATTTTATCACTCTTAAGACTGTTAAACTTAAATTAAGGTTACTGTGAGTGATCATAACTGCTCAAATTAAGCTCAAACTTTGATCTTCAATAACCTTTAAGATTTACACGCTAAAGCAATTCAGAGAGTGAATTCTGATAGCCTGGCATAACCTTATTATGCTTCCAAGAGCTTTTAATTACATCATCAAAACTCTAATTTTGATGATTTTTCTTGTAACTCATCTTTTCTGTTGAAATTCAATATTTTAAACTTCAAACCTTGATTTCAGGGGGTTATACACTGAATTTAATAGTAAAAATTACATCATTATTCACGAATGAACTAGTTGAATCCAACTGTATACTTTTTCTTAAGTTTGGAACACTTTCACAACAAAGTGGTCAACAGCTCTGTTGATTTTTATCAATATTTCATCATAGGTTTTAACCTTGTTTATAATTTGTAAAATAAAGTTCATATCTGTGTTCTTACAGTAATTACGTGGTAACTTTATTTTTGGTTAATCATTCTATCATGTATAGTTTAGGAGATATTAGCTATGATCCTTGAATATATGCGTTGACCAAAAAAGTGCATATATTCAGGTTAATTCCTTAAGTATTAACTTTGGAAATTAGCTTATTAATTGTTTTATGTGTGGAGTTTTGTGAGGAATCCACTGGCACAATTTATTTCACATGTTGTTTCATTAGTTCTTGAGATAAATAAGGTTTTATGGTTTTTATAAGGTATTATACCTTATAATTCATTAAATATTGACTTTACAGATATGCCAAAAAAATGGTATATGTGTATTTTTCCATGGGGAATCCAATGATATAATTTATTTTACATGTTGATTCATTGGTTTTAATTTCAACCAATTTTTGTACCAATTTATGGTATTTTTGTATATTTAAGTAATTATTTTTAATGTATAATTATTCTGAGTAATTTTAATATAATTATATTAAAGGTATAATTATTCTGAGTCTTTTTTGTGACCTTATTGGGTATGTGGTCATATCTCAAAGGCTCACACTTCCCCAAGAAGGGAAGAAGAACAAGAAATAGGATTGGAGAAAACCATATTCTCCAAGCTACAGAATTCCAAAAATCCAAAAGGATGCCATGGACAATGTATTCAACATGGCCAGAACCTTAATGGAATTCAAGGACAAGGAAGAACAAAGAATGAGACAACTTCATTTTCCAAAGAGATAACCTTGTCCAAAGATGTTGCAAGTACTTTAACAGAAATTGAAAATAGTATATTACCCCTAAAAGAAATTAAAAACAGTTTATTATCATTACAAGAAATAAACAATAACTTATCTTCTTTAACAAAAATTGTTGTACAAAATAAAAAAAAAATTGATAACATTAAGTTTATTGTTGAAAATAATAAACCAAAGATTTTAATTGATAACACTCAAAAATTGATACAAGGACAAAACAAATTGTATAAATACATAAAAGATATCAAAGATAAAACTTTGAAAATCAATTATGACATGAGTATTGACAATGTTACAGAAAAACTAAACAAACTAAGTATTTCTGTAGAAAAATTTGAAGAAAAGACTTCATCACACCAAAAATTACTTTTGGACCATGTGGAAAAAAGTGATGAAGCAAGAATGCATCTGAAAGATGACATTCAAAGTGAAATAAGGCTTATTACTGAAAAAATGGATAAAATTAATGAGGCTAACTCAAATATGCCAAAGTTATCAACCCCATTTTCTCACATAAGAAGCCCTGTCAAACCAAAAGAGGAATTAACAAATCCATTCATAACAGGCTTAAGTCACAAAGACAATAAACAAGTCTTAATGAAGGAAGGACCTCAATTAAAAGAATGGCCAACATTAACAGGAGAAGGTGAATATGACCACATGTCATTTATAAAGACAATTGACATGCTGCAGGAAGATTATGCTATACCAGATGAATTAATTACTGCAAGATTACATTCATTATTTGAAAAATCTGCAAAAAGATGGTATTATGGCATAAGACAAACAAATGGAAAAAATACCTGGTCTTGGCGGAAACAAGAAATAATCACCAAGTGGGCTAATGATGTCTGGAGGTACAAGATAGAGAATGCATTTGAAAATTCTTTCTTTTACCCAGACAAAGACAAACCTTTAACTTGGTTCTTAAAACAAGTTGAAAGACTCAATGCATTGTACCCAGAAATGTCACAAAAGATGGTGCACATGAAAATACTTAAGAAATGTGGAGGAGAGCTAGAACATGCCCTGAGAAGCAGGTGTATAGAACCATATTCCACAGAAGAGTATATCACCGCACTAGAGGACATAGTGAAAAGAACAAAAATTGGCAGAACTTGGAAGAAATTGGACATTAAAAGTCCAAACAAACCATTCATTAAAAAAGATAAATCAAAAGAAGCTTTCAAGCCCAATACATCCAACATTAATGAGCAAAGAGAATGCCATAAATGTGGAGGTATTGGACACTTAGCCAATAACTGCCTCAAAAAGGCAAAGATTAATGAAATTGTGGAAATAGAAAACCACAATGAGAAAGTGGAGGAATCTGACTCTGAAAAAGAAACAGAAGAGTCAGAAAGTTCCGAAAGTGATGAAATTAATAATATTGATATAATTTATGAAGTACTAGATGTTAACTCAAACTTACCACAAGTTGGAACATCTGACACAACCCTGACAAATATACAAGATGCCAAAATGTATATAACCAAACCTGCAAGAGGAATGGGATATACAGTTGGAAAATCAAGTATAAGTATTGTTATTGTTGATAACCAAGAAGTAAAAGTGAGCTTGGATACAGGAGCATATTGTACCTGTGTTGGTAAAAGTTATTTAAAAAGAATTGTCCCAGATTGGAAAGAAAAACTTATGCCAATACAAGGTGTCAAATTTAGTAGTGCAAGTGAGAGCATGAAGCCCCTTCGAATAATTGATTTAACACTAATTTTTCCTCACCCCTCGCAATGTGTCAGAATTAAAGTAGAGTTTGTAGTAATGGACAACTGTACTAGTAATCACTTCATACTTGGAAATGACTACTTATCAATTGATGGTATAGATATCTCTAACCAAAAAGAGAGATATTTTACCATAGGAGACAACAAAAGACTAAAGTTTGGCTTCTTAAATAACAAGAAACAAATTACAGTTATTAAGAATGAAGAGAAAAGTCCAGAAAAGAAACTTTTTATATATGAACAACTCAAAGAGGCAGAATTCAATGAAGAATTCACACAAAAAATTAAAGAAAAATTGATTGAACTCTTATTTAAGTACAAAAATGCCTTTGCAACTGTCAAAGAGCCACTAGGTGCCATAATTGGGCATGAGGTGGATATAATTCTTAATGTAGAAAAGCCTTACCCACCTTTACTAAGGAGACCTGCTTACCCAGCTAGTCCAAGGGCTAGAGAAGCCTTGGAGGCACACATTAAAGAATTAATTGACCTTGGAGTATTAAGAAAAGTAGGACATAATGAACAGGTAGAGGTCACTACACCTGTCATTATAACTTGGCATAACGGAAAATCAACAATGGTAGGATATGTTAGAGCCCTGAACACCTATACCATTCCAGACAGATATCCAATACCCAGAATCCATGAGACATTGACACAATTTTCACAAGCTAAGCTCATTACAGCCATGGATTCCTTAAAGGGTCTTCATCAAAATTTCTTAACAGATAATGCCAAGAAACTACTGAGGATAATAGTCCACTGTGGGATTTTTGAATACTTAAGAATGCCATTTGGCATAAAAAACGCACCTTCCCATTATCAAAGGATGATGAATACCATATTTCCTCAAGAATTATCAGAAGGATGGTTAATTATCTATATTGATGATATCATAGTTTGCTCAGAAACTTGGGAAAATCACCTTACAAGACTAGAAAGGGTACTACAAAAAATAGTGCAAGTGAATATGAAAATTTCCTTAAAAAAGTGTCATTTTGCATACAATGAACTAAAAGCACTAGGAAATGTGGTATCTGGACTTAGTCTAGGCATAGAAAAGAATAAATTAGCAGCAGTACTACTTAAACCAATGCCTCAAACCAAAAAAGAAATGCAATCATTTCTAGGATTTTCTGGTTACTATAGACAGCAGATATAGAGGACTTTGAAAAAATTTACAAATCCTTGTATAAACTATGTGATCAACAAACAGTTTATGAAATGACAGAAGAACAAGTCAAGGCATATGAAGAATTGAAAAATTCCTTAACAAATTCCCCATTTCTTCTAATGCCAGATTGGAAACTACCCTTCAAACTTTACATTGATGCTTGTGGAGAAGGACTAGGTGCTGCACTACACCAGACACAAATTATCAATGATAAACCAGTGGAAGGACCAATTTGTTTCTTTTCAAGACAGATAAAGCCAACAGAAGCAAGATATGGAGCAAGCCAAATGGAATGCCTCTGCTTAGTGTGGGCTTTAGAAAAATTACATTATTACTTGGATGGAACAGTATTTGATGTGATTACAGATTGTAATGCTGTAAAATCTCTATTAAACATGAAAACTACAAATAGACACATGCTGAGATGGCAAATTTCTATACAAGAATATATAGAAAACATGACTATTGTTCATAAATCTGGTAATATCCATAAAAATGCAGATGGTCTTAGAGGATGGTCTCTAGAAAATACCCCTGACAATCCAGCATGGGTACCACAGGAAGAGCACCATATAGAAGGAATATGTGTTACAGACATTGACACAGAATTCTTTAACAAAGCTAAAGAAAGCTATACAATAGACAAGAATTTCCATATCTTAAGCCAACTTCTAATGAAAGACTTCAAATATCCATCACTTTCATCAAAATTAGATGAAACATGGAAAAAGGCATATGATGAAGGAAGATTCCACCTCCTTGATGGAATCCTTTACCATAGAACAAAACACACATGTGTTATGGCCTTAACAGATAGAACCCTGATAAACACTATTTAGCATTAGTGTCATGATAGTGTTGCATCTGGACATCTTTCAGAAGACAGAACACTAGAAAGGGGGAAAACCTGCTGTTGGTGGCCAAATTGGAAGAAAGATGTTGCAGAATACTGCCAAACCTGTGACAGATGTCAAAAATCCAACGGAGCCACAGGAAAGAAATTTGGAATGATGATCCAAATCCAAGAACCAAAATCCGCTTGGGAAATAGCTCATATGGATTGGGTAACAGCATTATCTCCAGCAGGAGACAGAAGCTATAATGCATGCCTAGTATTAGTTGATAGGTATAGCAAAACTCCCATGTTCCTACCATGTCACAAAGATGACACAGCTATGGACACAGCCATAATGATATGGAATAAAGCTATTAGCCATACAGGCTTATTCCCAAATATTATAAGTGACAGAGACCCAAAATTCACTTTAGCATTATGGACAAATCTCCATAACTTGTTTGGGACAAAGTTATCATTCTCAACAGCTTACCATCCTCAAACTGATGGTTTAGCAGAAAGAATGATACAAACCTTAGAGGACATGATCAGAAGATTCTGTGCTTATGGACTGGAATTTTAAAGATTCTGATGGTTTTACCCATGATTGGTGTACACTAATACCAGCTCTTGAACTGGTATATAAAACATCAATCCATTCTTCTACTGGCAAAACAACAGCAATGCTAGAAAAAGGTTGTAATCCGAGTCTTCCTTATGATACCCTCAAAAAGGACTTAGTGGATATACATCCAACAGCAAGAAGTTTTAAGATAATGCTTGACAAAGCAAGACACCATGCAAACAGATGTATGCAATATTCTTTCAAATATGCAAAAGAAAGATGGGATAAAAGTCATAAACCACCTGACTTCAAAATAGGAGACTTGGTCCTAGTATCAACCCTTAATTCCAATAACATAAAAGGTCCAAAGAAATTGAAAGATTCCTTTGCAGGACCATTTATGATAAAGGCACTTCATGGACCCAATGCTGTGCAATTGGAACTCACAGGTGAATTAATGAACAAACACCCAGCTTTTTCTGTAAGTCTGATAAAACCTTACAGCTCAGGTGACAAGGAGTTATTTCAACTAAGAAATAAACCCCCACTTGAAATTCCCCCCTTGGAAGAAGGAGAGGAAAAGAAAATTGTAAAAGTCCTTAAAGAAAGAAGGACAAGAAACAAAAAAGATAGAGAATACCTTGTAAGGTATAGAAATTCAACTCAAGAAGATGAATGGCTACTTGAGAAAGATATAACAAAGGCTGATAAACTACTAAGAAGGTTCAGACACAAAAGAAAACCTAAAGAATAGAAAAGCTAAGCATTATTGAGCTTCAAGACTAACAAAGTCCATTGAAGAGGTAGGACAGTGGATGATACCCTAATTACACATATCAGATTGTGGTAAAATCTTTTTTGGTGGTAGGGAATTTGAACCTTTGAGATATGACCACATACCCAAAAAGGTCACAAGAAATATTTAAAATAATTATACATTAAAATTAATTATCTTAAAACTACAAAAGTGCCATAAATAGGCATAAAACTTGGTTTAACTCAAAAAACAATGATTAAACATGTGAAATAAATGATACCATTGGAGTACCCATGGTAAAATACACATATACCATTTTTATGGCATATCTGTAAAGTCAAGATTTAAAGAGTTATAAGTAATAATACCTTATAAAAAACATAAATCTTTAATTATTTCAAATACCAATGAAACAAAATTTGGAATTAATGGTACCATTGGATTCTCCATAAATATCCACACATAAAACAATTAAGAAGCTAATCTCTGAAGTCAATACTTAAGGAGTTAAGCTGAATATATGCACTTTTTTGGTCAATGCATATATTCAAGGATTTAAGCTAATATCTTTTGAAATATGCATGATAGAGTGATGAGCTGAAAATAAAGTCATCACGTAATTACTGTAGAAATACAGAAAGAAACTTTATTTCCCAAGTTATAAACAACGTTAAAACCTGCAAGGGATTATTGATTAAAATCAATAAAGCTGTTGACCACTTTGTTGTGAAAGTGGTCCAAACTTAAAAATAAGTAGACAGTGAAATTCTACTAGTTTATTCGTTAAGAATGACGTAATTTTTACTATGAAATTCAGGGTGTAACCCCTTGAAATCATGGTTTGAAGTCTAAAATATTAAATTTTGACAGAAAAGATGAGTTACAAGAAAAATCATCAAAAATAGAGTTTTGATTATGTAATGAAATGCTCTTGGAAGCATAATAAGGTTATGCCAAGCTATTAGAATTTACTCTCTGAATTTATGTAGCATGTAAAACTTAAAAGTTATCAAAGATCAAAGTTTGAGCTTAATTTGATCATTTATGATCACTCACTGTAACCTTAATTTACGTTTAACAGTCATATGAGTGATAAAATTGGTGAATACTGTTATTTTATGATTAAAACTAATAGGATACACAAATTTTGGGGTTCTTCCAATCCTTGACGTCATTAAACTTAGAGTTATAGTGACAACTCTAGATAATGGCCTAATAATGAGATAAGATGGTTTGATCATGATGTAATCATCAGCAAACCTTGAAATATTGATAAATACCAGTGGATATGATCATTGTACGTCTACTAGAAGCCTGTTGGACTCTAGGAGGAAAGAATCTAATATAAATAGAGCTCTTTTCACTCTATTTCCCCCTCAGATGCTTACAAATCATTAAATCATTAAATAAAAAGGTAATTTATTTATTCTTTATATATAAAACTTTTATATTATTAAAGACCAAATGTAATATTATAATAATCTTCATCTCTGATGTGATTATTGCAATTATTTAATTGTTTTGTTTAAATTTCTCCTAAAAACCTCAATTCCACGTAAAATCAAGAAAAATTGTAATTTCTCTTGAATTTTATTGTAACTACAATTTAAATGAGTTGTATTTACATTTCTAGGCGTCAAATTATTCAAAATTATTATATTAAGCATTAAAAGTAGGTTATTTCTCTTACTATAATAATTGTTCTCTATTATTTCTTTTATAATTCTATAATTAATATAAATGGTATTTATATTAATTTGCAACTTTAATATTAGTAATATTATTTGTTATTAATTGTTTTTTATTAATAAAAAACAATGTTTTATTCCTTTATTATTTGTTGGTAACAATAATAAAGTGCTTTTAAGTATATCAATCATCTTATATTAATATATTTCTTTTATTATATTATTTTTTATAATATAAATTATATTATTTAATTTATTTAATAATATAGTTATTTTATGCCATAATTATAATAATTCTTCATTATTATAATTATTCTTATCTTAATTATTTCATTTATAAGGACATTCATAGTACAATAAGCAAAATATTAGTAATTTTTACTTATTGTTTCATAGTCAAACCTTACGATTCATGGAAATATAAAAGGCTGGCATTCCATACCAAATCTCAGAAAACATTTCTTATATTTTGATTTGGCTTACTCTCTCATATACATTTCCATCATGGTTCTGGAAATCTGACTTACATTTTCCATGGAATCATGTTCAAAATTTGGGATTCTGTAGCCTTGGATGTATGGTTTTGTAGCCTGTTTCTTTGCAGTTTCCCTTTTTCTGAGTTTGCAGCTTCTTTCTCATGTTTAAATTGCTACTTATGGTCACTGATGCTGGTTTTAGCACCTGTTTGGTTGGTGGAGGGTTGTTTTTCCTCCATTATTCTGTTAAAATAATCATTTTCTTTTCCATCAATGGATGCCAACCATTCAGTAACTTGCAAGTATTGGGATGTCTAAGAAATTTTCTCACATTCAGGTAAGAGTTCATGCAGTTTCTCCACAGGTCTCCTAGGATTTGATAATCTTTCTTCTGAAGTTCATTTTTGTATGCCTTCTTGCTGGCCCTGTATATGTCCACTGAGGCTTCTTGTGGTAGGTTCAGCTCTATTATAAGGTAAAACAGTGTTATCAGCTTCAGAATTTCATAATTTCCCAGTTTGGGCTTCATTAACTGACCATTTTCCCCCTTCCATGATGCAGTCTATAGCCTTTTTGGGAGCTTCATGAGGGGTTATACCTTGCTCCTGATCTGGTTGAAGGAATAATTATAAGTCAAAAAGCTTAAGAATATTATTTTCATATCAAAAACTTACTATTGGCCAAATTCTTTTATTTTTGGAGTGTATTTCAAATATCCAAATTTATCAATTTGCAAGAAATTGGCTCTGCTTAATCATTCTGAGTTATAATAAAAGTGCTATTATGTTCATAATTAACAGTATTTGAAGGAATAATTCTATTGGTTGTTGATTTTGTTTGCATATTTTCTTGCCTTCTCATGTTTATGGACACTCAAAATAAATAAAAAAAAGAAATTATTTAAGTCAAAAAAAGGTTTTTCAAAAGAGAAATAGAAGATAAAGCCTCACTTATATCATGAAAAAAAGAATTTTTCAATAATTTTTTTATTATAAGTATCTTTTGTGGAGTTTCAAATTTTTCAATATAAGAAAAAGAAAAAAAGGTATAAGAATATTCTACAGGTCAAATATCATGGTTGGCCCCCAAATTTAAGGTATGAATATGAAACTTTGATTAAAAATAAAGTATTTTCCTGTCCTCAAAATATGTATAAGGTGAAATTCAGTAAAAAACTGGTATATTTATAAGAGTTTTTAAGAGAAAACACACCAAATTTATTGTTTTTAACTTTTTTACTATAAAAAAATGATACTCTAAAGATTTATTTTTTTACCAAAAATAAAACTTGATACAAAAACTAAAAAATTATTATAATAGCTTAAAAAAATAATTATAATGACTTTTTCATGTGGTTGAAAGGTTCAAAATGATAAAAAAATGGTGGTTAACACCTTTTATTTATTATTTTAACAGTGTTTAAACTAATTATCAAAGGAAAAGATTATGACATGTAGAGAAAAGTGGGAAAAAGAAGACATTCTTTTATAGCCACCAACCTTCTTACCCCAAAAGTAAATTTTACTCTAATCAGCCGTGAGAAACACTCTGACATCATGAAAGCCAATTATGGCATTATTGAACTCTGGCTTAGACCAAAAAATAGTTGGTTTTAGGCATGTTAGCCCCTTAAATAAGCCATTGCCTTAGTAATACCCCGTTTCAAGCCTTCAAAACACACCAGCATGTTTTTAAGAGTCCTCAAAGCCATTTAAAGCTGTTTTTAATAATATTTTTTCAGCTTTAGGGTATTTTTACCTTCTTGGCAACAGTTAAAACTGCCCTGGTTGGTATCAAAACCTCCACATCAATTGAGTCACAGACCCTGTGACTCAATTCCAGTTCAAAAGTGATGAACTTTTGCATGAATTTTGAAATACCATGCCTGTCAGTAAGGAATTTGAGGATTCTGGCACCATTGGAGCCAAGATTTTATTTCCCCTCTAAAAATCAATATTTCCAATTCATTTCTTCTTTAACTCCTCATCATGTACTATACTAGAATTTTACATATGTAATTAAATTGAAAAAAATTGCAGTACACAACTTTCACTATTTATTCCACATATGTAAATCCAAGTTCACTTATGTAATACATGTGCACATTTTGAAATTTTGGTTGAAGATACTTCAATTCCTCATAGCTTCTGAACTACACACCATGCCTCAGTTTTTACAAAAAAATTTATGGTTAACACCATATGTGGTGTGAATCAAATAAGATCTTTGAGAATTTTCATATTTTATACAGAAAATCTTAAAAACATAATTTAAGCTAATTTAGAGTTGAATTACAGAATTTTAAATCAGAGGTGACCCCACCTAATCTTTTATGTGTAATCCAATTGTGAAATGATTTTCATAATTTTATTTATTTTAAAAGAAGTTATAATAATTTTTATGAACTTTTTTTTCAAAAATATCTTAATTTTAATATTTTTGCTGAAAATTTATTTTTACTTAATTTTTTCAATTAAAAGTGCATTTTCACAATTCTAAATTTCTATGTAATTTTAATTATAAATTCTAATTAAAATTTTCATTTTGTATTTAAATGTTATATTGATATTTTAATTTTTGTTTGTATAATAAAAATGAATTTATTTATTTATAAATATAACATGATTTTTGTTATTTGTGGTATTTTGGTTGTATAAAAATACCTCTAAGGATAACAAGATTAATTCAATAAGCCCAACAAATTGGGTGCATAGCACAAATAATCCAGCTGTCTACACATGATGGAATTGATTCCCTGGAAATAAATGGAAGCTCAACTGCACCAAGCCTGAGATTTGTAAGTCAGCTGGTCCACTTTATATTGTAAGTCTGGTCAATTCACCAGATGGGAGTGATGTTAATTTTCACCTAATCAATTTGAAAGCTTCCCTACTGGCTTCATACCTCAATCAAAGTCCATAAAGACCTGAGGAGTTTGTGGCCACTGTAGAACTCATTTATGAAAACGGAAAGACAAGAAATACAGTGACACTATTATTACATGTGATAAATAGATTGAATTCTAATTATGAAATTCTTGTCCAAGCCTTTCTCCTCAAGGAAGCATGCATCCAGTTTGTCAGCTCACCAGAATTAGAATCTTACTGACTCTCTGCCATTGAATAGGAGAAAGTTCTTGTAATTTTTGGCTTCCTTGAGACATTATGAGAGGCAAAAAATTTTATATCAGTAGCAGATTACCCAACAATCAGTCATGTATTACCTCTTTGCATTTCCCTGATCAAGAAAATTCACCTTGTACATTCATTTTGTTCTGTGTAGGTGGCTTATCTTTTTGAAATTAATTCCTTTTTATAGGCTTGTGAGAACTATGATATTGTGTAAATACACCCAGCGGCAACTGCAATGACCACAAAGCTATGAATGTACCTCAGAGTTTTGCTCACTAAGATACTAGTCATATTAGAATAATTATGCGAATACATCTGTCTATCTACAAAAATGTACCTATCCTCTACTCTAAGAATGAATTTCATCATTTACTCTTATAATATAGTACACTACTTTCATAGCCTATTCTACTTTCGTCTAAGACTGTTTTCTTTTTTCGTCTGAAACCTTTCTTTCATATGATATTAGCTATAGAAGTCCCTACGAGGACGACAATGTCCCGTGTCTATTTAAACCCCACTACTTACCAAGTTGTCCTAGAAAATCATCCCATTTGTTACTTCTATCGCTTATACTTCCAGGTTCGCTGTTGTCTCTCCTGTTCCCATTTGGTGACCAAGACTAATAATATCCTGTCTCCTACAGGTTGTTTCCTACTTGTTAATTCCCCTATTTCTTATTCCTTACTTGAAATTAATATTATCCCGTTTGTTACTTCTATCGCTTATACTTCCAGGTTTGCTGTTGTCTCTCCTGTTCCCATTTGGTGACCAAGACTAATAAAGTCCTGTCTCCTAAAGTTTCCCTTCCTTTCTGTTAGATTATGAGACAGGAGGTTTCCTACTAACACATACTAGCATCTCCAAACTACTTAAAAAGACTACCATGGGCGATTTCAGTCTTGAATTAACTGAAAAATACAAACTCTCAGGCTCCAATTTCCTAGATTGGAGAGTCAGAATGAAGTCAATTCTTTGTATGAAGAAACTGTACTCCCTGGTAATGGGCACTGAAGATGCAGAGATTTCAGCCAAAAGAAACAAAATTGATCCAGACCAAAAAGAAGTAGCATTTGAAATTATCTGCTTAAACTGTGATGTCAAAATTGCTGCTCAGTTTTCAGCAGAAGCAAACGACAATCCAATGCTTCTTTGGAAAAGCATTGACAAATTTTATCAACCAAAAACTGTGCAAAATCAAACTACGTACCTAAGTAGGATATTTTCTACTTTCCTACCTAAAGCAAAATTGGAAGAAGCCCTCAACAAACTGCTAGAAAACACTCGAACTCTATGCAGTCTAATCGATGATAACAACGTCACTCCGTCAAGTTTTCTTGACTCGGTTGTAGCCATGTGGGCTATTATCAATCTACCAACTGATTACAAAACTACAGGTGAACTATGGTTAAAAAAATGCGAAATTAGTGAAACCACACCTTCGCTCAAAGATACTATAGAAGAAATACAATCCTATATTCAAAGAAATGAAGAAAATGCTGAAAATGCTAAAGCACTGGCCACTCAACGAAGAGAAAATCTCAACTCACTTCCAAACACCAGATGTAACAACCCACTAGCCAACCACTCTGAAGAAGACTGCTGGAAGCTTCACCCGGAAAAAAGACCAAAGAACGAGAAACCTGTAAAAGCACTCCTAGCGGCAATTGACACCTCCAGCAAATCAAACTTTGTCCTTGATTCTGGAGCTGCCACCAACATGGTCAACCATCTTGAATGCTTTGAAGATATCGACATGAGAAAACAAGATATCAAATTAGCAGACGGATCCACCATAGAAGCACTAGGGATTGGAACAATCCGCCTTGAATTCAAAAACATCATTCTCCGGTTATCCAACTGTAAGGTTTGACTATGAAACAATAAGTAAAAATTACTAATTTATTACTTATTGTACTCTGAATGTCCTTATAATTGAAATAAATAAGATTAAAATAATAATAATAATAATAAAGAAATATTATTATTATGGCGTAAAAATATTATATTATTAAATAAATATAATAATATAATTAATATTATATAAAATTATAATATTGTAAATAATATATTAATATAAAATAATTAATATATTATAAAGCTCTTTATTATTGTTACCAACAAATAATAAAGGCGTAAAAAACTGTTTTTTATAAATAAAAAACAATTAATAACAATAATATTACCAATATTAAAGTTATATATTAATATAAATACTATTTATATTAATTAAGAATTATTAAGAGTAACAATAAGAGAGAAATTATTATAATAAGATGAAATAACCTACTTTTAACACTTAAAATAATAATTTTGAGATATTTTACGCCAAAAGAATATAATACAACTTTTTCAAATTGTATTTACAATAAAAATAAAGAAAATTTACTAAATTTCTTGATTTTACGTGGAAATGAGTTTATAGAGAGATTTATGACAAAAACAATTAAAGAATTGATTTAATCACACACAAGTAGTGATTAATAATAAGATGGTCTTTGGTCTTTAATAATATAAGAGTTTTATATATAAATAATAATGAAATTACCTTTTATTTAATTGATTTAATGTTTTTGATGCATCTGAGGGGAAAATAGAGTAAAAAGAGCTCTATTTATAGTGAATACCTCCCTCCTAGAGTCCAAAAGGATTCTAGTAGACGTGTACTGATCATATCCACTGGAATTGATCAATATTTTAAGGTTTGAGGGTGATTACATCATGATCAAACCATATTACATCATTATTACACCATTATTTAGAGTTATCACTATAACTCTAAGTTTGATGACATCAGAGGCATGGCAGAACCCCAAATTTCGTGGATTTTATTAGTTTTAATCATAAACTAATAGTATTCACCAATTTTATCACTCTTATAACTGTTAAACTTAATTTAAGGTTACAGTAGGTGATCATAACTGCTCAATTCAAGCTCAAACTTTGATCTTCAATAACTTTTAAGATTTACACGCTAAAGTAATTCAGAGAGTGAATTCCGATAGCCTGGCATAACCTTATTATTCTGCCAAGAGCTTTTCATTACATCATCAAGACTCTAATTTTGATGCTTTTTCTTGTAACTCATCTTTTCTGTCGAAATTCAATATTTTAGACTTCAAACCTTGATTTCAGGGGGTTATACCCTGAATTTAATAATAAAAATTACATCATTCTTCACGAATGAACTAGTAGAATCCAACTGTATACTTTTTTTTAAGTTTGGACTACTTTCACAACAAAGCGGTCAATAGCTCTGTTGATTTTTATCAATATTTCATCATAGGTTTTAACCTTGTTTATAATTTGGAAAATAAAGTTCATATCTGTGTTCTTACAGTAATTACGTGGTAACTTTATTTTTGGTTCATCATTCTATCATGTATAGTTTAGGAGATATTAGCTATGATCCTTGAATATATGCGTTGACCAAAAAAGTGCATATATTCAGGATAATTCCTTAAGTATTAACTTTGGAAATTAGCTTATTAATTGTTTTATGTGTGAAGTTTCGTGGGGAATCCCCTGGTACAATTTATTTCACATGTTGTTTCATTAGTTCCTGAGATAAATAGGTTTTTAAGGTTTTTATAAGGTATTATACCTTATAATTCATTAAATATTGACTTTACAGATATGCCATAAAAATGGTATATGTGAATTTTTCCATGGGGAATCCAATGGTATAATTTATTTTACATTTTTATTCATTGGTTTTTAATTTAAACCAATTTTTGTACCAATTTATGGTATTTTTTGTATATTTAAGTAATTATTTTTAATGTATAATTATTCTAATTAATTTTAATATAATTATATTAAAGGTACAATTATTCTGAGTCTTTTTTGTGACCTTATTGGGTATGTGGTCATATCTCAAAGGCTCACATTCCCTACCACCAAAAAAGATTGTTCCACAATCTGATATGTGTGATTAGGGTATCATCCACTGTCCTACCTCTTCATTAGACTTTGTTAGTCTTGAAGCTCAATAATGCTTAACTTTTCTATTTTTCAGGCTTTCTTTCATGTCTGAACCTTCTTAGCAGTTTATCAGCATTTGTTATATCTTTCTCAAGTAGCCATTCATCTTCTTGAGTTGAATTTCTATACCTTACAAGGTATTCCCTTTCTTTTTTGTTTCTTGTCCTTCTTTCTTTAAGGACTTTTACTATTTTCTTTTCTTCTCCTTCTTCCAAGGGGGGAATTTCAAGTGGGGGTTTATTTATTAGTGGAAATAACTCCTTGTCACTTGAACTGTAAGGTTTTATTAGACTTACAGGGAAAGTTGGGTGTTTGTTCATTAATTCACCTGTGAGTTCCAATTGCACAGCATTGGGTCCATGAAGTGCTTTAATCATAAATGGTCCTACAAAGGAATCTTTCAATTTCTTTGGTCCTTTTATGTTATTAAAGTTAAGAGTTGATACTAATACCAAATCTCCTATTTTGAAGTCAGGTGGTTTATGACTTTTGTCCCATCTTTCTTTTGCATATTTGAAAGAGTCTTGCATGCATCTGTTTGCATGGTGTCTTGCTTTGTCAAGCATTATCTTAAAACTGCTTGCTGTTGGATGTATGTCCACTAAGTCCTTTTTGAGGGTATCATAAGGAAGTCTTGGATTCCAACCTTTCTCTAGCATTGCTGGTGTTTTTCCAGTAGAAGAATGGATTGATGTTTTATATGCCAGTTCAAGTGCTGGTATTAGTGTACACCAATCATGGGTAAAACCATCAGAATCTTTGAATTCTAGCCCATAAGCACAGAATCTTCTGATCATGTCCTCTAAGGTCTGTATCATTCTTTCTGCTAAACCATCAGTTTGGGGATGGTAAGCTGTTGAGAATGATAGCTTTGTCCCAAATAAGTTATGGAGATTTGTCCATAATGCTGAAGTGAACTTTGGGTCTCTGTCACTTATAATATTCTGGAATAAGCCTGTATGGCTAATAACTTTATTCCATATCATTATGGCTGTGTCCATAGCTGTGTCATCTTTGTGACATGATAAGAACATTGGAGTTTTACTGTACCTGTCCACTAACACTAGGCATGCATTATAACTCCTGTCTCCTCCTGGAGGTAAGGCTGTTACCCAATCCATATGAACTGTTTCCCATTCGGATTTTGGTTCTTGGATTTGGATCATCATTCCAAATTTCTTTCCTGTGGCTCTGTTGGCTTTTTGACATCTGTCACAGGTTTGGCAGTACTCTGCAACATCTTTCTTCCAATTTGGCCACCAAGAGCAGGTTTTCACCCTCTCTATTGTCCTATCTTCTGAGAGATGTCCAGATGCAACACTATCATGACACTCATGTAAAATAGTGTTTATTAGTGTTCTATCTGTTAAGGCCATAACACATGTGTGTTTTGTTCTATGGTAAAGGATTCCATCAAGGAGGGGAAATCATCCTTCATCATATGCTCTTTTCCATATTTCATCTAGTTTTGATGAAAGTGATGGATCTTTGCAGTCTTTCATTAGAAGTTGGCTTAAGATATGGCAATTTTCGTCTGTCTTATAGCTTTCTTTAACTTGGTTAAACAATTCTGTGCCAATGTCTGTAACACATATTCCTTCTATATGGTGCTCTTCTTGTGGTACCCATGCTGGATTGTCAGGGGTATTTGCTAGAGCCCATCTGCTAAGACCATCTGCATTTTTATGAATATTTCCAGATTTATGAACAATAGTCATATTTCCTCTATATTCTTGGATAGCAATTTGCCATCTCAGCATATGTCTATTTGGAGTCTTCATATTTAATAGTGATTTCACAGCATTACAGTCTGTGATTACATCAAATACTGTGCCATCCAAATAATAATGCAGTTTTTCTAAAGCCCACACTAGGCATAAGCATTCCATTTGGCTTGCTCCATACCTTGCTTCTGTTGGCTTTATTTGCCTTGAATGAAACAAATTGGTCCTTCCACTGGTTTATGATTGATAATTTGTGTTTGGTGAAGTGCAGCACCTAGTCCTTCTCCACAAGCATCAATGTACAGTTTGAAGGGTAGTTTCCAATCTGGCATTGGAAGAAATGGGGCATTTGTTAAGGAATTTTTCAATTCTTCATATGCCTTGACTCTTTCTTCTGTCATCTCATAGACTTTTTGTTGGTCACATAGCTTATACAATGATTTAGCAATCTTTGCAAAGTCCTTTATATGCTGTCTATAGTAACCAGCAAATCCTAGAAATGATTGCATTTCTTTTTTGGTTTGAGGCATTGGTTTAAGTAGTACTGCTGCTACTTTATTTTTGTCTATGCCTAGACTAAGTCCAGATACCACATGTCCTAGTGCTTTTAATTCACTATATGCAAAATGACACTTTTTCAATGAAATTTTCATATTCACTTGGACTATTTTCTGTAGTACCCTTTCTAGTCTTGTAAGGTGATTTTCCCAAGTTTCTGAGCAAACTATAATATCATCAATATAGATAATTAACCATCCTTCTGATAATTCTTCAGGAAATATGGTATTCATCATTCTTTGATAATGGGAAGGTGCATTTTTTATCCCAAATGGAATTCTTAAGTATTCAAAAATTCCACAATGGACTATTATTCTTAGTAGTTTCTTGGCATTGTCTGTTAAGACATTTTGATGAAAACCCTTAAGAGCATCCATAGCTGTGATGAACTTAGCTTGTGACAATTGGGTCAATGTCTCATGGATTCTGGGTATTGGATATCTGTCTGGAATGGTATAGGTATTCAGGGCTCTGAAGTCTCCTACCATCCTTGATTTTCCATTATGCCAAGTTATAATGACAGGTGTAGTAACTTCTACTTGTTCATTATGTCCAACCTTTCTTAATACTCCAAGGTCCATTAATTCTTTAATGTGCACCTCTAAGGCTTCTCTAGCTCTTGGACTGGCTGGATAAGCAGGTCTTCTTAATAAAGGTGGGTAAGGTGTTTCTACATTAAGAATTATATCCACTTCATGTCCAATTATGGCGCCTAGTGGTTCTTTGTCAGTTGCAAAGGCATTTTTATACTTAAATAAGAGGTCAATCAATTTTTCTTTCATTTTTTCTGTTAATTCTTGATTTAATTCTGCCTCTTTAAGTTGTTCAGATATAAAAAGTTCTTTTTCTGGAATTTTTTCTTCATTCTTAATAACTGTGATTTGTTTTTTGTTATTTAAGAATCCAAACTTTTGTCTTTTGTTATCTCCTATGGTAAAATATCTATCCTTTTGGTTGGAGATATCTATACCATAGATTGATAAGTAGTCATTCCCAAGTATGAAATGATTACTAGTACAGTTGTCCATTACTACAAACTCTACTTTAATTCTGACACATTGTGAGGGATGAGGAAAAATTAGTGTTAAATCAATTATTCCAAGGGGCTTCATGCTCTCACTTGCACTACTAAATTTGACACCTTGTATTGGCATAAGTTTTTCTTGCCAATCTGGGACAATGGTTTTTAAATAACTTTTTCCAACACAAGTGCAATATGCTCCTGTATCCAAGTTAACTTTTCCTTCTTGGTTATCAACCATAACAATACTTATACTTGATTTTCCAGCTGTATATCCCATTCCTCTTGCAGGTTTGGTTCTATACATTTTGGCATCTTGTATGTTTGTCAGGTTTGTGTCAGATGTTCCAACTTGTGGCAAGTTTGAATTAACATCCAGTACTTCATAAATTATATCAATATTATTAATTTGTGCATTAATTATATTGATTTCATCACTTCAGAGCTTTCTGACTCTTCTGTCTCTTTTTCAGAGTCAGATTCCTCTTCTTTGTCATTGTGGTTTTCTGTTTCCACAATTTCATTAATCTTTGCTTTTTTAAGGCAATTATTGGCTAAGTGTCCAATACCTCCACATTTATGGCATTTTCTTTGCTCATTATTGTTGGATGTATTGGGCTTAAAGGATTCTTTTGAGTTATCTTTTTTGATAAATGGTTTATTTGGGCTTTTAATGTCCAATTTTTTCCAAGTCCTGCCAATTTTTGTTCTTGTCACTATATCTTCTAGTGCATTTATATACTCTTCTGTGGAGCATGGTTCTATACACCTGCTTCTTAGGGCATGTTGTAGTTCCCCTCCACATTTTTTAAGTATTTTCATATGCACCATCTTCTGTGACATTTCTGGGTACAGTGCATTAAGCCTTTCAACTTGTTTTAAGAACCAAGTTAAAGGTTTATCTTTCTCTGGGTCAAAGAAAGAATTTTCAAATGCATTTTCTATTTTATACCTCCAGGAATCATTTGCCCACTTGGTGATTATTTCTTGTTTCCACCAAGACCAGGTATTTTTACCATTTGTTTGTCTTATGCCATAATACCATCTTTTTGCAGATTTCTCAAACAGTGAATGTAATCTTGCGGTGATTAATTCATCTGGTATGGCATAGTCTTCTTGTAACATGTCAATTGTTTTAATAAATGACATGTGGTCATATTCACCTTCTCCTGTAAATGTTTGCCATTCTTTTAATTGAGGTTCTTCTTTCATTAAGACTTGGTTATTATCTTGGTGACTCAAGTCTGTTATGAAAGGATTTGACAATTCCTCTTTTGTTTTAACAGGGCTTCTTATATGAGAAAATGGTGTTGATAACTTTGGCATATTTAAATTAGCCTCATTAATTTTATCCATTTTTTCAGTGATAAGCCTTATTTCACTTTGAATATCATCTTTTAGATGCATTCTTGCTTCATCACTTTTTTCCACATGGTCCAAAAGTAATTTTTGGTGTGATTAAGTCTTCTCTTCAAATTTTTCTACAGAAATACTTAATTTATTTAATTTTTCTGTAATATTGTCAATAATCACATCATAATTGATTGTCAAAGTCTTGTCTTTGATATCTTTTATGTATTTATACAATTCTTGTTGTCCTTGTATTAATTTTTGAGTATTGTCAATTAAATTCTTTGGTTTATTATTTTCAACAATAAACTTAATGTTGTCAATTTCTTTCTTGTTTTGCACAACAATTTTTGTCAAAGAAGATAAATTGTTATTTATTTCTTGTAGTGATAATAAACTATCTTTAATTTCTTTTAGAGGTAATATACTATTTTTAATTTCTGTTAAAGTATTTACAACATCTTTGGACAAGGTTATTTCTTTGGGAAATGAGGTTGTCTCATTCTTTGCTCTTCCTTGTCCTTGAATTCCATCAAGGTTCTGGCCATGTTGAAAACATTGTCCATGGCATCCTTTTGGATTCTTGGGATTCTGTAGCTTGGGGAATATGGTTTCCTCCAATGCTTTTTCTTGTTCTTCTTCCCTTCTTGGGGAAGTGGGTTGGCTTGGGGCTTGCTGGTAGAAGCTACTGGGGCTTCTTCCTTGGTTGCCTCCCTCTTTTTGGCATGATAATCCTTGATTTTTTTGATTTGAGGTTTGGATGACAGTGGATTCCATCCATTGGATTATTTCACTATCTCCTCCTCTTTGAGGAACTTTTTCAGGATGTGCCAGGAGTTCATCACTCCTTGGTGTATTTGGGGCAGCATTTCCCAGTCTTTGTCCTTGTATACTGTGTAATACTGCTTGTACTGGCTCATGTAGATGTCTATTTGAGCCCTCTGAATGTGATTTGTACCTATTTGAGTTACTCATACTTAGTTCCAATTCAGGTTCAGATATCATGGGCATTTCTGGGACTTGCCTTTGGGATAAGGCACTTCCTTGTGTAGATTCTGTTCCACTGGGGATATTGCCCTTTCTTTTCCCTTTTGAGGGATCAGTTCTACCTCTGAGTCCAGCTCCATCTGATTGGATGGAGTATTGGGAACCTCTTCTGATAGTCATAATTAAAGAATAAGAAAAAATAAAAGTATTTTAGAATAAAATTCTTTTATGGCAATTATAAAAGAGGTGCTTACCTTCAGAGTCTTGAATGGTGGGTCCTGGAAAGTCTAATTTCTTACCTTTCTTTCTTTTGGTGATAACTGGTGTTGGAGAACTTTGACAAGTTTCTTCCACCAACCTCTCAACAGTAGCTTGGTTGTCTTCTGTTGGGTTATCTTCAAACACTAAAAAAGACAGATAAATATAAGTCTTTTTATAAGAAGTGTTATTTTTGGCAAGATATGGCAATTTTCCACGTTGAAATTGCTTTTATATCTTTGAAAAATTGAAATAAATAAAGAAATGAATAAAAATAACTTTTTTATTGGTTTTTAATATTTTTTAATATTTTTTATATTATATTTTTTGTTTTTTTATTTTTAAGGAATAAAATAAAAATTAATATGATTCTTTACACAATTAAATTATAATAAAAATTATTTTTAATTTATAAATTATTCTTTTTAATCACTAGAGTCACTCAAAGAAAGTTCTTGCAAGTCTAAGGATGTGAAAAACCACGTGTAAGACAGTACAATTGCTTTCCAAATGCCTCAATAGCTTTTAAAATCAATAAAATATAAAATTATTATATAATTTTATGATTATAAATATAATTTATTATTGGATAAACCCAATTAGAATCTTTTTAAAGGTCTTTTAAGTAAATATTACGGCCAGGCCCCCAAGTGTAAGGTTTGACTATGAAACAATAAGTAAAAATTACTAATTTATTACTTATTGTACTCTGAATGTCCTTATAATTGAAATAAATAAGATTAAAATAATAATAATAATAAAGAAATATTATTATTATGGCGTAAAAATATTATATTATTAAATAAATATAATAATATAATTAATATTATATAAAATTATAATATTGTAAATAATATATTAATATAAAATAATTAATATATTATAAAGCTCTTTATTATTGTTACCAACAAATAATAAAGGCGTAAAAAACTGTTTTTTATAAATAAAAAACAATTAATAACAATAATATTACCAATATTAAAGTTATATATTAATATAAATACTATTTATATTAATTAAGAATTATTAAGAGTAATAATAAGAGAGAAATCATTATAATAAGATGAAATAACCTACTTTTAACACTTAAAATAATAATTTTGAGATATTTTACGCCAAAAGAATATAATACAACTTTTTCAAATTGTATTTACAATAAAAATAAAGAAAATTTACTAAATTTCTTGATTTTACGTGGAAATGAGTTTATAGAGAGAGTTATGACAAAAACAATTAAAGAATTGATTTAATCACACAAAAGTAGTGATTAATAATAAGATGGTCCTTGGTCTTTAATAATATAAGAGTTTTATATATAAAGAATAAAGAAATTACCTTTTATTTAATTGATTTAATGTTTTTGATGCGTCTGAGGGGAAAATAGAGTAAAAAGAGCTCTATTTATAGTGAATACCTCCCTCCTAGAGTCCAAAAGGCTTCTAGTAGATGTGTACTGATCATATCCACTGGAATTGATCAATATTTTAAGGTTTGAGGGTGATTACATCATGATCAAACCATATTACATCATCATTACACCATTATTTAGAGTTATCACTATAACTCTAAGTTTGATGACATCAGAGGCTTGGCAGAACCCCAAATTTCGTGGATTTTATTAGTTTTAATCATAAGCTAATAGTATTCACCAATTTTATCACTCTTATAACTGTTAAACTTAATTTAAGGTTACAGTAGGTGATCATAACTGCTCAATTTAAGCTCAAACTTTGATCTTCAATAACTTTTAATATTCACACGCTACAGTAATTCAGAGAGTGAATTCTGATAGCCTGGCATAAGCTTATTATGCTTCCAAGATCTTTTCATTACATCATCAAAACTCTAATTTTGATGATTTTTCTTGTAACTCATCTTTTCTGTCGAAATTCAATATTTTAGACTTCAAACCTTGATTTCAGGGGGTTATACACTGAATTTAATAATAAAAATTACATCATTCTTCACGCATGAACTAGTAGAATCCAACTGTATACTTTTTTTTAAGTTTGGACTACTTTCACAACAAAGTGGTCAACAGCTCTATTGATTTTTATCAATATTTCATCATAGGTTTTAACCTTGTTTATAATTTAGAAAATAAAGTTCATATCTGTGTTCTTACAGTAATTACGTGGTAACTTTATTTTTGGTTCATCATTCTATCATGTATAGTTTAGGAGATATTAGCTATGATCCTTGAATATATGCGTTGACCAAAAAAGTGCATATATTCAGGATAATTCCTTAAGTATTAACTTTGGAAATTAGCTTATTAATTGTTTTATGTGTGAAGTTTCGTGGGGAATCCACTGGTACAATTTATTTCACATGTTGTTTCATTGATTCCTGAGATAAATAGGTTTTTAAGGTTTTTATAAGGTATTATACCTTATAATTCATTAAATATTGACTTTACAGATATGCCATAAAAATGGTATATGTGTATTTTTCCATGGGGAATCCAATGGTATAATTTATTTTACATGTTGATTCATTGGTTTTTAAGTTAAACCAATTTTTGTACCAATTTATGGTATTTTTTGTATATTTAAGTAATTATTTTTAATGTATAATTATTCTAATTAATTTTAATATAATTATATTAAAGGTATAATTATTCTGAGTCTTTTTTGTGACCTTATTGGGTATGTGGTCATATCTCAAAGGCTCACACCAACACTCTTTATATCCCAAGTCTGGCCACTAACCTGATTAGTATGGCTACCTTCTTAAAAACACGACATATCATTCGATCCTCCAAAAATGAAGAATTCAAAGTTATCGACACTGAAGGAAATCAAGTCATCAGCGGATCCTATTCCTCTGGAAACCTTATTCTCCATAAATATCATCAAAAAGTCTTTCTAAAGACCGCAACTTCAAATAATTTAATTATGCTTCATAAAGCCTCTGGTCATCCCTCCTTAGAATATTTCAAAAAAATGTACCCTACTAAACAGATCCCTTCATTTGACTGCATTACATGCACCACCTGCAAGATGACTAAAACACCATTCAAAGGCATGTTTCCAGCAGCTACTCGCAAACTCCAATACCTCCACATGGATTTGTGTGGACCAATCTCTCCCTTGTCCATCTATGAAGCAAAATACTTCCTGAAGATACTCGATGTATTCTCTCATTTTGCATGGGTCTTTTTTCTCACCAATAAATCAGAGGTAAAAACCATCCTAAAAAAGCACATTATTAAAATTGAACGACAATCAAATTCCAAAGTTTCCAATATCATTTCGGACAATGGCACAGAATTTGTAAACAACAAATTAAAAGCCTTTTTTTAAGAAAAAGGGATATCTCACCTTACCACTGCTCCATACACACCTGAACAAAATCCCTTCTCCGAACGAGGAAATCTTACTACTGTAAATAAAGCTAGATGTCTTCTTAAAGACTCAGGTTTGGACCCCACCTATTGGGCCAAAGCAACAAACACTGCGGTCTATCTTGAAAATCTTACACCTTCAAAAAGCATTGACTATGACACTCCCTTTAAAAAATGGTACAATCGGACTGCTTCACTCAAACATCTTAGACCATTTGGCTGTTCAGCTGTGTTCTTAATACAAAATCATACCGGTAAACTTAGTGAAACCGGTGGCGAAGGAATTTTTCTGGGATATGGAGAGACACATCAAACTTACAGGATAATGGACATGGGGACAGGTAATGTAAAAATTACACACCATGTTAAATTCTTATTGGATTCATTTCCTGCAAAAATGGAAAATAATAGTAAAACTGATCAAGATATGTTTACTCTAGTCCTAAATGAAACAGATACTGTTCCTAGAGAACCTATCCCAACCTACAGCAGCAATATGACACTTCCCAACTCTCCTAAGATAACAACCAAAGAACCTATTGATTTGCCCTCCTTATCTCCATCAACCCTTAACCCACCAATAGTAAACCATGATGTCCCTACGGTAAAAGGTTACTCTTGGGTTCCTGAACATGAGATTGATACATCTAAAGAAATAATTGGAAATGTTGGAGATCCAAAGAATACCTTAACTTACCCTAGACAACCCAAACATCATGCAAACCTAGCTGATCATCTCTCACTTGACCCAAAAACTTATATTCAAGCCCTAAACAGCCCAGATGGGGAAGAATGGATAAAAGCTATTAATGTGGAATTAAAAAATATGGCTAAACATCAAGTTTGGTCCCCCACAGAAGAAACGAGCCATATCAAACCTTTAAGCACCACTTGGGTTTTCAAAAGAAAAACCGATGAAAACGGAAATCTCTCAAAATTCAAGGCCAGACTATGTGTACGGGGTTTTCATCAAAAAGAAGGAGTTGACTATAACGAAGTTTTCTCTCAGACTGGTCGACTATCTTCTCTCTGTCTTTTACTCGCTCTCTGTCATATTAATCGCTTTCGCATTGAACAAATGGATGTCCGCTGTGCTTTTCTGAATGGAACGCCTGAAGAGGTGTTACACATTCTTCGACCATCTGGATACACAGATCACCCTGAAGCTAATGTGTTTGTTCTAAACAAATCACTTTATGGCTTTAAACAGAGTCCTTGTTGTTGGCACCAAGTTCTAAAAAGGACCCTTACTACAATTGGTCTCTCTCCATGCTACACTGATCCCTGTTTGTACTACTCTCAAAACAGGAACCAACCATTATGGCTGTTTGTACATGTCGACGATCTTATTTTTGGAGGTACTTGGAACTCCCTCTTCAAAGAGAAAATTAAATTATTTTTTGAAATGGAAGACCTTGGTGAAATCAAATATGCGTTAAGTATTAGAATTACTCAATCAAAGGAATCAATATGTCTTATTCAAGACAAATTTATTAAACAAATTTTACTCGAATTCAGCATAGAAAAATCAAAAGCTCTGCCGTCTCCACTTCCAAGTAACTATAAAGAACTTAAAACTCTTACACTTGAACCTCCAAAACAACCTCCGTTTAACTTCCGACGTGCAGTGGGCCTCCTCCAATACCTTGTCCAATGCACTGGACCCGACTTGTCTTTTGCCACATCCTTTCTCTCTCAATTTCTAGAATCACCCTGTGAGCCTCATTATCAAGCACTTATCCACACCCTCAAATATGTTTCTGGTACAAAACATTTCTCCCTCAAGCTTGGTCAAAATTATCTCAATCACCAGAAATCCAAAATTGTAGGATTTACTGACTCAAACTGGGGAGGAGGAACTGAAAAGAAGTCATTCTCAGGATCATTAATCTATTTTCATGGTGCCCTTGGATGGAGAGCCCACAAGCAGAAAGTAGTTGCCTTGTCTTCCGCCAAAGCAGAATACAACGCTATGACTGAGTCTACCCAAGACCTGGCTTGGATGAAACAAATTGTTCAAGAGGCTATAGGGATTACATGCACATGCACACTCCATTCCGACAACCAAAGTGCTATTTCCATTGCATCCAACCCTATCTATCATCATGGCACTTGACACATTGAATTCCGCCTTCACTTCATTAGAAATCACCTCAAAAACAAATTAGTTAGACTAAAATATTTACCTACTGCTGACATGCTTGCTGACCTACTTACCAAAAACCTTACCTCACCTCAAGAAAATCCTATCCAATCCCGAATTAACAAGTACGGGGGAGTATTAGAATAATTATGCGAATACATCCGTCTATCTACAAAAATTTACCTATCCTCTACTCTAAGAATGAATTTCATCATTTACTCTTATAATATAGTACACTACTTTCATAACCTATTCTACTTTCATCTAAGACTGTTTTCTTTTTTCATCTGAAACCTTTCTTTCATATGATATTAGCTATAGAAGTCCCTACGAGGATGACAATGTCCCGTGTCTATTTAAACCCCACTACTTACCAAGTTGTCCTAGAAAATCATCCTGTTTGTTACTTCTATCGCTTATACTTCCAGGTTTGCTGTTGTCTCTCCTGTTCCCATTTGGTGACCAAGACTAATAAAGTCCTGTCTCCTAAAGGTTGTTTCCTACTTGTTAATTCCCCTATTTCTTATTCCTTACTTGAAATTAATATTATCCCGTTTGTTACTTCTATCGCTTATACTTCCAGGTTCGCTGTACTCTCTCCTGTTCCCATTCGGTGACCAAGACTAATAAAGTCCTGTCTCCTAAAGGTTTTCTGTTGTCTCTCCTGTTCCCATTCGGTGACCAAGACAAATAAAGTCCTGTCTCCTAAAGTTTCCCTTCCTTTCTGTTAAGTCATATGTGCCACCATTATTGATCTGGTATTTGAACTAAAAGTTTTCTGATCACACAACACCACACTAGCTTGGTTTGGTGCTTTGGACACAAATTTGGGTGGCATATTCAAAGATGTAGGTTGGAAACACTTTAGGCAATACAGTACAACTCCCAATGAGCCTAATTAACATAACTTAACAAGAACAGGTCTATTTAGCAAGATTTACTCATTATCAAATGCTTCAGATGCTAACACTCTGGAGAATGAGCTCACCATATTCCTTGCAGAGCCCCCACAACCCAAGACAATGGATATTCTGTTATTTTAGAAGTCCCAATTGACAGTTTTTCCAACTCTTGGCCTCATGGCACACAAATTCCTTTCCATCACAGCCACCAGTCCCCCTTCTGAGCATGTGGTCTCAGGAGGGAGAAAAATATTAACTTATCAGCAAGCTTCCCTCTCTTCAATGCATGTCAAACAGTTGGCATGCATCAAAGATCGGGCTTGTACCTCTGGCATTCTGTACTCTGATTAGTGATGAGCTTTTTTTTTGTTTCATGATTTTCTGCTTGTGTTTTCATTCATTTAGGTAAGTACAAATTATTTTTTGATGATACATGAATAGGCTGTAATATAAATGTGGCTGGTCCCCGGCCGCATAGTCTACTCTGACCGCATCCCGTTGCAAAGGGGTTTCTGGAAAAAAAATTAAGAATTCCTCCCCAAGTACCGTCGAAATTTGCCATTCAGGAGACGGGCTTACTCCCGCTAGTCATAATATCATGTGTGTACCAAGAAATTATTCAAACGCAATTCCGCGCATTTATAATTGATTTCTTTTGCATCAATATTGATTTTCAATTGCAGCTAAAAATTGAATTTGAAAGAATAACAAAAAGCGCAACAAGAAACACAACCAGCATATCTCTGTCAGACCTATTAGAGAAAAGACTACATCTCACGCTCCGACTGAATGGCATATGTTACCAAAGCTGGACTCAAACCGAGGTTGAAGCTATTTAGAATGACTCAGTCGCTAGTTGATGATATTGAGGTCAACTCAATCAAAAGCTCCCATAAGATTTGTCAATTTCAATTGAGCGCGGCACACGCCACGCTGATTGACATGACCGTAGTATTAATTGTTTTGGGTGTGTTATAATCCCATGTTGTTGGAACGTAAGGCCAGCAAATTTTACCTTCAGTTAGAGTTACCATGTCTCCACCCACAGGAATCTGTTTGATTAGTGATGTGCCACTTTTGCTGCCTTGCACGTTCACCAACTGGTATGTAGTTCCACTGTAAGTACCATTGCAGCTCATTGGCAAGGGCTGGCATTTAGGTTTTGTCAGATTGTCCCAGGTAACGAGCGCCAACTTGCTGTTGAAGGTCGCGACCCGGACATTTTCTGCATCAACTTGACTGGAATATGTGAGCCAGCGAATTTGCTTATCTCCCACGGCGCCAGGTGTCGAGATAGCCTGTGGCCCTAGCAAAGTATCTTTGGTAGGCAGGATAGCGATAGCTACATTGTGATTCAGCCAACGTGGTAAGCAGGTGGTATATCCTGTACCCAGGTGGCCCTCCATCCACGGGTCTCGAGCGAGTTTGGTACAACCACGGGACTGCCATGCAAATATATATGAGTCGCTGGTTTGAAAGCGGGCAAGACTGGAAAAAGAGCCACCCATCCCACCCACTGGAGAAAGTTGGAATTGAAAGTCAAAGTTAACTAAACATTCGTTGCTAAAAGCAAAGCAGGAAAACTTACTTGCTTCACCGCCTGACCCGTTGGTAGTATTTTCATTAGAAATTTTGAGACCGTCAGCACTCATGTCACGTGATTTGGTATTTAACCAGATTGCTCCGTGATCCTCAGCGCAAATGGAGGCCTGAGTTCACTTTGAATTAGCAAATGCATTTTTTTGGTTTGAAAATGAGAATGTTTAGATTAAAAACTTTGTACTGACAAATGGGGGTTCGTCGGCAGCTTCGAAGGCAATACCAGTATTGTGAGAGCAGCCCCACCAGTTATTTTCGGGAATGTCGACACGAGCACCGTTTTTCCCAACATATTGGATTGAATCACCATAGTGACCTGTGGCTGGTCCGGTTGTAGCTACATAGGGGTAGGTCATAAGAGACCGTTCGATAACAATTAAGAAAAATCTGAAGAAATACCTGTCACCACGAAATATGCTGCATATAGCTGGGCCCTTTCTGACCATACAAGCTCCCCATTGAGATCGGGAGAGAAGGTAATACCCTGCTGAGGGTGAATACCGGGACCGTTTAGAGGCGTTTCCCATATCTTGTTTTTATTGGTATTTTAAACTAAAAGGATATGTGTTAAATTAAAAATGATGTGTACTGTACTAAGTGTGTGTATTACAGGATAAAAAAATGAGGATCAATGTTATCTATATGATACAATCAGATTGTTTTCGATGCCCTTAAAGTAGTGGCTACATGGTTCTTTTTATATTTTCTCCTTCCTCCTCGTTGTTCGAGGATTTCTCCCTTCTTAGGTAATGGTAAGGAGTTTTCATTGTTTTTCACGTCTTTTGGATTAACTTCCCCATGCTCTTTATGGCATGATTGTAGTAAGTTTACGACGGGTTATTATTGTGTTCCTTGAGGAAGGAATACACTGTTATTTCTCTGCGTGGTTAATCTGTTCATTATGACAGTTGATCACGGTGTTTTTTGGTTAGTATTATACTCAGGTGTTTGAGTATTATGGAGACTAGGAGTGATTTCTTACTGTGTGCATTCTTTAGAGCTACTCGTAGGATATTTTTCATCCCCCCTCACTCCTAGATGAGTAATACCTAGTTTCGACATTCCCTTTTTGAGGATGGTGCTATTTACTGATTTTGTTAGGAAGTCTGCGAGCATGTTTTCACTTGGTATATATTGCAGTTCGACTGCTTCTGATTGT
This sequence comes from Austropuccinia psidii, assembly GCA_023105745.1. Classification (NCBI taxonomy): domain Eukaryota; kingdom Fungi; phylum Basidiomycota; class Pucciniomycetes; order Pucciniales; family Sphaerophragmiaceae; genus Austropuccinia; species Austropuccinia psidii. The sequence continues at coordinate 15,437,811 of JALGQZ010000014.1, forward strand.
ATTGCTTCTTTGACGAAGTGTAGTTGTATATCTACGTGTTTCATTCTTTTGTTATTGATGTTACTGTCTTCATTAGCTACTTTAATGCAGCTTTGATTGTCTTCGTATATTGTAATTGGTTTTGTGAACTTGAATATTTGTGCTTCTTCGCACCATTGTTTAAACCATAGAAGTTCTGATGTTAGGTCGCATAATGCCTTATATTCTGCTTCGGCAGTTGAAATGGATACGGATGGTTGTTTCTTTGTTTTCCATATGACTAAGTTGTTGTGTAGACAAGTGAGATATCCAGTAATGGATCTTCTGGATATTCTGCAGTTTCCCCAATCGGCATCACTGAATGCTTTGACTCCCTTTTTACTGCTTCTGATGTAGTGTAGGCCAATGTCTTGTGTTCCGCGTAGGTATTTTAGTACGTGATTGAATGCTTTCCAATGCTTGATACCTGGTTTCTCTAAATATTGAGATAAGGCACTTACTGCAAATGAGAGATCTGGTCTTGTAGCTGTACTGAGAAAATTAATGCTGCCGATGGCGCTTCTATAATTTATTTTTAGTTGATTAAATTCTTGAATCTCTTGATCCGTTGCTGGTTCAAGATGGTCTTGAGGAATTAGTGGTGTAGATACTTGTTTGCACTCGCTCATTCCATAAAGGTCGAGTACTGATTCGACGAAGTGTTGTTGGTTGAGACTTATCCCATCGCTTAAGTGGTTTATTTTTATTCCTAGCAGTAGGTCGGCTTCTCCTATGTCTTTTATTTCGAATTCACTGCTTATGTCTTTTTTAAATTGATCTACTTCATTTCCAAATATTGCTATGTCGTCGACATGAATATAGAGCCACAAGGGATATTTTCCGAGTCTATAGAATACACATGGGTCAAGTTTGCACATGTGGAACTGGGCTTTGTTTAGCCATTCTTTTAGTCTGGTATACCAAGCCAGTGGGGCTTGTTTTAAACCATAGATGGCCTTTTTTAATCGTAAACAGTATTTGCGTTTGTCTATGTCGAGTCCTTGTGGAGAGGCTAGGTATACTGTTTCTGAAAGTGGTGCATTCAGGAATGCACTTTTGATGTCGATTTGATGGAATTTGAAGTTGTTGTGACTGGCAAACACTATCAGCGTTCTTAGGGAGTTTAGTCTTCCAGTCGGTGCATATGTTTTATGGACATCTATTCCCAAGGTTTGAGCAAAACCTTGGGCACACAGTCTTGCCTTATATTCGACGACTTTGTTGAGGTGGTTCTTTTTTATTTTGAAGACCCAGGTTGTTCCTATTAGTTTGTAGTCTTCTCTTATTTCGATGATGTCCCATACCTTGAGTTTGTTCATGTTTTCTAATTCATTGCTGATCGCGTTCATCCATTGTTGTTTTTTATCTGATTGCAGAGCTTGTTTGTAAGTGTTTGGTGTTTCTTCTACAGTTGTGAGCAGAGCCCTTGCTCTACGATTGTAAGGTAGTATGTTTAGTTCGTTTAGGTCGGAGTTAATGAGGGTTGGATGTCTTGGACCAATTATCTTTATGCGTTTCTCATGTCCAGTATTATCTTGTTGTTCTTGTCTTCTCATGTTGTTTTCTTCGTTGTTTTCTCTATTTTCGTTGGTTTCTTGTATGGGTTGTTGATCTTCGGTTTCTGTTTCTATTGTATGATTGTTATTAGTGATTGAGACAGTGGCTATATTGTTTTGTGCTTCAGTGATGCTGATCCATTTTTCTTCATGACTTGTATTGGCTGATATTTTAGGGAATATTTTCTCGTTGAATTTGACGTGTCTTGTTATGATTATCTTTTTGTCTTGTAGTCGTAGGATTCGGTAGGCTGTGTTTTCGTTTTCGTAACCTAGCATTATTCCTTCTTGACCTCTTTGGTCTAGTTTCCAGCTGCGTTCTTTCTTGAGTTTAAATGTTATGGCTTGACAACCAAATACTCTGAGTTTTGTGATATTAGGCTGACTATTGTTCCAAATAGCAGCTGGCGATTGATTGTTCCTTGAGGTTGTAGGGGTTAAGTTTGATATAAAAGTAGCAGTGTTGATGGCTTCGGCCCAATATTGCCTTGTTAGATGTGTTGCATTCAACATACATCTTGCTTTATCTAATATTGTACGGTTCGTTCTTTCTGCGTATCCGTTGTGTTGTGGTGTTTCAGTTGGGGCAAACGTGTGTATGATCCCACAGTCTGTTGTTAGTTGGGTAAATTGTTGGTTTAGGAATTCTCCTCCCTGATCAGAGACTATTCTCTTGATTTTTCTTTCTTGTTTTACTTCTATTTTCTTTTTGATTGCTTCGAATTTTTCAAAGCATTCTGATTTGTTTTTTAGGAAGCTGAATATTTTATACGATGAGGCTTGGTCAGTGATTGTCAGGAAGAATTTGTATTGTGATAGCGATGGAGGTGTTATTGGTCCACTAGGTCCATGTGTAAGCAGTCGAGTATGTTCATTGCCGGTTCGAAGTGATGGTTAAACGGTAATCGTTGGCTTTTGTTCAGGTTGCATGTAATACATTGCTGGTTTGTAATCGGTAAGTTGAGTATTTTCAATATGTTTTTGTTTGGGTGGCCAAGTCTTTCATGCCAAGGTATGTCCCTAATTTGGGTGAGTAGGTTTTTTGGTTTTTCGTGTTCTATTATCATGAGTCTGTTAATGATTCTGCCACTCAAGATTTCTTCTTTGTCGTCCTTGAGTTTGAAGGTATCTTCCTTTTTTGTTATTTTTATTTGTTTTTTGAATAATTCAAGCATGCTAATTAGGTTGCATTTTAGCTCTGGGACAAACAGTGCATTTTCTAATTTTATGTTCTTCTTGTTGCACAGTATGTGTGCTGTACCTATGCCGACTGCCTTGAGATTGCTTTTGGTGTCACCCGTTGATATTTGGATGTGAGTTGGTGTGATCTCAGTTATAAACATCTCTTTGGTGTTGAACATGTGGTGCGTTGCTCCACAGTCTAAGATTAGCTGGTTTCTTTCAAGGTTGTTGTTTGTATGACTGGTCATTAATGCTTCAGCTATTGAGATATAAGTTGATGGTCTTTTGAATCTTCTTTTCTTTTCGTTTCTTATGGGTCGAAGGGTTGGGTTCTCAATCCAACATTCTTCCTTTTTGTGCGTATTACATTTGTTGTTATGTTTACCATTTTTGCAGTAGTAAATTATTTTGTATGGTTCTTCTATTGTGGATACCAGTGCCATAGCATTTTGACTTTGTGTTTGTTTACTGTTTTTGGGCAAGCTCACGTAGTCTTGAAGACGGATCAAGATTTCCTCAGGTTTTTCTATGAGGTCTTCATTGAGTGTGAGGTTTTCGACGAACTGATGGAGGTCAGGATCATCGGCTAGCTTTCCTAGCAAGGAAAAAGACAGTAAATCTTTTGGAATGATGATATTGACTGCTTCTAATTCCATGGTCATTTTTCGACAGTTATGGATGTAATTTTGTAGGTTTCCATCATATACCACTCGTTGCCAGTCCATCCATACCCTTCCTCTATTTACTGCTCTCTTAGACGCGTAGCGCTCAGTGATTTTTGTCCAGAGAAGGTGGGCTTTTTCGATGGTTTCAGGGTTAACTACTTCTTGAAATACGAGTTCACTCATCCTGGAGGTAATGAGATTGACTGCTTCGTAGCTGGCTTTACACCATTTATTGGTGATCGTGGTGTTTGCGTCGTGTGGAATGGTCCTTTCACATACGTCTAGTAAGTCTTTTGATCGTAGTTGTATTTTTATTCGTAGAGACCAGTGACCATAGTTGGTTCCATCTAATATGGGAATGATGGTGATATCTCTAGGGTCAGAGAGTTTTTCGTTCATTTTTTTTTTTTTTTTTTTTTTTTTTTTTTTTTTTAAAACTTTTTCTTTTTTTTTTGAGTCAACGAGACTGTAAATCTATTGGTATTTTAAACTAAAAGGATATGTGTTAAATTAAAAATGATGTGTACTGTACTAAGTGTGTGTATTACAGGATAAAAAAATGAGGATCAATGTTATCTATATGATACAATCAGATTGTTTTCGATGCCCTTAAAGTAGTGGCTACATGGTTCTTTTTATATTTTCTCCTTCCTCCTCGTTGTTTGAGGATTTCTCCCTTCTTAGGTAATGGTAAGGAGTTTTCATTGTTTTTCACGTCTTTTGGATTAACTTCCCCATGCTCTTTATGGCATGATTGTAGTAAGTTTACGACGGGTTATTATTGTGTTCCTTGAGGAAGGAATACACTGTTATTTCTCTGCGTGGTTAATCTGTTCATTATGACAGTTGATCACGGTGTTTTTTGGTTAGTATTATACTCAGGTGTTTGAGTATTATGGAGACTAGGAGTGATTTCTTACTGTGTGCATTCTTTAGAGCTACTCGTAGGATATTTTTCAGTTTTGGCCTCGAAAACGCACGACTGTGGCGATCCGTCTTGGAGGACTACCTCCTCCACCGACAATTGTCAACAGTGCAAAGCCATCGTTATGTGCAACTAGCCCACCTGCCTCATGTCCTTTGAACTGGACAGGGCGGCTTCTTGGCTTGAAGGTTCGCGCGTCAAGTGTTAACACATGGATTGTTTCTTCAGAGGCATCTAAATAAGCAAGATAGCAGCTAAGCTTATCAGGAGAGCAGCCAAAGTTAACACGTCTGCGATGTTTAAGGCCGGTCCAGTATGCCGCTATAACGGGATCGAATGAGACCGGAAGAGGTACAACATTAAGATAAGGAGTGACAGTCAGAGCGAAAAGGAACTCTGGAGCAACAGTAATCAAAATCAAGAGAGAAAAAAGATTGCAACGCATTGCAAACGACTTCAAAAGACTTGGGCTGTATCTAAGAAAAGCTATATACCAAGCAAATGACTGAAATAACCCAGATGTTGGTTTGGGTTGCAATAAAAGTGGGAATGTTTAAGAAGAGTGATGGGGGATATCACAGAGAAGAAAAGGTGAATGTTTATAGAGCACCCAAATGACTCCAGCTTGGCAGCCTTGGCCCTTGGCTCCCAGGATTGTTTCTTAGGATTCGCTCACGGTCCAAGATCATGATTAACTCGTGATGAAATTGAGCGAATAGTGTCACGTCGAGGTAACGTCACGTCAGGGGTGAGACAATCCTACGCACTATGATCATCTTTGTCAATATTAGTGGGGCTCAGTCTTTGCCTGATTTGGCCCTGGGAAACATTTCAGGTGTCCCAGGTTCATACAGGCCACCGGCGGGCTTTTTTTCATGCCACGCATCTTGTCCTTATGGCTTTTTGGAACCGTAGCCTACCTTGTTTTATATCACTTTTTTTTGAATTTTTGTGGTACTACTTTCCTTTAACATAATGATGTGATTATTTTGTAAAAAAATATTGAAAAACAAATAGAGGAAAGGTTCATAACTGAATGGAGGGTCCCATGGTGTTTGGGGTGCTTGCTCAAGTTGGCCCGTTCTGCATCTGATTTGGGCCTTTCTCACGTGAATTTTGCCTGGGAAATCAGAAAGTCCAAAATCATCAAATACGGCAAATACTGAGCCCCACTATTGGAAATTGGAAAGTCTTTTGCTATCAAAAATCATATTTGAAGGTCAGGGTGGTCCCAATTGAATTACGGTTGAACTTGCCGAAACCCATACCCTGTCAAACCCATATACTGCCCAAACCTATACCCTAACCCATGAGCCAACTTGGGTCACCCTATAATGGGTTGTCAAACCCATAAACCCGCCGGAGAGCATCTCCACCAGTGTTGCTAAACATGGAGAGCTATAACTCACACATAGCTTCGCAATTCTGTAAGATGGCTTCTTGATGTGCAATGTAAAATTGCAGCGCAGGTATCTGGGGAGGCAAATTGTTACTTTCACAGAAACAGTATTTTTTTTTCGAATTGAGTAGGGGTGGTTGAGTGATAGTTTGGACATTTCAAACACAAGTTTCACACATATTTATGAGTGTGGCAGGAGCTAGAGGGTTTCCAGGTCTGGTAACCCAAGGTCTTTTTGTAGCTACAGAGCTAAATGAAATTTGCCTGTAGCAATGCTGGTGGGGCTGGATTTCGGATGCAGGAGGAGCTAAACTGTGAAATCTCACTATTTTGCTATGCTGGTGGAGATGCTCTTAGGTACTGTGTGGGCTTTTTGTTGTGCATGCACAACATTAGGGCACACCACACACACAGTGCCCTCCAGCCCACCTCCAAACATCTCCATTTTAGTGGCTACCTGCTGGAATCAATCAAAATTCTCAGCAAATTTCTCATCATCAATTTAAATATCCAAATTTTTTTATCTTCACATACACTTTTTGAGATCTCAAGGTGCCAATGCCATATTGCCCAATTCTTTTTTCTTGCAAGATACTACTGTCCCAAGAGGATACAATATCAGTCATCCAGGGCGCCTCAACTCAAAACAATATGTTTCCTCCCAATCATCATCCATGAATTGATTCAGCCTCCTTGATTGTCATGCTGATAGTGTCTGATTTTGTGAATGAATCTTCCTTCGAATCAATTGGGTCTTGTCTTCTTAATTTATCACAATCTCTTGTTGATTGTTCTCATTCTCAACTGGCCTAGACAGCATTTCATCCCTTTTGTTCTCAACTACTCAAGGCACATTATGCTGCCACTGGCTGGGATACTGATAATGACTATGATCAACGTATCCAACCAACCTGTGGTAAGAAACCTTGGAAATGTTTCTTCATCCACCTTCTCTTATATCGAAAGATTTTTTGGCTGTCTGAGTACAACATCTGTTCTTTAAGTTGTATTTTATTTTAACCTTTGCTTGTTTGATTCAGAAATTAATTTTGCTGGAAAATGGCTACTGTGGTGGCCCATGCAAATAGGCTCCAAGATAGGCATAGGGGGTCATCTCAAATTGGATGCTGAAAAACAAATTTCACAAAACAAGGATACACAGGAGCTGATTTACTCCTTTGGAGAGAAGTAGGCATTCAAGATAAATTAGTGATAATTTGTCCATATTGAGCATCACTCATGATTGTAAGTCTTTTTTAGAACCTTCTTTTTACTGTGGTTAATCACCATTAAGGAAATATGATACTACCCTTTATAATCTTTATTGAATGGGGTTTCACCATGATTTTTGAGAGTAGATGGCACAATGGCCTTGTTAGCCTTTGTCTCAAATACAAATTTTAAGTTTCTAACAATGGATGCAACTCTCAAAAAGAAGGCTTCTAACCTTCTGTCATTAAATAAATTTTCTTGGAATTACAGTATACTACAGGAAATTGAAACAATATCGATTTAATCTGTGGTTTCTGACTGGTAGCGTGAGGATTGTCATCATGAAAACTAATGAAGTAGATGATTTCTATGAATTCTGTCCATTAATTTAAGCATTTATATTGGTTAAGGGGTTTTATTGACTTGTAACCATTAATTTCCATCTAGAAGAAAGTTGAATTATTTCTTAAATGTTATTTTTTTACCCAAAGAATGTTAAGGTGCATATATTAAAAGTCATATATTCATCTTCCTACCCTGAGAAACACAATTTACCTATACAATTGCCTCCCAAATTGTGCTCTTGAATTAAAATTAAATTCATTTTGTATTGAAGCTTTATAAAGGAAGCAATTCCTTTTTTGGTTTACAATAAAAAAAATATCAAACTATAAATATGACATTTTGATAAAATATTGGAGGTGATATAGTGGAAAATGGCTGTATGCATAGCAGTGTTGTACCATATTTGCAACATTTTCTACAAAGCTTTCCATGGATTACATTCTGCAAACCCATTTTACAGAATATGTTTTTACATGAAGGTGATTCCCCATAGTTGTCTTCAATTGCAGACATTCTATGATTGAATAATTTTTTTATAGACACCATACACAATTAAATCAATCAGTCACAAAATCGTGAATGATCGTCCTAAAAGCCTGTAGCCCTCTTTGATGATAATTATATGGAGCTTTATTTTTAACAAAATATGACAAAGATTATTTATCAGAAAAATAAAAATGATAGATTATATTAAAGATTTACTTTACTAAAATGATTTTGAAAATTCTTATTATTCTATTCACTCTATAAATTAACTTATAAGACCAAACTATGCTCTTTTATAATTTTAAAACAAAAGTTTTCAATTTTTTGTGTTTTTCTTGTATCAGATTTTTGAATTATTCTATATGATAGGTGAAACATTCTTCTTAATTGGACATCATTTTGTTCATTATGATCTTATTAATGATAATAAATTTGAAATGAATTGAAGGTTAAATTTTTTAAATAAAATAAAATCAAATAACTCAAATGAGGAATAAATATAAATCAATTGAAAAGCCTGGAATTATAGAAAGAATTCAACAGAAAAAGTAGTGTAGAACATGAAAATATTCTCTTTGAAAAAAAAAACATAATGTCAATATTAAATCTTATGTATTTTATTGATTTTACAAAAAAGTCTTTCCTTTGAAAAAAGAAAGAGATAACTATGTAAACTTATTAAATCAGCTCATTTATTTAAAAAAGAAAAAGAACCATTACAGAAAAAAAGAGCATGTGCTATCTCTTTTTTTGAGGAATTAATTAATTATTATGATTATTATCATGGTGTTTCTAAATGAACACCAACCTTTTTGTTAAACTGAGATCCACCCTCAATTTTGCAATTCTAGGTGCACAATAAATGTAAGAAGTCCGTTTTGGAATAAAAATTAAAGGTAGGCCAGAATGGCCTTTTTGAATTGTTTTTTCAGTGATTTTTGGTGCTGCAGACCCATATAAATTCATTTTTGAATTGGAATATTAGCCCAAAAAGGTATGTTTTCCCCCAAAAAAGCCCCCAGGAAGTTCTTTAAGGGGAACTGGCCAAGCATGTTACCCTCAATAAATTTTTGGATACAAAAGAGGCAAATTCATTAGTTGGACTTCCCAAAACTTTTGTTGGTGGGTGCTGTTCAATGGCTAATAATGGTACTTCATTATATGTAGCTCCTTGATGAAAGTATCAAATCATTAGCTTTGGCACCAGTGAGAATATATAGATTGAAAATTCATATCTCAAACAAAATATATGTCATTGCATTTTATACTCAATAATAAGTAGGAAGTGAGATGAAATATAAATTCCATTGTTTGTATACCAAGAAAATGATACTTTCAAGTAAATTTTAGAGAATAACTTATAGTTTCCCCAAGAAAATTATTAAAAATCTCCCAGATTATTTTATAAAATAAGCTGAGCTTCCACATAAGCTCTTAGCCAATTTTCACAATTTTTTTCCCCTTTGGGGTGCAAATTTTAGGTTAATGATGTAGTCTCCATATGAAGATTCCAAAATATGTGGACCAAAATTTCTCCTTCCTTCAAAGAATAGCTATTTGGAAAATTTAAGCTGAAGTATTCAAACAATTTGAGTTTAACTTTGAATTTTTTTACCTCTAAATGAAATCAATAAAATTTGAAAAAAATATTGAAAAAGGAGTCATTAAAAATTATATTTGAGATTTTTGAATAATTCATTTCCAAAAAAAATCTACATCTAAATAAGACTAGAAAAATTAAGAAATTAAAATTTTCAAAACTGAATATAAACAAATAATTTGGAGTAAATTTAAAAATAGATATATGCTGTAAAATAAATTTCAAAATAGGAAATTATGATTTTTTTGTATATCATTCAATTGAGTAATTTAGACATTCATATGGGATAAATAAGAATATTAATTAGTTTATTAATGATTATTATTGAGGATGTTCCCCTTATTATCATGAATGTCCCTTAATAGCTGATTTAGCTACCTTTATTAAAATATTAACTATGAAATATTACATGATTTATTAATATTCTATTTAGTATGTTTATTATGACAGTAAATTAATAAAATCTGCCTATTAAGAATACATCAGTTATCATTATAATTGATTTGTTAACCTATAATAAAGCTGCTTTATTAATGATTAATAGTATTGGTTTCTCAAATTTTATCATAATTATTGGATATAGTATTTATTGATACAAAAGATTAATTACTCAATTCTTGCTATAATATCATGCTTCCTTAATTAAAAAATAATAAATTTTCTAATCAATTTATATCAGCTCAGTCATTATTACTATATTTTCTTAATCAATCATTAAGTATGAGTAGCTTATCTCTTTGTGATAATGAGAAATTGATTATGATATTATAAGCTCCATTTTTATTAATAAATTTCTTGGTTTTTATAATTGATTAATGTGTTATAATAAATTTCTTTCTCATTCCATATTATAAACTGTTTGATAGTTCTTTTCAAAATTCACTTATTGATTTTTAAATCATTTTTTCATTGTTATTATCCAGAATCATCATTATTAAATTAATATGATGGGTTACTTTTTATAATCATCCAATCATTTAAGATTTTTGAATAAATAATTATTATTCTTATAATTTATTGTTTAATTTTTCATATTAGTCCTTTTTTCTTTATTATTGAAGTCGAGATTTTCATTATTATTATACTTGATTACTTTGTAATTTATTAATATAGTTAGCCAATTTTTCAATTATTATAATAATAATTCAATTGAGTAATTATCATTACACTTTATTTATTACTTTTTATTATGACTAGGGATTCTTTGACTTTTGAATATCATTTATTGTGACATTTAGATATTTAATTTCTACTATACCTCATTTTCAAATAATTTCTATCTAATTTACCAATTTTTACCATTAGTAATTTATTTATTATAATTATTAATCTATTAGCTATGAAGAGCTTACCAATGATTATTGAAAATGATTTTTTGATTCTTTAAGTTTTATCAAATATTCATTTCAATTAATGATTCAGAATTTTTATCTGAATAAATTTAATGATACAAAATTTTATATTATAATAAATCACTAATAATGATTTATTCCAATTTTCATTTATTGATTATTTTTAAAGCTATGTATTCAATCTCTTTCTTCTGATAGCTCAATAATTTCTTTCATCATTCATTTTAATTATTAAATTAGTATCATAAATAGCTTATTAATTAGCTAATTTTTAGTTTATGGTGAGCATTAGAGGTATTCTCATATACCAAAAAGACCACAAATAGCAAATTATCTTATAATTATAGATAAATTCACTAATTTATATTTTTACAAAAAACTAAACTGTAAATATAGAATTAATATACAAAATTGAAATTTTTTATAATTAAAAATTAAAAATGACATTGAAATTCAAAATTTTTAGAAGACATTTTTGCTTAAAAAAATTAAGTAAAAAGAAATTTTCAACAAGATTATTAAACTTAAAATATTTTTGAAAAAGTTGAATAAAAATTATTATGAAGTTTTATCCAATAAATAAACTAATTAAAAATATTTCACTGTTGGATTCCTCATAAAAAATAAGGTGGGGTCACCTCTAAGTGAAAATTCTGTAACTCAACTCTAAATAAGCTTAAATGAAGATTTTAGTATTTTATGTATGTAAATCTGAAAATCCTCAAAACCTTGATTTAATTCACACCACATGTGGTGTTATTCATAAATTTTTTGTGTTGAAATTGAGGTGTGGTGTGTAGTTTAGAAGGTATGAGGAATTGAAGTATTTTCAATTGAAATATCAAAATGTGCGTGTGTATTACATAAGTGAGCTTGAAATGACATATGAGGTATCAATTATTACAGCTCTGTACTGTAGAAACTCAATTTAATTACATATGTAAATTACAAGTATAATACATGATGAGTAATTAAAGAAAAAATAAATTGGAAAGATTAATCCTGGGAAAAGGGTATCTTGGCTCCAAGCGTGCCAGAATCTCCCAAATTCCTTTCTGACAGGTGTGAGATGTCAAAATTCACAGAAAATTGCATCACCTTTGGCCTAAAATTGAGCCACAGGGTCTGTGACTCAATTCATGATGAGGGTTTGAGACCAACCAGGACAGTTCTAACTGTTCCAAAGAGGTTAAAAATACCCTTCAGCTAAAAGCTCTTATTAAAACCAGTTTTAAATTGCTTTTAAATCTCTTAAACACATTAAAACATGTTTTGCAGGCTTGAAACCAGGTATTACTATAGCAATGTGTCACAGGGGCTCTTGGACAGAAACACAAGAGTGGCCTGGCACTCAGCAATCAGGTTACTCACTTGTGAGACTCCAAAAAAATAAAGAAAATAAAAATAAAGAATTAAATTTCTCTGAGAAGAATGCAAGTACAGAGATGAGATGCAGTAAGAGAAATGAGAAGCCAAATGGCCAAGGAGGCAACCAAGTAAGCCCTTAATCACTGTTTCAACCTGCCAAAATGAACAATGGAATTACTAAGGATATGACCACCAAATACCCATTGACAGGCAAAGAAAGAAAAGAGAAGAGGTGCTAAATGACTGACCTGATAATATCAGTATTCACTTAACAAAAATGATAAGATAAATAAAGATGAAATAAAATCAAAATATATTCATTAACTGGGGGAAAGCCCCCAGGGTCAGGTGAGGCTTGTATATGTGAAAAGTTGAGAGCTTGATTCCTTCAGGCTGGCAGCTGACCTTTATTTAGTACTGGAAGCTGTATTGATTGTCTGATGGAATGTATACCTTGCCAAATTGAGAAATGAACTGGGTTGAATGATCTTCCCATGTTGTATGAATGAAATACAGGTCTTGGTGAATTCAGACTGTATTGAATGAATGTGGTTGACGAGGTGGATTGATGGAGCATTGACCCTTGACAGGTTGTTTTGAAGCTGCCTCTTGAATATCCCTTGATAATGAACTGCCAGTATTCCCTTGGGGGAATACTGTGAATGAGAATAACCAATGATTGCTTGATGGTGTCATTGGTAATTGAGTTTTGACACTTGCCCTTGAGACTTGATTAATCCTCTGGATGACATGCTTTGATGACCTGATGAAAAGTGAAAATAACCATTTGATATTGGTGCCATTGGATTTCTGCTAAAAAAAGATTCATAATGATGTATAACACCATTTATGGCACTTGTGATTATTGGAGGTTGAAAGTGGCCAAAGGTCTTCTGGAGTGATGCCAGGAGGATATAATTGAAAATTGGGTTTGAGTGGATTCAAAGGTGAGAAAGTGTCTTTTGGGGGATTTGCCAGAATAAAGCTTATACAGCTTTAAAACTTTATTTTCTCAAAGTGTGCAAAAATTCACAAAATGCGCAAAGGTGCGCAAAATGAACATAACTGGCAGTTGAGCCCCAAAAGGCCTGATATGGATTTTTGGGCATATTTCCCATAATAAATGGGAAAATGGCATATACAGCTGAATACAGCAAACATGCACAAAATGCGCAAAACTGTATTTTGAGCTCAAAAAGCCAAATGAAGGCTTTTGGGCTGTATTTTCCCTGTTGACTGGAAAATACCCAAGATTTCCCAAAAGCAGAAACTGCCCAGGAAAGGCCTGGTGATGGTGAAGGGGCCAGGGTGGCCCCGGATGATTAATTGGCCATAAAGGCCATGAATACTGACAATGGCCAATTTGGACAATGATTATGGATTTGGCCAAATTTCCATATCTTGGGTATGGCATGGATATGCCATATTGAGGTCCAAGTGAGTGAATCACCATGGTTGTGACACATTGGCTAATTTAAATGACTAAAATGGCTTAAACCAGGACTTTTTTGGTCCAAACCATGGTTCAATTATGCAAGAATTTGATTTTCTGTCTTCAGTGTGTTTTCCACAACTGATTAGAGTAACTTTCAACTTTGGAGTAAGAAAATTGGTGGCTATAAAAGAATGTCTTCTTGGCCCCACTTTTACCTTCATGTTAAAATCTTTTCCTTTTATAATTAGTTTAAACACCGTTAAGCCAATCTATAAAAGATTCCAACCACCCTTTTATTATCATTTTGAAACTTTTAACCATGTGAAAAAATCATTCAAATCACTTTTTTGTAACATTTATGATTATTTTTACTCTTGAACCACCCCACAAGTGAATTAAAGTATCTTCCATCACTGTTAGCTTTGTCCCTTTGTTGTCAAATTCACTGTGGTCACTTTTGAGTGTGTTTTATCTTCAATATTCTTTTTAACTACTTTGTTCTTATATTGATTTACTGAAGCTCTTTGCTCAATTAATTTCAATTGAAATTGATATTGAAGGAATTCCTTTTGTAGCCTTCAATATCTTGTGTAATATATTTTTGGGATAAATTTTTATTGTTGGTAAAAAAATTAACCTTGAAAATATAATTCTTCTTATACTAAAAAATTTAACAAAAGGAAATTTGGTGTGTTTTATACCAAAAAAACCTTGAAAATGTACTATTCTTCATTAACCATTACCTTATACAACTTTTGAGGACAGGAACAGTACTTGATTTCTAATCAAATTTTCATATCCACACCTTACATTCTGGGCCCCAGCTGTCATATTTCACCTGTGACATTTATTTTCTTTAATTTTGTGAATGTTTTTTTTCTTATATTAAAAAATTTAAAAATTCATAAAAAATCATAAAAATGAAACTTTTTCATATTATGAGAGAGGTTTTTTTTTCATTCATATTTTGACAAAAATCCTTTTTACTTACTTAATTTCTTCTTTCATTTAATTGTAGCTTCTTAAAAAATGGTAAAACAAAAAAAAATTGAAACAGCATTAACAGTTACTAGTATTATTCCTGCCAGTGCTGTTCATTTTCACCATAATATCACTGTTATTATAGGTCAGAATAATCAACCAGAGCCAATTGCTTGTGAATTGAGCAATTGGACATCAGTAATACACTCCAAGGGGGAAATAGATTTTCCACTAGTAAGTTTTTTGATTTAAAAATACTATTTTGGGGTTTTTTAATCATAATTATGTGGTAAACCACCTGAGGAGCAAGCTATAACCCCTCAAGCAGCTCCCAAAAAGCTTTTGGATGTTATTATGGCAGAATAAAAAGGGTCAGTAAATGAATACCAAACCAACAAATTATGCCATTCTTAATCTGATAAAACTGTTTTACCTTTAAACAGAGCCAAAATTACCACAAGAACCCTCAGAAAACATTTACAAAGCCAGCTAGAAGGCTTAAAAAAATTCCTTGCAGCTCAAAGAGTGAAAGATAATTTCAGATCTATAGGAAAACTGCATTCAATCTTACCTGCATTTGTGAAAATATCTAGGCCTCTCCAACACTTTCAAGTGATTGAATAGATAGAATCCATTTTCGGAAAAGAAGAATATGATGGTATTAACATCAGGGTGGAGGAAAAACAACTCTCCACCACCCAAACAGGTGCCAAAACTAGTAATTCCAATGTGAAAAAGCAGCCAAAATCTCAGAAAAGGGAAAAGGAAAAGAACCATCAACAAACCCATATGACCAGGGATACAGAATCCCAAAGAGTCAACAAGATGCCATGGGTAATGTGTCTCAGATGGATAGAACCATGATGGAATTGCAGAAAAAGGAGGAAGCCAGATTAAAATATCTGAAATGATTTTCAACATTCTAGATGGTATTACAAAATTTTATATAGCTATAAATAATGTGAAAAGTTATATTTCTGATGAAAATTCAGCAATTTGTAACAATCTTAAGACAAATAATCTAAGTTTGAGCCAAATCAAGGAAACACTTATGTGTTTGTGGAAATTTTAAGGAAATTTTAAGATTCAAATAATGTCATTTCATTTGGAAATAATATAAATGAGCAATCTTCCATTATAAAAAAACTGAGAGATAAATATTCTAAATTAAATATTGATGACATAATTGAAACAAGAATCAAACAGGATATAAATATTGTAAAAGAAGATAATAATAAAGTCAATGATGATATTTGAAGTTCATTTGCTGAAGTAAAGACATATACCATTTCCCTGAAAAAATCTTTTCATACCTCACAAGAGGAATTATCCTGCTTAACAATGAAATTGAATCAAGTCATTTCTGATAATACTAGACAAACTGAATTATGGAAAGAAATGAAAATTGTAGAAGTAATGTATGAAATTGAAGCAATTAATTTAGTAAAAGATTTTTAACACAAATTCAGAAATTCCCAAAGGTGTAGCACCAGTAAAATGAATGAAATTGAACAATTACTGCACACCTCACCAACAATGTCTACACCTCTGAATCAAGATTAGGGTACAAAAAATTGCAACTCCAAAGTATTGGATGTGGAAAATTAACATTTAGAGAATGAATTTTTTACTTCTTTCCATAATTTGGAACCATCAACAGGCCAAGAACCTTTTAAAAAAGTACCAAATCTTAAAGAAGGGCCTCACTTCAGTGGTTAAGGAGAATATAAAAATAAGGAATTCATTAGAGTTATTTACATGATTAAAGAAGAATTTGAATTATCAAAAATATTGGTAACAGGAATATTTAACACCTTGTTTTCCAAATCAGCTCATAAATTGTATATCAAATTAAGGAAAGGACTTGAACACTGAAGTTGGACTTGGTGCAAAGCCCAAATTATTAATAAGTGGGCCAATGATTCTTGGAGATTAAGGGTGAAAACAGATTTTCAATATGCTAGATTTAATGCTGAAAAAGACAAAAATTAACCATGATTTTTCCAAAGGAAAGACAGATTAACAGAAGTATAGCATGACATGTCAGAATTTATGATTAAAAGAAAAATTCTGAAACAATGTGGAGGTCACTTAGAGCATGCTTTCAAAGGCAGGAAAGCTGGAAAATCTTCAGCAGAGGATATTATAGATATATTAGAAGAAGTAACCACCAGGACCAGAATTGGTTCTAGTAAGGTGAATCTTAAAACAAGGTTCAATACAACTTTGAAAGATTATGTGAAAAAAATCCCAAAGAAAAGTCTAATAGTATGAAGTATAAATCTTCATATACAATAAGAAAGTTCCATATTTGCCAGAGAACCCCAAATTTGTCCAAAAAATGTCAAACAAGGAGAAGAATCAATGCAATTGACATTGAGAATGAACATGATGTTGAAAATGATGATGTAAGTGAAGAAAATTCAGATGATAAATAATCAATATTTTTTAAATCATCAAAAGATATACAAAATATCAATTTCAGGTTTGAAATCATGGAATCTTTTCCCCACTTTCCACAATTCAGAGATAGTAAACTTGATTTGTCAAAAATCCAAGATGCACAACTTATCAAAACCAAGTAAAACAGAGGGAAAGGTTACACATCTGGTAATTACAGTATAACAGAAGTGGTGGTTGATAATAAACCCACTAAGCTATTAAATGAACCAGGAGCTTTCTTCTCTTGTGTTGGCCAATATTATCTCAAAAACTTTGTACCAAATTTTGAAGATAAATTATTACCAATTGATGGCATAAACTTTGACACTGCTAGTAATTCAATGAGAGAATTGGGAATATTTGAGACCAATGGGAATATTAGAATTAATTTTGAATTTATTGTTATGGAAAACTGCCGTAGTACCCACTTTATATTGGGAAGTAATTTTTAATCATTTATGGCATAGATTTACATAACAACAAGGACAGATAACTTACTATTGAGGACAATAAGCATCAAAAATTTGGCATTTTACCTTTTAAAAGATATTAAAGTAAATTAATTATCACCAGTCAGCTTAAAATTTAATAAATTAAAGATAGAATAGATTAGTGAAGCTGAAGTAAGTCTTCATCTCACTAATATACAGGAAAATGAACTCTCTACCTTCTTATATGACCAAAAAGAAGCCCTTGCAACATATAAATAACAATTGGGGGAAATAATTGGTCATGAAGTTGAAATTATCTTGAACATTGAGAGAACTTCTCCACCAATCTTGGGAAGGCCTGCATACCCAGCAAGCCCAAATTCGAGAAATGCCCTTGAGCTTCACATTAAAGAACTCCTGGACCTTGCTGTAATAAGAAAGGTTGGCCAAAATGAGGAAGAAGAACTAACTACACCAGTCATAGTAGAATGGCATAATGGAAAATCTAGAATGGTAGTAGACCTTAGAGATCTAAACACTTACATTGTCCCAAACAGGTATCCCATACCAAAGATCCAAATTTGACTCACTCAGATACCTGAAGAAGTGTACATGAGCACTATGGATGCCGTTCAAGCATTCCATCAGAATATATTGAAATGAAGAGCAAGAAAATATTTGAGAATTATTGTCCATTGTGGAGTGTATATATATTTAAGGATGTCAGGGTGAGTCTATATAGTAGCTATAAAGTGTAAATACAAGCTAGTATTATGACTGTGACACGTCAAAAAAACAAATAATTTTAATTCTTCAGGTCCTACTGCTACGTGGTAACAGTGGTGATGAGTCTATTGAGGACCTGGGTTGCAATACTCTAATATCTTTGACTGTAAAGAAGTACTACAATAATTATACTCTAATTATATCTTTTAATAATTCTAAGGACACTACTGATGGATAACAGTTTTGTCACGTAAGAATATAGGTAGAATAAGATAAATGATGATGGGTTTTGAAGGAAAAAACCCTTCTTTTTATATCTTTCAAGACTGTCAAGAGTTATTAACTCTTCACACATCAGAGGAGTGAAAAATTTTCACTCCAATGGTCAGTCTGTGGTTCTGGATCATCAATTCTGACGTCAATAGAGGCAGAATTGTGGTTTTGGAACCACAAATGATCATTCTGGATCAATACAGGGTGGAAAAACTTTTCACCTGCCACGTCAGCACTTGGGTGACGTTGTTCTGGTGTCTGTATGATCAATATTAGTCATTCTGCGCGGGTTTAAGCTTTAAACAACCATTATTTTTAGTATCAAGACAGTACTGGTTGGTACAGGTTTGGTACAGGCCAGTATTGGTCAAAATACTTCCAACCAAGATATCTTAGTCAGTTTTTGAGATATCAAGAAACCAAGAGCACAGAATTGAAGGGCTTCATGAGCTCTTCAATTTGGTATGCTTCATGTTTACCCTTCTTTCAAATAGCAAAAGGTATAAGGGTTTCAAGTCTTTGGATGTAATTTTGTACATCAGTATGAGGCTTCAAAAACTTCCATGCCAGATATCTTCTCCAATTTGGAAGATATCTGTATTCTGATGATACAGTTTTGTAGGGCTTGATTAGCTCTACAGTTTGATATATTACACTGTACAGTTGTATGAGTGTATGCCAAAGATACAGGGGTTTGTTTACTTTCTTGTTTTCAGAATATCTGTATTTTTGGTTGTTAAACCTTTGAACCAAGATCCCTCAGTCAATTCAAGAGATACAAAGGTCTAATGTATCTCAAATTAAAGCTCTTGTTTATATATTTAATTTGGTTATACTTTTGTACAGTTTTGTACAAGCCCTCTTTGACTTTCAGGGGGGTCTTGGTTTTGAAATAAAGGTCATATGGTATCTCCAGTTGTAGTGGTGTTACAACAACATGGATGATATCATTGTGTAGCTCTCTATGTGAGCTTTAAGAAAAATACCATCTTGGTATATAATAACTTAAATAAGAATAAGTTAGATGAGAGGTGAAAATAAGGGTTTTGACTTGTTTATTCTCCTCTAGGTTTCCTTATTCTGCTTGGATAAGGTTGGTGTTTAATTTAAGAGGGTTGTTTTCCTCTTATTTATTACCTGTATTGACTATGTTTGTTCAATACTTTTCATACCATTATTTATGGTATGTTGGATGTCATGCTGGTGCTCTGTTTTGAGTCACAGGCTGACATACCCTCCCTCCAAAGAAGGCTCATCATTGATGAGACTCTTCAGCCCTTCTGGAGGCTCTGAATCTTCTGAGGTGTATTTGTCCATCTGGGATCTCTTTCTCAGTTAACCATTTATCTTTATCTGCAGGTTGATTCTTAAATCTAACCAGATATTGCCTGATGTCTTTCCCATTAATTCTTATTTTCCTGGCTTTAATGATCTTTCTCACTGGTGCAGGTGAGTCATCTTCCTCTACCAATCTTTCATGGGTGACTGTCTTCTTTCTGTCAGGGAATTTCTCCTCATCTGTTTGGTGATAAGGTTTGAGCAGGCTCACAGGGAAAACTGGGTGTTTCCTAGAGAACTCTTTGGTCAGGTTGACCTCTACTGCATTCTTTCCTATTAATTTAATAATGGTGAATGGTCCTATGAATGAGTCTCTCATTTTCTTGGGTCCTCTTAGATTGTTGAAGTTAAGAGTTGAGATTAGAACTTGGTCCCCTTCTTTGAAATCAGGTTCTTGGTGGCTTTTATCATATCTCTGTTTTTTATATAATTTGGCTTCAGCCACACATTGTTCTGCTTTTTCACAGGCAGTTTTCCACATTGTGTGGAAGTCTTTAGCTGTGGGGTGTACTGAGAGGAGGTTCTTCTTCAAGTAGTCTACTGGAAGTAGTGGGTTCCAACCTTTCTCTAATGTGGCAGGGGTTTTTCCTGTCACTGAGTGTATACTTGTGTTGTATGCCAATTGTACAGCTGGTAGGAGGGTTACCCAGTCATGGGTATATCCCTCATTGTATTTATATTCCATGCCATATGCACAAAACCTTCTAATGATGTCTTCTAATGTTTGGATCATTCTTTCTGCTAGACCATCTGTTTGTGGATGGTAAGCTGTGGAGAATGCTAGTTTGGTTCCCAGCATCTCATATAGATTAGTCCAAAATTCTGATGTGAATTTAGGTTCTCTGTCACTAATTATAATTCTTCGAACTCCACAGTTTGCTATCACATTGTTCCAGAACAATATGGCTGTGTCCATTGCTGTGTCCTCTTTGTGACAGGGGAGACATCTCACACTCTTGCTGTACCTGTCTACTACCACTAGGCATGCATTAAAGCTGTCTTTCCCTCCAGGGACCAGGCCTGTCACCCAATCCATGTTTATTATTTCCCAGGGGTGTTTGGGCTCCTCTATACTCTGGAGTAATCCATATCTTTTGCCATGACCTTTGTTAGCTTTTTGGCATCTGGTACAAGTGTTGATGTATTCACTCAAGTCTTGTTCCCACTTTGGCCACCAAGCTGTGCTAAAGACTCTTTCTTTAGTTCTTTCTTCACTCATATGTCCCATGTATGGGCAGTCATGGCATTCCTGTAGTATCAGGGAAATATGTTCTCTATTTATTATTACCAGGGCACTTGTGTGTTTTTCCCTATGGTATAGTAGATCATCTATCAGAAAAAATCTATTCTCTTTGAAGTTTTTGAGCCATGGCTCTTCCAATTGGCTCTCTAGTTCAGGACTCCTGTACTTTTGTTTTAATAGTTGTATCAATATACTACACTGTTTGTGTTTATTGTATGATGATTGTACTATGCTAAAGAACTCTGTATTCAGATTAGAGGAGCTGATTCCCAGTATGAGTATCTCTTTGCTCTCCCCATAGCTCTGTGCTGGGTTTGATGGGTCATTCCCTAATGCCCATTTTGATAGTTTGAAGTTCTTTCTCCTATCTATCTCCATGCATTGTATGGGTATTTTGGCCCCATTTTCTGGGTCATATTCTGGATTCTCTTGGTCATTCTTCAGTGGCCACCTGCTTAGACCATCTGCATTAGTATGACTTTTCCCTTCTTTATAGATGATAGTCATATTCCCTCTGTATTCTTGTATGGCTATTTGCCACCTAAGCATGTGTCTGTTTGTTGTCTTCATGTTCAACAGTGATTTGAGGGCTGTGCAATCAGTAAAAAATTCAAATACTGCTCCTTGTAAGTAGTAATGGAGTTTTTCTAATGCCCATACCAAGCATAGACATTCTGTCTGAGTAGCTCCATATCTGGCTTCTGAGTCTTTCAGTTGTCTTGATATATAGCAAATTACTCCTTCTTTGGGTATTCCATCCACTAGTTGCCTCTGGTGTAGTGCTGCTCCTAGTCCTTGGCTACATGCTGCATCTATATATAGTTTGAATGGTAGTTCAAAATCAGGCATCATTAGGACAGGGGCATTGGTCAGTTCATATTTGATCTTCTCAAATGCATCTCTTCTTTCTTTGGTAATTTCAAAGACTACATCTTTTGAGCACAGTTTGTATAGGCTACTAGTGATGTGTGCAAAGTTTTTTATGTGGCTTCTGTAGTAACTAGCAAAGCCCAAAAAAGATTGCATTTCCTTAATGTTCTTTGGTACTGGTTTCTTCAGTACTGCAGCAACTTTATTTTGGTCTATAGCTAGACTCAAGCCTGAAACTTTGTGTCCTAGGGCTAGCAGTTCTTGCTGTCCAAAGTTACATTTTTTAAGAGATATCTTCATGTTGATTGGTGTACATTTTCCCAATATTTTATCAATTTTCCTCACATGGTCTTCCCATGTTTCTGAGTATATTATGATATCATCAATGTACACTACCATCCACCCTTCCATTATTTCATCTTGAAATATGGTATCCATCATCCTCTGAAAATGGGCTGGTGCATTCTTAATGCCAAATGGCATTCTAGTATATTCATATATGCCCATATGGCATATAATTCTTAGCAATTTGATGGAATCTGGTTTCACCCCATTCTGGTGAAAGCCTTTCATGCAATCCATATTTGTAATGAACTTGGCTTTTGCTAGCTTATCTAGTGCATGTGGTATCCTTGGGATGGGATACCTATCTGCCTTGGTGTAATTATTCAAAGCCCTGAAGTCACCACATAGTCTGGATTTACCATCATGCCAAGTTATAAGGACTGGTGTAGTGACTTCTACTATCTCATTATGTCCTATTTTTCTTATTACCCCCATTTCTAGGAGTTCATTGATATGTTTCTCAATTTCTTTCCTAGTTTCCATGCTGGCTGGGTATGGTGGTCTCCTAAGCATAGGTAGATATGGTCTTTCTACATCCAGATATAATTCTATATCTTGTCCTTTGATTTTTCCTAGTGGTTCATCTCCTATTGCAAAAGCTCCTCTATGCTTTCTCAATACTTTCAGTAAGTTGAGTTTCATTTTACTGGTGAGTTGAGTGCCATATTGGGCTTCTTTGAATTCTTCCACTAGTTCTTTCAAGGTGCTATAATTTGTTATATGATTTATGTCAAAGGAAAATATTTTGTCTTTGTTTGTACCTATGGTAAGATATCTATTTTTACTATTGCAAATGTCCATACCATACATTCTTTGGTACTCTGTACCTAGTAAGAATCCTTGTACATGTGCATTCTCTAGAGCTACAAATTCAGGTTCTAGTCTGATATTTCCTTTTTGGTGTGGGATAATTATCTCTTTGATTATTGTCCCCAGTGAGTGCATTTTGCCTGATGCACTTTTAAAGTTTCTAGCTTTTGTTGGGATTATATCCTCTTCCCATTTGGGGAAGTGTTGTTTTAAGTATTCTTTTCCCACTATGGAGCAACTTTCTCCTGTGTCAATGATCATTGGGTGTTTGCAGTTCTCAATATAAACTGTCAATTTTGTAGGTGTTCCATGAATGAATCCCATCGGTCTATTTGGGGTTACCAGGAATGTTTGTGCATTCTGTGTGTGCTTACAGAGCTCTTTGTCTGTTGTTATTTGTGGTATTCCTGAATCTAATTCAATGTCTTGTATGTCAAGTGAACTTTATTCATTACATTCCACTATGTATTCTTCTATGGTATCAAGTTCACTTTGTGATTCTGCTCTCATACCATACCCCATACTGTCAGAATCAGATTTGTCACCTGTTTGTTCTTCTTCTGATTCTTCATCAATTGCATATATTTTCTTTTTTGGTTTTGTGCAATTGTTGGAATAGTGGTCTGGTGATCCACAGTTATGGCACACATATTTCTTTTTTGGGGTTTCTTTCCCTTTCTCTTTGTTTGTCTCTTTAACTTCAGACCTCTTGTCTTTGAAGTTTGGTTTATAGGATGTGTACCTTCCTATGGAGGTTTTTTTCCTCACATCTTGTATGACATTTGCTATGTCATCAATGCTGCTGATGTTGTTGCATCTGCATTTGACTGCATGTTCTAGATCTCCTGGTAATTTTGTTAGGAGTTTATGGTTTCTCATTTCTATTGTCATATTGGGGTCAATAGCTTTGAGTCTTTTTGTTTGTTTGAGACACCATTCATATGGGTCTTTTTCTGTGGAGTATCTATCACTTTCAAAGGACATGGTCTTTTGCCAGATCCAACTACCATTGCTATACTTTTGTATAATCTGGTTCCTCCACCATGGCCAGCTTTTCCTGCCATGTATTTCTTTCATCTCAGTGTACCATATGTTTGCATGGCCTCTGAATGCTGTGTTAAGTCTTGTTGTGATCCAGTAGTCTGGTATCTTTGGGACATCAACAAAGAGTCCATCAATATAGTCAATGATTTCCATATGGTCATATTCCCCAATTCCTGAGAACTTTGGCCAGTTTGCTACTTCTGGTAACTGTTTTAGTGCCTGTTTCTCTGAATAGCTGAGATTTTCCCCATCTTGGTACATCGACTCTGATCTTAACTTTGGAATCTGATATTCAGGTTCCTGGTCATAGTCTTTATCCTCTTCTTTCAATTTTGTAGAGGTAGTAGGTTGACCTTGTGTTGGAGGGTATTGATTGTCTTCTCTGTCATAGAGGTAACCAATTTCTTTATCAAAGCTATCCTGTTGCTGCTGGATGCTCCTCAGATCTCTCCTCACAGTTTGTTGTTCTTCTAGAATTGAATTCAACTGTCTGTTAGTTTTTTCAAATTCTGTCCAAATTTTGGCCAGATTTGTATTCAAGTCTTTTATGACTGTTGCTTGGAAAGCATTTTCTTCTTTCAATGTTTCCACTTCTGTCCTCATTTTTCCTGAGGTTTCATATGTCCAATCCATGAATTGGGCCAATTTGGTCCATGTGAATTTGTTTTCAAACTCATGAGTGTGGATTGTAGTCTCAGTTATTAATTCTGGATCAATTGAGTCAGAACTATCAACACTATTTGTAGGTACAACTATTTTTTGCTTTTGTGTACTTCTTGGACTAAGTCCATCAGCTTTTTCATCAATGGGTCTGCTTCCTTCTTCCTCTGGTTGAAAGAAGTTTTGTTTCTCCCTTGGGCTCCTTTTCTCCTGTTGGAAACTACCTGGAATGGTTGGGGAGCCTTGGATGAAGTTTCCTTTGGCTTGTAAGGCCTGGAACTGCTGGATTGTTGTGGGGAAGATGGGGCTTCTCCTTCCATTTCTGGGGGTACCTGAATCTGACTGGGCTCTTCCTTGTGCCAAGATCTCTCTATGGCTTGTATGGCTGCCTGGTTCTCTTTGATTCTGATTGCTCTTTCTTCTAAGAGTTTGAAATTCTTGTTGGGATTCCAACCTTGCATTTCTGTCATAAGCTCCATCCAAGCCATTTGCTTGAGACAGATCTTATGAGTTGTTATCCCCACTTCTGCCCATGATGCTGCCATAGTGAACATTTTGTTGTCCATGCTCCATGTGAAGAGGTCTTTCAGCAGTTTGTGTATTTGAAGGACCTGTTCTGCATCTGTCCAATCTCCTGGTTGGACTTCTGGGTTGAATTTGATTTGGAATAAGACCTTGGGTAGGAGTTCCCTGATGGTAAGTCCTTTGCTGGTCATTTTCTCCAGTTCTTCTTCCTCTGTGTCTTCTTGGCCAGTGTTCTGGTTGATTTCTTGGGAATCCAAGATCGCTAAGAAGTGGAGGTGTCATGTTAACAATGTTAAGAAATGACAGAGGATGAAAAATGTTGTATGTTTCAAGGTTTATTTACCTTTAGCAGGCCCTTGTACAAATTTATGGTCTATACTCTTTGGCAATTTGCCTTTAGAGTTTACAACTGGGTTGATAACAGTGATTTTCTGTTTTTCAATTTGTTTTGGTGATCCAACTGGTTTTGTTGGAGCTTTTCTGGGTTTTTTGGCCCTTGGCACGGCTATTGGTGTCCAATCTTTTGAGTTGATTGTCACTTCACTGTGTCTTTTCTGCTTGCCCTTGGTTTTTGGCAGCACCTCTCTGTCTTCTGAGGCTGTCACAGATGGATTTCCTTGTGACTGGGTTTCCAATGGAATATAGTCTTTTTCCACTATTCAGAAAAGATATTTCAGATTGTATATCAGTATTTTATGATAAAACAAAATGATTATATTCAATTCTACTGTTATTTTTCGAAATTTTTTAGGTATTTTATGTTTTTTTATTATTTTTATATGTTTTTTATTGAAAAATAACAGTTTTTGAGTTTTCCACTTATGTTTTATAAGTGAAAACTGTAATATCCAAGTGTTTTGTGAATGATTCACTTGGATATTATTGTGTTTTTATATAAACACGTCAAATTTATTAAATTATAATAAATTTGATTTGTTATTATAAATATTATAAATAATATTTATTATAACACTTGATATTGATTTAAATATCAATTAATTACAAGTTTTCACGTCAATTTGAGTGATGTCTTGCTTTAAAGGAAATATTTAATTAAAATATTCCTTATAAATAATAAAAAATTATTTTATTATTTAATATTTATTAATTATTTATTAATAAATGTTTCTATATTAATTTTCACGCACTTTGGTGAAAAATAATAGTAAAATAAATAATATACTGTTTGTATATTATTATTTATATGGAAATTTAAATAATACTGTTGTATTATTATCAAATTTCGTGGAATTTATTGCAATATAATGAAAAAGAGGATTTGTACTCTTACTCTCAACAAAAATATTTTTTAATATATATTTTTGGAGGAAAAAATTTGTGTATATAATATATGATGCTAAAAAAAAATGATAATAATATAAAATAAAATAAATTAGAAATTTTACTCACTGTTAGTAAAATACCTTTTCAATAACTGAATTTTTACGCCTAATTCAGTTCAAAACACGTCCAATAAGGTTGAAAAACCACGGCCAGGCCCCCAAAATGTCAGGGTGAGTCTATATAGTAGCTATAAAGTGTAAATAAAAGCTAGTATTATGACTGTGACACGTCAAAAAAACAAATAATTTTAATTCTTCAGGTCCTACTGCTACGTGGTAACAGTGGTGATGAGTCTATTGAGGACCTGGGTTGCAATACTCTAATATCTTTGACTGTAAAGAAGTACTACAATAATTATACTCTAATTATATCTTTTAATAATTCTAAGGACACTACTGATGGATAACAGTTTTGTCACGTAAGAATATAGGTAGAATAAGATAAATGATGATGGGTTTTGAAGGAAAAAACCCTTCTTTTTATATCTTTCAAGACTGTCAAGAGTTATTAACTCTTCACACGTCAGAGGAGTGAAAAATTTTCACTCCAATGGTCAGTCTGTGGTTCTGGATCATCAATTCTGACGTCAATAGAGGCAGAATTGTGGTTTTGGAACCACAAATGATCATTCTGGATCAATACAGGGTGGACAAACTTTTCACCTGCCACGTCAGCACTTGGGTGACGTTGTTCTGGTGTCTGTATGATCAATATCAGTCATTCTGCGCGGGTTTAAGCTTTAAACAACCATTATTTTGAGTATCAAGACAGTACTGGTTGGTACAGGTTTGGTACAGGCCAGTATTGGTCAAAATACTTCCAACCAAGATATCTTAGTCAGTTTTTGAGATATCAAGAAACCAAGAGCACAGAATTGAAGGGCTTAATGAGCTCTTCAATTTGATATGCTTCATTTTTACCCTTCTTTCAAATAGCAAAAGGTATAAGGGTTTCAAGCTTTTGGATGTAATTTTGTACATCAGTATGAGGCTTCAAAAACTTCCATGACAGATATCTTCTCCAATTTGGAAGATATCTGTATTCTGATGATACAGTTTTGTAGGGCTTGATTAGCTCTACAGTTTGATATATTACACTGTACAGTTGTATGAGTGTATGCCAAAGATACAGGGGTTTGTTTACTTTCTTGTTTTCAGAATATCTGTATTTTTGGTTGTTAAACCTTTGAACCAAGATCCCTCCGTCAATTCAAGAGATACAGAGGTCTAATGTATCTCAAATTAAAGCTCTTGTTTATATCTTTAATTTGGTTATACCTTTGTACAGTTTTGTACAAGCCCTCTTTGACTTTCAGGGGGGTCTTGGTTTTGAAATAAAGGTCATATGGTATCTCCAGTTGTAATGGTGTTACAACAACATGGATGATATCATTGTGTAGCTCTCTATGTGAGCTTTAAGAAAAATACCATTTTGGTATAGAATAACTTGAATATGCATAAGTTAGATGAGAGGTGAAAATAAGGGTTTTGACTTGTTTATTCTCCTCTAGGTTTCCTTATTCTGTTTGTATAAGGTTGGTGTTTAATTTAAGAGGGTTGTTTTCCTCTTATTTATTACCTGTATTGACTATGTTTGTTCAATACTTGTCATACCATTATTTATGGTATGTTGGATGTCATGCTGGTGCTCTGTTTTGAGTCACAGGCTGACAAAGGATGCCTTTTTGTATCAAATATGCACCTTCACACTTTCAAGGGATTATGAATTAAATCTTCCCTGAAGAACTTCAAGAAGGATGGTTAATCATTTACAATTATGAAAATATTTTTTGTTCCAAGACTTGGGGGGAACATATGTACAGATTATCCAGATTTTTGGGGAAAAACAATTCTGTGAACATGAAAATTTCTTTCAAGAAATGTCCTTTTGGATTTAAAGAATTCAATAACTTAGAACATGTAGTATCTGGTCTATCCCTTGGAACTGACAATAACAAAGTTGAAGCAGCTCTACTGAAAGCTATGCCTCAGAACAAAAACATAATCCAGTCATTTTTGGGATTTTCAGGATACTATAGGCAGAAAATTACAGACTTTTCATCCATAGAAAGACCTCTGTATAGATTGTGTGACAAAGACACAGTATTTAAAATGATTGTTGACATGGTCAAAGCCTTTGGATTGCTGAGACAGGCCTTGAACACTGCTCCACTTCTACTGATTCCCAATTTTAAGCTACCCTTCAAGCTTTAAGTTGATGCAACAGGGGACGGACTAGAAGCTGGCCTTCATCAACTATAGATTATCAATGACTAACTGGTGTAAGTACCCATATGTTTCATCTCTAGGAAAATAAAACCTACTGAATCCAGATATGGGGCAAGTCAAACCAAATGTTTATTTCTTGTTTGGGCCTTTGAAAAACTTTATTATTTTCTTGAAAGAGGTGTTTTTGAAGTTGTAACAGATTTTACCTCTGTTACTTAACCTCTGAACATAAAAACAACCAAAAAGCACAGGCTCAGGTGGCAAATAGCCATACAAGAATATAGGGGTAAGGGTAATCTGACCAGTGTACACAAAGATGGGAATATTCACAAAAATGCAGATCAACTAAGCAGATGGCCATTACCAAATTCCATTGCTAATTATGATTATGTTCCAGAATAAGCTTTCCTACAAATATCAATAGAGGGAATAAGTCCTAAATACCTGAAAAAGACCTTTTTTGAGGAGGTAAGGAACAGCTATACTCAGGATACAAATTGTAGCATCCTATGCCAATTACTTACTAAAGAGTCTAAATATAAATTCTTGATAAATGCCTTGGATGAAATATGGAAGAAATCATATGATAAAAACATATTTCATTTACTTCATGGCATAATCTACCATAGAACCAAACACAAATGTCAGATGACAGTTTTGGAAAGATCCTAAATCAATCTTGTATTGAAAAAACACCATGACAGTCCCTTCTCAGGACACCTATATGAAGACAGAAAAAGGGAGAAAATGAAGACCTTCATGTGGTTGCCAATGTAGAAAAAAGATGCTGTAGAATATTGCGAAACCTGTGACAGATACCAAAAGGCAAACAAATCCACTAAGAAAAGACTTGAAAATATGATCAAAATACAAGAACCCAGTAGACCTTGGAAATTTTCCATATGGATTGAGCAACTGGACTTCCACCAGGGGGTGATAGAAGCTATCATTCCTGCCTAGTGATTGTTTAAAGGTTTGGTAAGACTCCAATCTTTTTACCAGATCACAAAGATGATACAGCCATATATAAAGCTCTTCTGATATGAAATAGATTATTATCATGGACTGTATTCTTCAAAAACATAATTAGTGATGTGAGCCTTAGAGGTAATTTCATATACCCAAAAGACCACAAATATAAAAAATAACATATTAATATAAATCAAATAAATTTATTTATATTATTAAAATGAAAATCAAAATATAAATATAAAATTATATTAAAAATAAAAAATTAATTACAATTTAAAAATAAAAAATACATTAAATTTTGTAAGTATAAAATTACATTTATACTTGAAAAAATTAAGTAAAAATGAAATTTTAACAAAATTGTGAAAAAATAAATAAATTTGGAAAAAGGTTAAATAAAAATTATTATAACTTTTTATCCAATAAATAAACACATAAAATTTATTTCACCATTGGATTCCTCATAAAAAATCAGGTGGGGTCACCTCTGAGTGAAATTCTTGTAACTCAACTCTAAATAAGCTTAAATTAAGTTTTTAGTATTTTCAATACAAATGTTGAAAATCCTCAAAACCTTAATTTAATTCACACCACATGTGGTGTTAACCATCAATTTTTGTGTTAAAATTGAGGTGTTGTGTTTAGTTTAGAATTTATGAGGAATTGAAGTATTTTCAATTGAATTCAATTGAAATGTCAAAATGTGCGCGTGTATTACATAAGTGAACTTTGATTTACATATGAGGTGTCAATTATTACTGTATTGTACTGTAGAATTGAATTGAATTACATATGTAAATTATAAGTATAATACATGATGAGGAATTAAAGGAAAAATAAATTGGAAAGATTAAATTTGGGGGGGAAAAGGAACTCCAGCTCTAAGGGGGAGCTAGACCCCCAAAATCCTTGCTGACAGGCGTGGGATGTCAAAATTCACGCAAAAGTTCATCACTTTTGGCCTGGAATTGAGTTACAGGGTCTGTGGACTCAATTGATGATGAGGTTTTGATACCAACTGGGGTAGTTTTAGCTGTTGCCAAGAGGGTAAAACTACCCTTAAGATAAAACAACCATAGTAAAAACAGTTTTAACTGGTTTCTACGCCTCTTACACACATTCTGACGTGTTTTGAAGGCTCTAGGCCTGGTATTGGTATAGTAATGGCTGATTTAAGGGTCTAAAATGGCTAAAAATGGCTAAAAATGGCTTAAACCAGCCCTTTTTCGTCTAAATCAGGGTTCAATGATGCCATAATTGGCTTTTCTGTTGTCAGACTGTTTTTCACGACTGACAAGAGTAAATTTTACTTTTGGAGTAAGAGAATTGATGGCTATAAAAGAATGTCTTCTTTGCCCCACTTTTCTCTTCATGTTCAAATCTTTTCCTTTTATTAATTAGTTTAAACACTGTTAAACCAATCAATCAAAGATTCCAACCACCATTTTTAAATCATTTTAATCCTTTTAACCACGTGAAAAATCATTATAATCATTGTTTGTAACTCTTATAATCATTTTTACCCCTGAACCACCCCAAAAGTGAATTAAAGCATCTTTCATCACTGTAAACTTTGTCACTTTGTTTCCAAATTCACTCTGGTCACTTTTGGGCATGTTTTCTCTTTAATATTCTTTTTAAAGACTTTGTTCTTTAATTAATTGCTTTCAGTTCTTTGCTCAATTAATTCCAATTGAAATTGCTCTTGAAGAAATTTCTTTTGTAGCCTTAAAATATCTCTTGTAGAGTATTTTTTGGATAAATTTTTATTGTTGGTAAAACAATATTATTGTTTTATACTAATAAAGTTATAAACAATAAAATTGGCGTGTTTTCCCTTAAAAATAATATTTCTTACTATTTTTAATTGATTTTTACCTTATACTAATTTTGAGGACAGGAAAAGTACTTGATTTTTAATCAAAGTTTCATATCCACACCTTACATTTGGGGGCCCAGCCGTGATATTTTACCTGTGACATATTTTTTTACTCTTTTTAAATCTTTTTTCTTATATTGAAAAATTTAAAAACATATAAAAAATACTTATAATCCAAAAAATCCATAAAAACTAATTTTTTCATATTATAAGTGAGGCTTATATTTTATTTCTTTTTTTTGAAATAACCTTTTTTTACTTAATTAATTGGCTTTTTCATTAATTTTAGTGTCTGACAACGTGGTAAGACAAGAAAACATTGAAACAGCCTCAACAGTAACCAGCATTATCCCTGCCAGTACTGTTAATTCTGATCATAATAGTACTGTTATTGTGACTCAAAATAACCAACCTGAACCAATATCTTCTGAATTGATTAACTTGGACATAAGTAATACCCTTCAGAAAGCTAAAAATTTGGCCAATAGTAAGTTTTTGACGTAAAAAATACTATTTTAAGCCTTTTTAACCATAATTATGCCTTCAACCAGGTCAGGAGCCAGCTACAACCCCCCAAGCAGCTCCCCAAAAGGTAATAGACGTGATTATGGCAGAGGCCAATCAGGTACAGAAGGAAAAGGGTCAGTTGATGACTTCCAAACAACTAAAATGGGTCATTCTGAAGCTGATAATACCATTTTACCTTCAAAAAGAGCTGACACCGCCACAACAAGCCTCTGTGGACATATACAAAGCCAGCCACAGTGCATACAACAATGCACTTCAATTCAAGGAGTACCAGATCCTTGCAGACCTGTGGAAGAATTGCATTAATTCTTACCTGACAGTGAGAAAATTCCTGGGCCATCCCAATACATGCAAATTGCTCAATGGATGGCATCCATTGATGGAGAAGAAAAACATGATGCTTTTGACACTAGATTGAAGGAAAAACAACCCTCCACCACCCAACCCAGTGCCAAAAACAGCCCCAGTGGCCAGCAGCAGCAATTCCAACGTGAAAAAGCAGCCACAAACTCCAAACAAGGGCAAAGGGAAGGCACCAGCCCCAAAGCCTAACAGCCAGGGATACAGAATCCCAAAGATTCAGCAGGATGCCATGGAAAATGTATTTCAGATGGCCAGAACCATGATGGAATTACAGAAGAAGGAGGAAGCCAGATTAAGATTCCAGAAATGATTTCTGACATATTTGATTCCATCCCAGAGTTGTATAATGCTATAAATGACGTGAAAAAACATCTTTCTGATAAAAATGAAACCATTTGTAACAACATTAAAACAAACAACCTGAGTCTGTGCCAAATTAATGAAACACTTATGTGTTTTGAAAAAGTTTTAAGAACAATTAAAAATTCCAATAATGATAATTCTTCTAACAATAAAATAAATGAACAATCTGCCATTATTAAAGAATTAACAGAAAAATATTCTAAATTCAATATTGATGACATAATTGAAACCAGAATTAAAAAAGCCATAAATATTATCAAAACAGATAACAAGAAAGTCCTTGATGACATTTCAAATTCTTTTACTGAAGTAAAGACATATACCATTGCCTTGAAAAAGTGTTTTGATGCTTCACAAGAAGAAGTATCAAAATTATCAATGAAATTAAATCAAGTCACTGCTGATAATACAAGACAGACAGAGTTATGGCAAGAACTGACACATAAGGAAGACGTGTATAAAATTCAAGTAATAAATTTAATACAAAGCTTCCAACATGAATACAGAAATTCCCAAAGGTGTAGCAACAGTAAAATGAATGACATGGAACAAATACTGAACACCTTACCAAGAATGTCTACACCTCTAAATCAAAATGAGGGCACAAGAATTTCAAATCCACAAGTATTGGATCCTGATAATTTACAATTAAAAAATGAATTATCTACTTCTTTTCATAACTTGGAACCATCAATGGGCCAAGCACTCTTGAAAGGAGTTCCAAAACTTAAAGAATGGCCTCACTTCAGTGGTGAAGGAGAGTATGACCATATGGAATTCATTAGAGGTATTGACATGATCAAAGAGGATTTTGAATTACCAGACAGATTGGTAACAGCCAGGTTTAACACCTTGTTTACCAGATCAGCTCACAGATGGTACATCAAAATAAGACAAGCACATGGACACCAGAGTTGGACTTGGTGGAAAACCCAAATCATCAACAAATGGGCAAATGATGCTTGGAGGTTTAAAGTTGAAACAGCCTTTGAAACTGCCAAATTTAATGCTTATAAAGACAAATCTTTACCATGGTTTTTCCAACAAAAGGACAGACTAACAGCATTATATCCTGACATGTCAGAATTTATGATCCATAGGAAAATTCTGAGACAATGTGGAGGTGACTTAGAGCATGCTGTCAAAAGCAGGAGTACTGAACAATCTTCAGCAGAAGATATTATCAATATACTAGAAGAAGTAACCACCAGAACCAAAATTGGTTCTAGTAGGGTGAATCTCAAAACAAGGTTTAATACACGTTGGAAAGATTCTGTGGACAAAAACCCCAAAGAAAATTCTAGTAATATTAAATATAAATCTGCAGGTACAGTCAGAAAGTGCCATATTTGCCAAAGCACCACCCATTTAGCCAATACATGTCCAAAGAGGGGGAAAATCAATGAAATTGACATTGAAAAGGGACCAGATGTTGAAAAAGAAGACATAATTGAAGACAATTCAGATGATAAGTCATCCATATTTTCTGAATCTTCAAAGGATATAGAAAATATCACTGCCACTTTTGACATCATGGAATCTTATTCCCACTTACCACAATTGAGCAATAGTCAAGTTGATTTATCAAAATTTCAAGATGCACAACTTATGAAGACAAAACCAAACAGAGGAAAAGGTTATACAGCTGGTAATTTCTGTATAACAGAAGTGGTGATTGACCACAAGCCCACCAAACTTTTTCTTGACCCAG
The DNA here is from genome assembly GCA_023105745.1 of Austropuccinia psidii. Lineage (NCBI taxonomy): Eukaryota > Fungi > Basidiomycota > Pucciniomycetes > Pucciniales > Sphaerophragmiaceae > Austropuccinia > Austropuccinia psidii. Next base: position 15,472,430 of record JALGQZ010000014.1, read on the forward strand.
GAGCCTTCTGCTCTTGTGTTGGAAAATCTTTTCTTAAGACTTGTGTACCAAATTTTGAAGACCAATCGTTACCAATTGATGGTATACAATTCAACAGTGCAAGTAACCCAATGAATGCATTAGGAATCTTTGAGACCAATGTCATATTCCCACACATAAATGGGAATTTAAGGATCACAGTTGAATTTGTTGTTATGGAAAATTGCTCTAGTACCCATTTTATATTAGGAAATGACTATTTAATCATGTATGGGATAGATTTACATAATAACAAAGACAGATACTTTACAATTGGGGACAATAAGCGCCAGAAATTTGCCTTTTTACCATTTAAAAGACAAATTACAGTAAACAAAGTATCACCAGTCAACTTAGAGTTAGAGAAATTCAAGTCTGAACAGTTAAATGAGGCTGAAATAAGCCTTCATCTGACTGATAAACAAGAAAATGAACTTTCTTCCCTTTTGTATGACCACAGAGGAGCATTTTCTACAGACAAAGAACCTCTGGGAGCAATTATTGGTCATGAAGTTGACATCATTCTTAACATTGAGAGACCTTATCCACCACTCTTAAGAAGACCTGCTTATCCAGCAAGTCCAAAATCAAGAGAAGCTCTAGAAATTCATATCAAAGAACTTCTGGACCTTGGTGTAATAAGAAAAGTAGGCCATAATGAGGAAGTAGAAATAACTACACCAGTCATAGTGGCGTGGCATAATGGAAAATCCAGAATGGTTGGGGACTTTAGAGCTCTGAACACCTACACTGTCCCAGACAGATACCCAATACCAAAAATCCAAATTGCCCTTACTCAAATATCTCAAGCAGTGTATATAACCACTATGGATGCCCTTAAAGGATTCCATCAAAGTGTGGTAACACCAAGAGCAAGAAAATACTTGAGAATTATTGTTCATTGTGGAGTGTATGAATACTTAAGGATGCCCTTTGGTATCAAAAATGCACCTTCACACTTCCAAAGAATGATGAATGAAATCTTCCCTGAAGAACTCTCAGAGGGATGGTTAATCATTTACATTGATGACATTATTATCTGTTCAAAGACTTGGGAGGAGCACATGTACAGATTATCAAGAGTTTTGACAAAAATCCAATCAGTAAACATGAAAATCTCCTTGAAAAAATGTCATTTTGAATCTAAAGAACTTAAGGCACTAGGAAATGTTGTATCTGGTTTGTCCCTTGGAATTGATAAAAACAAAGTTGCAGCAGTATTGTTAAAGCCCATGCCTCAGAATAAGAAGGAAATTCAGTCATTCTTAGGTTTTGCAGGATATTACAGGCAACACATTAAAGATTTTGCATCCATAGCAAGACCACTTTATAAGTTGTGTGACAAAGACACAGTGTTTGAGATGACTGTTGACAGAGTCAAAGCTTTTGAGTCTCTAAGAGAAGCATTGACCACTGCTCCACTCTTACTGATGCCAGACTTTAAGCTGCCTTTCAAACTGTATATTGATGCATCAGGGGATGGACTAGGTGCTGTACTTCACCAAGTTCAGATCATAAATGATAAGCCTGTAGAAGGACCCATATGTTTCATATCCAGGCAAATCAAACCAACTGAAGCCAGATATGGAGCAAGTCAAATGGAATGTCTATGACTTGTCTGGGCCTTGGAAAAATTGAACTACTTTTTAGAGGGATGTGTTTTTGAAGTGATAGCAGATTGTACAGCTGTCAAATCACTTTTGAACATGAAAACACCCAACAGACACATGCTCAGATGGCAAATAGCCATACAGGAATACAGAGGCAATATGACTATTGTTCATAAGGATGGGAATATTCATAAGAATGCAGATGGACTAAGCAGATGGCCATTACCAAATAATATTGATAATCCTGCTTATGTGCCAGAAGAAGCTTCACCACAAATTCCAATAGAAGGAATAAGTGTTACAGATTTGAACACCACCTTCTTTGAAGAAGTCAGAAGTAGCTACACTCAAGATAAGAATTGTAGCATCTTATGCCAATTACTTAACAAAGACTGTAAAGACAACTCTCTAATACATGCCTTGGATGAAGTATGGAGAAAATCTTATGATGAAGGAAGATTTCACCTACTGGATGGTATAATTTACCACAGAACCAAGCACACATGTGTCATGACAGTTGTAGACAGGTCATTAATCAATCTTGTACTGAAAGAATGCCATGATAGTCCCTTTTCAGGACATCTGTCTGAAGACAGAACAAGAGAGAAAGTAAAGACCTGCATATGGTGGCCAATGTCGCAGAAAGATGTCGCAGAATATTGCAAAACCTGTGACAGATGCCAAAAGGCAAATAAATCCACTGGCAAAAGACTTGGAAATATGATAAAAATCCAAGAACCAAACAGACCTTGGGAAATTGTCCATATGGATTGGGTAACTGGCCTACCACCAGGAGGTGACAGGAGCTATAATGCTTGCCTAGTAATTGTGGACAGATTCAGTAAAACTCCAATCTTTTTCCCATGTCACAAAGATGATACAGCCATGGATACAGCTCTTCTGATATGGAATAGAGTAGTTTCATGGACTGGAATATTTACAAATATCATCAGTGATAGAGATCCCAAATTCACTTCAGCACTATGGACAAATCTTCACCAATTATTTGGCACTAAACTGTCTTTCTCTACAGCCTACCACCCACAAACTGATGGCCTGGCTGAAAGAATGATCCAAACTTTAGAGGACATGGTGAGAAGATTTTGTGCATATGGCCTTGAATTCAAAGATTGTGATGGATTTACCCATGATTGGTGTACTCTGTTACCAGCACTGGAATTAGCATATAAAACATCAATCCATGCCAGTACCAATCAGACTCCTGCTATTCTAGAAAAAGGATGGAACCCCAGGTTACCCCAAGATTCCTTGAGGAAAGAGAATAAGCACCCTACATTTCCAGTAGGCTTGATAAAGCCATACAAATCTAGTGATGCTGAGAAATTTCCCTTGAGGAATAAGATTCCCCAAGTTATACCTCCTATTGAGACATCTGGTACTAAGAAAATTACCAAAGTTCTTAAAGAAAGGAAATTAAGAACCAAAAAAGTAAGGGAATACCTTGTTAGGTACAGTGACCCAACTTGTGAAGATGAATGGTTAGAAGAAAAAGATATACCAGAAGCTACCAAACTCCTGAGGAGATTCAGACACACAAGAAACACCAATATTACAAAGTAATATTCTTTTTTTAGGGGGAGGGAATGTGAGCCTTAGAGGTAATTTCATATACCAAAAGACCACAAATATAAAAAATAACATATTAATATAAATAAAATAAATTTATTTATATTATTAAAATAAAAATCAAAATATAAATATAAAATTATATTAAAAATAAAAAATTAATTACAATTTAAAAATAAAAAATACATTAAATTTTGTAAGTATAAAATTACATTTATACTTGAAAAAATTAAGTAAAAATGAAATTTTAACAAAATTGTGAAAAAATAAATAAATTTGGAAAAAGGTTAAATAAAAATTATTATAACTTTTTATCCAATAAATAAACACATAAAATTTATTTCACCATTGGATTCCTCATAAAAAATCAGGTGGGGTCACCTCTGAGTGAAATTCTTGTAACTCAACTCTAAATAAGCTTAAATTAAGTTTTTAGTATTTTCAATACAAAAGTTGAAAATCCTCAAAACCTCAATTTAATTCACACCACATGTGGTGTTAACCATCAATTTTTGTGTTAAAATTGAGGTGTTGTGTTTAGTTTAGAAGTTATGAGGAATTGAAGTATTTTCAATTGAATTCAATTGAAATGTCAAAATGTGCGCGTGTATTACATAAGTGAACTTTGATTTACATATGAGGTGTCAATTATTACTGTATTGTACTGTACAATTGAATTGAATTACATATGTAAATTATAAGTATAATACATGATGAGGAATTAAAGGAAAAATAAATTGGAAAGATTAAATTGGGGGGGGGGGGAAAGGAACTCCAGCTCTAAGGGGGAGCTAGACCCCCAAAATCCTTGCTGACAGTCGTGGGATGTCAAAATTCACGCAAACGTTCATCACTTTTGGCCTTGAATTGAGTTACAGGGTCTGTGGACTCAATTGATGATGAGGTTTTGATACCAACTGGGGTAGTTTTAGCTGTTGCCAAGAGGGTAAAACTACCCTTAAGATAAAACAACCATAGTAAAAAAAGTTTTAACTGGTTTCTACGCCTCTTACACACATTCTGACGTGTTTTGAAGGCTCTAGGCCTGGTATTGCTATAGTAATGGCTGATTTAAGGGTCTAAAATGGCTAAAAATGGCTTAAACCAGCCCTTTTTGGTCTAAATCAGGGTTCAATGATGCCATAATTGGCTTTTCTGTTGTCAGACTGTTTTTCACGACTGACAAGAGTAAATTTTACTTTTAAAGTAAGAGAATTGATGGCTATAAAAGAATGTCTTCTTTGCCCCACTTTTCTCTTCATGTTAGAATCTTTTCCTTTTATTAATTAGTTTAAACACTGTTAAACCAATCAATCAAAGATTCCAACCACCATTTTTAAATCATTTTAATCCTTTTAACCACGTGAAGAATCATTATAATCATTGTTTGTAACTCTTATAATCATTTTTACCCCTGAACCACCCCAAAAGTGAATTAAAGCATCTTTCATCACTGTAAACTTTGTCACTTTGTTTCCAAATTCACTCTGGTCACTTTTGGGCGTGTTTTCTCTTTAATATTCTTTTTAAAGACTTTGTTCTTTAATTAATTGCTTGCAGTTCTTTTCTCAATTAATTCCAATTGAAATTGCTCTTGAAGAAATTTCTTTTGTAGCCTTAAAATATCTCTTGTAGAGTATTTTTTGGATAAATTTTTATTGTTGGTAAAACAATAAATTTTTATAATATTATTGTTTTATACTAATAAAGCTATAAAAAATAAAATTGGCGTGTTTTCCCTTAAAAATAATATTTCTTACTATTTTTAATTGATTTTTACCTTATACAAATTTTGAGGACAGGAAAAGTACTTGATTTTTAATCAAAGTTTCATATCCACACCTTACAAGTGATAAGTATCCTAAGTTTACCTTACAACTATGGAAAAACCTTCACCAATTATTTGGAACAAAGATATCCTTCTCTACAGCTTACCCCCAGCAAACTGATGGTCTAGCTGAAAGAATGATCCAAAGTTTGCAAGACATTGTCAGAAGATTTTGTGCATAGGGCCTAGAGCTCAAAGATTGTGATAGATTCACCCATGATTGGTGTACCCTTGTACCTGCACTGGAATTAGCATATAAAATATTCATTCATGCCGGTACAAATCAGAATCCTGCTATTCTAGAAAAGGGATTTAATGCCATTATACCCCAAGATTTTATTGAGATTGATTGAGAGGTTTAGAAGTTTCTGGTGAGGTGTGAAGTAATTGTTCAATTTCATTCATTTTACTGGTGCCACACATTTGGGAATTTGCAAATTTGTGTTGAAAAGCTTGTACTAAATTGATTGCTTCAATTTTATCCATTTCTTCTTGAATTTTCATTTCTTGCCATAATTCAATTTGTCTAGTACTATCAGAAATGACTTGATTCAATTTAATTGCTAAGCTTTATGATTCCTCTTTAGAGGTATCAAAACACTTTTTCAGGGGAATGGTATATATATTTACTGTATCTACCACTAACTTCAATAACATCAAAATGTGCAAAAACCTCAAAGACTCCTTTGAAGAACACATTTTTATCACAGCCCTTCATGAGGAAAATACTGTTGAAGTAGAGTTGTCTCAGTAACTTACTAATAAGCATCCTACATTTCCAGTGAGCTTGATTAAGCCTTAAAAATCTGGTGATTCCAAAAAATTCCCCTTGAGGGATAAGGCTCCCCAGCATATACCTCCTTTTGCATCATCTGGTGTTAAGAAGATTACCAAAGTTCGCAAAGAAAGGAAATTCAGAACTGAGAAAGTAAGGGAGTACCTTGTCAGGTACAGTGACCCAAACTATAAAGATAAATTCTTGAAAGAGAAAAACATACCTGCAGCCACCAAACTTCTCCGAAGGCTTAGACACACTAGAAATAACAATATTGCAAATTGATATTTGTTTCTTAGGGGGATGAAATCTGAGCCTTAGAGGTATTTTTATAAACCAAAAATACCACAAATAACAAATTATGTTATAGCTATAAATGAATGAATTTATTTGTATAATAAAAAAATATCAAAATATAAATGCAAAATTTTGATTCTAATATAAAATTAAAATTAAATTCAAATTTGAAATTGTGAAAATACATTTTTACTTGGAAAAATTAAGTAAAAATAAGTTTTCAATAAAAATATTGAAATTGAAAGATTTTTGAAAAAAAGTTAAATAAAAATTATTACAGATTTTTATCCAAAAAATAAATTTATTGAAATATCTTCACCATTGGGTTACTAATAACAAAAAAGGTGGGGTCACCTCTGGGTGAAACTTCTGTAACTCAACTCTAAATAAGCTTAAATTAAGTTTTTAGTATTTTCTGTATGTAAATATGAAAATCCCCAAAACATTAAATTAATTAACACCACATGGGGTGGTAACCATAGATTTTTGTGTTAAAATTTAGGTGTTGTGTGTAGTTTAGGAGTTATTAGGAATTGAAGTATTTTCAATTGAAATGTCAAAATGTGGGCATGTATTACATGAGTGATATTTAATTTAAATATGAGGTATCAATTATTACAGTTGTGTAATGCAAAAACTCAATTAAATTACATACTTAAATTCCAATTATAATACATAATGAGGAATTAAAGAAAAAATAAATTGAAAAGATTAATTTTGGGGGGAAAAGGAATCTTGGCTCCAGGGTGCCAGACTCCCCCAAATTCCTTGCTGACAGGTGTGAGATGTCAAAGTTCTTTCCAAAGCTCATCACTTTTTGCATGGAGTTAAGTAACAGGGTCTGTTACTTAATTGATGATGAGGTGTTGATACCAACCAGAGCAGTTTTAACTATTGCAAAGAGGGTAAAAATGCCCCTAAAGCTAAAATGATTATAGTAAAAACATCTTTAACTATCTTCTTTGTCTCACACACACCTTGTGACATGTTTTGGAGGCTTGAAACCAGGTATTACTATAGCAATGGATGATTTAAGGGACAAAAATGGCTGAAACCAGCCATTCTTTGGTCAAAACCAGGTTTTAATGATGCCATAATTGGATTTTCAGTTTTCAGTGTGTTCTTTGCAACTTATTAAAGTAACATTTACTTTTTGAGTAAGAGAATTGGTAGCTATCAAAGAATTCATTCTGTGCCCCACTTTTCTCTTCATGTTAGAATATTCCCCTTTTATAATCAGTTTAAACACTGTTAAAGCAATCAATAAAATATTCCAGCCACCTTTATTGAATCATTTAAAAATGTTTAAACATGTGAAAAAACTATTATAATCATTGTTTATAACTCTTATGATCATTTTTACCCTTCAACCACCCCAAAAGTGAATTAAAGCATCTTTCTTCATTGTTAGCTTTGCCACTTTGTTTCCAAATTCACTCTGGTCACCTTTGGGCATGTTTACTCTTAAATATTCTTTTGGAAGAAATTTTCTTATATTAATTGCCTGCATTTCTTTTCTCATTTAATTCTAATTGAAATTGCTCTTGAAGAAATCTTTTTTCAGTCTCAAATATCTCTTGTAGAATATTTTTGGGCTGAATTTTTATTGTTTTTAAAACAATAAATCATTCTAATAATAAAGCTATAAGAAATAAATTTGGAATTTTCTCTCTTAAAACTTATAAAACTTACTATTCTCAATAAATTTTAACTTATACAAATTTTGAGGACAGGAAAAGTACTTGATTTTTAATCAAACTTTCATATCCACACCTTACACTCATAATTATGAAATTGGTGCTATAGAAATAAACATCACGTTCCAAATTTTATCTTTGATCAAAAGTCTAGATTATTATTAATCTTTAATGACTGCTCTTGAATTAGAATGTGATCATTTTTATTGAACTGGTATTCAAAAATTTCCCAATTGCCTCAATCTTCTGGCTAGGTATACAAATACTTCAAGAGAAAATCTTCCTCAAAAACTAATTCAACCAGCTACATAAACCTCCTCAAGTAAAGGTCCTAGTAAAATTCAAAATTATAATTAATTATTGGTAAATGAAAAACCTAAAACTTATGCTTATAAAAGATTAACTAGAGCCATAGGAGCTTTCTTCAGAAACAAAAAAGCTACAGCTGGTTTAGGTGAAGGGTTTAAGAAGAGTTGGAGAATAATGTATTTAAATGGGGAATAGCTCTCCCTGGAATCAAAAATTGCATTTAGCTTTCCAAGTGTAACTGGTCACTGGCCATAAATGATGATATTAATGAGTCATCCCATCCTATTGATAACTCAACTTTTAATCATTAAGTTTTGCTTCAAGAAAAAAAAGCAGGCAATTGATGATGCACATGTATCACTCTTACTCAAAGCCAATAACAAATCTTCTCTGAATAACACCAAGGTTGTCACTAGAAAACATGACAAACTTAAAAGAATCTTTGATAAGACTAAAGCTAGTACAAATCAAAACACCAATTAAACTAATAAAGATCGCAACAACCAAAAAGAATCTAAAAAGAAGCTGGAAGAGCTGAATACTCAATTTTAAGCTTATTCAGTTGGAATTAATGCTGATAGAAAGCGTATCCATGAAAAACACAATAAAGCTAGGGCTAATTCAACATAAATGGATTTTTCCTTGATAAAGCTAAAACTCAAATTGAATACCCAAATGGTAAGGTGATTTTTTTTGGTCCTAAAGCTACAATATATCAACTACTAGAACAGACCTAAATTTTTGATTATGTATTGTGGGCAGACATTTAGCTCTTGAAAAGACTAATTACAGACATGCTCAGAAAATAAATAATTTTATGGCTTTGAGCCTCAAGTGTCAAGAAAACATTCTATTTTGAGACTTGTTGTTTCTTTTTTCCTTTTTAGTCAAACATTAAGTTTTTGCAATCCATTCTAATAGGAAAATGAAAAATAAACCAAACTTAAAGCAAAGTGAATTGGTGATATTCTGAAAAACATGCAAGCTATGTGCAGGAAAAAGGAAAGAAATTACATTGATACTTGTTGTTGTGTTGAAGGTCAGGTATCTAAGCTATGGGAATCAACACCTGTGTGTTTTTGGGCTTTATATCATGAGCCCACAGAAAATGTATTTCATATAACTTTTGTTTGCATTCACAGGAATCACTGAAAAAAACAAATAAAAATTGAAATCGCAAACTCTCAGAAATCCCCTTCAAAGCACAAATTGGAGAAGAAATATTATTAATGTAAACTGTACAAATCTTTATGCTTGTCTTTAAGTGAGAATTACCTTATCTATTTCTGACTGAGATGGCTGCCTTGATTTTTTATTGTTTCTTCACTAGGACATGATTCATCCGTTTCCTGGTCACCCAAGCGCAAATTGAAAATTGTTAAGCAAGAAAAGACTTTAAGTCGGAGTTTTGGAGTCACAGGAGATGGTGAGTTGATGATTGTGGCAAATCCTAAGTATTTCAACTTTGCCTTATTCTTCTCTCATGAATTTTTAGGTGTCAACAACTCTTCCTCTTGGAAAAAAGCTGATTTAGGTATTTTTGTCCTAAATCTACAAACTATACATTTGGGACTTGAGAAAAGTTTAGGTCTGATTTTACATAATGGAAGCACTAAGTGGACTTGGTCAAAGATGGGTGTTTCTTAAGGCTTTGCCTCTCTATGTGGGTTAAAATGCATAGAGATGGCTTGATGCTGTAACATCTTGTAAAGATTGATAAGCTGAGGAGTTGAGTCACCTGATCCACAATGAAGGAGCTGTCTTGTTTGAAAGTGCCTGCAAAATAAACAGTAAAACACCGCTGTAAAATTAGATCAATTGAAAATATAAAAAAATACATTTTTTTCTTTTCTTTAAAGATTTGATTAGTACATTTTCAAGTCATGGTGGGGGCCCAAACAATGACTATTATTTGTATTTTTTTTGAAATTATTAGCTATGGGTGATTTATGACCAAAGTTTGTGAATCCCCCACTAATTACAATGAAATGGTGTTTTTTATTTGTGAAAAATGATCCTTTCTCAATTCACTTTTTTGAGAACTATTAAATAAATATAAATTATGATCAATTAATTACCATCAGAGTTATTAAAATGATTATAATAGAGATTATCAATTACCAGATCACTTATTATAAGAATATAAGAGTAATTAGAAAGCATAATGTTGTATCAATGATCAACCAACTATTTTCAAGGAAAATGTTAACTTATTTATGATTTCCAGTACCATATCAAATGAACTAGTTAATTATAATTATTATTCAAAATGTGATTCATCATAATAAAAGAAGGATTAATTATTTATTATTATTAAGAAATTGTAACAATAATGCGTTTTTGGATTGATAATTCTAATAAAGGATATTCTCAATTCTCACATATTAATTCTAATATAAAGCATAACTGAATTATCATATAATTAATCAAATCTAGTAATCCAAGAGTAAGGGTTAATTAATAATAAAAAAATTCAAATGTCATTATCTTAAATAAATCACTTAAAGAAAAACTATAAAACTAATAATATTAAATAATTAATCAAGTAATCACAATTAAAAATAATAAGATAATTCATTTTAAGGAAAATTAACACAAAAAAATAGATCAATAATAATCAAAACTCTATGATTAACAAGAACTTTCAGTATTAAATGAACTAATAATCATAATAAATGACAAATTAATCAATAATTGCAATGATGAATCAAGTAATTATAATAAAAAAAATCAAAAGCTAATTAATTGTAATGTAAATTACCACAATATAATAGATTTAGAATAATTTAATATTGAACATTAAAGATAACTTTAAAAAATAAATATGAAATCAAGCAATAGCCATAGTAAATGAAAAATTAATTAATCCATAATAATGTAAGCTACTATATTAAATGCATCAATGAATCAGATTAAGAAGCCGGGAGAAAATACTATAAAAAAAGCTAATTAAAATAATAAGCAATGAAGAAATAAATGAGAGCTATAGCTAATAATGTAGGTAAATATATCAATAATCCATAAAATAATTACTGATAACAACAATTATTTGTTTGTATTGATGGATTATGATGATGAATGATATTAATCGCCTTTTTAGGTATAATAAAAAGAAATAAATGAACTATAATGGAATTTACAAAATATAATGATCCAATAAAAAGGGGTATTTAGTGATAAAAATATTAATCATAGTTATAATCAATAAATTTCTTAATGAAAAAATACAAAATTGGTTCTAATATGCAAAAATAAATCAAGATATAACAAAATAAAAAAATCAGTTGATTTATAATAATTTAAATTAACACAAAATGATAAGTTGATAATAATTGAAACTCTAGCATCAACAATAATATGCAATGCAAAATGGAGTAATAATTATGATTGATAAAAAATTAATTAAGAATAATTGAAGTTACTATATTAAGTACATTCATTAATGATGATAATAAGCCATAAAGGTATCTACTATGATAATAATTAATAGTGTAGCTAATTATAATGATAGTTCATTAATTATGAAATGTTACTGATAACTGATAATTCAATTAATTACAATCATAAATGTTTGGCTGATCAACTATCAAAGCGCCATAGGAAGCATAAACCATCTCATCACTGCCACCAGAAAAGACCTGTCATTTTTTGTAAGCTTGTTATCTCAATTTCTGGAGAAACCAGGTATAAAGAGGTGGAAAGCCTTTCTTCATGTGCTATGATACTTACAAGGGTCTCATATATCTTTGTGGTGAAACGTCTGGTATCAGTGCGTATATTTACACCAATTGGGGAAATTGCAAAGCAACACAAAAATCACTTACTTGATATCTTTCCACCTTCAACAACTTCCTAGTGATATGAACAACTAGGAAACAACCTATGGTATATTTTTCTAAAGCAGAGGCCAAATACAAATCTTTGTGAAATTTAACTTCAGAACTCTCATGGTTGCAGAAATGGTTCACTGAAGCTAACATTGAAAAAATTGATGAAGCAATACTAGTGTTTGAAGACAACCAAGCATTAATTAGCACAGCATGTGGTAATAATAATATTGATGGAAAAAAATGCAGCATGTTGATATTAAGCTAGAATCTATCAGAGAAGCAATTTTCCACTCAAAACTTACACTACAATATACACCAACAAGAAAAATGATTGCAGACTTCCTCACCAAGTCTATTGGAAGATTGATCTTATCTCAAGCACTTGATGCACCAGGGGTTCTGAGCATAGAAGAGAGAGGGGGTGTCAAAAATTGGGATACACCATATTCAGCCACAGATCAGCACTGACAACTCTCCTAGGCACCATACCAGTTACCACTGTTACCTCAAGACTTACCATAACCATAGTATCCTAAGAAGATCCTTAAAACTGTCCTCACTCACATCTGCCCCAACTTCTATCTCTATGACTATAAAATTTCCAGTCCTTTTCTTTCAAAACCTCCTATCATCATCTTTTTTTTTCTTTTTTGATTGTTATCCTATTCTCCTTCTAAAGACCGTTGCTTATTTTTCTTTTTTAAAATTCTTCATCCATATTCAGGTAAAGGTGTTGCACCTTCTTATTGTTGCATTGTCTCAAACGCTTACATCCATAACACAGTTCTACTACTTTCAGATTTCTCTTTCTTCTTAAAAACATTGACTAAAACTTGTAATCCACCTTAAGGTACTAAAACACCTATCTACTTGTGTTCCTTTTAAATTATGTATTACTAATTGTAATTCACCTTAAATTTTGTGTTCTAACTTCTAACCCTAAAACTGTAGAAGGTAGATGAGAGGTGAATATTTTATTCACCCTTATCTGACCTTATTTTGGCCATAACATTTGTCGTTTTGGTTCCATCTCTATTTGGTTATACCATTGGATAGCTTTAATTGAGAGATTGATATTGTACACCCATTTGATGGGGTTCAGTCTCTTTCTCTGTATTTTAGATGAGAGGCAAAAATTAAGGTTTATGCTCAGAAACTGCTTTGAGCTTGAATAACTTTGTTATTATTTGTCCTATAATTATGGGACTTGTATATCTTGAAAGAGGTGAGCCACCTAGTTCTTTGGATAACTTTTGAGCTGGTTTGTCTCAGGTTCATTTTTTGGTGATATTTTGTTCAACCATTAGTTTATGGTATTTTGGCTGTCATGCTTGTGCTCTGGTTTTGAATCAAAGGCTGACATAAAATCCCTTTAAAAAAGGCTTATCATTAATGAGACTGTTCAGGCGTCCTGGAGGCTCTTAATCTTCTCAGGTGAAGGTCACCATCTGGTATAGAATATTTAGCTAGCAATTTATCTTTATCAGGTGTTTGGTATTTGAATATGCTCAGATATTGTCTATGGTCCTTCCCATTAAGTCGGATCTTCCTGGCCTCAATAATTTTCTTCACCAAGCCAGGGGAGCCTTCTACTTCCACTATTTCTTGGGGAGTAGGGTTCTTGCTTTTAGAGGGGAACTTATCCACTCCTTTTTGGTGGTAAGGCTTCACTAAACTCACTGGGAACACTGGGTGTTTCCTGGAGAATTTCTCTAAAAGTTGGACTTCCACTGCATTTTTTCCTATCACACTAATGATAGTGAATGGTCCCACAAATGAGTCTCTCATTTCCTTTGGGCCTTTAAGATTATTGAAATTCAGAGTAGACACCAGAACTTGGTCTCCTTCCTTGAAGTCTGGCTCCTTGTGGGTCTTGTCTTATCTCTGCTAGTTGTATTCCTTTGCCTCACCTATGCATCTAGCAGCTGTGTCACATGCTTTCTTCCACATATCATGGAAGTCTTTGGCATTTGGGTGAATTGTAAGAGGAGTTTTCTTCAAGTTATCCACAGGAAGTAAGGGATTTCATCCTTTTTCCACCACTGAGGGTGATTTCCCTGTGGTGGAGTGTATGCTGGTATTGTAAGCTAGCTGAATTGCTGGTAGGAGTGTAACCCAGTAATGGGTGTACCCTTCATGGTCTTTGTATTCCATTCCCTATGCATAGAATGATTTAATGATATCCCCCCTTGTTTGGATCATCCTTCTAGCCAAACCATCTGTTTGTGGGTGGTAGGCTTTAAAAAATGCAAGTTTTGTTCCAAGCATATCATAAAGGTTAGGCCAAAATTCTGATGTAAATTTGGGGTCCCTATCACTAATAATAATTTTTGGGATTCCACAATTGGCTATGATGTTATTACAGAATATCAATGCTGTGTCCATAGCTTTATCCTCTTTGTGGCATGGTAGGAATTTGAAACTTTTACTGTACCTGTCCACTATGACTCGGAAAGCATTGAAGGTTTCTTTGCCTCCTGAGACAATTCCTATTACCCAGTCCATTTTAATGGTTTCCCATGGGTGTTTAGTTTCCTCTATTTGTTGAAGTAACCCATACCTCTTCCCATGTTTCCTTTTTACCTTCTGGAATCTTTCACAATTTTGATTTATTCACTAAAATCTTGTTCCCATTGAGGCCACCAAGCTGTGCTTGCTACCCTCTCTTTTTCCTGTCTTCACTCATGTGTCCCATATAGGGACAATCATGGCATTCTTGCAGGATTAGGGAAATATGGTCTCTGTCTATCACTGTGAGTGCACTGGTCTGCTTCTCTCTCTGGTACAGAAGTCCATCTATAAGGAAAAACTTGTTGTCCTTGAAGTCCCCCAACAAGGGTCCCTCTAACTGATATTTCAGCTGGATTTGCAACAATATGCTACTCTGTTTGTTTTTGGCATACGTTTTGGTGACTGAACCAAAAAATTAATTATTCCGTTCTCAGGAGCTTATTCAAAATATGGGAGTTTCTGTTCCTTCTAGTTCAGTGTTATCACTGTCTGAGGTACCAAATTCTGGTTCCTATTCAGAAAATTTGAAGTTCTTCCTCTGGTCTATCTCCATGAAATTCATAGGAATTTTGGAAGCTACTTCTGGGTCACAAGCTGGTTTGCTTTTGACATTATCCAATGGACATCTTCTGAGGCCATCAGCATTAGTGTGGCTTTTTGCCGTCTTTATATATCATGGTCATATTACTTCTATACTCTTTAATGGCTATTTTCCATCTCAACATGTGTCTATTAGTAGTTTTCATGTTGAGTAAAGATTTGAGTGCTGTTCAGTATGTGTAGACTTCAAAGACTGCACCCTCCAGATAATAGTCAAGTTTTTCTAGGGCCCACACTAGGAATAAGCCTTCAATCTGAGTTGCTCCATACCTAGCCTCTGAGTCTTTCAGTTTCCTGGAGATTTAGCATATTAACCCTTCCCTTGGTTCACTACATACAATTTGCCTTTGGTGAAGGGCAGCTCCCAATCCTTGACTGCAAGCTGCCTCTATGTACAACTTGAATAATAATTCAAAGTCAGGGAGTATCAGGAAAGGTGCATTGGTGAGTTTATGCTTGATTCTCTCTTATGAATTCCTCCTTTCCTTTGTTATTTCAAAAACTACATCTTTTGAGAAGAAATTGGATAAACTGCTAGTTATATGAGAAAGACATTTGATGTGGTTTATATAGTAGGTAGAAAATCCAAGAAATGATTGCATCTCTTTGATGTTTCTAGGTACTGGATTCTGCAGTACTTCTGCTGATTTACTTTGGTCTATGGCCAGGATAAGGCCTGAGACTTTATGTCTTAGTTCCATTAGTTCTTGTTGGCCAAAATTTCACTTCTTGAGTGAAATTTTTAGATTGATGGGTGTGAATTTGCTTATTACTCTGTTTCTGTATTTCAAATGGTCTTTCCATGTCTCTGAGTATACAATGATATAATAAATATATACTACCCTCCAGCCTTCCAATATTTCTTCTTGAAATATTTTGTCCATCATCCTTTGGAAGTTGGCTGGTGCATTTTTGATGCCAAAAGGCATTCTGGTGTAGTCATATATACCCATATGGCATATAATTTGGAGTAATTTCATGGAGTTTCATTTAACACCATTCTGGTGAAAGCCTTTCATGCAATGAATCTTAGTGATGTATTTGGCTTTTGCCAATTTTCCTATAGTATGGGGTATCTTTAATATAGGGTACCTATCTGATTTGGTGTAGTTATTCAGTGCTCTGAAATATCTGAACAACCTATAATTGCCATCATGAAAAGTGATAAGGACAGGTGTGATTACTTCCACTATTTAATTGTGTCCTATCTTCCTGATGACATCCATATCTAGGAGTTCATTGACATTTTTTTCAATTTCTTTCCTAGTTTCCAGGCTTGCTGGATATGGAGGTTGTCTGAGCATGGGTGGATAAGGTCTTTCCACATATAGATATAATTCTATATCATGGCCTCTGATTTTTACCAAGGGTTCTTCACCAATGGAAAACCCTGGTCTGTCCTTCCTCAGAAGTTTCAGTAAGCTGAGCTTTTGTTTACTGGTGCGTTTAGAACTGAACTTCCCTTCTTCTAATTTATTGGGTAATTCCTGTAAAGGGTCTTGGTTAAACTACTTGTTTATATCAAGGGAAAATTTCTTTTTCTTGTTTGTAACTATTGCAATATGCCTATTTTTACTATTGTAAATTTCTATTCCATAAATCCTCTGATAGTTTATCCCAGGTAAGAATCCATGGATGTGAGCATCTTCAAGCACTACAAACTCTGGGTGGAGTCTGATATTACCTTTCCTATGGGGTATGATTATCTCTTTGATAATAGTCCCAATGGATGTAATCTTCCCTAATTCACTTTCAAAGCTCTTAGCCTTGGTTGAAAAGAGTTCTTTGTCTCAATTTGAGAAATGTTTGTCCAGATATTACCTGGCCACTATGGAGCAGTGTGCTCCACTACCCATGATTAATTGGTGTTTAGAATTGTCAACACATACAGTCATCTTGGTGGCTGTTTGATGAGTATATGCCATCCCCTTAGTTGGTGTGACTAATTTGGATTGTGAATCTTGTGTTTTTTTGAACAATTTCTTATTAGCAGTGTCTTGTGGTAGGCCTTCTTCCAACTGTATATCCTTAATTTCTAGTTGTGTTTATTCATGGTACTCTGCTAGGAATTCCTCTATTGGGTCTTGGTCATAATCAGAAATTTCTCTGATAGCATAATTCATGGATTCAGATTCAAAAAACTCTTCTTGGGATTCTTCCTCTGAGAATTTCTCAATGGAATAGATCTTTTCTTTTCCTTTGGACAGTTGTTGGAATAGTTGTCTTTTGATCTAAAATTGTGACAAGTGTTCTTCTTCTTTGTCACATCTGCTCTTTTTTCTTTGGGTTGGTCTTTGTTGTAAAGCCTTTAAGGATCTTCCTCTTTGAGACTTTTGCCTCTATATGAAGAGTTCTTCCCTATATTTGTTGTCTTCCTCACATCTTGTAAGGTATTGGCAATGTCATCTAGAGTGCAGCTCTTGTTGCATATGCATTTTATTGCATGCTCTAGTTTTCCTGGAATCTGTGTAAAGAGGTTTTGGTTCCTCATTTCAATGTTCATTTTAGGATCAATGGCTTTAAGTCTTTCAGATTGTCTAACACACCACTCATAAGGATCTTTGTCCACTGAGTATTTGTCATTCTCAAATGACATGATCTTTTGCCATATTCAAGTACCATTGCTGTACATTTGGATTTCTTGACTCTTCCACAATGGCCAGTATCTTCTGCCATGGATTTCTTTCATTTCTGTGTACCAAATACTAGCATATCCTTTGAATTCTGTATTTAGCCTAGCAGTGATACAGTAGTCTGGTATTCCTGTCACATCAATAAAGAGTCCATCAATATAATCAATGAGTTCCATGTGATCATATTATCCTACATCAAAGAGGTTTGGCCAACTTGAGGCCTCTGGAAGCTGTTTCAGTGATTCCTTCTCATAATAAATCATGTTATCTCCATCTTAGTATTGTGATGGAGAACTTGCTTTATTCTCCAAAAAGGCATCTGGTTTGATGTATTCCTGGTGCTATGGATTATCCAAAAAATTTCCTTGAGGTTGAGGCTTTATGTTTTGGCAGACATTACAAAATTTGTTAATGTCTTGATCCAGAAATTCCCTGTCCCTTTAGAAGTGGTGTTTCTCCTCTAAGACTTTGTTAAGTCTTTTGTTAGTTTCTTCTGAGGCTTTGTTTAGTTTAGCATAGCCTTCTTGAAGAGCTTTTAAAGTTTTGTTTTGTGGGGCTGTCAATTATTCCAACGTCACATTGTTTTCTTGGAGCTTTGCAAACTTTTCTTGGGGTTGCTCTGCAAATTGAGAAATTTGTAACCACAGCTCATTACTGTTTATGTTACTCTCAGGTGTGACAACAGTATGTTCCATCTGAGTGGTGGTAATATTTCTAGTAGCAGGACTTCTGATTCTCTTGTAAGTATTTAGAACTATTTCTGGCTCTTGTGTACTTCTTCACATAGTCCAAGAGCTTCTGTATCATTTGGTATCACTCTTTCTGCCTCTGGTTGAAAGAAGTCTTGCTCTTGCCCTTGACAATTGTCTTCTTGTGGAACATACATGGGATTGTAAAAAATGGTTACTCTTGCCCACAAATCTGCTGCTTCTGAATAGTGTGAAGCCACTGGAGAGTTGGGTTGGTCTACTTCTTGTGAGCCTGAAGGAATAAGAGCATGCCCTTTCTGGTCCAGTTGTTCTTCCATAGCTTGGATAGTAGCTTGATTCTCCCTTATCCTGGCTTCCTTTTCCTCCAGGAGTTTTAAATGCCTGTTGGCATTCCATCCTTTGGTGATTACCATAAGATCTGTGAAGGGTATCTCTTTGAGACGTATCTTCTGCAAGAATACTCCAAGTTGTACCCAGTGTGAAGCTAGGTTGGACCTCTTGTTTTCTATGCTCCATTGGAATAGATATTTGAGGATTTGGTGGAGCTGAAGAGCTTGATCCATATCCTTCCAGTCCTCTGGTTTGAGTTTCCCATTGAATTGAAGGGTGATTGGCAGTGTGGGTATGATTTACCTAAGTGTCCTTCAATCTCTTATGGTTTCAATGGTGTCCATACCCTGGTCTTCTGACTCTGAACAGTCCTGGTCTGTCCTCTGGCTGGTTACTTGGGATTCCAAGGTTCCTGAGGTATACAGGGGACATGTTAGTGCTTGAAAGTAGCAAAGGGTTTTGTGTTCTTAGGGTATTCACCTTTGACTGTGCCTTGTCAAAATTGTTTTTCTACTTCTTTGGGAAATTTGCCTTTATAAGTTACAGCTGGGTTAATTACTGCAATTTTCCCTGTACAAGTTGTCAAGGTTAGTTTACCTTGTATGGATGCAGAGTTTCATGATTTTCTACCCCTCTGATTGACTATTGGTGTCCACGTTTTGGTGGTAATAAGGCCTTCAATGTGCCTTTTCCCTTTGCCTATCTGCACTGTTGCATCTGAGGGTGTCACAGGTGTGCTGCCTTGTGACTTTGTTTCAAGTGATATGAAGTTTTCTTCCACTGAGACAGAAAGTCAGAGGACTGATGTCAATTAAAACTTCTTGGAATGCTGTTTGCATGTCTCAGAATGGCCTCTGGTAAATATATTACTATATTATGGCCTTGTATTATAAGTTGTAACTACAATTATCAATTACACACCAAAGATACTTTATGGTAGATTTATGGTATAAAGTTTGTATCCCAATATATCACAGATCAACTTTTAATTAACAAGTGTAATCTTATAAGTTGTTTTGTAATGGACAATTGAAATTATCAATATATCCAACCACACCTCTCAAACTGTTATTGAAAGTAAAAGGGGTTTCTTTTTCAAAAAAAGAAGAATGTATTAAGGGTCTTTTAGTGTTTTCATATAAAAAAATTCCCAAAATCGTCTTTGGTGATTAAATTGTAATCAAACCATGTAAAAAAAATATATAGGAAAAAACACAGTGGTATATGTTCATATACCATTCAAAAAAATTAATAATATATTATATTCAATATATTATTTTTTTGTGGTTTTTTATGGCTAAAAAGGAAAAGAAGCAATTATTAAAGAGACAAAAAGTAGGAAAGGACTCACTTCTAGTGCCAAATTAGTCAAAAAAAATCCAAAGAAAAAAGTGCCAGGCCCCCAAAATTTCAGAATGAGTCTATGAAGAGGTTGTGATATGACTATTTAGATCTTAAAGTATTACTGTGAAATTATTTATTATAAGAAAAAGATTTCAAAAAATAATATCAAGGGTTTTACTATAGAAAAATAGTGTTGGTCAGTGCTATTGGAAACCCTGGGTCCAGCTTTACCAATTAGGTTATTATAATAAAGACTACAATACTCTTAACTATTAGTATACCTGATTATTTTCTACAGGTATAACTGTCCTTGACAGTTGTACTATGTAGGAATTAAAGAGCAGGATGGGGATTTCTCTTTTGGGCAGAGAAAGGTCCTTTTTTATTCTGAAATTGGGTGAAAAGGGCCTGTAGACCATTTCACATAGAGGAATTGAAGAATATTCACTTCCAAGGACTGGATTTCCGTTTTTCTCGCAGGCTGTATACTCTGTATTGGGCTCACATGTTTCAAAACCACATCTGGACAGTTTTCACCAATACAGGTGAAAATATTCATCTTGGGACAACATAGCCCTCTTCTGACGCATGGAATACTGTACAGAACCTGTATAGGACCCCAGTATTGAATAAAATGTAAGGATTTGAAGGAAAAACAATCTTCTTTGTCTATTTGACACTTCATCATCAAAGATATGGGAAGGCATCCCACAGTAAAGGTATATTGGCCAAGCTGTGGGATTTTAAACCTTAAACTGCCATAGCTTTGTCAGTTTTTGTGATATTGAGCTCAAATTTGGTTCATTGGGAAGCCCTAGATAGTATATACACAATGGTACCTCATTTGGTATATGTACCATCAAATATGGAAAGGTTATACCATGTTCAATTTGTATTATCCAGATATGTATTTTTCTCCAGACCTGTATGAAACTAATTTTCTCCATAACCTTTGTTCTAGTTACGTTATGGGTAAATGGATGGCACCATCAGATATCCCTGATTGATCTCTTTCCAAAACAGCCCATCTTCAGGTATCTCACACTAAAACTGTAAAAGCTGGATGAGAGGTGAAGATTTTAGTCACCCTTATTTGACCTTATTTTGGCCATAACCTCTATTGTTTTGGTGCTAGCTCAACTTTGCTATTACCATTGGACAGATCTAATTGAGAGATTTCATTTTAACACCCATTTGATGGTGTTCAGCCTCTTTCTCTGGATTTTAGATGAGAGGTGAAAATTAAGGTTTATGCTCTGCAACTGCTTTGAGCTTGAATAACTTTATTATTCTTTTTCCAATGATTATGGGACTTGTATATTTA
The DNA here is from genome assembly GCA_023105745.1 of Austropuccinia psidii. NCBI lineage: Eukaryota > Fungi > Basidiomycota > Pucciniomycetes > Pucciniales > Sphaerophragmiaceae > Austropuccinia > Austropuccinia psidii. Next base: position 15,493,833 of record JALGQZ010000014.1, read on the forward strand.
GAAAGAGGTAAGTTTCTCCTATCTCTTAATACTATATGAGCTGGTTTGGCTCAGCTCCATATTTTGGTGGTATTTTGTTCTACCATTAATTTATGGTATTTTGGGTGTCATGCTTGTACTCTGGCTGCGAGTCACAGGCTGATAAAAATACTGAGGATAATAGTCCACTGTGGAATATATTAATATTTGGTGATTCCATTTGGTATTAAAAACATATATTCCCATTATAAAAGAATGTTGAATACAATATTTCCTGAACAATTATCAGAAGGATGGCTAATCATATATATTGATGATATTATAGTTATCTCATGAACTTGGGAAAATTAACTAAAAAGACTATAAGATTATTGCAAAATATAGTGCAAGTAAATATGAATTTTTTTTAAAAAAAATGTCATTTTGCATACAGTGAACTAAAAGCACTGGGACATGTAGCATCTGGACTTAGGTTAGGCATAGAGAAAAACAAAGTAGCAGCAGTACTACTAAGACAAATTTCTCAAATCAAGAAAGAAATGCAATCATTTCTAGGATTTTCTAGCTATTAAAGACACCCAATAAAAGACTTTTCACAAATTTCCAAATCTTTGTATAAATTCTGTGACTAACAGACAGTCTATTGAATGACTGAGGAAAGGATTAAGGCATATGAGGAACTGAACAAAGCCCTCACAAATGCCTCATTTTTTCTAATACAAGATTGGGAAATACCTTTCAAACTACACATTGATTCTTGTGGAGAAGGACTAGGTGCTGCACTAAACTAGACACAAATCATCAATTGTAAACCTGTGGAAGGATCAATTTGCTCCATTTCAAGCCAAATTATGCCAACAAAAGCAATATATTGAGGAAGCCAAATGGAATGTCTTTGCCTAGTGTGGGCATTGAAAAAACTACCCTATTATCTGTATGGAACAGTGTTTGAGGTAATCACTGACTGTAATGCTGTAAAATCTTTATTGAACATGAATAAACCAAATAGAAATATGCTAAGATGGCATATCAGTATCCAAGAATATAGAGGAAACATAACTATAGCTAATAAATCTGGAAATATTCATAAAAATTCTAATGGTCTTAGCAGATAGGCTTTAGCAAGTACACCTAAAACCTAGCATGAGTACCACAGGAGGAGGAACATATTGAAGGGATATTTGTCACAGGAATTGGCACAGAATTCTTTAATTAAGCTAAAGAAAGCTATAAGCTGGACAAAAAATTTCATATCTCATGCCAACTTATAATTAAAGATTGCAAAGACTCATAGCTATTTCCAAGCTAGATGAAGTATGGCAAAAAGCATATCATGAAGAAATATTCAAGCTCCTTTATGGAATTCTTTATTTTAGAACCCATCACAAATGTGTTATGACCTTGAAAGATAAGACTCTTCTAAATATTACACTACATGAATTCCATGATAGTGTTGTATTGCAACATATCTAGGAAGATAGGATACTAGAGAGGGTGAAAAACTGCTCTTGGTGTTCAGATTGTAAAAAAAAGGTTGCAGAGTACTTTCAAGCCCATGACAGATGTCAAAAATAAAATAGAGCCAAAAGAAAGAAATTTGGAATTATGGGCCAAATCCAAGAACCAAAATCCTCATGGGAAATATTTCACATGGATTGGGTAACAGCCTTACCTTCAAGAGGAGACAGGAGTATTGATGCATGCCTAGTATGAATTGACAGGTACAGAAAAACCCCAATTTCCTTAGCATGTCATAAATCTTACACAGCTATGGAAATAGCCATAATGACATGGAATATAGTCATAAGCCATAAAGGCTTATTCCAAAAATCATAAGTGATAGAGATCATAAATTCACCTCAGGATTATGGAAAAATCCCCATAACTTGTTTGGAACAAAATTATCATTCTCAACACCTCATCATACTTAGACTGATGTTTTAGCAGGAGGATTGGTACAAAATTTAGAAAAATCCATGCTTATGGCCTAGATCTCAAAGACTCTGATAGTTTTACACATGATTGGTGCACCTTAATACCAGCTATTGAAGCGGCATATAAGAAATCAACTAATTCTTCAACTGGAAAAACACCAAAAATGTTTAAAAAACGTTTGGAATACAAGACTTACTGATGAGACTCTCAAAAAGCACGTAGTGGTTATAAATCTAACAGAAAGAAATTTCATGATAATTCTTGACAAATCAAGACATCAGGAAAACACATGTATGCAAGATTCTTTTAAAAATGAAAAAGGAAGATGGGGAAAATGTCATAAAACACTCTATTTTAAAGTAGGAGACTTGGTATTAGTATAAACTCTAAAATTTAAACATATCAAAAGCCCAAAGAAATTGAAACATTCCTTGACATTACCATTCATGATAAAAGAACTACATGGCCCTAATGTTGTGCAACTAGAATTGACAGGTGAATTAATGAAAAAACACCCAAATTTCCCTTAAAGTCTGATTAAAACATACAGCTCAAGTGATGAAGAATTATTCCCTGTGAAAAATAAAACACAAATTGAAATTCTTCCTCTAGAAGAAGGGGAAGAAAAGAAAATTTTGAAAGTACTGAAAGAAAGGAGGACAAGAAACAAAAAAAAGTGAATACCTTGTAAGGTATAAAGCCCCAACTCAAGAAGATAACTTTCTGCTTGAGAAAGATATGGCTAATTCAGATAAGATATTAAGAAGGCTCAGACATGAAAGAAGACACAAAGAACAGAAGCGTAAAGCATTATTGAGCTTCAAGACTAAAAACTTCCATTTAAGAGGTAGGACAGTGGATGATACCTCAGTTAGCTATAGAAATTGTGGTATAATATTTTTTGGTGGTAGGGAATTTGAGACTTTGGGATATTATCAAATAGCCAAAGAACTCACAAAACAGATTTACAACAATTATTTTAATAATAAGAATTAAAATTATTATCTTAAAATAAGTAAACCTGCCATAAAATGGCATGAAATCATGCTTATCTCAGATACAAATCAATAAATCGTGAATAAGATTAAACCATTAGATTTCCAATCAAAAACTATAAATATAAACTTTTTATGTCATATCTTTAAAGTAAATACTTCCTGAGATAACCTGAATATATGCATTTTTATTATCAGCTCATATATTAATGGTTTTTAGCCCATATCTTCTTAAATATGTCTGATAAAGAGGTTAACCAAAAACAAAGCTACCACATAATATCTTTTAAAATACATCTATAAGCCTTATTTGAAAAGCTATAAAAAAGGATATAACTAAAAACCTTTTATTGAACAAAATAGTTATAGCTGTTGACCAGTTTGTTGTGAAAGTGGTTCAAACTCCAAAAAATATATATTCAAAATCTACTATCCAATAAGTGAAGAATCATTTGGCTTTAATCATTATATTCAACTTATAACCCCTTGAAATCATGGTTTGAAGTTAAAAATAGTAAATTTTGAAAGAAAAGATGAGTTACACAAAAGATAATAAAAAATAGAGGTTTTATGATGCAATAAAATTCTCTTGGAAGCTTAAGAATGACATTCCAAGCTGTAATAATTCAATCTGTGAATGGCTTTAGCATCTATAATTTAAGTTTTATTAATGATCAAAGTTTAGGTCTAAAATTGATCATCAATGATTAATCACTGTAACCTTATTTTCAGTTTAACAGTTATATGAGTGATATAACATGGGAGCCTTTGAGCTATGACCACATATCCAAAAAGGTCACACCAAAATTTCTGTAATAATTATACTTATGATAATTATCTCAAAAATTAGTAAAATACCTTAAATAAGTACAAAATCTCATTTAACTCAGAATCTAATGAATAAAAATTTGAAATAAATTACACCATTAGATTCCTCATGGTAAAATACACATATATTATTTTTATGGCATATCTATAAAGTCAATATTTAATGAGTTATAAGTAATAATATCTTATAAAAAACATAAACCATCAATTATTTCAGAATCCAATGAAAAAACATGTAAAAAAATTGTACCATTGGATTCCCCACAAAGCTCCACACATAAAGCAATTATAAAGCTATGCTCTAAAGTTGAAACTTAAGGAATTAAGCTGAATATATGCACTTTTTTTGTCAGTGCATATATTCATGGTGTTTAGCTAATATCTCTTGAAGTTTGAAAGATAGAGAGTTAAACAAAAAAATAAAGTCACCACGTAATTATTGTAAGAGCACAGATATGAACTTTATTTTACAATTTATAAACAAGTTTAAAACTTGTAATGGTTTATTGATCAAAATGATTGGAGATGTTGACCACTTTGTTGTGAAAGTGGTCGGAACTTAAAAAAAGGTACACATTCAGATTCTACTAGTTAATTAGTGTAGAAAGATTTAATTTTAATTATAATATTGAAGGTATAACCTTGAAATCATGGTTTGAAGTCTAAAATATTAAATTTCAACAGAAAAGATGAGCTACAAGTAAAATCATAAAAAATAGAGTTTTGATTATTTAATGAAATTCTCTTGGAAGCTTCATAATTACATGCCAAGCTAACAGAATCCACTCTCAGAATAGATTTAGTGTGTATAACGTCAAAGTTCATAATTATGAAAGCCTAAGCTTAAATTTGATCATGTATGATCACTCACTGTAATCTTATTGTAGGTTTAACAGTCATATAAGTGATACAATTGATTAATACTATTAGATTATGATTACAACTAATAAAATCCATGAAGTCTAGGCTTTTGCCAAGCCTATGATGTCATCAAACGTAGATTTATAGTGATAACTCTAAATAATAGCATAATGATGAGATAAGATGGTTTGATCATGATGTAATCATCACTAAAACTTAAAATATTGATCATTTCTAGTGGAAAGCATAAGTACACATCTACCAGAAGCCTGCTGGACTGTAGAAGGGAGGTATTTACTATAAATAGAGCTCTTTTTACCCTATTTTCCCTTCATACTTATCCAAAACACTAAAATAATTAAATAAAAAAGGTAAATTCTTTATTCTTTATATATAAAGCTTTTATATTATCAAAGACCAAAGATCATCTTTATTATAATCATCAATCTTTATGTGATTACATTGATTATTTCATTGTTTTTGTTCAAAAATCTCTTTAACTCAATTTACACGTAAAAATTAAAGAATATTTGTAATTTATCTATTTTTATTTGTAAATACAGTTTGTATAAATTGTATTTACATTATTTTGGCATAAACTTTTTCAAAATTATTATACTAAGTGTTAGAAGTAGGTTTTTTTCTCTTTTATGATAATTTATCTTTATTATTATTTTTAATAATTCCTATATTAATATAAATAGTATTCATATTAATAAATAAATTTAATATTAGTAATATTATTGTTATTAATTGTTTTTGATTTATAAAACACAATTTTTTACGCCTTTATTATTTGTTGGTAACAATAATAAGGTGCTTTTAAACACATTAATTATCTTATATTAATATATTTATTTACTATATTATCTTTTTATAATATAAATTATATTATTATATTCATTTAATAATATAATTACTTTTACACCATAATTATGATAATTCTGTATTATTATAATTATCTTTTATCTTATTTATAAGTACATTCATAGTACAATAAGTAAAATATTAGTAATTTTTACTTATTGTGTCATAGTCAGACCATACATTTGGGGGCCTGGCCATGATATTTACTCTAAAAGACCTTTAGAAAAGATTCTAATTGGGTTTATACAATAATAAATTATAATTAGAATCAAAAAATTATATAATAATTCTATATTTATTGATTTTAAAAGCTATTGAGGCATTTGGAAAGCAATTGTACTGTCTTACATGTGGGTTTTCACATCCTTAGACTTACCAGAACTTTCTTTGAGTGACTCTAGTGATTAAAAAAGATATTTATAAATTGAAAATAATTTATATTATAAATTAATTTCATAAAAGAATCATATTAATTTTTATTTTATTCTTTAAAAATAAAAACATAAAAAATAATAAGAAATAATGAAACCAATAAAAGAAAAGTTATTTTTATTCATTTATTTATTCATTTCATTTTTTCAAAGATATAAAAGCAATTTTTAAATGGAAATATGCCATATCGTACCAAAAAATAACACTTCTTATATAATAGACTTATATTTATTTGTCTTTTTTAATGTTTGAAGACAATGCAACAGAAAGAAACCAAGCCACTGTTGAAAGATTGGTGGAAGAAAATTGCCCAAGTTCTCCAACACCAATAGTCATTAAGAAAAAGAAAGCTAAGAAATTAGACTTTCCAGGAACCACTTTTCAGGACTCTGAAGGTGAGTACCTCATTTAAGAATTGCCATTAGAATTCTTGTCCTGAAATCCTCTTATTTCTTATTTCTTAAATCATGACTACCAGAAGAGGCTCCCAATACTCCATCCAATCAGATGGAGCTGGACTCAGAAGTAGAATTGATTCCTCAAAAGGGAAAAGAAAGGGAAATATCCCCAGTGGAACAGAATCCACACAAGGAAGTGCCTTATACCAAAGGCAAGTTCCAGAAATTCCCATGATATCTGAACCAGAGTTAGAACTAAGTATGAGTAACTCAAACAGGTACAAATCACATTGAGAGGGCTCAGATAGACATTTACATGAGACAGTACAAGCAGTACTACACAGTGTACAAAGACAAGGATTGGGAAATTTTGCCCCAAATACACCAAGGAGTGATGAACTCCTGGCACATCCTCAAAAGGTTCCTCACAGAGGAGGAGATAGTGGTATACTCCAATGGAAAGAATCCACTTTCATCCAAGCCTCAAATGAAAAAGATCAAGGAGCACCACTCCAAAAAGAGGGAAACAAGCAAGGAAGAAGCCCCAGTAGCTTCTACCAGCAAGCCCCAAGCCAGCCCACTTCCCCAAGAAGGGAAGAACAAGAAAAATAATTGGAGAAAACCTTATTCCCCAAGCTACAGGATTCCAAAAATCCAAAAGGATGCCTTGGACAATGTCTTCAGCATGGCCAGAACCTTGATGGAATTCAAGGACAAGGAAGAACAAAGAATGAGACAACCTCATTTTGCAAAAAAATAACCTTGTCCCCAGATGTTGTAAATAATTTGACAAAAATTAAGAATAGTATTTTACCTCTTAAAGAAATTAAAAATAGTTTATTATCTTTACAAGAAATAAATAATAGCTTATCATCTTTGACAAAAATTTTTGTACAAAATAAAAAAGAAATTGATAACATTAAATTTATGGTTGAAAACAACAAACCAAAATTTCTAATTGATAATAGTCAAAAATTGATACAAGGACAACAGGAATTGTATAAATACATAGAATATATCAAAGATAAAACTTTTACAATCAATTATGACGTGAGTATTGATAATTTTACAGAAGAATTAGACAAATTCAGTATTTCTGTAGAAAAATTTGAAGAAAAGACTTCATCACACCAGAAATTACTTTTAGACCATGTGGAAAAAAGTGATGAACCAAGAATATATCTGAAAGATGATATTCAAAGTGAAATAAGGCTTATCACTGAAAAAATGGATAAAATTAATGAGGCTAACTCAATTATGCCAAAGTTATCAACTCAATTTTGTCACATAAGAAGCCCTGTTAAGCCAAAAGAGGAATTAACAAATCCATTCATAACAGATCTGAGTCGCCAAGACAATAACCAAGTCTTAATGAAAGAAGCACCTAAATTAAAAGAATGGCCAACATTCACTGGAGAAGGTGAATATGACCATATGTCATTTATCAAGACAATTGACATGCTAAAAGAAGATTATGCCATACCAGATGAATGAATTACTGCAAGATTACACTCATTGTTTGAGAAATCTGCAAAAGTATGGTATTATGGCATAAGATAAACAAATGGCAAAAACACCTGGTCTTGGTGGAAACAAGAAATAATCACCAATTGGGCTAATAATTCCTGGAGGTAAAACATAGAAAATGCATTTGAAAACTCCTTCTTTGACCCAGACAAAGATAAAACTTTGACTTGGTTCTTAAAACAAGTTGAAAGATTAAATGCACTGTACCCAGAAATGTCACCAAAAATGGCACACATGAAAATACTTAAGAAATATGGAGGTGAATTGAAACATGCCTTGAGAAGCAGGTGTATAGAACAATGATCCACAGAAGAGTATATAAATGCAATAGAAGACATAGTGACAAGGACAAAAATTGGTATAACTTGGAAAAAATTGGACATCAAAAGTCCAAAGAAGCCATTTATCACAAAAGATAAATAAAAAGAAGCTTTCCAGCCCAATACATCCAACAATAATGAGCAAAGAAAATGCCATCAATGTGGAGGTATTGAACACTTAGCCAATAACTGCCTCAAGAAGGCAAAAAACAATCAAATTGTGGAAACAGAAAACCACAATGACAAAGAAGAGGAATCTGACTCTGAAAAAGAGGCAGAAGCATCAGAAACTTCTGAAAGTGATGAAATTAATATAATTAATTCACAAATTAATAATATTGATATAATTTATGAAGTACTAGATGTTAACGCAATCTTACCACAAGTTGGAACATCTGACACAAACCTGAAAAATGTGCAAGATGCCAAGCTGTATAGAACCAAACCTGAAAAAGGAATGGGATATACAGCTGGAAAATCGAGTGTAAGCATTGTCATGGTTAATAACCAAGAGGCAAAAGTGAAGTTGGATACAGGAGCATATTTTTTGCACCAGTGTTGGTAAAAGTTATTTAAAAACAATTGTTCCAGATTGGAAAGGAACACTTATACCAATACAAGGTGTCAAGTTTATTATTGTAAGTGAGAGCATGAAGCCCCTTGGAATAATTGACTTAACACTCATTTTTCCTCACCCTTCACAATGTGTCAGAACTGAAGTAGAGTTTGTGGTAATGGACAACTGTACTAGTAATCACTTCATACTTGGAAATGACTACTTTTCAATCTATAGTATAGATATCTCTAACCAAAGAGATAGATATTTTACTATGGGAGACAACAAAAGACAAAATTTTGGCTTCTTAGATAACAAAAAACAAATTACAGTTATTGAGAATGAAGAAAAAAGTCCAGAAAAGAAACTTTTTATATCAGAACAACTTAAAGAGGCAGAATTCAATAAATATATAACAGATAAATTAAAGAAAAATTGATTGACCTCTTATTTAAGTATAAAAATGCCTTTGCAGCTGACAAAGAGCCACTAGGTGCCATAATTGTGCATGAAGTAGATATAATTCTTAATGTGGAAAATCCTTACCCACCTTTACTAAGGAGACCTGCTTACCCAGCTAGTCCAAGGGCTAGAGAAGCCTTGGAGGCACACATTAAAGAATTAATGCACCTTGGAGTATTAAGGAAAGTAGGACATAATGAACAGGTATAAGTCACTACACCTGTCAGTATGACTTGGCATAATGGAACATAAAGAATGGTAGGGGACTTCAGAGCCCTGAGCACCTATACCATCCCTGACAGATAACCAATACCCAGAAGCCATGAGACATTGACACAATTGTCACAAAGTGTTTTCATCAAAATGTCTTAGCAGGAAATGCCAAGAGACTACTCAGAATAATAGTCCACTGTGGAATTTTTGAATACTTAAGAATGCACCTTCCCATTATAAAAGGATGATGAATACCATATTTCCTGAAGAATTATCAAAAGGATGGTTAATTATCTATATTTATTATATCATAGTTTGCTCAGAAACGTGGGAAAATCACCTCACAAGACCAGAAAGGGTACTACAAAAAAAAGTGCAAGTAAATATGAACATTTCCTTGAAAAAGTGTCATTTTGCATATAGTGAACTATAAGCACTAGGACATGTTGTATCTGGACTTACCCTAGTGTCACAGGGGCTCTTGGACAGAAAAGCAAGAGTGGCCTGGCACTCAGCAATCAGGGAACTCACTTGGAAGACTCCAAAAAAATAAAGGAAAATAACCTAAAGAATTGAATTCCTCTAAGAAATATGCAGGTACAAAGATGAGATGCAATAAGAGGAAAAAGAAGCCAAATGGCCAAAGAGCTACCCCAGTAGGTCCTTAATCACTGTTTCAACCTGAAAAGATGAGCAATGGGACTAGTAAGGATATGACCACCAAATATCCATTGACAGGCGAAGAAAGAATAAGAGAAAAGGTGCTAAATGACTGACTTGATATTATCAGTATTCACTTAACAAAATGGTAAGATAAATAAATATAAAATAAAATCAAAATATATCAATTAACTTGGGAAAAACCCCCCAGGGTGGAAAGGGTAGCCGGTATATGTAAAAAGTTGGGAGCTTGAGTTCTTCAGGCTTAAAACTAATCTGTATTGATCCTTGAGGCTGTATTGATTGTTTTGCGAATTGATACAGCTGGCTAATATTGAAATTTAAATGGGTTGAATGAATTTCTCATACTTGAAAATGAAATACAGTTCTTGGTGGATCCAGAATGTATTGAAATGAAGGTGGTTGCCAAGATGGATTGAGTGGAGCTTTGACACTTGAAAAATGAATGAATAAATGAACTGAATGAACTGCCTCTTGAATACCTTGAGAATGGTTGAACAGTATTGCCTTGGAGGAATACTGTAAATGAAATTATCCAATTTTGTCTTGATGGTGTGATTGATCTTTGATTCTGAAACACTTGCTCTTGAGCCTTGATGAGTCCTCTGACTGATTGAGTGCCTTGATGACGTGATGATATGTTGGAATATTGAAATGACCATTTGATATTGCCACCATTGAATTGCTGTTGAAAAATGATTCATAATGATATATAACATCATTTATGGCATATTGGTTCATTGGAAAGAATATTATGTCCAAAGGACTTGAGATGGAAAGAAAGAGGGGAAAAAGATGGATGTGATGGCTTCAGAGCTTGGAAAGGTGTTTCTGGGTCCTTTGGGGTTTTTGGACACTTTTGGGTTCTGATCCAAAAGCTGGCCCAAAGGGCAGGAAAGTGTCTTTTGGACACTTTGCGTCAAAGGTTCGCATTATGAGCCCAAATGGCCAAAACAGCCATTTGGGCCATTTCCCCTAGTTTTGAGGGAAATGACCAGAAATACCCAATTGGGTATAAATTGATGCTATGGCTTCTGGATTGAGGTGAAGGGCCATGAAGGCCCCAAAAGACAAATGGCCATAAATGGTCCATAAAATAATGACGTCGCCATATTGGCCACTGGTGATGGATATGGCCAATTGGCTATAAAAGGACTGTGGCTTGATATGCCATACGGAGATCCAAGGAGGTGAATTTTCATGGTTGTGACACCTAGGTATAGACAAGAATAAAGTAGCAGCAGTAATACTTAAGCCAATGCCTCAAACCAAAAAAGAATTCCAATCATTTCTAGGATTTTCTGGTTACTATAGACAGCATATCAAGGACTTTGCAAAAATTGCCAATCCTTGTATAAACTATGTTACCAACAAACATTCCATGAAATGACTGAAGAAAGAGTCAAAGCATATGAAGAATTGAAAAATTCCTTAACAAATTCCCCATTTCTTATAATGCCAGATTGGAAACTACCCTTTAAGCTTTACATTTATGCTTGTGGAGAAGGACTAGGTGCTGCACTAAACCAGACACAAATCATCAATGATAAACCAGTGGAAGGACCAAGTTGTTTTATTTCAAGACAGATAAATCCAACAGAAGCAAGATATGGAGCAATCCAAATGGAATTCCTATGCTTAGTATGGTTTTTAGGAAAATTAAGCTATTACTTGGATGGAACAGTATTTAATGTGATTACAGACTGTAATGCCATAAAATCTCTATTAAATATGAAAACTCTAAATAGACATATGCTAAGATGGCAAATTACTATCCAAGCATAGAGAGGAAATATGACTGTTGTTCATAAATCTGGTAATATTCATAAAAATGCAGGTGGTCTTAGCACATGGGCTCTAGCAAATACTCCTGAAAATCCAGCATGGGTACCGCAGGAGGAGCACCATATAGGAGGGATATGTGTCACAGACATTGGCACAGAATTCTTTAACCAAGTTAAAGAAAGCTATAAAATGGATAATAATTGCCATATCTTAAGCCAACTTCTGATGAAAGACTGCAAAGACCCATCACTTTCATCAAACTTAGATGAAATATGGAAAAAGGCATATGATGAAGCAAGATTCCACCTCCTTGATGGAATCCTCTATCATAGAACAAAAAACACATGTGTTATGTCCTTGACAGACAGAACTCTAATAAAAACTATTTGACATGAGTGTCATGATAGTGTTTCAGCTGGAGATCTCTCAGAAGATAGAACACTGGAGAGGGTGCAAACCTGCTCTTGGTGGCCAAATTGGAAGAAAGATGTTGCAGAATACTGCCAAACCTGTGACAGATGTCAAAAAGCCAACAGAGCCACAGGAAAGAAATTTGGAATGATGATCCAAATCCAAAAACCAAAATACCCTTGGGAAATAGTTCATATGGATTGGGTAACAGAATTACCCCCAGGAGGAGACAGAAGTTATAATGCATGCCTAGTGTTAGTTGACAGGTATAGAAAAAATCCTATGTTGCTACCATGTCACAGAGATCACACAGCTATGGACACAGCCATAATGATATGGAATAAAGTCATTAGCCACACAGGCTTATTCCAAAATATCATAAGTGACAGAGAAACAAAGTTCACTTCAGCATTATGGACAAACCTTCATAACTTGTTTGGGACAAGATTGTCATTCTCAACAGCTTACCATCCTCAAACTGATGGCTTAGCAGAAAGAATGATACAAACCACGGAGAACATGATAAGAAGATTCTGTGGTTATGGACTGGAATTTAAAGATTCTGATGGTTTTACCCATGATTGGTGTACATTAATACCAGCTCTTGAACTAGCATATAAAACATAAATCCATTATTCTACTGGCGAAACACCAGCAATTCTAGAAAAAGGTTGTAATCCAAGACTTCCTTATGATACCCTCAAAAAGGACTTAGTGGATATACATCCAACAGCAAGCAGTTTTGAAATAATGCTTTACAAAGAAATACACCATGCAAACGGATGTATCCAAGATTCTTTCAAAAATGCAAAAGAAAGATGGGATAAAAGTCATAAACCACCTGACTTCAGAATAGGAGACACCAGGGCGAATCTCGCGTCAATCGTCGGCGATTGACTTCACGTCGCACCGCGGTCAGTATAAAATCTTGCTTCAGTCGCGTTAGTGTCACTTTATAGTCACTGGATTTAGTGGGTCACGTCACGTCAGCGTCAAGACAACGTCAATCGTCACATGTGTCACATGAGAATGTCACTCAAAGCCCAAACCCATTTCAACACTATGCGCAACGTTCGTGTAATTTCACCTCATTGGCTTCCGCCTCCCCGACGCTTAGCATGCTTACGCACCCGCACCGCCCTCCATCCGGATGAGACTCCGACACTGCCCGCCCCTCTCCGTCCTCACCACTCGCTACGCTTTCACACCCCCGCCCCTACCATCCTCACGCTTGTGTAGTACCCTCCCGACATGCCTCCGACAACGCTTACCATCCTTACGCTCATGTAGTGCCCTCCCGACACCACTGATGACCCTTACGCTTGTGTAGTGCCCTCCCGACATGCCTCCGACAACAGTTACCCTCCCTCCCGACACTGCTTACCATCCTTACGCTCATGTAGTGCCCTCCCGACATGCCTCCGACAACAGTTACCCTCCTCACGCTTCCGTATTACATCCATAGTGTACAGTACGGTGGCTTGTTGGCGTACACGATGAACGCAATTGCCGAAATATGCTGAGTGGCCTTCTCTGCCAACAGGACCTAAGGGGATATTGGTCAGTATATTCACCATGTTGTGGCTAGGGTTTAAATCATGAGACTCACAAATTAAAACCTAATAAGTGGACTATTTAAGACAAGAATTGTGTCTCCTGTTTCGCCGACAAAACCATTTTATTTCATATCAATCAAATGAACACTTTGCTTAGTCCTTACCTCATGAGCATTGAATAGTTCAAAAGTTGACTTTAGTAGGTTTCTCACTAGTCAACTTTATTCAATGTCTCACAGGGAAGTGATTTCATTTGCATGATATGAAATAATTTGCAAAACATCGCCTCCTTCAATTTCCCGACAAATTGCATTTTGCAAATGCGATTATTTTACTTGCACCTTTTTTCTTGAATTTGGATCTTTTATCAAAAAATTTTCAAACAAGTTATCAATCAACTCGTCACCATCTATTTGCTTAATAAACTACCTCCGCTATGGCCCGAACCCCGGGAAATTCAACAGAATTCAATGAACGACCAACTTCAGCCCCAGAGAGTGGAAGTGAAATCTCTGATATCGCCAGTAGTCGTGAATTAGGCATTGAAGTAGAGAGCCAGTCACATGAAGATAATCAAGATCCACCAGTTCTTCCGGAAGGTGAGTATGCATCCATCTTGAATATTTCAAATCTCTCAAAACCTGATATTGTGTCATAGCCTTTATTTCAGGGAAGCCTCCAAGCTCTCAGAAACCGAATTTTAAAAGTTATGAGAAGGAAAAGACTGTTGAACCTTGTGCACCGACAGAAGATGATGGGCAAGATGATGTAATTTTCAGTGGGGAGGTGGAAATTATATCCAAGGAACAATTTGTCTCCAACATTGCTCAAACAATCCCAAGGCTCGAAAAAATCCAAAATGATAGTAAAATTCCTGATTATGTGCGTCAAAAGATTGCTGAAGCCATGAGCCTGCTCAAAATGGATTTGAACCGTAAGTCCATTACTAATTCAAAACAAAATTGATAAAAATAGCTGCTTACAATATATGGGCAGGTGTGGAGGTGGGAGAATCTCTACCTGAAGGATCTCGAGTCGTAATTGGATTTCCAGGCAAAGGATTAGGAAAAAGACCAAATATACATGCAACCAAAAAAACAAACAAAAAACGCCGTACCTTTGAAGCCGCAAACGATTCTCGCGATCAAGGTGATGAAATTATCAATGTTGAAGGGGACCATATTGATAATGAACCTCCGCATACTGAACCCTCCCCAATACTCAATGAAACAATCCATGATGAAGCTCCACATACAGAAAGTCCCCCGATACCCAATGAAACAATGCATGATGCAACCTCTCCCGCCTCTCCTCGGAATATTCAAGCCTTTCAAGAAAGGGAAACAATTAAACATGATACAATGGGACGAGATATGACTGATATAATTCCCGACGCTGAGCCCGAAGTGTCATCCGCTGCGAATTTTCAAGGAATATTTTTATCCCGCATGGAAGAGTTTGCAGGCGTTTTGAATTATCATTCCAATATTACTCAACAATCATGGAAAAGGGGGCTTGATAATATCAATAGGATTTACAAAAATAGATGGGACAATTTACCAACAAAGGATGCTCATACATTCCTGCCCGTTGGTATTAAGGTGATCAGTAACCGAGATCTTAAAATGTCGGCTTGGCTGCAGGACCTTGAGATGGCAGGTGAGTTTTTTTTTATCTTTGTGCATGATACTTGATTATTGGCTGTTGACTGGTGATATAAATTGCAATATACAGGGTTAGATTTTTTTAAGCCAACCGAAACAGAAGCGTTTTTTGATCACAACATTTGGAATCTCAAATTGATGAAGGAATCAGCTAAACCTCCAGATAATCTCGCAAAATCTGAACACTCCTTCTTCAAAATGGTTCAGAGCCTTCTTTACCCCGCCAATCCAGTTAAACATTTTTGGGCAAATGTTATGTTTGAATCCATTAGTTTAGTCTCATACGATGTGATTGCACCCAAACCATATGTTGCACCAACATCAAATTCGACCGATCCTCTTGGACTCGAACGGGGAGCAGTTGAATACCTTGCCTCCTGCTTGAGTAAATCGAAGCAACGTGCAACCCAACTCAGCATTGAAGGTGGCGGGGCTGACAATGAGATATCCACAAAGCCGCACAAGAACCTGGAGGATCTAATGGATACAGTTATCCATTTGATGATTGCATACAACATGGTACGTGCACATACAAAGGTCGAAGTTAATGGCATCAAAGGCAAACTCACGAACTCAAAAAAAAATGAGGCCATCAAAGATCTTTTGGCGTGTCACAAGAATCTTGGAATCAATCGAATTTGCTATGGTATATTAGCGGCATTCTGTGCGGCGGGGGTTCGTGGTTTGATGGTATGCTCAGATGACTGGAGAACAAGCTCAGTTAAAGGGGCTTTAGCACTAATTGACATTTCCGCAAAACTTTCAGAGGGTAAAAATCTAGTGGAGCCAGTGTGGCTGCGTACTAATAAGTATATATGTAATTTACTGAATAAAAGTTTCTTCTCATCAGAGTCTTTTAACCCCACTGTACCTCTTAGATTTAATTTTGCACGATGCTTAGTATTAGACTTTGGTGATGCCTGGGTGGCGAATCGCGGGCTTGGTTCAAGTGATGAGGTCACCTTGACGGTACCCAGGTCAGCTAAACTCACAACCAGGATTGACCCGTTTTAAATTAGCTTTGTACTAGATAGATTGTAATTGAATTTTGCAAAGTTATTTATGAATTTAATAATCATGACTTCCTATCCTACTACTTCCCGGATGCCACAGTCTGAGTACCAATAGTAATTGTACGGCGGCATGCCTCCGTACATCATTGCAAAGACTCCGACAAGACGCAAGCTGAGTCAGGCGATGTGCCCGCGAGTAGCACACCCGGGTGCATTGCGGGAAGTCGCGTTTATCACTTCCCGCCAGCCCATAATAGGCCAAATGTTCCTGTGTCTTTCAAGAGGACTAGGATAGCTAGGGATCCGCAGCAGGATGCATATTGCATTTGCGTGTGCTTGCAATATTCCAAATGGTTGGATTGGAAAGTGATTGCATGGGAACATCAATGTGGAAAATTGAATAATGCACTATCCACTGCAGTTTTCAGGTTCAGGTATTTGAGATCGTGAATTTGCCAAGGTCAGGCGTGAGCTTTCTTTTTAGCCGCAATTAAAAAAGATTCATCCACCGCAATCCAATTTAGGTGATATTAAGAAATCAGTAATCATTCAGTTTCATTTCATTTTCTGCTGAAAGCATGCCATTCACGAAAAAAGGAAAAGAGCGTAAAAGGGAACTCGCGAGAAAGCGTCGGGCTGAGGAAGGAAAGTGTGAGTTACTCGCTTAATCTCAGTGTATATATATAGATATATATATGCTTCCACATTTATGTGGCACCCTCATTGGGCCCCACTGAAGAACATGGGCTTTAGTCGGTTCAGATTGTGCCAATGTCATGTGGGCTCCAACAGGGAAGTCAAAGGATGTGTGCCGAAGAAAGCTCCTTGGCAGTATCTGATATCTTGTGTGCTTCAACACGTAGTGATCCCTCAACCACTCGGGAATAGTAGCAGATCCCAAAAGACAAATGAGCGCAAAACGACCTGAATGAATAGGTTGTTTTCCTCCTCTCGCCCAACAGCACAAATATCAATGCCAGTATCAGCAAATATCACCCCAAGTGAAATTCGGAGGCTTGTGGATGTCAATCAGATCAAACGCATTCACTTTGGGCGTGTGGCAATTTTCTCTTCAACCGGATTACTCATTGCCCTTGTCGAATTCCGACCATTCACAACAATGAGTGAAGTCGAGGTCAATCAATGGGATGAATTATCACAATTCCTATTTCGCGAAAAGAGTTTCACCGACCCTATTGCAACAAATGGAGCATTACTGGAGGGATTTATGTTCGCGATTGGGTGGCGCAAATGCACCACGAAGAATGAACAATTTGGTCTGTATGGTAGTGCTGGCAAAATTGAAAATGCAAAAGATGAATGGCGGGACCGAGGTGCCAATCTTAGCTCGGTGGGTCGCATTCTAGGTCAATCCTTACGATATGTTGGGGATAATTTATTTCAGAAGATTCAAAATTGCTACAACTCATTGGGGGTTCCGTCTTTTGATCAAGTCAACTATGAAGGCGATATTCCGGCAAATCAGGGTGCATTCGAGTTCGCTTCCGCACTCACTTTCACCATGAATGGATTCAAAAACGCACCTCATGTTGATAAGGATGCATCGCTGTATGCTTCGGGATGGTGGTTTCAAGCTGATAAGCGGACCGGCCAAATTCAAAGAGATGCGTCAAAGCGGTGTACAGGGGGAAAATTGATTTTCCCAAATGAGCATTTTTGGATTGATCTATCCGCATGTCATGGGCTCATTCAGGTAGTGTGGGCCAGTAGTACATTTGTTCATTATACTGATCCAGCACAGGACAACGAAAGCACGACACTAGTGGGTATGTCCGCACAATGCTCAAGCAGGTTAGCAAAAACAATGCGGCAAAAAAGCAATGGCTATTATGAGATTGGCGAGAGAGCGGGCTATCAAATCAGGGATGGTAATACAATCTCATGCCGATTCAAAGAATGAGGAGATTTGCAAGTGGGTTGGGTAAGTAATGATGAGGTAAGGCAGAGGACAATATACACCAGGATTGGATGGATTCGAGTGCGGGAGATGGGGTGTCTCACATGAAAAAGGGGTGAAGTGGATTATGTACGGTGGCATGCCATCGTACATCTGTCCTGGTTTGTTGCTATTGTCCAGGATGCCAATGCTTCACACGCGAATCCTCATGCTTGTGCAGGTTCTGACAATGCTGAAAGTTCCTTACGCCTATGCGGGGTGCCAACGCTACACACGCCAATCCTTGGGCCTGTGCAGGCTCCCGAAAATTTACACGCCAATCCTTACGCCTTTACAGGCTTTCGACGATTCACACGCCAATTCTTACGCTTGTGAAGCTTCCCCACAATGCTGAAATTTTCTTTAGCCTGTGCAGGATCCCAAGAATTCACACGCCAATTCTTACGCCTGTGCAGGCTCCCAACAACTCACACGCCCATCCTTATGCTTGGGGAGGGTCCCAAAAGTGCTAAAATTCCTTACGCCTGTACAGGCTTCCGACGATTCACACGCCAATCCTTACGCTTGGGAAGGTTGCCAACAATGCTGACAAATTCTTACGCCTGTGCAGGCTCCCAACAATTCACACGCCAATCCTTATGCCTGTGCAGGCTCCCAACAATTCACACGCCAATCCTTACGCCTGTGCAGCCTCCCGACAAGTCACACGCCAATCCTTACGCTTGTGAAGGTTCTAGACAATTTAAACAATTCAATACATGAGTAAGACTAATAGCGTGTGACCATAGGAAAGGCCATGTTTCACGAATCTGGACTCGATTGCTCACATACGGGAACCTCCCGCTTTTTTACAGTTAGGAATGGGTATGGCTCTAAACCATGGAAGAAGAAAATATACGAGAGGATAACGGCAACTATTGGCGCATTTTGAGAAAAAGAGGTTCACAAAAACAAATACTCACTCAAACTCTTGGTGGGGCACTTACAAAAATAATTCTCACGCAATCAGGGTTTTTCTCTAAGGAGGAAATAAGTAATTTTTACGTGAACAAAGAATGTAATAGAATTTGAACATAACAATAATTGAAGACAAATATTTTATTCAAAAGAAAGTATTACAAAAAATAAAAAGAGGAAATAATGGGATTTTTTTTTAATTTTTTATTTTTCGAGGAATTTGGAGACTATCCCGGTTATGTCCTCCTTTGGATAAGCCTCCAGTGCCTGGGCAAGGAGGCGGTTTAGTTCGTCCCGGAAGTCCCGGTGCATCTCATTTCGATGAGTTGCATCCACAAAAGGAATCATGTGGAGCAAGCGACGATGCTCCAACAAGATTTGGTTGATCGAATTGTGGACGATTGCTCGAGGAATCATTAGGGTCGGTCGCAGGTCGGTGAATTCCTGGAGAGCGTCATCGTGGGAATGAGACGAGCTTGGCACCGGGGGGGAGGAGGCGTTGGGGTTCTCGGGGGCACTGGAAGGGATCTCTGGGGAGGGAACCGGGGTTGGAGTGGAGGGGTGGGGAATGGAAGGGGAAGGTGGGCGAGTCGGGTAAGAAGAAGGGGGATGGGGAACTGGGGATCCCACGGGCGTATCGTCGATGATGATTATCGAGCGAGGAGTGGCGGGACGATCTGGAGACGGTTGAAAAAATGGTGAGGAAAAGTTGAGAAGAGTGAAGAAGGAGAAGTGGTGATTTACCAAAAGGTTCCTCCGTGGATTGCGTAGGAGCCACCTCAGGTTCTGGCTCACGAGTTGTATCGTCCTCAGGTGGTTGGGACGATGGACTCAGGCCAGGAATAGGTGGCTCTTTGGTTCGGGAGGGTTCTAAAAAAGGAGTAAGTGTCAGTTCACTCGACTTGAAAGTGAAAGTGAAAATGAAATGAAACTTTGGCTGCTTACCACGGAATAATTCCTCAGACCATCGGGTGCCACTCGGGCCTGGAGTGGGTTGCCGGGGGGTTTGCTCGCGAGGCAAACTGGGAACGGGAGAGTCGTGTCGGGGGGGATTCGGGGGGTTTGGTTCTATGAGTAATGGAAAAAAGTCAGTATTATTGCGTGAAGAGAAATGAGATAAAGAGGAGAAATAAAACTTACTTTGGCGTTTGAATCCCATCGGTGATAAGACATGGTGACGATCAGCCCAAGCTCGAATGTCCTCTAGCCATCGCCATCCTTCATCGGCCGGATAATCACTTCGCTCCGGTCGAGGAGTGAAGTGACCATCGGATGGTGGCCTAGGAGGGGGAGTGGACAAATCGATACTGGAGGGGACAGGGCTAATTGTCAGGAATCGTTCCCGTTGGCCTGTTTGGGGGCCCGGCGTCCATTCACGCTCGGAAATGGTTTCATCATCGTCGACCACAAAGGAGTCCTCGCGAGGGCGTCTTGGGCGAGAACTCGTCTGGCCTCGTGGTCGGAAGGGGCGGACAACAAACGAACATTTCTTGTGTGCTTGTTGGCAAGCATCACAAGCGTCGTTCGTCGTCGAGGAACGAATGCAGGGGATACCCCGCTTGGTGCATAACGTGCACGACATCTAAAAACAAAACAAAACAGGTTAGTAACTGAATAGAAAGTAAGCAATCAAGAAAGAAAAGGAAGACATACAATGATTTATATAAATATAAAACGGAATCAAATTAAAGACGCTTTAGTCGGAAGTTTTTAAAAGTCTGGAAGGAAGTCGTGAAGAAAGAAAAATATTAATATCGGTACATAATGTTGACTAAAGTTTAATTGGAGAAAACGTAAAAAGTAGATAGAAGTGGGGTTCTGAAAGTATTAGCAGGAAAAACAAAAAGTGAGCAGGAAGGGGAGTGGGGTTAGTCGAGTGCGAAAGAAAAGACTGGAAAGGCAGGAAGACGAGGGGGAATACGCACAAGAAGGACAAACGCGGGTGAGGTTGAACGAAGTGGAGCGGGTGAGAAAGAAAGTGAAGTGCGTGTCGTGTGAAGATGGTCTTTTATACCAAGGTGAAGCTGAGACGATCTCAGCAGTTGCAGCACCCGCAAAAGTCTCAGCTTCAAGGCGTGTGGGCAAAATTGAAGCTGAGTCTCAGCGAATGCTGCAACTGAGAGGTGAAATGCTCGCGTGAGGCAGAAGAACAATGGGGGTCTGGCTGAGTATTGCAATTTATTGAATTGTCAAGCTGAGTATTGCAATTTATTGAATTGTCATGCTGAGTCAAATCCCCTTTGTTTCCTTAAATTGCCACCCGATCACCCAGGAGGGTGGTCGTGAGGCCCTTATTGATTGTGCATTGCACCCACAATGCACAAGTGACGGCGGCAAGATCACCGGCCTTATGGCCTGGTGATAGTCTTTGAACAAAGGGGGGGGCTGTAAGACAAGTGAATACAGCGTGAGCTTGCCTCGACCCATTGCTCAGGTTTGCTTTCGGGTCATAATTGAAATTCTCAGTGGCTGAACATTTGAATTGCACAGTAATTGAACAATTGATATAACAATATCAAATGCACCGCTGAGTATTGCAATTTATTGAATTGTCAAGCTCAGTCACATCCCCTTTGTTTCCTTAAATAGTCACCCGATCACCCAGGAGGGTGGTCGTGAGGCCCATGTTGAATGTGCATTGGGGGTGCAATGCACAAGTGACCCATGCAGAAAAGCACCCGGTGCATTTGGTCACAAGTGACCGCGGCGAGATTACCGGCCATATGGCCTGGTAATAGTATGTGAACAAAGGGGGGGGCTGTAAGACAAGTGAATACAGCGTGAGCTTGCCTCGACCCATTGCTCAGGTTTGCTTTCGGGTCATAATTGAAATGCTCAGTGGCTGAACATTGGAATTGCACAGTGATTGAGCTATAGATATAACAATATCAAATGCACCATGCTGAGCCATTGCTCAGTCGTTTTTGTATGCGCGCACTCTGAGCATTTGGCACAGCATCGGATGACATTTCAGCAAGGTGCAGCATTTCACACGCTTTGGTGAAGTGCTCCAAACTGAGCCTTCCAGTGAGCTATTGCAGAATTAGTTCATTCCATGGCTTTACTGAGCACTTTCACACGGTGCTTTTGACCATGACATGCTCAGCTTGCGTGTGCAAATCGGGTGAAACGCAATGCTGAGCATGTGGCACATGAGCTACGTAAATGCAAACGATAGGAAGGTGCATGCACATTTGCTATATGCATGCAGGCTCAAGTAGTATTACACCTTCCTGATCTGTACATTACAGTCGACACTGTAGTACGCAGTACACCTTTGTAAATGTGTACTGCGGGGCAGAGCAAAAAGCTGTTCAACAATGTAACATGCAATCACGTCAAGCCATCGAGTCATATCTCTCACCTGCATCCCTTTGATGCACCTTGTTGGACAGCTCTGCCTAACTACGGCACAGATGCGCATGTAATCCAAGTTAATGTAAGTGGGTCATAATGGGATGACTTAATATTTGGGTCATACACAAAGAGTTGATTCACTCCGGTGCCATGGTTGGGGCAAACAATGACTAGCCCGCTTGTTCATTGTCGGGCAGCCACACGCTTTCATACGCACCCCCGATGGGTCATACGCAGGCAACTTTCAGACGCCTGGAACACATTTTACTGCCAGTCTTCCAGCTGCGTATTTTCTTGCTCGGGTTGTCAGCTTGACTGCAGACGCTCACCCGCTTGCGCGTGGAAACCTGAGGCCAATCAGTGTGGATTTGCTTCAGCCTCATCCACATTAGATTAACAATCCCAGCCTATGATTGCTGAGGTTGGTCATGTTGGCGTGGTTATCTCCCACCGCGGGTCATTTTCTTTACGTTCTCACATGCCCCGCGCAAGTTGTGGCACCTGGCTTGCAGCCAAAAAATCCCTTGGGCGTGTGGCCTCTTTCTCCGGAGTTCTGTACGCGCGTGAGGCAAAGACCCGGATGCCAATCTCGGTGGATTAGTACTCGCCTCAAACGCCATAGGGGTGAATGTATATGTGGATCACGGCTCACGGCTGGCGCCCCCTTTGATCATCCCACACATTCCCCCTGAAAGCCCAGTATGCATCAGTCAGCAAAAAACTTCAGGCCAAACCAAAGTCATGTTTGGTGGCATGCCACCGAACATATCTCACCCGCCCACACACAAACATCCCCACAGTGAGATTGCCCTTTGAAACTGCCAACATTGCCCAGTAGGTCCCTGTGAATAATTAACCTGGGGAGGATACGCTCATTGTTCGCTGTCACACCAGCGAACATGACCGCATGCCTCTAATATGCCCTCCACAATAAGCTGCTACAACCCACCCAATTTCGGATGTGCTAATGTCAGCCTTGTTCCACCAAATGTTTCGTAACTCGCTGCAGATCCAGCAGTCATAATGGTGCACCCACATTTTGGCCACCTTGCCTTGATATATGCCCCAAATCGGATATGAAAATTATGAGCCCAAGAGGCCCACCTCCATCAAGACCATGCACGTAACCACAGGCCATCCCCCTTTTGGCCTGTTGCTGCCACTCATATAAGTTCCCCACCTGCGCTTATTCCTATTCATTCCCTTTAGCTAACCCTTCCCGATCATATAATTCCCAACTGTCCCCAAATAATTTAAAATAGCCATCATGTCAACCCCTTCACAACCACTTTGCATTGGGATGATTAATATTCGTATTCAAATAAATAGTGATATAACCTTAAAGCCTGAGAATTCCCACTTAGGTTCTTGGATTATCCTATGGCACAATCAACACAACATATTCGTATATCTCCCCAATCACCAGCATGCTATTGGCTCTCTCCCGGGAACCCTTTCCCAAACGTTGATACCATTCCTTGGGGCACCCAAAACGTTCATGCACTGTGGTCCTGGTGGGGCATGGATTGAAAATTGCCAATCCAATCCTACTCAAATATTATTCGTTGAGGGAGTATTTATGACTGATGCCAATGATCCCTCCTCATCTCAGAAACCCAATCTAGCATTGATGTTCTTCACATGGTATCCAAACATTCTATTCATAATGGAAAGCTTTCGAACACAAGATTTCAACCTTAAAATGCCCAAAGAATATGACTGTACTACTCATTGTCAATGTCAACTCTTTACTCCGACATTTCCCGCTTCAAACTCGACGCCTGCTTCATATCCTGCTGTTTCATCATTGATTTCCAAGCAAAAACTGATACAATTACCCAGTGGATCAGACCTCCCCATGATGACCCCGCCCCATTCCATTATTCAAACCCCCCTCCTCCCTCATCAAAAGACCGGACTAGCTTTTCTCTGGGATCGAGAAATCCCCAATGGCCAATCAGCCCGTAACCTTTGGGCAACCTCACCCCCAGGATCCACTTTTAATGCCAGGCACATCATTACAAACAAGGTCGTTAGCTCATTTGAATCCCTTTCGACCAATACCCCTCTTGGACGACTGCTTGCGGATGATATGGGATTAGGTAAAACCATTCAGGCCATTGCTCTAATTGGTACCTCCAAGGAGCGGATGATTGCAAACCCCCATCGCTCCACGCCCACCATGATCATCTGCCCCCCTCGCTTAATTACCAACTGGCAATCAAAAATATCCAAGCATGCTCAGGCTGGAGCACTGCATGCCAAAATCTACCATGGTCCCACTCGTCACTCATTATCCCAAGCCGACATCTTAAAATATGATATCATCATCACTTCTTACAATACTATCACCCAAGAATTTAAGCAAACCAATCCCTCTACATCATTCATTTTTCAAATCAATTGGCATTGTATAATCTTGGATGAAGCACAGTGAGTGGCTGAGCTTAAATGATTCAAATTACCTTTTATATCCAATAACCCTTGCCCCCTCTTATAGCTATATTCGCTCTCAATACACTGCCACTCACCGTGCCATTAATAGCCTCCTTTCATCCCGTCGAATATGTTTAACGGGCACACCTATTCACAACACCATTTATGACCTTTTGGGCATAATATCCTTCATCACTCAACCCCAGAGCGCCGATCAAGATAATTGGTCACCATTCATCCTGAGTAGTCTTTCCAAAGGTTGCAATGATATTTTGCATTTGGCATTGCGGCATTTAAGTTTGCGCCGCACCAAAACCACACATGTCGAATCTCTCCCCACTATTAGCCATCATTATGAGCTGCTCCCACTCAACCCGACCATGCAGCAAGAATATTCCACATTATATGAAGAATTCCTATCATCCAAAAGCAAAGGACCAGGAGAGTTTTTCAGAAATATTAATAAGCTGCGAATATGTTGTAACCATCACATCATGCTTAACACAATTGCGGAGGCGGAGCTGGAAGACCCCGAGGGCAGGAGCACTCAGGATAACTCCCCAAGAATCACACGAACTATTGTGGATGTGGAAACATGCATGATGAGTAGTAAAATTGCACACCGCCTACAAAGCTTAATGAAGAACAAACAAACAAGGTGTGGTCCAACGAAATCGGTGGTTTATACCCAATGGACCCAATTTCTAGATTTGTGCGTTAATTCTAATATGCATCCATTACCAATTGACTCCATCTGACTTTTTTATATTGTAGAATTGGTATTGCTATTGCCCATCACTCTATCCTTTCAGCACAAATTGATGGAACAATTACACCACGAGCGCAGGACAAGGCGCTTGAGAATTTCTTCAATAATCCTGAATGTGAAGTACTGATTGCATCCGTTGCCGCGGCTGGAACTGGCCTCAATATAACTTGTGCTAATATAGTCTATTTAATGGTGAGGGGCCCCCCAAAATTCTCCCCTGATTTTCGGACCCTGACATCCACATTTCCAGGAGCCTAATTGGAACCCAGCCATTGAGGCTCAGGCTGTTGATCGTCTACATCGTATTGGCCAACAACGACCTGTACCGGTCATCCACTATATCACTCCTCATTCAGTTGAGGTCAACATGCGGAAGGTACCTTTCAACCTCATCTTTCACTTGATTGTATTACTATTCTGAAATCCTTCCTTATGGGAATGCCATATTCCAATCACCAATAGGTCCAAGAAAAGAAAAAATCATTAACTGCGTGAGCCTTACTGATATTATATAATTTGTGATTGACAAAGTTGATAACTCCTGTTGACTCTGGCACAGGTCCACAATTATGAACACCATGAGCTGGATCAAACTTCTTCAATATTTCCTCAATGAAAATGAGCAATAGAGTATTATTGCAAGGGAGACGGTGATACATTTCAATTCATATTGTCTATATTCTAACATATTTAGCAAGTTGTTGCATCCTTAAGAGATAATAATCAGATTTTATTACACCTGCACAAATAATTCACAAAATTTTAATTTGTCACAGTGCTATACCGTGACAAATTACTAAGTTATTTCAGAGCATCACCATTAGGCCTAATAACTGGCATGTCAAGTATCTTGAGGGCGCTAGTCTGCATCTTACTACAGCCTTTGAGCCAATCTTGATCAAATACCTGAAATGATAGGCCTTCCGGAATATCACCATCATCTGTCGATCGTAATTCTGGCAATCTATCAATAGTTTTTTTACCCTTTTTTTTAATCCGATTACAAAACTCTATGTCTCTATCCATTTTCAATACCAAATCATTAAATAACTGGGAGCGCCAGCGTAATCCCACTTTGCGGTAAACTTGACGGCCATTTTCCAGTACCTCCTCAGTATCTGAGCATACTCGAGGGTCATTGAATTGTGATGCTAGAATGGGAAATTTAGCCGTATCACACCATTCACGACGGCGCTCACAGGTCTGCACATAATCAAGTAGATCATCATCAGACTTGGTCCACAATGAAGAAGAGATACAGTAACTAACTCTTTGACGAATCTTTGCGAGCTTTTGATTCTCCTTCTTTTTTACCAAATACTCCGCATCCTTTTGAATAGACTTCCATTCTCTTTTCAAATAAGTGAAATATCGCTCCATTAAAGCCTCCACGACCCCATAGTTGTTATGATCCTTGTTCCAACAGTAGTGATGATACTCAGTGCTGACAAGTGCGAGACGGAATGTACGGTAAAACACCATAGACATCAGCTCGTTGAACGGATGTTGCCATGAGCTCTCCCAGTCCCAAGTGAATCGCTTTAGTCCTAGCTTGTGCAGCTCATTTTCGCAGTAGCTTTGGAAACCCTGAGACTGAACCTGTGTTGATGGCTCATTGAACACATCCTCGGGGACATATCCGAGATGACCAGCCACTTGAATTGCAATTTCACGCTCCTCTGTGCTGGGTGGTGCTGGTAGTGAGGAAAAATCCTTATCCCTAACTTTGAGTAGGAACAGGCAATGTGCGTGTACTGCTGATCTCATTCCATGGACATTCTCTGGAAGTTCTGCCTTCAGCCATTTTTGTTGCTCCTTCTGGCTTGCACGTTTCGCCACATTGTGAGCTTTGCGGGCCTGGTTCCTTTGCTGTCTGACCTCGGATTGTTCAAGCATACTCTGGGCGAGGCCCATCTGAGGATGGGTGAACTCACTATTTGATTGAGTGCCTTGCTCATGCGCTGTGAAATTGTCCCTCCTTGGTTCATCATTTCTTTCACTTTGAGTCGGAGACATGTTCTCATCCTCATCATCCACCATTGTTGCTCTTGATGTACTGGCATGACCCGTTCTTGGTTTGGAGGCATATGGATGATGACGTCCAGTGACTTTCTCTTTATGGACCAGAGGTGAAGACGCATAAAGTTCATCCCCTGCTATGCAAATCATCAGTTAACACATCAAAACATTAATGAAGACTGGTCATCCTCACGATCTTCAATTGGCTCCTGAGATCGGACTGACTTGCCTTTAGGTGCCATATCTAACCCATGAAACAAACATATCAAATTGTGAATAAGTTTCTACTCCAAAATTCAAATGACTTACTTTGATGAAGCGTCGATACTGGATTTCCCTCCGACAGACCGCTCCAAGATACATTTTCCAAAGGTCTTTTTCGTCGCCCCCCATCCACGCGCCTTTCATCACCCACATGAACCTGCGATCCTGATGGAATATTGAGGGTTGGCTGTTTACTTTGGCCAAAGGGATCCTGGGATGCGACTGGATTCCGACCGGGATTAAGGAGGAACTCACGTGGAAATTTTGATTGGGGATTAGCGTGTGAGGAGATTTGAGGTGTGCCTTCTGGCCCCTGAGACACATGAATTTGTGTATTAGTGGGATTCGGGGGAATTGGAGTGACGGAAATATTTGGGATCGACCAAGTGCTTGAAGTTGGAGCCTTTGGATTGCCCACATCAATGTTAAGACCTGATACATTCATTGAGGATGCGATAGGGGTTGTGAGAGGAATGTTGGGACTCAATGGTGACTGTGTTTGAACATATTCTATGCTAGATTCACTATTTGAGTCATGAACAGAACCTGAACGGGATTTATGTGACTTGAAAGATGACATAAGGGCCGAAAAAGTACACTAATATTTTTAACTAGATAAAACACCTCAGTATTATGATAAAATAGAGTGATATGAGATGAAATCTTTTCAAATTTAGAAAAGAGAAATTCTATGAATAGTTGGAACTAAGTGTTGTGTGGAAGTCAGATAAGACTCTTTTGAGGAGAATCCTCCCTGCCTCCTCTTGAGCTCCTCCGCTTTTGTCGGAAACCACCCTGCACGGCCTACCAGCATATAATGTGATATTTCCTTGATCTCAAAGGGGACCCATCATTCATAAGTAATCATATTCAGTACCATTTATGCCTCCCCATTGTCACATTTTGTGAATTATCCAAACTGCCCATATATGCATTGAAATTCCACAACATTGTACATCTGTAAAGGGGTATATTCATGAAGGATTTACCCACAAAAGAGACATCACCTTTTCCCGAAAGGCAAGACAATCCAAATCACATTCCAACTGATTCAAAGCCCGCCGCACTCAAACCAAATACCAAGACTTTAGCTGCACTCCAACCCCTTATGTAATAGAGTTATATAGTTATGTCTGTAATAAGGTTTAAACCATGTACGATGGCGTGCCAGCGTACATGGATTAAATGTTAATCCCCTCAATTCAATGGTAACACTTCACTAATGGAACCCCCTCAATGGTCAAACCCGCACTATCACAATGTGTAAATAAACTAGAATATGTATGAGCATTGAGCAGCATGGCATTTTACCCAATTAAACGCCTAACCAATTCCGCCATCCAGATGAGACATGTTAAACTTTATCCACTGCAGCTCATGCTCCATTACAAATGGGATAAATTCCTCAGCTGGCTCAAATCATTTCCCCCTTCATAAATAATCACTGAATTTTATTTCCAATTAATAACACTCCTAAAAACTTTCACATCAACCATAGATATTTATACACAAACCAACCGTACTCCCAATTCCTGCAACAATGACAACCCGGCCATATTCCTCAATGCGTATATGCATGTGTCAACACTGCTCAACTCAAACACACTCTTCCCCTGAGGGTGATAGGCAAGGAGTTGCCTTCACACCTTTCCAATATAAACAGCACATTAAAAAGCTCAAATCAACCATTGCACCCAAATCTCTTCCAAACATCCCTACTTCTGCATCAGGATCTGGGTGCCCACAAATTCTATTGGATCAAATCTTCCCAGCTGATTATTCATGTTTGACCAAAAGCACTTTCCCAACTCCAGCGGGTCTCAATTCAACTGCACAGAAACCATATAGTGGCAGTCAAACCCTTCCCCCACAAGACCTAGGAATGATAATATCTGCCATTCTATCATTAAGGTATAATTTACCCCGCAGGGCTTCACACATACTCAACCCCGCCCTGAACCTGCTGATCAAGTCCAGTATCTCAAGCTCAGCTGGTCCCCCCGCTCCTGCATTCCATATACCTCAAGATCTGAGTACCATATTTGAACATCTCCAATTGGAGCCAGTGATTCAGAACTATATATGTTGTCCTCAATGTTTCTCTCTTAATGGCCTTACTGAATCAGTCACAACTGACCAACCCCACTGTCAACGCCATAATGACCCAAATGATCATGATCCCCCTTGCACACAATCATTAGGCAAATTCATCTATTCATCTGAACCCCACACCCAAAACACAACCAACATGAAGCAAAAATTTATACCAACAAAACATTTCATTTATCAACCATTCAAAAATTGGCTTGCCAGATTTCTCCAGCGGGCTGGAATTATGGACATTCTGCATCAACATCAACAATCCCAAACTCCCGAAGATTCCCCAAAACGTGACGTCTGGGATGGATTGGTCTGGAGACGCTTCACTGGCACTAGAAATATCCATGACCCCCTATTCATGTCCATTCCTGGTGCATTGGCCTTCTCCATATATGTGGACTGGTTTAATGCACATGGAAAATCAACCCGGTTGGCTAGCATTGGACCTATCATGCTTATTTGTCTTAATCTCCCCCCAAGTGAAAGATTGAAGCCCGAGAATGTCTATGTTGCAGGAATCATCCCTGGTCCAAAGGAGCCAACTGCGCTTCAATTGAATTATCTATTAATGCCACTCATCAACGAGCTCAAAGAGCTATGGCAAGGTTACCATTTTGCACCCACCTCAACAGGTCCATCAGGATCCTTTATCCGTGTTGCCATCCTCACAGCCATTGCGGATGTGGTTGCCATGCGCAAGCTTACTGGATTTATTTCCCATTCAGGAAACCACTTTTGTAATTTTTGCACCATTCACAAAGCTCAAATTGAAGAAATTGGTCCTCAATTTCACTACACGCGCTCATACCAAAGTCATAAATCAACCATTGCCAAATGGCTTCGGGCAACCCCACAACAAAGACAAGCAATTTTCTCTGAGTATGGAGTGCGATATTCAATTTTGGAAGACCTTCCGTATTGGGATGCAACCAGAATGGTTAATCTTGACATAATGCATAATTTAATACTTGGAATTTTGAAGGATCATGCAACTTTCAAATTGTGCAATCCAGAGGCGAAATCAAAAATTTACTTCAGGTCCCGCAGGAAATCCAATGACACCAACAGTTCAGACTCAGATTCCAAGACCTCCAACAGCTCTCTTGATAAAATCACATTGAGAGAGGCCCGCTCCCTGAGAAGAGACGCAGCAAAAATAATAAATGAGCCACTCCCCACTACTTCCACCCGAAAAAACTACTTCCCAATGCCCACCCCTAACACAGAACATCCATCTAGTGGTTCTGCGGAGATTCCTTCATTTG
Source organism: Austropuccinia psidii (assembly GCA_023105745.1). Classification (NCBI taxonomy): domain Eukaryota; kingdom Fungi; phylum Basidiomycota; class Pucciniomycetes; order Pucciniales; family Sphaerophragmiaceae; genus Austropuccinia; species Austropuccinia psidii. The sequence goes on from JALGQZ010000014.1 coordinate 15,525,401, forward strand.
ATGCCGATTACATCCCCACTTCTGAAATACCCTCTGAATTGGATATCACTGCACTGAGTGATCACCAGATCAAGGGTGAGGCTCTTGAGCATCTCCGACAAATCATATCTGAGACCATGATTCCCTCATCTTGGACAAGAGTTCCCTGCAAAATGGGTTCCCCCTCTCATGGTAGCTTAAAAGCCGCTGAATGGGCTCTCTTATATAAGGTCTATATTCCATTTCTAATGCTCAGTCAACAGATGTCATTAGATGCACACCAATCTGCCAACACTCAAAGAAAAATGGGTCAGTCAGAAGAACTTGCAAATGAACTAGCCAAGAATACATTCCATTTGATTAGTGCTATCAACATTGCCACAAGCTGGACTGTTTCAATAGATGATGCCACTGCATTTGCTGAACATTGGAAAAAATTCCGCCTTTCCAATCAACACCTGTTCCCAAAACAGAAAAGTAAACCAAATCATCATTTTGCTGATCATATTCCCGAACTCTTCCAACGTTGGGGCCCAGCACAAGCCTCAGCCACATGGGGTTATGAGCGCTTGATTGGAGTATTTGCAAAGATGCCAACAAATAACAAGATATGTACGTCAATTAATAAGATCAATATATTCACATTGATTAAACACCTGAACTGAATAAGACTAACTTTTTGCAACTCTGAATAGATGATATAGATAAAACCTTACTTCAACATATCTGTCGATGTTCCAACCTTTCCGTTCTGCTGAAATCCCCATCTGTGCCATGTGAAATAAAACAGCTTTTCGAATCACAGCCACCTGCCGTGTTCAATCACCATAAATATAACAAGCCATCCCACCATGACCAACCAAATTATGATTGCCTGGTTGAGTACTTACAGACTTTTCATGCAACAAGGGAAATAGTTGATTGGATCAGCTTAGACACTACGGTGCAATCCACAAGTCCTCCCACTTCAAGGATTGTCTCACCTTGGTATTTTCCAGTTTCAAACATTAATATTGGGAACAATATATTTTCAACTGAATCCAAAAATATCAGCAACAGTGTGATATGTTTTCTGAGGGGCAACTCACGACAATTTGGTATTATTGATAGCATTTTCAAAGTCTCTGAGCCATCTAGCATACTGAACAATAACTTTCTGATTTTAAAAACTTTAAAGATTGATGTGAATTTCCTACCAGATTGGCCGTATCTCAATATTTATAAAGCTGTTGGTTTTGATGATGGACACTTGATTATATCAGAAGAAGAAATAGAAGGTAACTGTGGATTGTATGATAACAAAGCTCTGTCATGTGGACTGCTTGTAATGATAAAGCCGTTATTTCATGATATTTAGTCTACAAAAATGCAAATCTCTCAGATTCATTAGCAATTTTGCTAGTGAAATAATTGCCTCAAAATTTAGTGACAGAGACATGCCATTGTGACAAGCAAAGCCCATTATTTCACATTGCCACAAAGAACTTACTATTTTGACATTGGGTACAGTGTGAATAAGCCAAGTCCAATGATCAAATGACCCACACACTCACCCTTCACAGCATCCAAAATTTCTAACTGCGCCATCATCATGTTGGAAGCGGAATCGGCTTTTGCGTACCCACACCCGCATGTGCACCCGCACGCGCCAATGCACACGCCCACGCACCCGCCCCCACGCATGCACACGCACACTTCATGGATGACCTGGTGAAGTCAAACCCCCCGCCTACATCAAGACTGGCTGAAGGACATCTTTGATGTGTGTGTGTGCAAACAGGCGGGTCTGGTGTAATTTTTACCAATCATCGGACGGTTGTGGGATGATCAGGTGGTGAGGAATCTGAGTTGAAGGCACAGGGGAACCAATATTATTGGATGTCACAGGATTTGGTGTAAGACCAGAGTGTGACGTGTGCTTGACGTGAGCTCGACTTTTATCCTGCTTGACGTGAAGTCAATCGCCGACGATTGACACGAGATTCGCCCCGGTGAGACTTGGTCCTAGTGTCAACTCCCAATTTCAATAATATAAGAGTACCAAAGAAACTGAAAGATTCCTTTGCAGGACCATTCATGATAAAAGCACTACATAGACCTAATTCTGTGCAGTTGGAGCTCATAGGCAAACTAATGAATAAACACCCAACTTTCCCTGTAAGTCTGATAAAGCCTTACAGCTCAAATGAAAAGGAATTATTTCCACTAAGAAATAGCCTCTTTGGAAGAAGGAGATGAAAAGAAAATTTTGAAAGTCCTTAAATAAAGAAGGAAAAGAAATAGAAAAGAAAGAGGATACCTTTTAACGTATAGAAATCCAACTCAAGAAGATGGATGGATACTTGAGAAGGATATAACAAATGCTTATAAACTAATAGGAAGGCTCAGACATTAAAGAAAACCTAAAGAATAGAAAAATCAAGCATTATTGAGCTTCAAGAATAACAAAGTCTATTGAAGAGGTAGGATAGTGGTTGATACCCTAAATGACTATATCAGATGGTGGTACAATCTTTTTTGGTGGTAGGGAATGTGAGCCTTTCATATATGACCACATATCCAAAAAGGTCACAGCAAAATTTCTGTAATAATTATACTTATGATAATTATCTCAAAAATTAGTAAAATACCATAAATAAGTACAAAATCTGAATTAACTCAGAATCTAATGAATAAGCATGTCAAAAAAATTACACCATTAGATTCCTCATGGTAAAATACACATGTATGTTTTTATGGCATATCTGTAAAGTCAATATTTAATGAGTTATAAGTAATAATACCTTATAAAAAACATAAACCATTAATTATTTCAGAAACCAATGAAACAACATGTAGATTAGATTGTACCATTGGATTCCCCACAAAGCTCCACATATAAAACAATTATAAAGCTATTCTCTAAATTTAATACTTAAGGAATTAAGCTGAATATATGCACTTTTTTGGTCAATGCATATATTCATGGTTTTTAGCTAATATCTCTTGAAGTATGCAAGATAGAGAGTTAAACCAAAAATAAAGTCACCCCATAATTATTGTAAGGACACAGATATGAAATTTATTTTAAAAGTTATAAACAAGGTTAAAACTTGTAATGGTTTATTGATCAAAATCATTGAAGCTGTTGACCACTTTGTTGTGAAAGTGGTCCAAGCTTAAAAAAAGGAGACATTCAGATTCTACTAGCTCTTTTTTGAATAATGATGTAGGTTTTATCATAATATTCAAGGTATAAACCCTTGAAATCATGGTTTGAAGTTTAAAATATTAAATTTCAAAAGAAAAGATGAATTGCCAGAAAAATCATCAAAAATAGAGTTTTGATGATGTAATGAAATGCTCTTGGCACCTTAACAGCGACATGCCAAGCTAACATAATCCACTCTCAGAATAGCTTTAGCGTGTATAACATAAAGGTTATTAATGATCAAAGTTTAAGATTAAATTTGATCATTTATGATCACTCACTGTAATCTTATTTTATGTTTAACAGTCATATAAGTGATAAAACTGATGAATACTATTATATTATGATTAATACTAATAAAACCCACAAAACGTAGGCTTCTTCCAAGCCTATTATGTCATGAAACCTTGAGTTATTGTGATAACTCTAAATAATGGCGTCATAATGAGATAAGATGGTTTGATCATGATGTAATCATCACTAAATCTTAACATATTGATCATTTCTAGTAGAAATCATCATTACACATCTACTAGAAGCCTTCTGGACTCTAGAAGGGAGGTATCTACTATAAATAGAGCTCTTTTTACTCTATTTTCCCTTCATACTCATCAAAAACACTAAAATAATTAAATCAAAAAGGTAAATTCTTTACTCTTTATATATAAAACTTTTATACTATCAAAGACCAAAGATAATCTTTATTATAATCATCAATCTTGAGATTATTAAATCAAATATTTAATTGTTTTTGTTACAAAATCTCTTTAACTCAATTTCCATGTAAAAATTAAAGAATATATGTAATTTCTCTATTTTTATTTGTAAATACAGTTTACATAAATTTTATTTACATTATTTTGGAGTAAAAGCTTTCAAAATTATTATATTAAGTGTTAAAAGTAGGTTATTTTCTCTTTTATAATAATTTCTCTTCATTATTATTTTTAATAATTCTTATATTAATATAAGTAGTATTTATATTAATAAATAACTTTAATATTAGTAATATTATTGTTATTAATTGGTTTTTATTTATAAAAAAAACTTTTTACGCCTTTATTATTTGTTGATAACAATAATAAAGTGCTTTTAGACATATTAATATCTTATATTAATATATTTATTTATTATATTATTTTTTTATAATATAAATTAGATTACTATATTTATTTGATAATATAATTATTTTTACGCCATAATTATAATAATCCTTTATTATTATAATTAGTTTTTATCTTATTTATTTTATTTATAAAAATTACTATCCAAGCATAGAGAGGAAATATGACTGTTGTTCATAAATCTGGTAATATTCATAAAAATGCAGGTGGTCTTAGCACATGGGCTCTAGCAAATACTCCTGAAAATCCAGTATGGGTACCGCAGGAGGAGCACCATATAGGAGGGATATGTGTCACAGACATTGGCACGGAATTCTTTAACCAAGTTAAAGAAAGCTATAAAATGGATAAGAATTGCCATATCTTAAGCCAACTTCTGATGAAAGACTTCAAAGAACCATCACTTTCATCAAACTTTAATGAAATATGGAAAAAGGCATATGATGAAGCAAGATTCCACCTCCTTGATGGAATCCTCTATCATAGAACAAAAAACACATGTGTTATGTCCTTGACAGACAGAACTCTAATAAAAACTATTTGACATGAGTGTCATGATAGTGTTTCAGCTGGAGATCTCTCAGAAGATAGAACACTAGAGAGGGTGCAAACCTGCTCTTGGTGGCCAAATTGGAAGAAAGATGTTGCAGAATACTGCCAAACCTGTGACAGATGTCAAAAAGCCAACAGAGCCACAGGAAAGAAATTTGGAATGATGATCCAAATCCAAAAACCAAAATACCCTTGGGAAATAGTTCATATGGATTGGGTAACAGAATTACCCCCAGGAGGAGACAGAAGTTATAATGCATGCCTAGTGTTAGTTGACAGGTATAGAAAAAATCCTATGTTGCTACCATGTCACAGAGATCACACAGCTATGGACACAGCCATAATGATATGGAATAAAGTCATTAGCCACACAGGCTTATTCCAAAATATCATAAGTGACAGAGAAACAAAGTTCACTTCAGCATTATGGACAAACCTTCATAACTTGTTTGGGACAAGATTGTCATTCTCAACAGCTTACCATCCTCAAACTGATGGCTTAGCAGAAAGAATGATACAAACCACGGAGAACATGATAAGAAGATTCTGTGGTTATGGACTGGAATTTAAAGATTCTGATGGTTTTACCCATGATTGGTGTACATTAATACCAGCTCTTGAACTAGCATATAAAACATAAATCCATTCTTCTACTGGCGAAACACCAGAAATTCTAGAAAAAGGTTGTAATCCAAGACTTCCTTATGATACCCTCAAAAAGGACTTAGTGGATATACATCCAACAGCAAGCAGTTTTGAAATAATGCTTTACAAAGAAATACACCATGCAAACGGATGTATCCAAGATTCTTTCAAAAATGCAAAAGAAAGATGGGATAAAAGTCATAAACCACCTGACTTCAGAATAGGAGACTTGGTCCTAGTGTCAACTCCCAATTTCAATGATATAAGAGTACCAAAGAAACTGAAAGATTCCTTTGCAGGACCATTCATGATAAAAGCACTACATAGACCTAATTCTGTGCAATTGGAGCTCATAGGCAAACTAATGAATAAACACCCAACTTTCCCTGTAAGTCTGATAAAGCCTTACAGCTCAAATGAAAAGGAATTATTTCCACTAAGAAATAGCCTCTTTGGAAGAAGGAGATGAAAAGAAAATTTTGAAAGTCCTTAAATAAAGAAGGAAAAGAAATAGAAAAGAAAGAGAATACCTTTTAATGTATAGAAATCCAACTCAAGAAGATGGATGGCTACTTGAGAAGGATATAACAAATGCTTATAAACTAATAGGAAGGCTCAGACATTAAAGAAAACCTAAAGAATAGAAAAATCAAGCATTATTGAGCTTCAAGAATAACAAAGTCTATTGAAGAGGTAGGATAGTGGTTGATACCCTAAATGACTATATCAGATGGTGGTACAATCTTTTTTGGTGGTAGGGAATGTGAGCCTTTCATATATGACCACATATCCAAAAAGGTCACAGCAAAATTTCTGTAATAATTATACTTATGATAATTATCTCAAAAATTAGTAAAATACCATAAATAAGTACAAAATCTGAATTAACTCAGAATCTAATGAATAAGCATGTCAAAAAAAATCACACCATTAGATTCCTCATGGTAAAATACACATATATGTTTTTATGGCATATCTGTAAAGTCAATATTTAATGAGTTATAAGTAATAATACCTTATAAAAAAAATAAACCATTAATTATTTCAGAAACCAATGAAACAACATGTAAATTAGATTGTACCATTGGATTCCCCACAAAGCTCCACATATAAGACAATTATAAAGCTATTCTCTAAATTTAATACTTAAGGAATTAAGCTGAATATATGCACTTTTTTGGTCAATGCATATATTCATGGTATTTAGCTAATATCTCTTGAAGTATGCAAGATAGAGGGTTAAACCAAAAATAAAGTCACCCCATAATTATTGTAAGGACACAGATATGAAATTTATTTTAAAAGTTATAAACAAGGTTAAAACTTGTAATGGTTTATTGATCAAAATCATTGAAGCTGTTGACCACTTTGTTGTGAAAGTGGTCCAAGCTTAAAAAAAGGAGACATTCAGATTCTACTAGCTCATTTTTGAATAATGATGTAGGTTTTATCATAATATTCAAGGTATAAACCCTTGAAATCATGGTTTGAAGTTTAAAATATTAAATTTCAAAAGAAAAGATGAATTGCCAGAAAAATCATCAAAAATAGAGTTTTGATGATGTAATGAAATGCTCTTGGCACTTTAACAGCGACATGCCAAGCTAGCATAATCCACTCTCAGAATAGCTTTAGCGTGTATAACGTAAAGGTTATTAATGATCAAAGTTTAAGATTAAATTTGATCATTTATGATCACTCACTGTAATCTTATTTTATGTTTAACAGTCATATAAGTGATAAAACTTATGAATACTATTATATTATGATTAATACTAATAAAACCCACAAAACTTAGGCTTCTTCCAAGCCTATTATGTCATGAAACCTTGAGTTATTGTGATAACTCTAAATAATGGCGTCATAATGAGATAAGATGGTTTGATCATGATGTAATCATCACTAAATCTTAACATATTGATCATTTCTAGTAGAAATCATCATCACACATCTACTAGAAGCCTTCTGGACTCTAGAAGGGAGGTATCTACTATAAATAGAGCTCTTTTTACTCTATTTTCCCTTCATACTCATCAAAAACACTAAAATAATTAAATCAAAAAGGTAAATTCTTTACTCTTTATATATAAAACTTTTATACTATCAAAGACCAAAGATAATCTTTATTATAATCATCAATCTTGAGATTATTAAATCAAATATTTAATTGTTTTTGTTACAAAATCTCTTTAACTCAATTTCCACGTAAAAATTAAAGAATATATGTAATTTCTCTATTTTTATTTGTAAATACAGTTTACATAAATTTTATTTACATTATTTTGGAGTAAAAGCTTTCAAAATTATTATATTAAGTGTTAAAAGTAGGTTATTTTCTCTTTTATAATAATTTCTCTTCATTATTATTTTTAATAATTCTTATATTAATATAAGTAGTATTTATATTAATAAATAACTTTAATATTAGTAATATTATTGTTATTAATTGGTTTTTATTTATAAAAAAAACTTTTTACGCCTTTATTATTTGTTGATAACAATAATAAAGTGCTTTTAGACATATTAATTATCTTATATTAATATATTTATTTATTATATTATTTTTTTATAATATAAATTAGATTACTATATTTATTTGATAATATCATTATTTTTACGCCATAATTATAATTGTCATTTATTATTATAATTAGTTTTTATCTTATTTATTTTATTCATAAGGACATTCATAGTAAAATAAGTAAAATATTAGTAATTTTTACTTATTGTTTCGCAGTCAAACCTTATATAACTGGTGTATACAAGTATTTTATTATGAACACTCATAAAATTCACAAATATTAGACTTCTTTGAAGGCTATGATGGCAGTAACCTTAGAATTACAGTGATAACTCTAAATAATGGCATAATAATGAGATAAGATGGTTTAATTATGATGTAATCATTACTAAACCTTAAAATACTGATTCATTCCAGTTGCTCAAATCATTATATGTCTACTTGAAGCCTTATGGACTCTAGGACAGAGTTCTTTACTATATATAGAGCCCTTTTTACCTCTATTACCCCCTCAGACACATCAAAAACATGAAAATATTAAAACCATAGGTCAAAGCTTTATTCTTTTTATATTATTCTATTATATTATTGAAGATTCAAGCTTCTATTCATGATAATCATCAAGTTTAATTTCATTATATCAACATTTAATTGTTTTTGTTAAATTTCTCTCTAAAATATTCAATTCCACATAAAATGAATAATATTTGTGATTTGTTTTATTTGTAGTTGTAAATAAAATTTGAATAAGTTGTATTTTTATTATTAGGCCTAAACATATAACAAATATTATATTAAGCATTAGAAGGAATTTTTCTTCTCTTTTTATAATAATTTTTCTTTATTATTATTTTTAAGAATTATTTCATTAATATCAATAGTATTTATATTACATTTAAGCTTTGAAATTGGTAAGATTATTGTTATAAATTGTTTTTTTATTCTTAATTAACAATTTTTGTATGAATTTACTATTTTTTGGTATCAATAATAAATTTCCATCAATATATTAACCATTTAATATGAATGCATTTATTTTTATTATATTGTTTCATTCATTTAAATAATATGAATATTTTTATGCCATATTAATATCTGTTTATTATTATAGCTATTATTTATCTTATGAATTACTATAACAAGACAATCAGAGTACAATAAGTGAAATTTTAGTGATATTTAATTAATTTTCATAGTCAAACCTTACAGTGGAAAATGAAGCTTGTAATGAAAATGAATAATAATGTTGAGATCTGTGATCTCTCCCAGTCTGTGAGCAACCAAATCTCTTCACTTTTGGTGAAAATCTAATTTAAAAGAACTTAAGGGCACATCCGAAGTACTGTGCCGTGCAAATAAGATCATGTGTACCTCTTATACCAAGCACGCTCTGAGATTGAATGAGGGAACTTTGGTATTGCTATCAATTTTTAGATTAAAATAACTTCATTGTACAAAAAACACCTCCTCAATAAATTAGTTGTTTGTTTTACCTCTGACTGGTTCTCCAAGTCATCGTGATTACTGATATTCAACATCTAGTGTTTTATTACTGAGTTATTACACATAAATACTCAAATTATTCCTAATTCTGTATTAGTTTGCTTCATATCGTTAGGTCGGTTCTTCATTATTTTCTGGGTTACTTTCACTCTACTAACTCACCCATATTAGCTATTGTGTTAGGAGTTGTGATCTGTGTTGTGATAGACTTTTTAGACGTATTAGTACTGTCGTTCACTCATAGGTACTTAATAATTATCAGTTTAATATATCTTGTTTCAGATTGTATCATTACATTAATACCATACTCTTAGTTTGCTGAAATCTTACAGATTTACAGCATTGAGAAGCTCTAAAATCATCATCAACAATGGTGAACAATTACGCCTGAAAAATTGGAGAATAACATCAATCACGTATCTATCTTAGATGGTCAGAACTTCTCTCTTTGGAGCATCTTAATTGATGTAGTGTGGATTGCGGGAGGTATGAAGCTCAGACCTATCCCTAACAACTGATCCGTCTACTATCAATAGCTGGAATAAGCTCAATGTAGAGGCAGTGCAGCTCATTCTCAGTAGATTGAACCTTTAGATAATATTCACTTTAGTTAACGCTAACACAGTTAAGAACGCTAAACTATTATGGACCAAAAAACATTAAACATTTGCCTCACAAACTGTCATGGACAGGGGGAGAACTTGGGTTAGATGGGAATGCCTTTGCTTCAATGGAAAAAATGAAGATTATTTTGAAGAATGCCTAAAAATACTTTTCAACATTGCAGGAATCAGAATAGCGATTCCTCCTGATATTATAGCCTATGCTATTCTCGGAAGGATAAGCAGAGATAGCAATACCTATGACCATGTCATAGATTCGATGGTACTCACCATGAATTCATTGATTAACCCCCAACTAGTCCTAGACAAAATTTCAGAACGCCTAAAACACAAAAACACCAAAGACACTTTCCAAAAAGGTATTAAGCCAGAGAAAATGGACAGCTCAGCATTCCTCACCAATTCCACCGATTATCCATAAAAATTGACCTATGTTTGCCGCGACGAGAAACATAATCCAAAGAACACCATGCAAAAACCAGAAAATGGCTAGGCCAAGAATCCTGATTTACTTCCTCCTCCTGGAAATAAAAACAAAAAAATTTATCAGAAGCTGAAACCCACCAAACTGGCCTTGAAGCTTTATTAACTCATCAATATCCATCTCTTACCTCCTAATCCTCCTTAGTAATTTATTGTGGTTCTACTCATAATATTTTTAGCAATAAAAATATCTTCATTAAATTTGTTCTCACACCTGAGGAGAGAATTGCCACAAGTGATCCTAAAAGCAGCTTAAAATTTAAAGGTTGAGGCACTGTTAAAATAAAAATAATCAATGAATCACTGACATTAAATTACTGCCTCTATGTCCCAAATATAACCAAGAATCTGGACAATTTATTGACTATATGCTCCAAATCTGTCACCATCATTAAAAACGGAACAACCTTTCAACTACTAAATGACGCCCAAGTACTGTTGAAAGGAAAAATAATGAATAAATTGATGACTGTAACCTTCAATCACCCAAGAACTCTTTTATTGAAAATATCTACCAACTATAAATGCCATCAGAGATTAGGACACCCAGAAAATCAAGTATTGAAGCTGTTAGGATTGAAATTGCTCAATGAGACGCCATGTGATGTATGCGTAAATGGGAAAATTACTTGTCTCCCATTTAAAAGTCACTTTTTCAAAACAACCAAACCTTTGGATTGCTTACACATGGACCTTATTGGACCAATTTCACCACCATCAATTTCTGGTCATCACTAAATTTTGACTATAATAGACCAGCATACTTCTTAAAAGATCACCTGCTTCTTAAAGAACAAGTCTGAAACCTACAATGAATTTTTGAAGCAACAAAAAATGATTCAAAACACTCACCAGAAAAAAATAAAGAAAATGGGGACAGACGGGGTGGAGAGTTTATAAATCAGCAATTCAAAGACCTGGCCAAACAACAAGGGTTCACTCACATTGTAGCTCCACCGTACACTCCAGAGGATAACAGAATAGCAGAGAGAGAGAAAAAGGACCATTCTGGATAAATCCCGATTCTTACTGCTTAGCTCCCATCTTCCAAATCGGTATTGGGCTGAAGCCATCAATACCGCAACTTACCTCACCAACATATTACCTACACCGTCAAAAAAATCTATCACCTTATTTCTTGTGGAAAAATTGATTTCCCAAGATTAAAAATATTTGAGCCTTTGGGTACAAGATAATCTTCCTGATTCCTAAACAGAAGAGATCCTAGAATCTAGGAACCTTTGGAGAAGAAGGAGTGCTGTTTGGCTTTAAGAAAAATCCTCTTCCTACAGAATACCCAAATGAAGCAATGGAAAAGTATACAGAAGTAGACATTTTTTATTTGTTGAAAATAATACCTATGCTAAAGAGTGATAAAGAAGCTAAAATACCTCTCTTGACACCTATTTGGGACAATTCTGAAGATGCATTTTTGGACTTTCAAGAAGAGATTAATGAAGAAAAAACTCACCAGGAAAAAAGCTTGATCTTAAATGAAGAAGATGAATATAGTAATGACAATAAGCATTCCAGTTTAGAAAGCTGTCTAACTTTATCTGTCAGAAAAATCAAGGTCATTGGACCTCAACATACCACATTAATTAACCCTGACATAAGAGAAGAAAACATCCTACCCTATGCCAGATGACCAGCAGCTCTCCTGACAGAAACTGATCCCCTGACTTATAACAAGGCAATCAAGTCAAATAATTGCAAATACCAAATAAAGGCAATAAAAAGGAACTCCAAACCATGATTGATTCCAATGTCTGGGAAGAAGTTTCCATTAAAGATATTTAAATATTTATAGGAACCACATGGGTATTCAAAACAAAAAGAGATGAACTCAATCACATCATTAAGGACAAGGCATGTCTCTGTGCTAAAGTATTTTCTCAAATTCAAGAAAACGACTACTCAAAAACATTTCCTCCAACTGGTTGGTTGAACTCCCTTAGAACCCTGATATCCCATGCTTCCAAAAACAAACTAAGAATTGAACAATTAGATATAAAGAGTGAATTTCTTAATGCACCACTAGAGGAAGATGTTTATTTGGAAATTGCTCAAGGTTTTGAAAGAGATAAGAGGAATGTCTGTATTAAGCTCAAGGAAGAAATCTATGGCCTCAAACAAGCACCTCTGGCTTGGTATTGTTGCCTCTCTTCGTGGTTGGGAAATTTTTGCTTCAGCATCTCCAAGGATGAATCATGTGTCTTCTACCTTAAAAGCAATGAGCCAATATGTCTTTTTCTACATGTGGATGATATAGGTATTTTTGGAAAAAACCTGATGGGTTTCAAAAATGCAATTGAAAGTGAATTTTGGACAAAGCTCTTGGGTTCAGCTGAACTCATGTTGGGAATAAAAGTAGTTAATAAACCAAAAACTATCACTTGAACTCAAAGCCACTATATTGACTCACTACTTGAAAGCTATGGTATGACCAACTGCAAGAACACAGAAACACCACTCATCCCTAATAGTCATCTTAAACCTGCCTCGAGAACAGAACAGGAGGAGTTCTTGTCCTTGAAAATGAATTAGCAAAGTTCTGTAGGAAATCTGAGCTACCTAAGCACAGCAAATAGACCTGATTTATCTTCCTCTGTGAGCACCTTATCCCAGTTTTTGGAAGAACCAGGCATACTTTATTGGAAAGCCTTTCTAAATGTTCTCAAATACTTAAAAGGACCCAATCATGTTGGATTAATGTACAAAAGGAATGTTGAAAAACCACCGGTCACATACTCTGATTCTGACTGGGGAAACTGTAGAGTAACTAGACAATCCACCACAGGATATCTTATCTTATTGCATAACAACCTCATCATCTGGAAGACAAAAAAACAACCCACCATTTTACCATCCTCTGCCAAATCAGAGTATAAATTGCTGACAGACCTCACCAGTGAGCTACTTTGGTTCAAGAAATTCATTCAAGAAATTAACATTCTAACTATGACAAAGTCAATTCAGGCGCATGAATACAACCAAGGCTGCATAGATACCACCAATAGTTACTGTGACACAAATACACATTGTATGAAACACATAGATATTCAACTACACTTGTTTGATAAATGGGAAGAGAAGATGTGATTAGGCTCGTTTATACACCAACAACAAAAATGCGGGCTGACTTTGTCACTAAGTAAATTAATAGAGCTATTAATTAATTAAGGTTTCTCCAGATGAAATACAAGGGGGGTGTTGAGATATGTGATCTCTCCCAGTCTGTGAGCAACTAAATATCTCCGCTTTTGGTGAACAACCAATTTGTGAGGACTTAAGGGAAAATCCAATAGTACTTTGCCATGGAAATAAGATTATGTGTAACTCTTATAAGGAGAATGATCTGAAATTGAATGAGGGAGCTTTGATATTGCTATCAATCTTTAGATTAAAATAGCTTCATCGTACAAAAACACCTCCTCAAGAAATTAGTTGTTTGTTTTACCTCTGACTGTTTCTACCAGTCATTGCAATTCCTGATATTCAACATCTAGTGTTTTACTACTGAGTTATTACAGATAAATACTCAGATTATTCTTAATTTTGTATCAGTTTTCTTCATAGTGTTAAATTGGTTCTTCATTATTCTGTGTGTTACTTTCACTCTACTAGCTCACCCATCTTAACTATTGTGTTAGGAGTTGTGATCTGGGTTGTGATAGACTTGTTAGACTTATTAGTACTGTTGTTCACCATTAGGTACTTAATAATTCTCAGTTTACTATATCTTGTCTCAGATTGTATCATTACGTTAATACCATACTTTTAGTTTGCTTAAATTTTAAAAATAAAGCACTTTAGTTTTCATCAATCCTTAATATTTGCACTTAGAATTTTTTTTCAAACCCAATGACTTGATATGATACCCTTTTTTTGGTGTGGTTGCTTTTTCTCAACACAAGTTTTTCTTAATTGATGAAAGTTCCATGGCATCATGAATGCATTTTTACTTATTTTATTATGCAGGATTACCAACCCCTTATCTTTTGGTCATAAGAGAGATTTGAAGAGTAAATAATTCATGATGAAGTATATACAAGAAATGTGGTTTAAAATAAATAAAATATAAAAATGAATATTCAGTAATGCTGATTTGAATAAGAATTTCACATTGAAACAGTGATCTTTTTAAAAAATTGTCTGTTATTGAGTGATTATTTTAAAAGGCATTATCCTTATAGCTTACTATAATATATAATTTTGGTAAAAAATGAGATTCAGTACATTTTATCTTCCAAATAGCTTATATTATTTGTAAGGTTTGACTAAGAAACAATAAGTAAAAATTACTAATATTTTACTTATTGTACTACGAATGTCCTTATGAATGAAATAAATAAGATAAAAATAATTATAATAATAAAGAATTATTATAATTATGGCGTAAAAATAATTATATTATTAATAAAAATATAATAATATAATTTATATTATAAAATATAAGATAATAAAATAAATGTATTAATATAGAATAATTAATATATTTAAAAGCACTTTATTATTGTTACAAACAAATAATAAAGGCATAAAAAATTGTTTTTTATTAATTAAAAGCAATTAATAACAATAATATTACTAATATTAAAGTTATAAATTAATATAAATACTATTTATATTAATTAAAGAATTATTAAAAGAATAATATAGAGAAAATTATTAATATAAGAGAAAATAACCTACTTTTAACACTTAATATAATAATTTTGCGATATTTTACGCCAAATAATGTAAATACAACTTATACAAATTGTATTTACAATAAAAAATAGAGAAATTACAAATATTCTTGATTTTTTACGTGGAAATGAGTTTTTAGAGAGATGTTTAACAAAAACAGTTAAACAAATAATTCAATCACGTCAAAATTGATGATTATAATAAAGATGAACTTTGGTCTTTAATAATATAAAGGTTTTAAATATAAAGAATAAAGATATTACCTTTTTGTTTGTATTTATTTAATGTTTTTGATGCGTTTGAGGGGAAAACAGACTAAAAAGAGCTCTATTTATAGTAAATACCTCCCTCCTAGAGTCCAACAGGCTTCTAGTAGACGGGTACTGATCATATCCACTGGAATTGATCAATACTTTAAGGTTTGGTGATGATTACATCATGATCAAACCTCATTACATCACTATTACGCCATTATTTAGAGTTATCACTATAACTCTAAGTCTGATGACGTCAAAGGCTTGGCAGAACCCCAAATTTCGTAGATTTTATTAGTTTTAATCATAAAATAATAGTATTCACCAATTTTAACACTTATATGACTGTTAAACTTAATTTAAGGTTACAGTGTGTGATCATAAATGATCAAATTGAGCTCAAACTTTGATCCTTAATAGCTTTTGAGATTTAGACGCTACAGCAATTTAGAGAGTGAATTCTGATAGCTTGGCATAACCGTATTATGCTTCCAAGAGTATTTCACTACATCATCAAAACTCTATTTTTGATGATTTTTCTTGTAACTCATCTTTTCTGTCAAAATTTAATATTTTAAACTTCAAACCATGATTTCAAGGGGTTATACCTTGAATATTATAATAAAAAATACATCATTCTTCACGAATGAACTATTAGAATCTAACTCTCTACTTTTTTTTAAGTTTGGACCACTTTCACAACAAAGTGGTCAACAGCTCTATTGATTTTAATCAATAATTCCTTACAGGGTTTAACCTTGTTTATAACTTTCGAAATAAACTTCATATCTGTGTTTCTAAAGTAGCTACGTGATGACTTTATTTTTGGTTCATTACTCTATCATGTATATTTCAAGAGATATTAGCTAAAATCCTTGAATATATGCATTGACCAAAAAAGTGCATATATTCAGGTTAATTCCTTGAGTATTGGTTTTGAAGCTTAGCTTATTAATTGTTTTATGTGTGGATTTGTATGGAGAATCCAATGGTAACATTTATTGTACATGTTGCTTCATTAGTGTTTGAAATAAATAATGATTTGTGGTTTTTATAAGGTATTATTACTTATAACTTATTAAATATTGACTTTACAGATATGCCATAAAAATGGTATATGTGTATTTTACCATGGGGAATCCAATGGTGTAATTTATTTTGATTGTTTGTTCATTGGTTTTTAAGTTCAACCAAATTTTGTACCAATTTATGGTATTTTTATAGTTTTTAAGGTACTTATAATTATATAAAATATTTCTTGTGACCTTTTTGGGTATGTGGTCATATCTCAAAGGTTCACATTCCCTACCACCAAAAAGGATTGTACCACAATCTGATATGTGTAATTAGGGTATCATCCACTGTCCTACCTCTTCAATAGACTTTATTAGTCTTGAAGCTCAATAATGCTTAACTTTTCTATTTTTCAGGCTTCCTTTCATGTCTGAACCTTCTTAGTAGTTTATCAGAATTTGTTATATATTTCTCAAGTAGCCATTCTTCTTCTTGAGTTGGATTTCTATACCTTACAAGGTATTCCCTTTCTTTTTTGTTTCTTGTCCTTCTTTCTTTAAGGACTTTTACTATTTTCTTTTCCTCTCCTTCTTCCAAGGGGGGAATTCAAGTGGGGGTTTATTTCTTAGTGGAAATAACTCCTTGTCACTTGAACTGTAAGGTTTTATCAGACTTACAGGGAAAGCTGGGTGTTTGTTCATTAGTTCACCTGTGAGTTCCAATTGCACAGCATTGGGTCCATGAAGTGCTTTTATCATAAATGGTCCTGCAAAGGAATCTTTCAATTTCTTTGGACCTTTTATGTTATTGAAATTAAGGGTTGATACTAGGACTAGGTCTCCTATTTTGAAGTCAGGTGGCTTATGACTTTTATCCCATCTTTCTTTTGCATATTTGAAAGAGTCTTGCATACATCTGTTTGCATGATGTCTTGCTTTGTCAAGCATTATCTTAAAGCTGTTTGCTGTTGGGTGTATATCCACTAAGTCCTTTTTGAGGGTGTCATAAGGAAGTCCTGGATTCCAACGTTTCTCTAGCATTGCTGGTGTTATACCAGTAGAAGAATGGATTGATGTCTTATATTCCAGTTCAAGAGCTGGTATTAGTGTACACCAATCATGGGTAAAACCATC
Organism: Austropuccinia psidii; assembly: GCA_023105745.1. NCBI lineage: Eukaryota > Fungi > Basidiomycota > Pucciniomycetes > Pucciniales > Sphaerophragmiaceae > Austropuccinia > Austropuccinia psidii. The sequence goes on from JALGQZ010000014.1 coordinate 15,543,114, forward strand.
AGAATATTTGAATTCTAGCCCATAAGCACAGAATCTTCTGATCATGTCCTCTAGGGTCTGTATCATTCTTTCTGCTAAGCCATCAGTTTGAGGATGGTAAGCTTTTGAGAATGATAACTTTGTCCCAAACAAGTTATGGAGATTTGTCCATAATGCTGAAGTGAACTTTGGGTCTCTGTCACTTATAATATTTTGGAATACGCCTGTATGGCTGATAACTTTATTCCATATCATTATGGCTGTGTCCATAGCTTTGTCATCTTTATGACATGGTAGGAACATGGGAGTTTTGCTATACCTGTCAACCAATACTAGGCATGCATTATAGCTTCTGTCTCCTCCTGGAGGTAATAATGTTACTCAATCCATATGAACTATTTCCCAAGGGTATTTTGGTTCTTGGATTTGGATCATCATTCCAAATTTCTTTCCTGTGGCTCTGTTGGCGTTTTGACATCTGTCACAGGTTTGGCAGTATTCTATAACATCTTTCTTCCAATTTGGCCACCAAGAGCAGGTTTTTACCATCTCTAGTGTTCTGTCTTCTGAAAGGTTTCCAGCTGCAACACTATCATGACACTCATGTAGAATAGTGTTTATCAGGATTCTATCTGTCAAGGCCATAACACATGTGTGTTTTGTTCTATGGTAAAGGATTCCATCAAGGAGGTGGAATCTTCCTTCATCATATGCCTTTTTCCATATTTCATCTAGTTTTGATGAAAGTGATGGGTCTTTGCAGTCTTTCATTAGAAGTTGGCTTAAGATATGGCAATTTTTGTTCATCTTATAGCTTTCTTTAACTTGGTTAAAGAATTCTGTGCCAATGTCTGTGACACATATTCCTTCTATATGGTGTTCTTCTTGTGGTACCCATGCTGGATTGTCAGGGGTATTTGCTAGAGTCCATCTGCTAAGACCATCTGCATTTTTGTGGATATTACCAGATTTATGAACAATAGTCATATTTCCTCTATATTCTTGGATAGCAATTTGCCATCTCAGCATATGTCTATTTGGAGTCTTCATATTTAATAGAGATTTTACAGCATTACAGTCTGTAATCACATCAAACACTGTGCCATCCAAATAATAATGTAATTTTTCTAAAGCCCACACTAAGCAGAGGCATTCCATTTGGCTTGGTCCATATCTTTCTTCTGTTGGCTTTATCTGTCTTGAAATAAAACAGATTGGTCCTTCCACTGGTTTATCATTGATGATTTGTGTCTGGTGTAGTGCAGCACCCAGTCCTTCTCCACAAGCATCAATGTACAGCTTGAAGGGTAGTTTCCAATCTGGCATTAGAAGAAATGGGGCATTTGTTAAGGAATTTTTCAATTCCTCATATGCCTTGACTCTTTCTTCTGTCATTTGATAGACTGTTTGTTGGTCACATAGCTTATACAAGGATTTAGCAATTTTTGCAAAGTCCTTTATATGCTGTCTATAGTAACCAGCAAATCCTAGAAATGATTGCATTTCTTTTTTGGTTTGGGGCATTGGTTTAAGTAGTACTGCTGCTACTTTATTCTTGTCTATGCCTAGACTAAGTCCAGATACCACATGTCCTAGTGCTTTCAATTCACTGTATGCAAAATGACACTTTTTCAAGGAAATTTTCATATTCACTTGCACTATTTTTTTTAGTACCCTTTCTAGTCTTGTAAGGTGACTTTCCCAAGTTTCTGAGCAAACTATCATATCATCAATATAGATGAGTAACCATCCTTCTGATAATTCTTCAGGAAATATGGTATTCATAATTCTTTGATAATGGGAAGGTGCATTTTTGATGCCAAATGGCATTCTTAAGTATTCAAAAATTCCACAGTGGACTATTATCCTTAGTAGCTTTTGGCCATTGTCTGTTAAGACATTTTGAGCAAAACCCTTTAAGGCATCCATGGCTGTGATGAACTTAGCCTGTGACAGTTGTGTCAATGTATCATGGATCCTAGGTATTGGATACCTGTCTGGAATGGTATAGGTGTTCAGGGCTCTGAAGTCTCCTACCATCCTTGATTTTCCATTATGCCAAGTTATAATGACAGGTGTAGTGACTTCTACCTGTTCATTATGTCCTACCTTTCTTAATACTCCAAGGTCCATTAATTCTTTAATGTGTACCTCTAAGGCTTCTCTAGCCCTTGAACTAGCTGGGTAAGCAGGTCTTCTTAATAGAGGTGGGTAAGGGTTTTCCACATTAAGAATTATATCCACTTCATGTCCAATTATGGCACCTAGTGGCTCTTTGTCAGTTGCAAAGGCATTTTTATACTTAAATAAGAGGTCAATCAATTTTTCTTTCATTTTATCTGTTAATTCTTGATTGAATTCTGCCTCTTTAAGTTGTTCAGATATAAAAAGTTCCTTTTCTGGAATTTTTTCTTAATTCTTAATAACTGTGATTTGTTTTTTGTTATTTAAGAAGCCAAACTTTTGTCTTTTGTTGTCTCCTATGGTAAACTATCTATCCTTTTGGTTGGAGATATCCAATGCATAGCTTTTCAAAAATTTGTCAAATTTTAAGGGTCATCGAATATTCAATATCGAATTTCTGTCATGACCAAATATTCAGAATCGAATTTCACCTACCTTCAAATATTCAAAATCGAATGTTTGAATATTCAAATATTCGGAAGTGAATTTTGAATTTTCATGGACACCTTCATTTATATATAATTAGCCCTTTTGGGCCTTTGGTAAAACCATAAAAACCCATTTGCCATAAATTATTAAATACACATAAAAAAACACTATGGGCTCCTTGTTTATGAAATAAATGGAATTCTTATTCCATAACACAATTTATGGTATTTTTAATTCCCTTCAAGCCATTAATTTTATGTATGCGTTTTTATTCCATTAATTTCATTTATATTATTGATGATACCATTAATATTACTTATGAAATTGTTGAGGCTATTCATGTTACTCATGGAATTGCTGATGCTATTCATACCATTTTTACGGCATTTTTCATGAAATTCATGTGATTTATGGCATTTTAACAATCATTCAACCCAAGAAGTTTCAAAAAAATATAGGCTTCTTGTTTTTGATTCTTAAGATTGAATGGATTTTTTAAAAATAATGATGATTATTTATTTCAAAAATATACTTCAAACAGAAAGCATTTTTTATTTCAAAAATAGAATTCAAACAGGAAGTATTATTTATTTCAAAAATAGAATTGTGATTTTTGGTCAGAAATCACTTATATCATTTGAATTTTAATTAGAGCAATTGCTAAATAATAATGTTCTGATTAATAGATTGAATTTAAAATCACTATAATAATAAGAAAAAATATTTTAATTTGCATAATTCTGGGATTTATTAAATTTTTTGATTTCAAGAGAAATTCATTTAACAAGTAAAAATAATAAATGGAATTATTGAAGATTATAATACCAAGCATACATACCTTCATAAATTCCATTATTTAACCAAGAACGTAAACACATATTGGCCTCCACAGAATCACAGGAAAATGATGTGCGTTTGTTAGTAATCAAGTTTCCACCTTCTGAAAATACACGCTCACTAGGTGCTGAGGTTGCAGGTATTCCAAGGTAGTCTCTTGCAATTTTGGATAATATCGGAAACCTATTTTCGTGGCTCTTCCACCATTCAAGAATACATATTGAATAATGTGGTGAATCAGTTTGTAAATATTCAAGAATTTCATTAGTTTTATTTTTTTGGTTGGAACATTCTTTCTTCAAAAGGATGCAATTGCTTCAGATTAGTCGGAACTGTTTCAGAAACCTGAGGTTCTTGTGGAAAGTTGATTGTGTATTCAGAAGAATATTCAGCATATACTTCTTTGAGATGTTTGAGTGCTTCGTCCTTATATCTTATTGGATTGGTATCACTGTTTCTTTCATCTTCTTGCAACAAATCATGCTGAGTAAACCATATAAGCTTGAATCGTGGGTCAAGAATCAAGCACATAGCACAGGAATTTGATCTAATATTGTAATAACTTTCAAGCTTTGAATATGCTTGATCAGCTGCATCGTAAAGTTGGGATTCCCTTGAGACTTCATTTTTTGTTTTTTGACATGTTTCAAGGAGTAGTTGGTACCAAGGCATTACTAACCCAAGTGAGGGATAAGAATCACCTTGAACTTCATCGGTTGCAGTGGCAAAGACCTTTAGAAATTCTGATATTTGTTGAAAAAATGTCCAGTCCTCTTCCAAAATTACATCCTGAATAGTTAGAAAGGAATGAAGTGAGATTTATTATGCAGAAAAATAATCAACTAGGCAGACGTACAAGGCGTATATCATGATGAATATCTGCTTTTTCTATTGCCTGGGAAATCGTTTTCTGTTTCTTGCTGCTAAATGTTTTTTGGCTTGAACTTTTAAAGTGATTTGTTTTTTGCTTTGATGTTTGAGACTTATTGTACTCATAAATAAAATCATCAAAAGAGCTCTTCTGCTTTAATGCTGAACAAAGCATTGAATATGTTGAGTTCCATCTGGTGGAATTGTCAGCCATTGGCCAGTTTGGTGGCTCTTTATTTTTTTCACAAATGCTTTTGAAGTGTTCCCATGAGGTGTTTGATTGACGTATTAAGTGAACCACCTTCTTAACCTTATCAATTGATCCATCAAGCTCCTTTAAAAATCCTTTGCAGCTAAATTAAGAATATGTGCAAAACATCGAATGTGTGAGTCAAAACCTTTCAGCAAATTATTTTTAACAGCAAGGTCCATAAATGTTGTATTTGAGGAAGCATTATCCAATGTTATGGCCATGATTTGATTACCAATGGATGAGATATCCAAACTATAAAAATCATTTGACAAATTGGACAAATTGCTTTCAGTTTCTGAAGATGAATCACTTGAGGTATTTATTTCAATTGCATCATGCTTTGATCCCCTTGGCTTTTGAGAGTGTTCAATAAAGAAATCATTAAGCATATCCACGATTTTTGTGTATATGTTTTTACCAGTATGAGTTTCTGTGAACTTGGAAAATCCAACGGTTGCAGTGAATGGTTTCCAATCAGATGATATGTAATGAGCTGTGAGAGTAATATACGACATTCCACCTGGACCAGACCAAATGTCAGTAGAAAATGAGAACCGTGGTGCTTGTGAATTAATAAAGGCAAATATATGTTCTTTATCATTCAGAAACTTTTGCTTGATCTGTTTGGAAATTGTGGTTTCAGAAATTAAGTTAATGTCCTTGTTGAGGGTGTGAATAAGCTTTTGAAATGATTTTGATTTAACTAATGCATATGATTGTTGATCTTGAATTATGAAGCTGACAAGATTATCAGTGAAATTATTCTGTAAGTGGACATTCATACTTTTTATTATGCTGCTTCCATGTGAGTTTGATAAGTTACTTTGTCCTTCAGTGTTCTTTTCGGCAATTGCTTCAGCCCATAGTTCCTTATGAAATGCTTTCAAATGAGATACCAGGTTTTGCTTGGTTCCTTCATGTTGCTTAATTTTCTTTGAGCATCCATCGACTAGGCATAACTGGTATCCATTCTTTGCTTGGGAAAAATAACATTGTGCAATCTGACTTTGGTTTACTTTGGAGTTTGAAGAGTGATTTTTTGTGCAAGACCGTGAAATTTGACTGGCTGATTCATTGGGATTTATTAGGGAGCTTATTTGACTCATATTGAGAATTAGGTAAAATGAATATTAATTTGAAGATAGTGGATCAAAAACGAATTCAACATGCCCAAGCCATATAAAATAATTAGGGTTAGGATGGATTTAATGTGGAAACATATTCATTATGCATAAATTTGCATGAAATTTAACAAATCACTATCAGACTTGATTAATTTCATAATGATTCACTCATTATTTATTATTTATTGTTTGATTACTTATTAATTTATATAAATAAAGCAAAAATACAAAACAAATGAATAAAAATCAAATAAAAGATCATAAAAATAATGTCAGGATGATACTATGATAAAGGTATAACTAGGCTAATTACAGCTTTAACTGTGTATGTGACACGGCAGAAAATGATTTAAAAAAGATTTATAAGGGTTTATAATAAGATAAAAGGGTTCTACTATTGAGAAATAGTGGTGGTGAGCGCTATTGAGAACCCTGGGTGCAGGCTTTATCTGTTGGATTACAATAATAAAGTCTACAATAATTAAAGATTATAATTATACCTGATTATTTAACCAAGAGTAAAACTGTTTTTGACAGTTTACTACGTAGGTTATTCAAGAGCAGGATGAGGAAAGGTTTTTGGCTGTGAAAAGCCCTCCTTTTATCCTGAAATTGAGGTGGAAAGGCTGCTAGACCTTTCCACGTAGAGGAAGTGAAGATTTTTCACTCTCCAGGACAGGATTGTGGTTTGCAAACAGCCTGTATACCCTGTATTGGGCTCAGATGTGGTTTTGAAACCACATCTGGGCAGTTTTCACCAATACAGGGTGAAAATTTTCATCTGGGGACCTCACAGCCTGATTCTGACGTGTATGACGCGTAGAATGCTGTACAGAAACTGTATGGGACCCCAGTATTGACTGACATATGAGGTATTGAAGTAAAAACATTCTTCTTCGTCTATTTGACACCTCATATTCATGGTTATGGGATATTATCCCATGGTAAGGCTGTATCTGACAGCAGGTGGGATTTTGACCTTAAAATGGTCATACCTCTGTCAGTTTTTGAGATATCAAGCTCAAAGTTGTTTCATTGAATAGCCCTGTATGCGCTCTACACAATGGTACCCAACTTGACATGGCTATCATTAAATATGACAAAGTTATCCCATGTACAAGTATTTTTGTACATTGGCGTGGTCTGGTCAAAAGCTGTATTAAGCTTGTTTGGCCAGTAACTTCTGTTGTAGTTGAGTTATGAGGAAATGGATGGCACCATCAGATAGCCCTGATTGTGCTCTTTCCAAAAAGACCCCACTTTAAGTATCTCACACTAAAACTGTAAAAGTTAGATGAGGGGTGAGTGTTTTGTTCACCCTTATTTGGTCTGAATTTGACCATAACTCAAGTAATACTGGTGCTAGCTCAGTTTGGCTGGCACCATTAGATAGCCCTGGCTTAGAGCTTCATTTTGAATACCCATTTGATGGGGTTAAGCCTCTCCTTCTAGATTTTAGATGAGAGGTGAAAATTAAGGTTTATGCTCAGCAATAACTTTGAGCAGGAATAACTTTGTTATTTCTTGTCCTATGGGGATGGGAATTATATTTTCAGGAAGAGGCGAGTTTCCTCTTTCTTCTGATACCTTTTGAGCTAATTTGGCTCAGCTCCATGTTTTGGTGGTATTTTGGCTGTCATGCTTGTGCTCTGGTTTTGAGTCACAGGCTGACATACCCTCCCTCTAAAAAAGGCTCATCATTGATGAGACTGTTCAGTCCTCCTAGAGGCTCTGAATCTCCTTAAATGAAGGTTCCCATCTGGTATGGCATTTTCTGCCAACCATTTGTCTTTGTCAGCTGTCTGGTTCTTGAATCTGACTAGATATTGTCTCTGATCCTTCCCATTAAGTCTGATTTTTCTGGCCCTGATGATTTTACTCACAGGTCCAGGAGAGTCTTCTACTTCCACTATTTCTGGTGGAGTGGTGCTCTTCTTCCTGGAGGGGAATTTATCCTCCTCTGTCTGGAAGTATGGTTTGACCAGGCTCACTGGAAAGACTGGGTGTTTCCTAGAAAACTCCTCAGTGAGCTTGACCTCTACTGCATTCTTCCCTATCAACTTAATGATAGTGAAGGGCCCTACAAATGAGTCTCTCATTTTCTTTGGTCCTTTGAGATTGTTAAAGTTCAGTGCAGACACTAACACCTGGTCCCCTTCCTTGAAGTCAGGTTCCATATGTGATTTGTCCCATCTTTGCTTATTATACTCTTTGGCCTCAGCTATGCATTTGGCAGCAGTATCACAGGCTTTCTTCCACATATCATGGAAGTCTTTGGCTGTGGGGTGGATGGTCAGAACATTTTTCTTCAAGTGATCCACAGGTAATAGGGGATTCCACCCTTTCTCTACCAGTGCAGGTGTTTTTCCTGTGGTAGAGTGCTGGCTTGTATTATAAGCCAGTTGGACTGCTGGTAAGAGGGTGACCCAATCATGGGTGTATCCCTCATGGTCTTTGTATTCCATGCCATAGGCACAGAACCTCCTGAGGATGTCCTCCATTGTTTGGATCATCCTCTCAGCTAGGCCATCTGTTTGTGGATGGTAAGCTGTGGAAAAAGCAAGCTTGGTGCCAAGCATGTCATATAAATTGGTCCAAAATTCAGATGTGAATTTTGGGTCCCTGTCACTAATTATGATCTTAGGGACTCCCCAGGTGGATATGATGTTATTCCAAAATAACAGAGCAGTGTCCATGGCTGTGTCCTCTTTATGGCATGGTAGACATCTCATGCTCTTGCTGAACCTATCAACTATGATTAAGCAGGCATTGTAGTTTTCTTTGCCTCCTGGGACAAGTCCTGTGACCCAGTCCATGTTGATGGTTTCCCATGGGTGCTTGGGTTCTTCTATGTGTTGAAGTAACCCATATTTCTTCCCATGTTTTCTATTTTCCTTTTGGCATCTTTCACAAGTGTTGATGTATTCACTCAACTCTTGTTCCCACTTGGGCCACCAAGCTGTGCTTGCTACCCTCTCTTTAGTCCTGTCCTCACTCATGTGTCCCATGTAGGGGCAGTCATGGCATTCCTGCAGGATTAAAGAGATGTGGTCTCTGTCTATCACTGTGAGTGCACTGGTGTGCTTTTCTCTGTGATAAATCAGGCCATCTATAAGGAAGAATTTATTGTCCTTATAGGCCCTCAACCAGGGTTCCTCCAGCTGGGTTTCCAGTTCTGGGCTCCTGTATTTTTGTTTAAGGAGTTGGAGTAGTATGCTACACTGTTTGTGTTTAGCATAAGATTTCAGTACTGCATTGAAAAATTCATTGTGCAATTCTGAGGAACTTATTCCCAGTATGGGGGTTTCTGTCCCTTCTGAATCAGTGTCTCCACTGTCAATGGTACCACTCCCTGGTGCCCATTCAGAGAATCTGAAGTTCTTCTTCCTATCTATTTCCATAAAATACATAGGCATTTTTGCGGCAACTTCAGGGTCATAAGCTGGATTGCTTTTGACATTGTCTAGTGGCCATCTGCTAAGGCCATCTGCATTGGTATGGCTTTTACCTTCCTTGTATATGATGGTCATGTTCCCTCTATACTCCTGGATGGCTATTTGCCATCTCAGCATGTGTCTATTAGTAGTCTTCATGTTTAGTAAAGACTTCAAGGCTGTGCAGTCTGTGTAGACTTCAAAGAATGCACCCTCCAAATAATAATGGAGTTTTTCTAGAGCCCAGACTAGACATAGACATTCTGTCTGGGTGGCCCCATACCTGGCTTCTGAATCTTTCAGCTGCCTGGAGATGTAACATATTACACCTTCTCTTGGTTCTCCATCCACAATTTGTCTTTGGTGAAGGGCTGCTCCTAGGCCTTGACTGCATGCTGCATCTATATATAACTTGAATGGTAGTTCAAAGTCAGGTAAGATGAGCATAGGTGCATTAGTGAGTTCATATTTGATCCTCTCATATGCATCCCTTCTTTCCTTGGTAATTTCAAAAATTACATCCTTTGAGCATAACTTGTATAAACTACTAGTTATGTGGGCAAAGTTTTTGATGTGGTTTCTATAGTACCTGGCAAATCCAAGGAAAGATTGCATCTCTTTGATGTTCTTTGGTACTGGCTTTTGCAGTACTGCTGCTACTTTGTTCTGGTCAATTGCCAGACTGAGGCCTGAGACTTTGTGTCCTAGAGCTAGTAGCTCTTGTTGGCCAAAATTACACTTTTTGAGTGAAATTTTCAGATTGATGGGTGTACATTTACTTAGCACTCTGTCTATGTAGTGTACATGGTCTTCCCATGTCTCTGAGTATATAATGATATCATCAATATATACTAACATCCAACCTTCCATTATTTCTTCTTGAAATATGGTGTCCATCATCCTTTGGAAGTGGGCTGTTGCATTCTTGATGCCAAATGGCATCCTGGTGTATTCATATATGCCCATATGGCATATAATTCTGAGTAATTTCATGGAGTTTGGTTTAACTCCATTTTGGTGGAAGCCCTTCATACAATCCATCTTGGTTATGTATTTGGCTTTGGCCAATTTATCCAAGGCATGAGGTATCCTTGGTATAGGATACCTGTCTGCTTTTGTGTAGTTGTTCAGGGCTCTGAAGTCTCCACACAATCTAGACTTGCCATCATGCCAGGTGATTAGGACAGGAGTGGTGATTTCCACTATCTCATTATGTCCAATCTTCCTAATGACATCCATGTCCAGGAGTTCATTGATATGTTTCTCAATCTCTTTCCTGGTCTCCAGACTTGCTGGGTAAGAAGGTCTCCTCAGCATGGGTGGATAAGGTCTTTCCACATCCAGATATAGTTCTATATCATGGCCTTTAATCTTGCCTAGTGGTTCTTCACCAATGGCAAATGCTGGTCTGTTTTTCCTCAGCATCTTCAGTAAACTTAGTTTTTGTTTACTGGTGAGGGTAGTGCTAAACTGTCCCTCCTTGAATTCCTTCAAGAGTTCTTCTACTGGATCCAGTGAAGATATGTGGTATATTTCAAGTGAAAATTTCTTTTCCTTGTTGGTACCAATGGTAATGTGCCTGTTTTTACTGTTGTAAATATCTATGCCATACATCCTCTGGTAATCTGTTCCCAGTAAAAACCCTTGGATGTGGGCATCTTCAAGCACTACAAACTCTGGATTGAGTCTGATATTACCCTTCCTGTGGGGTATAATTATCTCTTTGATAATTGTCCCAATTGAAGTCATCTTTCCTGATGCACTTTTGAAGTTCTTTGCCTTAGTGGGAAAGAGCTGTTTTTCCCAGTTTGGGAAGTGGCTATCCAGATAATTTCTGGCCACTATGGAGCAATGTGCTCCACTGTCAATTATCAGTGGGTGCTGAGCATTGTCAATACATACAGTCATTTTTGTGGCTGTTCCATGTATATATGCCATTTCTTTGGTTGGTGTAACCAGGAATGTTTGTGCATCTTTTGTGTGTTTGCACAAGTTCTTGTTGGCAGTATCTTGTGGCATGCCTGCTTCCAACTGTATATCCTGGATTTCCAATGGGGTTTCCTCTTGGTATTCCACTAGAAGTTCCTCTCTTGGGTCTTGATCATCATCAGATAGTTCTCTGATGGCATCTCCCATAGAGTCTGATTCAGAATCCTCTGTTGGAGGTTCTTCTTCAGGAACTTTTTCTATAGCATAGACTTTTTTCTTTGCTTTTGGACAGTTGTTGGCATAGTGGTCTGTTGAACCCCAATTGTGACAAGAATTCTTTTTCTTTGCCACTTCTGCCACTCTTTCTCTGGGTTTGTCTTTAAACTCCACCCTGAAAGGTTGTTTCTCTTTGAAACTACTGCTTCTATATGGGGTGAATTTCCCTATATTAGTCCTCTTCCTTATGTCTTGTAAGGTATTGGCTATGTCATCTAGAGTGCAATTTTGGTTGCATCTGCATTTCACTGCATGCTCTAGTTCTCCTGGCAGTTGTGTCAGAAGTTTATGATTCCTCATTTGAATGTTCATTTGAGGATCAATGGCTTTAAGTCTTTTAGACTGTCTAAGACACCACTCATATGGATCTTTGTCCACAGAGTATTTGTCATTTTCAAATGACATGGTCTTTTGCCATATCCAAGTTCCATTACTGTACTTTTGGATGATTTGACTCTTCCACCATGGCCAATTTCTTCTGCCATGGATTTCTTTCATTTCAGTGTACCATATACTTGCATGACCTTTAAATGCAGTATTCAGTCTAGCAGTGATCCAGTAATCTGGTATGCTTGGTACATCAATGAAGAGTCCATCAATATAATCTATGAGTTCCATATGATCATATTCCCCTGATCCAGAGAGTTTGGGCCAGCTTGAGGCCTCAGGAAGCTGTTTCAAGGCTTCCTTCTCTGAATAAGACATGGTATTGTGATGGAGACCTTTCCTTATTCAACAACATGGCATCTGGTTTGATGTCATCTGGTTGATATGGATTATCCATAGCTTGGCCTTGTGGTTGGGGCTTCAAGCTATGGTAAGCATCAAACAATTTGTTGATGTCTTGGTTCAGACACTCCCTGTCCCTGCTACTATGGTGTTGTTCTTCAGAGACTTGATTCAGTCTCTTGTTGGTTTCTTCAGAGGCTTTGCTCAGTTGAGCATATCCTTCCTGAAGATTTTTAACTATCTGCTCCAATGAGGCTTGAGTTTTTCTCATCCTCTCTTGGGCAGCTGCAAATTCTGTAGCCTGCTTTGCAGATTGCTCAGCATATTGGGACATTTGTAACCACAGTGTGTCACTGTTGATGTTACTCTCAGATGTGATAATGTTATTTTCAGTCTGAGTGGGGGTAATGTTTCTATTACTAGGACTACTGATTCTAGAGTGGTTTACAACTACTTCTGGTTCTTGTGTACTTCTTTTACCAAATCTAACAGCTTCTGGATCATGGGGTCTGACTCTTTCCTCCTCTGGTTGAAGGAGGCTTTGTTCTTGCCCTTGTTGCCTTGTCTTCTCCTGGAAACTTCCTGGAATTGTGAAGAATGGTGACTCTTGGCCACTGATCTGCTGGTTTCTGAATGGTGTGAAGCCACTGGAGAGCTGATTTGGCTTGCTCCTTCTGAACCTGAAGGAATCTGAGTAGGCCCTGTCTGGGTTAACTGTTCTTCTATAGCTTGGATAGTGGCTTGATTCTCCCTTATCCTCTGTGCCCTTGCCTCCAGGAGTCTGTGCTTCCTGGTAGGATTCCAACCCTTGGTGATTACCATAAGGTCTTTGAAGTCTATCTCTTTGAGACAGATCTTCTGGCAACTTGATCCCAGTTCTGCCCAGTGAGTTGCTAGGTTGAACCTCTTGTTGTCCATGCTCCATTAAAACAAATCTTTGAGGAGTTGGTGGATTTGAAGAACTTGATCCATATCCTTCCAGTCCTCTGGTTTGAGGTTTCTGTTGAATTGGAGTGTGAATGGCAAGGTTGATATTATCTCCCTCATTGTTTTGCCATCCACCACTGTGTCCAATGTGTCTTCTTTCAGGTCTTCTGGTTCTAGACATTCCTGCTCTATCCTCTGGCTGGTTCCTTTGCAAGCCAAGGTCTCTGAGGTATGCAGGGTACATATCAGTGTTTGCAAGCAGTCAAAAACTTTATGTTCTTAGGGTATTTACCTTTGACTGTGCCTTGTACAAATTTGTTATCTGCTGATTTGGGCAGTTTGCCTTTGGAGGTTACAACTGGGTTAATAATTATAATCTTCCCTGTACAAGTGGTTAAGGTTGGTTTACCTTGTATTGAAGCAGAGTTTCGTGGTTTTCTACTTCTCTGAGTGGCTATTGGTGTCCACTTCTTGGCTGTAATGAGGCCTTCACTAAGCCTTTTTCCTTTACCCTTGCTGCCCTCTGGTTCTGAGGGTGTCACTGGTGTGTTGGCCTGTGACTGGGTTTCAAGTGGGATGTTGTTTTCTTCCACTGAATCAAAACAGGAAAAAGAGGGCTTATGTCAGTTAAGACTTCTTAAATGGCTGGTTTTGCACGTCTAAGAATGGCATCTGGGCTTGTATATTATTACAGTATGCCCTTGTATAATGACAGTGTAATTGAATTAACAATTTCACGTCAAAAATACAGCTTATGGTGTCCTGTCACACCGTTTGTGTGTCAGTATCCCTCAGATACACTTGTGGTTTGCAAGTGTATTCTGTAAAAGTGGTTTGTATACAAGTGTTATTGAATTAACAATACACTTGACCACGCCTCAACTGATGGTTTTTCAGTCAGAGGTGTCCTTATTCAGTCAAGAATACAGGACTTTATTAGTGGCTTATGTGTTTTTATATGCAAAACACGCCAAAAATAATAAATTACTGTGGGTGTTAACCACGTAAAAAATACTCTTATAATATGAGTATATAAAAAAAAGGTAAAAATATATAAAATATATATTTTTAAATAGAAATTACGCCTAAAAAGGATAAAACAATGTGTCAATAAGTTATAAAAAGAGAAAAGACTTACTTGTAAGGTCCAAAAAAGTCAAAAAAACATGGCCAGGCCCCCAAAATGTCAGGATGATACTATGATAAAGGTATAACCAGGCTAATTACAACTTTAACTGTGTATGTGACACGGCAGAAAATGATTTAAAAAAGATTTATAAGGGTTTATAATAAGATAAAAGGGTTCTACTATTGAGAAATAGTGGTGGTGAGCGCTATTGAGAACCCTGGGTGCAGGCTTTATCTGTTGGATTACAATAATAAAGTATACAATAATTAAAGATTATAATTATACCTGATTATTTAACCAAGAGTAAAACTGTTTTTGACAGTTTACTACGTAGGTTATTCAAGAGCAGGATGAGGAAAGGTTTTTGGCTGTGAAAAGCCCTCCTTTTATCCTGAAATTGAGGTGGAAAGGCTGCTAGACCTTTCCACGTAGAGGAAGTGAAGATTTTTCACTCTCCAGGACAGGATTGTGGTTTGCAAACAGCCTGTATACCCTGTATTGGGCTCAGATGTGGTTTTGAAACCACATCTGGGCAGTTTTCACCAATACAGGGTGAAAATTTTCATCTGGGGACCTGACAGCCTGATTCTGACATGTATGACGCGTAGAATGCTGTACAGAAACTGTATGGGACCCCAGTATTGACTGACATATGAGGTATTGAAGTAAAAACATTCTTCTTTGTCTATTTGACACCTCATATTCATGGTTATGGGATATTATCCCATGGTAAGGCTGTATCTGACAGCAGGTGGGATTTTGACCTTAAAATGGTCATAACTCTGTCAGTTTTTGAGATATCAAGCTCAAAGTTGGTTCATTGAATAGCCCTGTATGCGCTCTACACAATGGTACCCAACTTGACATGGCTATCATTAAATATGACAAAGTTATCCCATGTACAAGTATTTTTGTACATTGGCGTGGTCTGGTCAAATGCTGTATTAAGCTTGTTTGGCCAGTAACTTCTGTTGTAGTTGAGTTATGAGGAAATGGATGGCACCATAAGATAGCCCTGATTGTGCTCTTTCCAAAAAGATCCCACTTTAATTATCTCACACTAAAACTGTAAAAGTTAGATGAGAGGTGAGTGTTTTGTTCACCCTTATTTGGTCTGAATTTGACCATAACTCAAGTAATACTGGTGCTAGCTCAGTTTGGCTGGCACCATTAGATAGCCCTGGCTTAGAGCTTCATTTTGAATACCCATTTGATGTGGTTAAGCCTCTCCTTCTAGATTTTAGATGAGAGGTGAAAATTAAGGTTTATGCTCAGCAATAACTTTGAGCAGGAATAACTTTGTTATTTCTTGTCCTATGGTGATGGGACTTATATTTTCAGGAAGAGGTGAGTTTCCTCTTTCTTCTGATACCTTTTGAGCTAATTTGGCTCAGCTCCATGTTTTGGTGGTATTTTGGCTATACCATTGGTTTATGGTATTTTGGCTGTCATGCTTGTGCTCTGGTTTTGAGTCACAGGCTGACAAATAATGAATGTCATTAATTGTCATTCATTATAATTAATTTCAATTCATTATCATTAATGGTCATTAATTATAATTAATTTTCATTAATTCTCATTAATTATATTTTAATTATTATTTATAATTAATGAAAATTAATGAAAATTAATTAAAATTAACTATAAATAATGGCAATGAATGATAATTAATTAAAATTGATTTAATGATAATATAATAATAATTAATTGAAATTAATTATAATTAATAATAGTTAATTAAAATTAATTATAATTAAAATATAATTAATAAAGATCAAATAAAATTAATTATAAAATGAGAATTAATTATAATATAATTAATGAAAATTAATGAAAATTAATTAAAATTACTGATAATGAATTAAAATTAATTATAACTAATGACATTTAATGATAATTAATTTTATTTAATTATTATTAATTATAATTAATTATCATTGATTATAATTAATAATAATTAATTTTAATTAATCTTAATTAATTATCATTAATTATAATTAATTTTAATTAATCTTAATTAATTATCATTAATTATAATTAATTTTAATTAATTATCATTAAATCTCATGAATTATAATTAATTTGAATTAATTTTCATTATAAATTAATGATAATTAATTAAACTTAGTTATAATTAATTTTCATTGAATTAATTATAATTAAAATCAATTATAATCAATGACATTTAATGATAATTAAATAAAATTAATTAAAATTCATTATAATTAATTATAATTAATGATAATTATTATTAGTTTTAATTAATTATAATTAATGATAATTATTATTAGTTTTAATTAATTATAATTAATTTTAATTAATAATTAATTAATAATTAATTATAGTTAATTTTAATTAATTATAATTAATTAGAATTATAATTTCTTTTGAATTAATTTTAATTTTGATTATAATTAATTTTAATTAATTATAATTGATTTTCTACATTTAATATTAATTATAATTAATGAAAATTATTCAAAATTAATTATAAATAATTATAATTAGTTTCAGTTAATTATAATTAATAATTAATTAATAAATAATTATAGTTAATTTTAATTAATTATATTTAATTATAATTACTTTTAATTATACTTAATTCTAATTATAATTTACTTTAATTAATTATAAATACTTTTCATCAAATAATATTAATTATAATTAATTATAATTAATGAAAATTATATCAAATTAATTATAAATAATTATTATTAGTTTTAATTAATTATAATTAATAATTAATTAATAAATAATTATAGTTAATTATATTTAATTATAATTAATTCTAATTAGAATTTACTTTAATTAATTATAAATAATTTTCATAAAAATTATATCAAATTAATAATAAATAATTATTATTAGTTATAATTAATTATAATTAATTTGTATTAATAATTGATTAATAATTAATTATAGTTAATTTTAATTAATTATAATTACCCCTTGATTAAAAATTCACCACACGTCTTTTGTATAAGATTACTAAATTCTTCATTTGGGTAATTTTTCTCAACAGTCTTTCTTTTTAAAACAGTTCCTCAAGTTTTGATTGATCAATTCATTTTGAAATTATTTTTTTTGGAAGCTGTATGTGCATACACTGCAACTGATCTTAACTTTCTTGCACTGATGTTCTTTCATTCTGCACAGATAGTACTTTTGAAAAAAAAACGTGTTGGGGGCTTTTTTTTAATAGCAATGGTAAGCCCTTTCTTTTGTTGTATTTATGCAGTAGTCATTATGGTACTGACTACTGCTTACTGTCCCACCACCACCTCCTCCTCCTCCATCGATGCAACACCGCCACCACCACCACCACCCCCACCGTCGACCGGCCACTACCACCACCACCAACGCCAGCCGACTACCACCACCCCCACTGTCGACCGGCCACTACCACCACCACCACTGATCCTTCACCTCCCCCATCAATCCATCAATCCACCACCCAACTAACATGTCCTCCTTTTCCAACATCTGTACCATTCATATGCTTTTGTATTCAATACTGATTAATTATTTTGTTTTATACACTTTTTTTTGTTTTAATTTAGAGGAGGAATAACTCATATTTGGAATATATTTACTCTGAAATCATTATGTCACAATCCAACAATAAACTCTCCCCTTCTTTAGCCATTCCTCATCAATTATCTGATCATTTGACTGTTGGGACTCAACCAAATGACCAGATGATTGTCAATGAGCTGAATGTGCCCAAACTCTCTTTAATTACTCATGATGTGAAGCCTGTTGGGACTCAACCTCACAATCAGAATGATATAACAGAAGAGAATTCTCTTAATCATAATCACTCAAATACCAGACAACAAAGAAGAGTGCTTTCTTATATGAACCAAACAGCAGGCCAGCTTGGCCTTTACAATCCCAACTTCTCCATAATTACACTAGACAAGAAGAACAATGAGAATGCCTCCTGGTTAAAGCTTCCTCCACAAAAACTTCTGCCCAGACCCTATGTACTTATCAATAGACATAACAAGCCTTATTTACCTATTTTCATGTATCAAATTCACCCATTCAGCAGTCCAACACAAGTCTTCCATAAACTTGAAAAATTGATCATAACATTAAATAAGCTTGCAAAGAACCGTCAAAATATCACCACTAACTCTGATATGCTTGATGGCATTATGAAAGGAATAGGATTTTGTCAGGGTTCTGATTCTGGTAAATCTGCCGGGGTTTATGCAAGGAAAGCAGGCTTGACTAAAAAAACAATTGATGAAGATAATGAGCAATGGTCAACACTTCAAGAATTTGATGAATTCATTCACTCCCGAATTCAAGGTTTTTCACATAATGCACTTAAAGACAATCAAGAAATCATGAATGCAGCCAATTTGCCAAACTTCAGCCCACTTGAATGGCATTCCAACAAATCACCAAATTTCAAAACTTATTCAAATGTTATAGTTACTTTCAATGGCTTCCACAATAAACCACATACTGATAATAAGGACATCAATTCATGGACATATGGTATATTCTCTTTTATCAATAAAAACAATTTCATTCCAATTCCTACAGATTTCACACCCTCTGGGCATGGATTATCATTTCCCAACCACAAATTCATTTTTGATTTTTCCAAAAAAGAAAGCATTGTTGAAATACTGTGGAAAACGTCTGAACTTCTTCATCAAACAACCAAGACAGCAAAAGAATTGCTTGAACACCAATCCATCACACACTTTGGTTGTTCTTTTCAAATAAACAAGAAATTATTTCTCACAGGACAAAAATTCAAACAACTCAGCTCTGAAGAAATTGAAACAAAAGTCAACAGTCAAATCATGCGGAATGAACAGGATAACAAAATATTACGTAAAAATAAAAAATTGTAAATTAGTTTCAATTAATTATAATTAATTTCAATTAATAATTAATTAATAATTAGTTATGCTTAATTTTATCAATTAATAATTAATTAATAATTACTTATGGTTAATTTTAATTAATTATAATTAATTTTCTACAAATTCATTATATAAATAATTATAGTTAGTTTCAATTAATTATAATTAATAATTAAATAATCATTAATTATAATTACTTTTAATTATAATTAATTTTAATTATAGTTTACTTGAATTAATTATATAATTAAATTTAATTAATTATAAATAATTTTCATCAATTAATATTAATTAAAAATAATTATGATTAATGAAAATTATTTAAAATTAACTATAAAGAATTTTAATTAGTTTCAATTAATTATAAGTAATTAATAATTAATTATGGTTAATTTTAATTGATTATAATTACTTTTAATTATAATTAATTTTAATTATAATTTCTTTTAAATTAATATTAATTTTGATTATAATTAATTTCAATCAATTATAAATAACTTTCTACAATTAATTTTAATTATAATTAATTATAATTATGATTTACTTTAATTAATTATATAATTAATTTCAATTATTAATTAATTAATAATTAATTATGGTTAATTTTAATTAATTATAATTACTTCGAATTATAATTATTAGTTTTAATTATCATTTCTTTTAAATTAATTTTTATTTTGATTATAATTAATTTTCTACAATTAATATTAATTATATTTAATTACTTTTAATTACAATTTATTTTAATTAATTATAATTGATTTTCATTAAAATCAATTTTTATTAATTTTAATCCATTACAATTGATTATAATTAATTATAATTAATGTTCTTTGATTTTAATTAATTTTTATTAATTAATTAAAAATCATTTTTATCGTTGAATTTGCATAAATTTGATTAAGATTTTTGGGCAGCAATTCCCCCGTGTTGGCTATCAAAAGTAATTACAAATACTGGTCATGGTGTGGGCCCCCACCATGACCATACATTATTCTAAGTAGTATTCTAAAAAAGAAAATAAGGAAATTATTTTTTAAAGATGTGTAATTCATCTAATTTTATAGTGTTATTTCACTGTTTATTGTGCTGGGCACTTTCAAAAGAGGCACCGGCCCTATTGGCCTGGACAGCTCCTCTTTTGTGGATCAGATGACCCAAGCCCTCAGTTTATCAGTCGCCACATGGTGTTACAGCCTCAAGCCACCTCTATGCATGTGCACCCACATAGAGAGGCAAAGCCTTAAGCAACACCCTGCTTTGACCAAATCCACTGAGGGCTGCCATATTTTGAACGTTATTGTCGTTTGTTTTGGCTTGGTGACATTTGAGGCAAACTCATTACGGCGATCAAGCTTTGAATGCGAATTGAAGGGGCCTTTGCTGATGGGGTTCTCGGTCGCGTTCAAGGTCAAAGGTACGAAAAGCGCCTAATTCAATGTGCTCGTTTTGCTGGGTAATTTGACCGGAAAGATGTAATGAGGCACCATTGGCCAAATTGGAGGTTGATTGTGTTGGAGTGAATCGTCTTTTTGCCGCAATCTTTTGTTACATTGGCTCCGATGTGATTGAGATTGTTGACAGAATCCATTTCATGTAAGGCTAATTTCGCGTGTTGATAAACTCATTGCTGATCTTCGTCTGGGACCCCATGTTGATAAAGGACATGTTGAGCCACAATTCGCAACTTGTCAGACGTGCTGCAAGAGCACAAACCATTAGTATTTTGAGAGAATCGATAACAGTGGAACAAACAAACCTTAGGATGCTATCATCCCAAAGGGGCACCATTTCATGTACGATCGACTTGGATGGCCGCCCTTCGGCTGTTATACGCCTCGAGCAGCAATGTTCAACTGATGCAACTGCTGCTAATTGACGTTTTTCAAACAATTCCAGTGACTGGATTTTTCGCGTTGGCAAGGCTGATGATAACATACACATAAAAAGCAACCGCATTTCTACTCACCGATGTGCTTGTCCAAAAAAGTTCTTCCCAGATATCAAGCCATTGTTCAGCGGATCGACTAGGTGGAGGAGCATAGAGAGTCGAAAAACTACCATACGTTGAACACCAAGTTCTAAGATTTCAAAGGTTTTTAATACGAGTGATTAGTTCTATAATAAATGAAATTGTTCATGAAAATGATATAATTTTTAAAAAGAATCGTGTGAAATGATAACAAGATATAAACACACTTTCAAAGACGGACTGAAAGAATTTAAGAAATATGTGATTAAGTGTTGACATGGACATATGTTGAACAGTGAGTTCTAAGATTTCAAACGTTTTTAATACGCCATTAATGAGAGATTGAGAGTGTTTATCAAGCACTAAAATCTTCCTACGACCGTTTGAGGGTTTAACAGATTGAATAGTGTCAAGATGACCTATAAAAGCAAGTGATGAAAGTGAGGAGGTCAGTTAGTCACCGAATGAATCAAGGCATGGATGATTTGGATATACGTTGCCTGATGATGCCAATTAAAGAGAAAGACGTTTCAATCTATTTCAATCGAGTAAATTTATAAGAATCCCAGAAAAAGTTAACATCGATCAATTAGTATAGTCGATAAAGCTTGACGGTCTTGGCTGGTTTCGTTTGATCTATGTAAGTTTCATTTCTTGCTGGATTCGATTTGGATTTCGATTCAGATTTGGATGGAAATAATAAGCCCGAGATAATTTTCGTAGGTCTTTGAGTACGGTTATGTAACATTTAGTTAGGTTTCAGGGGTTAGGTTTTGCAACCTTCCCCGGCTTTCTTTTTGATTCGTCAGAGAATCCAAACGAAAAAAAAAACCAATAAGAAAAATAAAATATTCTTAATAAAATTTAAATAATTATTTAATTAGTAAAAATAAAAAATAAAAAATAAAAAATACGAAGAGAAAGATCTCCCCTGAGGAGAGATCTTCGACTCTTCGATTCTAGAATTAAATAGTCGATTATGTGTAATGCATATTCATAATGCATTATCATTGAGTTAGGTTTATTGATTCATTTTGTATTGTATTTTGATACAACAAATATAACTCATAAAAAAAATAATAAATAATAAATAAAATGGAAAATGTAATTGATAAAAGTACATAATAATAGATATATATAAAATTGATGCGAAAATGAATAAATCATATATAAAAGTAAGTGCTTTCAATTGTATTTAAATTATTAATTTTAATTGAATTAAGAACTGTTGATTAATTCTACATAGTTGTAATTAATTTTGATTAATTTTGATTAAATTTTATTAATTTTATTTAATATTAATTAATTTTAATGAATTTCAAGTAATTTTAATTGATTTTAACTAATATTAATTGTCTTTCATTAATATCAATTAATTTGAATTAATTTCAATTAATTTGAATTAATTTCAATTAATTTTAATTAATTTTAACTAATTTTAATTAATTTTAATTAATTTTAATTAATTTTAATTAATTTTAATTAATTTTAATTAATTTTAATTAATTTTAATTAATTTTAATTAATTTTAATTAATTTTAATTAATTTTAATTAATTTTAATTAATTTTAATTAATTTTAATTAATTTTAATTAATTTTAATTAATTTTAATTAATTTTAATTAATTTTAATTAATTTTAATTAATTTTAATTAATTTTAATTAATTTTAATTAATTTTAATTAATTTTAATTAATTTTAATTAATTTTAATTAATTTTAATTAATTTTAATTAATTTTAATTAATTTTAATTAATTTTAATTAATTTTAATTAATTTTAATTAATTTTAATTAATTTTAATTAATTTTAATTAATTTTAATTAATTTTAATTAATTTTAATTAATTTTAATTAATTTTAATTAATTTTAATTAATTTTAATTAATTTTAATTAATTTTAATTAATTTTAATTAATTTTAATTAATTTTAATTAATTTTAATTAATTTTAATTAATTTTAATTAATTTTAATTAATTTTAATTAATTTTAATTAATTTTAATTAATTTTAATTAATTTTAATTAATTTTAATTAATTTTAATTAATTTTAATTAATTTTAATTAATTTTAATTAATTTTAATTAATTTTAATTAATTTTAATTAATTTTAATTAATTTTAATTAATTTTAATTAATTTTAATTAATTTTAATTAATTTTAATTAATTTTAATTAATTTTAATTAATTTTAATTAATTTTAATTAATTTTAATTAATTTTAATTAATTTTAATTAATTTTAATTAATTTTAATTATTTTAATTAATTTTAATTAATTTTAATTAATTTTAATTAATTTTAATTAATTTTAATTAATTTTAATTAATTTTAATTAATTTTAATTAATTTTAATTAATTTTAATTAATTTTAATTAATTTTAATTAATTTTAATTAATTTTAATTAATTTTAATTAATTTTAATTAATTTTAATTAATTTTAATTAATTTTAATTAATTTTAATTAATTTTAATTAATTTTAATTAATTTTAATTAATTTTAATTAATTTTAATTAATTTTAATTAATTTTAATTAATTTTAATTAATTTTAATTAATTTTAATTAATTTTAATTAATTTTAATTAATTTTAATTAATTTTAATTAATTTTAATTAATTTTAATTAATTTTAATTAATTTTAATTAATTTTAATTAATTTTAATTAATTTAATTAATTTTAATTAATTTTAATTAATTTTAATTAATTTTAATTAATTTTAATTAATTTTAATTAATTTTAATTAATTTTAATTAATTTTAATTAATTTTAATTAATTTAATTAATTTTAATTAATTTTAATTAATTTTAATTAATTTTAATTAATTTTAATTAATTTTAATTAATTTTAATTAATTTTAATTAATTTTAATTAATTTGAATTAATTTTAATTAATTTTAATTAATTTTAATTAATTTTAATTAATTTTAATTAATTTTAATTAATTTTAATTAATTTTAATTAATTTTAATTAATTTTAATTAATTTTAATTAATTTTAATTAATTTTAATTAATTTTAATTAATTTTAATTAATTTTAATTAATTTTAATTAATTTTAATTAATTTTAATTAATTTTAATTAATTTTAATTAATTTTAATTAATTTTAATTAATTTTAATTAATTTTAATTAATTTTAATTAATTTTAATTAATTTTAATTAATTTTAATTAATTTTAATTAATTTTAATTAATTTTAATTAATTTTAATTAATTTTAATTAATTTTAATTAATTTTAATTAATTTTAATTAATTTTAATTAATTTTAATTAATTTTAATTAATTTTAATTAATTTTAATTAATTTTAATTAACTTTAATTAATTTTAATTCATTTTAATTAATTTTAATTCATTTTAATTCATTCTAATTCATTTTAATTCATTCTAATTCATTTTAATTCATTTTAATTCATTTTAATTCATTTTAATTCATTTTAATTAATTTTAATTCATTTTAATTAATTTTAATTCATTTTAATTAATTTTAATTCATTTTAATTAATTTTAATTCATTTTAATTAATTTTAATTCATTTTAATTAATTTTAATTAATTTTAATTCATTTTAATTAATTTTAATTAATTTCAATTAATTTTAATTCATTTTAATTAATTTTAATTCATTTTAATTAATTTTAATTAATTTCAATTAATTTTAATTCATTTTAATTAATTTTAATTAATTTTAATTAATTTTAATTCATTTTAATTAATTTTAATTAATTTAAATCTCATCCTTTTTATTATTTTCAATTAGCTTTCAATCATTTCTGTCAAGTTCTCTTTATTTGAAGTTATTTGAAATTAGTGTAATTCATTCTAGATTTTAAACAATTCTAACTAATTTTTACTAGTTTCAACTAATGCTCATCAATTTTGTTGATTTCATTTAGCTTCAAATAATGGTTATCAAGCTTCATTGATTTCAGTCAGTTTCAATTACCTTCAATTTATTGAAATTCATTTCAATTAACTCCAAGAAGCTATAAATACTCATAGTTAATCTGGGTTATTGGTAAACTAATGGAAGTAATTTGGCAAAAACATGTATTCCCATATGTGGATTTGCCATAAATTGGTAAAATTATGTAATTATTTAGTAATAAAAATCAGGTTTGTTTTCTAATTAAAGTTTAGCTAAAAAATACATAGGTTGGTAAAAGCCCAATTTATGGCATTGTTGGTTCCATAAATGGCATCAAGGGAATTATTTGTGCCATTGTTGATGCCATAAATATATTTTTAATACCATTTATGGCATGGGTATTCTGTGGTTGATGCCATAAATGGCAGTTTTCACTTCTTTTGATTAATGAATTATATTCATAAATCATTTTTTCAACCAAAATTCGAGATTTTTGTTTCAAATTTTAATTTGGAGGTTGAAAAATTCGAATGAATCCTTTTTTCAAAATTTTTTATTCGAATTTTTGGGTTTTCATTTTTTGGTTCAAAAATTCGAATTCAAAGACAAATTTTTCAAATAGTGAAAACCGAATTTTTCGAATAGCTATGCCTTGGAGATATCTATACCATAAATTGATAAGTAATCATTTCCAAGTATTAAGTGATTACTAGTACAGTTGTCCATTACTACAAACTCTACTTTGATTCTGACACATTGTGAGGGATGAGGAAAAATTAGTGTTAAATCAATTCTTCCAAGGGGCTTCATGCTCTCACTTGCACCACTGGATTTGACACCTTGTATTGGCATAAGTTTTTCTTGCCAGTCTGGGACAATGGTTTTTAAATAACTCTTACCGACACAGGTGCAATATTCTCCTGTATCTAAGTTAACTTTTCCTTCTTGGTTATCAACCATAACAATACTTATACTTGACTTCCCAGCTGTATATCCCATTCCTCTTGCAGGTTTGGTCCTATACATTTTGGCATCTTGTATGTTTGTCAGGTTTGTGTCAGATGTCCCAACTTGTGGTAAGTTTGAGTTAACATCCAGTACTTCATAAATTATATCAATAATATTAATTTTTGCATTAATTATATTGATTTCATCACTTTCAGAGCTTTCTGACTCTTCTGTCGCTTTTTCAGAGTCAGATTCCTCTTCTTTGTCATTGTGGTTTTCTGTTTCCACAATTTCATTAATCTTTGCCTTTTTAAGGAAATTATTGGCTAAGTGTCCAATACCACCACATTTATGGCATTTTCTTTTCACATTATTGTTGGATGTATTGGGCTTGAAGGATTCTTTTGATTTATATTTTTTGATAAATGGTTTATTTGGGCTTTTAATGTCCAATTTCTTCCAAGTCCTGCCAATTTTTGTTCTTGTCACTATGTCTTCTAGTGCATTAATATACTCTTCTGTGGAGCATGGCTCTATACACCTGCTTCTTAGGGGATGTTCTAGCTCTCCTCCACATTTCTTGAGTATTTTCATGTGCACCACTTTTTGGGACATTTCTGGGTACAATGCATTAAGTCTTTCAGCTTGCTTCAAGAACCAAGTTAAAGGTTTATCTTTGTCTGGGTCAAAGAAAGAATTTTCAAATGCATTTTCTATTTTGTACCTCCAGGCATCATTAGCCCACTTGGTGATTATTTCTTGTTTCCACCAAGACCAGGTATTTTTGCCATTTGTTTGTCTTATGCCATAATACCATCTTTTTGCACATTTTTCAAACAATGAATGTAATCTTGCAGTGATTAATTCATCTGGTATGGCATAATCTTCTTGTAACATGTCAATTGTTTTGATAAATGACATGTGGTCATATTCACCTTCTCCTGTGAATGTTGGCCATTCTTTCAATTGAGGTGCTTCCTTCATTAAGACTTGATTATTGTCTTGGTGACTCAAGTCTGTTATGAATGTATTTGTTAATTCCTCTTTTGGTTTAACAGGGCTTCTTATGTGAGAAAATGGTGTTGATAACTTTGGCATATTTAAATTAGCCTCATTAATTTTATCCATTTTTTTGGTAATAAGCCTTATTTCACTTTGAATGTCATCTTTCAGATGCATTCTTGCTTCATCACTCTTTTCCACATGGTCAAAAAGTAACTTTTGGTGTGATGAAGTCTTTTCTTCAAATGTTTCTACAGAAATACTTAATTTGTTTAATTTTTATGTAAGATTATCAATACTCATGTCATAATTGATTGTCAAAGTTTTTTCTTTGATATCACTTATGTATTTATACAACTCTTGTTGTCCTTGTATCAATTTCTGAGTATTGTCAATTAATACTTTTGGTATATTATTTTCAATCATAAATTTTATGTTATCAATTTCTTTCTTATTTTGTACAACAAGTTTTGTTAAAGATGATAAACTGTTATTCATTTCTTGGAAAGATAATAAACTATTTTTAATGTCTTTAAGAGGTAAGATACTATTTTTAAGCTCTGTTAAAGTATTTACAACATCAGGAGACAAGGTTATTTCTTTGGAAAATGGGGTTGTCTCATTCTTTTTTCCTCTTTGTCTTTGAATTCCATCAAAGTTCTGGCCATGTTGAAGACATTGTCCATGGCATCTTTTTGGATCTTGGGGAATATGGTTTTCTCCAATTATTTTTCTTTTTCTTCTTCCCTTCTTGGGGAAGTGGGTTGACTTGGGGCTTGCTGGTAGAAGCTACTGGGGCTTCTTCCTTGGTTGCCTCCTTCATTTTGGCATGATACTCCTTGATCTTTTTGATTTGAGGTTTGGATGATAGTGGATTCCATCCATTGGAGTATCTCACTATTTCCTCCTCTTTGAGGAACTTTTTCAGGATGTTCCAGGAGTTCATCACTCCTTGGTGTATTTGAGGCAACATTTTCCAATCTTTGTCCTTGTACACTGTGTAGTACTGTTTGTATTGGATCATGTAAATGTCTATTTGAGCCCTCTGAATGTGATTTGTACCTGTTTGAGTCACTCATACTTAGTTCCAATTCAGGTTCACATATCATGGGCATTTCTGGGACTTGCCTTTGGGATAAGGCACTTCCTTGTGTGCATTCTGTTCCACTGGGGATATTGCCCTTTCTTTTCCCTTTTGAGGAATCAATTCTACCTCTGAGTCCAGCTCCATCTGATTGGATGGAGTATTGGGAGCCTCTTCTGGTAGTCATTTTATAAGAAAGATAAGAAATAAGAGGATTTCAGAAGAGGAAATTTCTTATGGTAACTTATAAATGAGGTACTCACCTTCAGAGTCTTGAATGGTGGGTCCTGGAAAGTCCAATTTCTTGGCTTTCTTTCTTTTGGAAATTATTGGTGTTGGGGAACTTTGACAAGTTTCTTCCACCAATCTTTCAACAGTGGTTTGGTTATCCTCTGTTGGGTTGTCTTCAAACACTAAAAAAGACAAATAAATATAAGTTATTTATATAAAAGTGTTATTTTTGGTAAGATATGGCAATTTTCCACGTAAAAATTGCTTTTATATTTTTTTTATGGAAAAAAAATGAAAATAATTAAAGAAATGAAATTAAAAAGAATAAAATAACTTTTTTATTGGTTTTTTAATATTTTTATTATTCTTTTGATGTTTTTATTTTTAAAGAATAAAATAAAAAATGAATATGATTCTTAAAGTTAATTTCTAATATAAATTTTTTTTTAATTTATAAAATATATTTTTTAATCACTAGAGTCACTCAAAGAAAGTTTTTGCAAGTCTAAGGCTGTGAAAAACCACGTGTAAGACAGTACAATTGCTTCCCAAATGCCTCAAAAGCTTTTAAAATAAATAAAATATAAAATTATCATATAATTTTATGATTATAAGTATAATTTATTATTGGATAAGCCCAATTAGAATCTTTTTAAAGGTCTTTTTAGAGTAAATATTATGGCCAGGCCCCCAAATGTAAGGTTTGACTATGAAACAATAAGTAAAAATTACTAATATTTTACTTATTGTACTATGACTATGAAACAATAAGTAAAAATTACTAATATTTTACTTATTGTACTATGAATGTCCTTATGAATGAAATAAATAAGATAAAAATAATTATAATAATAAAGAATTATTATAACTATGGCGTAAAAATGATTATATTATTAATAAAAATATAATAATATAATTTATATTATAAAATATAATATAATAAAATAAATATATTAATATAGAATAATTAATATATTTAAAAGCACTTTATTATTGTTACAAACAAAGAATAAAGGCGTAAAAAATTGTTTTTTATTGATAAAAAACAATTAATAACAATAATATTACTAATATTAAAGCTATAAATTAATATAAATACTATTTATATTAATCAAAGAATTATTAAAAGAATAATATAGAGAAAATTATTAATATAAGAGAAAATAACCTACTTTTAACACTTAATATAATAATTTTGCGATCATTTACGCCAAATAATGTAAATACAACTTATACAAATTGTATCTACAATAAAAAATAGAGAAATTACAAATATTCTTGATTTTTTACGTGGAAATGAGTTTTTAGAGAGATGTTTAACAAAAACAGTTAAACAAATGATTTAATCACGTCAAAATTGATGATTATAATAAAGATGAACTTTGGTCTTTAATAATATAAAGGTTTTAAATATAAAGAATAAAGATATTACCTTTTTGTTTGTATTTATTTAATGTTTTTGATGCGTCTGAGGGGAAAACAGACTAAAAAGAGCTCTATTTATAGTAGATACCTCCCTCCTAGAGTCCAACAGGCTTCTAGTAGACGGGTACTGATCATATCCACTGGAATTGATCAATATTTTAAGGTTTGGTGATGATTACATCACGATCAAACCTCATTACATCACTATTACGCCATTATTTAGAGTTATCACTATAACTCTAAGTCTGATGACGTCAAAGGCTTGGCAGAACCCCAAATTTCGTGGATTTTATTAGTTTTAATCATAAAATAATATTATTCACCAATTTTAACACTTATATGACTGTTAAACTTAGTTAAGGTTACAGTGTGTGATCATAAATGATCAAATTGAGCTCAAGTTTTGATCCTTAATAACGTTTAAGATTTAGACGCTACAGCAATTTAGAGAGTGAAATCTGATAGCTTGGCATAACCGTATTATGCTGCCAAGAGTATTTCACTACATCATCAAAACTCTATTTTTGATGATTTTTCTTGTAACTCATCTTTTCTGTCAAAATTTAATATTTTAAACTTCAAACCATGATTTCAAGGGGTTATACCTTGAATATTATAATAAGAAATAAATCATTCTTCACAAATGAGCTAGTAGAATCCAACTGTCTACTTTTTTTTAAGTTTGGACCACTTTCACAACAAAGTGGTCAACAGCTCTATTGATTTTAATAAATAATTCCTTACAGGTTTTAACCTTGTTTATAACTTGTGAAATAAACTTCACTTCTGTATTTTTACAGTAATTACGTGATGACTTTATTTTTGGTTCATCACTATATCATGTATATTTCAAGAGATATTAGCTAAAATCCTTGAATATATGTGTTGACCAAAAAAGTGCATATATTCAGGTTAATTCCTTAAGTATTGGTTTTGAAGCTTAGCTTATTAATTGTTTTATGTGTGGATTTGTATGGAGAATTCAATGGTACCATTTATTCCACATTATGCTCCATTAGGTTTTGAAATAAATAAGGATTTGTGGTTTTTATAAGTTATTATTACTTATAACTTATTAAATATTGACTTTAAAGATATGCCATAAAAATGTTATATGTGTATTTTACCATGGGGAATCCAATGGTGTAATTTATTTTACATGTTTATTCATTGGTTTTTAAGTTCAACCAAATTTTGTACCAATTTATGGCATTTTTATAGTTTTTAAGGTACTTATAATTATATAAAATATTTCTTGTGACTTTTTTGGGTATGTGGTAATATCTCAAAGGTTCACATTATTCTTCTTGTATAAATCTTAATTTAGAAAAAATACAACTTAATAATATGAAAATGGAATTCATAGAGAAATTTAATTCAAATGATGATATTAAAAAAGTGAAAAAATTATTTAATATTGATAATAATTTACATAAAAGCTTGAAGTAAATAATTGTATATTTAGATAGAAATTACAATGAAAGATTTAGAAAACAGCAAAAAATTTGTATGAATGTAAAATACTATCAGAGAATTCATGAAGCTAACATAATAATAATTATAATGATATATGTGAGCCTTGAGGTATATACAGCATACCCAAATAGGCCGCAAACAACTTTAGAATAAATTTTTAATTGTTAAAGACTCATAAATCATGTGCATTCTCAAAATATATTCTTTTCATAAAGAAATATGGATAAATTCTTTGAGTAAGTACATCAATTGATTTAAAGTCATATTTGGATTCTACACATGAATTTAACTGGGGTAACTAAATCGTGTGAATAATTTTAAAGTAACTCTATGAGGGGGTAATATGAAAAATACCTCAACACTTCATCATGAATACCCCATATGACAATTGTGATTTTTTTATTTTTACACCAAAACAATGGGATTTTAAAGAGTCCTTGTTGCATATACACTGAAATATGTTTTATGCATGCTTATGGCACCCAGAATCACTATATTCTTACATCAATGTTTGACACACCCATAGTCGATTTCAATCTTGATATGACCCTTGGGGTATGTTTTGAATACCCACATAGGCCACATTTAATTTTAAGTCAAATTATGAGCCATTAATGACTCATAATTCATGCATATATCCAAAATTTATCATTGTTTATTTAGGAAAAGATGGATACCTTTTTTAAATTCGTAAATTCATAGATTCAAGGCCAGATTTGGATTTTACACAAAAATTAACTTAGGGTAGCTCCATAGAGTGAATAAGCTTGAATTGACTCTATGAGGTGGAAATATGGAAAATACTTTGACACCACACCATCAATACAACACAAAAGAATTCTGAGAATTTTAGTTTTCTTCAATTTTACACAAAAAAGTCGGAATGTGAGAATTATCATGTTACATATACACTAAGAATAGTGTTATTCATGGCTTTGGCACTTAAAGTTAATGTATTCCTAGATTCATTTTTTTGATTCAGCCATAGTGGATTTCAGACTTTAAGCCTGAATTACTATTTTGGATGTGAAAATAGTTAAGCAGGACAAAAGACATCAAAGAGATCCAGGGTACCCAACTTCTTGGGACTATGAGACATGGGCAGCTAGAGAAGTTTGATTCAGGAATGATCATGGTGCAATTAATATACTAAGAAATTTTTGCAAACTGGTTTACCAAGTTAAATTCCCATTAAATCATGATGTAATAGCAAATAACCTGCTATTTTGACATGACAAGGAGGTAATCAGCAACTCTCACTCCTGTAACCATATCAATTAATATTGATTTACAATTGATAAGCCTTAAAATAGCTATTGAAACCATTGTTTTACTAGTATCCATGAATTCACATCATTGCAACCAGCTATTACTGTGCTATTTGAAATTCTATGTAGAAATGAGGCAAAAACCTGAAGAATTGATTAAAAATGCAATTATTAATTAAGTGTATTGGTAAAAACACATAAGCAAATTAGTAAAAACACATAAGGGGTGGTTTTAAATAAAATCTGGCTATCTATGGAATTTCTGATGCCATTAGTTCCATTAATGGCATAATAAATGCAATAAAAGGCATTATTAATGCCATTAATGGAATTTTGAGGGCTATCAATGGAATTATCAATGCAAGAAAGGGCATTATGAATGCCATAAATGGCATTATTGATTCCATAAATTGCATTGTTAATGCCAAAAATGGAGTTTTTAATGCCACAAATGGCATTATTACTGCCATAAATGGCATTATCAATTCCATAAATGGAATTATAAATTCCATAAATGGCATTATTACTGCCATAAATCGCATCTTTAATTCCATAAATGGCATTATTACTGCCATAAATGGCATCATTAATTCCATATATGACATTATTACTGCCATAAATGGCATTGTTACTGCAATAAATGGTATTATTAATTCCATAAATGGAATTCCTACTACCATAAATGTCATAATTAATTCCATAAATGGCATTGTTAATGCCACAAATGGGATTGTTAATGCCATAAATGGAATTATTAATTCCATCAATATAATTTTTAATTCCATTTATGGTATTGTTAAGGCCATTCATGCCATTGTTGGGGAAATTAATGGCCTTTTTAAGGCCAAAATTGACATTAAAAATGCCATTTATGGAGTCTTTAAGGCCATTCATTCCATTGTTAATTGCCTTAAAAATGTCATGAATGGCCTTAACAATGCCATTTTTGAGGCCATTTATGACATTGTTAAATGCATAAATGGCATAGTTAATGCCATAAAATTACATTCATGGCATTGTTTTAATTCCAATTATCCCAATACTATGGCCATAAATGGCATCTATATGTAATTCTTGATTCCATTTATAGCATTGTTATGTCATTTGTGATGTCATTTATGGCACCTTTGATACAACAAATGGCACTTTTAATTCCACAAATGGAACTTAAACTTCTACTTGTCATAAATTACATTTTTAATTCAATTGATTTCATAAATGGCATTTTCAAGTCAATTACAAACATGAACAAAAAAACGCAAAAAAGGGACTTTTTGGGCCTACAATTGTCCTGGAAAAAAACCCCAAATTTTAGGATTCTGGTTTTTTATTCTCCAGATTTTACCCTTTATTTCAAAAAAATGGAAATTCATACGTGGGAACATATATAATGAATTTTTTCAAAAAAATAGGCCATTTTGCCAAATTGGCAAAAAAAAATACGAAGAAATTTGTTGATATTGACATCCAATGTTGGGAAAAATTTGGCCAAGAAAAATTGAAAAAACCTCAAAAAGAATCCTGAGGAATTCTTTTTGAAAAATAAGGTCACTTACATGTTTTGGCCATAAATTGGTAAAAAAACATAAGGGCTTCAATGTTTTTACTAAAAGCATATGTGTGTTTACCAACACCCTTAATTAATCTTTCTGAATATTTCAGGAGGAATAAAGAAAGGGACTACTCAAATAAAAATTAAGAGGAATGATGACTTCATAATTAAAATTAAAAGTTTTACTTACAGTCCATTTTTGATAATTCCACATGAAACACTGAATCTTCAAAAATTCACAGGAAACACAATCTGTGATGAAATTTCCAATAAAATCGATAACTTTTAAATACTAAGGATTATTTTCAAAAAAAATATATTTACAGTTGTTACTCCCTTATTTCTCAACCATAAATGGGCTGGTAGTCACATAAAGTAACTTAATGAAGTAATTATAATAATATTATTCAACAACAGGTGATGTAATCAATTATCCCAGGAAGATTAAAGGCTTTTAAGTTTGCTTTATTAGCTGCCTCTGTGAGCTTTCTCTGACTTAAAAGAGGCCTCCTCTTCCTGTTTTCTCCAAATAATCATATTATTCAATCATACTATTAGTACTAAAAAGTGAGTTTTACTTAATTCTTTGATTAAGTGTTTCAATTGTTTTAGAGTCAATCGGAAGGATGTGAAATCATGAAAATATATAATTTAAAATAATTTTTAGCTTCAATATTCTTTTTTTACTGTTATAATCCAGTTTTCATGCTTTAAATCCACAATTAATTAATCAAATCACTCTACCAATTCTTATCAAGGTATTATTGGAGTATGAGTGAGTGTTTTAACTTAATTCTTAATGCTTTTCTCTAGAAATAGTTTTCTTCAAGAATTATCTTTATAATTATTCTTGCAAAAGGTAAAATCAAAGTAACTTCATATCATTACAATAAGAATTTTTATTATCAATACTTATTTTAATTTATTTTAATAGAAAATTACTCCTTAATGTTATAGTAACTGGTAGTGTATAACAAGTAAAAGGAATAATTAGTTCATTAATGATTTAGTTTGGTTCCAATAAGCTGATTTATTATATTTCATTAGAAAATTCAAAGTAATCTTGATTAAAAGTAATATTAACAAGAGTTTCATAGACAAATCTTAAAATTGAAGCCTGAATTACCATTTTTTATTTGAAGATAACTGAGGGGAATGGAAATCAAAGAGAGCCATGTTGCCCAGCTTCTGAGGCCTATTTGAAGTTACCAGTACCAGATCTTGGATCCATTTCTTATCTTAATTGCTCTATCCAAACATTTTGAAAACTTTGTTACTAAATAAGCTGCTATTTTCATGTGATAAGGAGATAATGAGAAATTTGGACTGCTATCACCATGTTAATTATTCATTCTTTTCAATGTATAATCTCAAATAAGAGTGATTAAAACATTTTTGGGGCTGATATCCATGGAATTATCTCATGGCAACCAGTTGTCATTTTACTCATTATATGTACTAAATATAAAATAAGGGAAATTTAATGAATTAATTAAAAGTACAATCCTTGATTAATACTTCTGAATATTTTGAGAATAATTTGGAAAAGGGAAGATCCAAAATTAAGGGCAAAAGAAAAATTAATCCATAATTAGAATTGAGAGTTTTACTTACAG
This sequence comes from Austropuccinia psidii, assembly GCA_023105745.1. Taxonomy (NCBI): domain Eukaryota; kingdom Fungi; phylum Basidiomycota; class Pucciniomycetes; order Pucciniales; family Sphaerophragmiaceae; genus Austropuccinia; species Austropuccinia psidii. Next base: position 15,578,539 of record JALGQZ010000014.1, read on the forward strand.
TTTATTTTTCTTTATTTCATGTGAAATACTGAATATTCAAAACTTAGAGGAAATCAAAATTGTGATGAATTTTTTAATAAAAGTGATATATTTGAGAAAATAATTTTCAGCTTGATATAAAAGAAGAATTAAAGGGGCTAATTTGTCATTCATTAACCATAAATGGGTTGAAAGCCACATAAAATTACATAATTAGTTAATTATGATAATTTTATGTGATATAAAGTGATTTTCTCATAAATCAATAAGACTTCATTAGTTTCTCCCTCACTTATATTTCTTCTTACTTCATATAATTTATCTGTGGGCTGTTTCAAATTTAAAAAATGCCTAATATTGCTGTTTTTTCCAGAAATCATCATTATCATTCAGTTAAATCATTAAAATCATTAATAAAACTGGTAATTATTAACTATTTAAATAATTATAAATTATTTTAATCTTTTTAATAAGTCATAAAGATTTGAAATAATAAAACATTTGTATTTAAAATAGTGCTTTAACTATAATTGGTATATCATTGTTTTAATCCAGCTTTGTATCCTTCAAATACAAAAAAATTGAATAATTTTGAAGCTTTCAGGACTAATTAAAAAAGGCAAGATTCAGAACAAAACTTAAAATGATAATTAATTTATAATTAGAGTTAAAATTTCTAATTAAATTTTACTCTTGATTATTTCATGTGAAATAATGAACCTTCAAAATTCAAATAAAATACAAAATGTGACAAAATTTCCAATAACATTGATAAAATTAAAAAGACAGTCTTTATTTTAAATTCAAAAACAAATTAAATTTCTTACTTAATCATTTCCATAAATGGGTTTGTAAAGATTTAAAATCACTTAATTAGGTAATTATGATAATTTTACATGACAAAACATTATGAAATAATAAATAAAAAAGAGGGTATTGGCTGCTCACTCACTGATTTTTTAAGTTTTCTCCATGGCATTCTTCTGAAAAAACCTTTGGACCCAGAGATAATCATTCTCATTCAGTTGAATAATCAAATAATTAATACGACTGGTAATGATTAGCTATAAAAATCATTATTAAGTAGCTTAATCTTTTAAATCAACCATAAAGACTTGAAATAATGAGGAATCACTATTCATAATAGTATTTTAAAAATAATTTTTATATTATTTTCTCAATCAATATTTTGATGCTCTTAATCAATAAATAATTGGTAAAATAAATTCAAAATATTTTCATGGTATTTTTGGAGTACTAATGAGTAATTTATTAAATTCTTAGATCTTTTTCTTTAAAATTGCACTTTTATTCAAGAATTTATAATAATTACTCTTTAAAAACACAACTATCAATTAAGATAGCTCCACATTATTTCAAAAAAAAATATTTATTATCAAATCTTCTTGTCATTGACTCTAGTAGACAAACAATTTTTACTATTATAATAAATGTTGGTGTATAACAAGTAGAATAAATGATTAAGAAATCAAGTATTAATTTGTGGTTATAATAAAATAATCTTTTATATATAATAAGAACAGTAATATTAATATTGATCAATAGTAGTATAATCAATTACTTTTATAAGCAAATATTACAATTTGAAACTGAAATTTAAAACAAAATAATCTTCATTTTAATCACAAAAGAAGATATCCCACAAAAGATGGAGAAAAATGAAGACAAATTTGTTCTTTTTTCAAAAATGAAAGGCAATTTGTATCATATATCAAGTTCATTTAGAATTAATATATATGAATTTTGAGTAATTAAAACAAATTCTTCTGAAAAACTATTTAGTTATTCATTTTTAACTCATAAAAGGAGGTAATGATATATTTATTTAAACAATTTGTGGGAAAATATTTAGAAATTTTCAAAGAAAGGTATTTTGAAAAAAATATTGAAGTAATCTACATGTAAAACCACTTACTTGGAAGAGATATGATTCTTTATATTACTATTGCATATTCACTATTTAAGTAAATAATTCAAAATTTAATAACCAAAAAGATTGATTAATCTTTCAGTTATTTTTTGTTTTATTTTTGAAAAAAAAATTTATGAATAATGAATCAAAATTTTTTTAACCATAGATATTTAAAATTTTTTTTGTTAATTATTTTAGTAAAATATAATAGCGTTCAGGTAGCCAACTTTACAAATTTATCAACCTTAAATGTTTTTAACCATCCTTCTCATTTTCTGACTGTCAAAAAAATTGAAATAAATATTAAAAATAATTTCTTAAGGTATCTTCAATATTTATTTCAAAAGCCTTTTGTTTATCTTAATATATTGGCTTAATGAAAAAATACATAATTAACATAAAATATTTCACCAATTTCTTAAATTCTGTGTATTTCAAACTATTCTTTTACTTTTGTGGTTATTTAAAGCTTTATCTTTATAAAATTTCTTATTCTATTTATAATTTTTATTTTCCCATTATTAAATTCTAACTGTCAAAAGTCATGGTGTATGCGTCAAATTTGGGACCATTTTTCTAATTTTTCTATAATTTTAAATAATTTTGAATAGCATTCTCATTCTTTGAGAAAGATAATAGCTGGCTATGGTTTTTCAAAAAGTTATTCATGAAGTCTTTCCATTCTTTATTATTTCTTACCTAAGTATAAAGTAGATATTTAACAGAAAAATTGTACACCCCTTTGATGAATGGGTTCTTCTTAAAATTGGATAAAAACTTCATTTTTCACCATGAGCACAGTGGCTACTACTGAAAGCAGGTTTTTAATTTATAAATAAGATTTTACTTAGCTTAGACTGCGTTTGAATCCTTCCTCTGAACTAGGTTGCACCCAATATTCCATTGTTTGTTAATATTCCATGTTATTCCAAGCCATTGGAATATCATAGAATCTATCATATTTCTATTATTTCTTCAATTTTAGAGAATAAACTCATACTATTTGATATGAAATTTGTATCCCTTTCAATTTGGATGTTCCTTAGAATATCATTCAATATTAATATTTAACTTCACAGATATACTGTTAATTTAAACACTTCTACTTGTCTTTTGAAGGCCAAAATGACCAAAATCCAGTTCTAAAAATAAATGAATCATTTCCCTTAATTCATTGACCAGATTTTTACACTTTATAAAATTACTAACATTTCTTCACTTTTCAGAAAATAGCTAACATGATTTCCTATTATTAATGAAAGCCTTATATATATTGAAATTTATGTAATATCAGAAGTAAGAATGAAATCCTCTGAATATTTATTTTTGAATATTTATTTCCAAAAGTAAAAAATTCAAAATTTATATCTTTTCTTCTTTATTAATTGAGATTTTTTTAATTTCATTCTTATTATAATTGATTTGTTTTTTATTCTATAATATTATAATTCTTTTAATAATATCATCAATTTTTCAATTATTGATAATATTATTTATCTTTTTGAAAAAAAAGATAGTTCTTCACTTTTTTTAAATATTTATACTTTGATAATTCAAATAGCAGTAGCAGGCACTCTGTAGTTACTGCAAAGGATATGAAATTTGTGAACATCAAAATTTCAGGAATTTAGGAGCCGACTACCAAAAAATTGATTAATAATTTCAGAAATTTGTCAAGATCAGGTGTTACAAGACCTGAAATGAAAAATTGTCAATACTTGTTAAAAATCTTACAGTATCTAACTTTACAGGAATACTACTGTAATTTTTAAGCCAGTAATGTATGTTAAAATTAATCAAAGTAATCCAAAATTAAAAACAAAAAATTTAATTAAAATTAAACCTTGGAAAAATTAGGGAAAAACTGAGAAAACAAAAAAATGAGCCATAAAATAGAATATCATATACTCATACAACAATATATCCTAGTAATCATAAAAATTTGTAAAATAAAGGGAAAAAATTGTTTTGTAATAGAATAAATAAGTTTTTTGATACTAGAAGTATTTAAATAAGAAATTACAAAAAGAATGTTATGAATAATAATAAAAAGAGAAATAGCTCAATTTCAAAAAATATTTTTACTATTGATTTTATAAAGTTGTTTTTATTTTTTTATTTTAATCCTTTTTGAAAAAATTGATTTATTAATTGTTTTTTTGTTTCCTTAAGCAATAAAATATAGTACTTAATTAAGTAAGAGAAGATTTTTCAGCTGATAATAGTAAATTTCTGACTTCAATATACCACTAATCATCTTAACTACAGACCTGAATATTCTGTTTTATTTCAAGGAAAAAGTAACAAGTAACTAAATCTCTGAAGCATATTTGAAAATATCAATCATATAAGTCAGTAACAAATATTTCAAAAAGCTTCCTTCAACTGTAGTACTGGTCAGATAGGATAAAAATTTTTAAATTGAATTTGCTATTTTACTTTCAAAAGTATTTCTAGACTTTTTGAGCTTTTAGAATGAGCTTTTTTACAATTTGATAATAATTTCATTAATAAATTCATATTTTCCATGATTTGAATCAAAAATAAGTCTATATATGAGTTTGAAAAATTTCTGCAATGAACTTTTTCCGAAATTCCCATGAAAGGAGATTCAAACAAATATGAATTCGCTGAAAAATGTTCAATGAATAAATGTACATCTATGAGGATTAAATGATGACATAGTTTGAAACTGGGTTAAAATGGCTCTGAAGTAAATTTTTTCGTGCTTTAGCTGTACTCCTTGAAAACTTTCCACTTATTTCTTTGTCCTCTCTTTGAAAAATACCACTTTATTCAATATTTTGTCCCCTCTCCCACCAGAGCACCATGCATCCAGGGGCTTTAGAATTGTGTTAAAAGAACAATAGTTGAGAAAAGGGCTGTCATCCAGCTTTTCTCATCTGAACAAAATAGTAATTGAAATTTTGTGCCTTTCTTTAAAAAAGTAAGAATTAGAAAACCCATCTTCAATAAAACAAAAACATTCCATCAATCACATTAAGACAATCTACACAAAACAATGTAAATTTCAAAACACAAATGCAAAAGCATACATGCATAAATATATAATAAAGAAAAAATCATCAATTTCACAAAAGAAAATAAGGATAGTTTGAATTCTGAGTTAAATATCGATTATTTGAATGATTAAATTTATTTGAATGTTGGCTATTATATTAAAATTCGAATTGGCCAAAATGGGTTGATGTTTCAATTGTAACTGTAATTTTTTTGATTCAGCTGAAGACCCAATTGGGATCTGAAGCCAATAATTGATAAATTATTGGTTGATGTAGAGCCATGTGATAAAGCTAATTCATTGGGTGAATATTCCCCAGAACCACCTATTCTACATTTTCAAAAATTATTTTTCTGTTGAGCTTCCGCCACTATGATGGGTGCAGATTTAGATGGTGGTGATTCTGAAGATAAATGTCTGTTTTTTGAATTCTCAAACAGTCTTATAAGGAATTTCTTAAGTTCTTCTAAAAATTTAGCTTACCAAATGTTTGGACCTGGAATAACTTAAGCTCATGCGCCTGAGTAGACATGGCAAACTTCAATGAAAGTTAACTCAAAGGCTCAAACAAATGGATAAAGTAGAGCTAAAATACAAATTTTATAGTTTATTGTTTTAGAGTTACTATTTATCAGCTACTAGCTTTAAGTAAGCTTTCAAATCTTACCAAATGGTATTGGATGTCCTTCCCATTGTATCAGCCAACCGCTTCTAGTTCTCCAACCATTTTTATTAACCTCAAGCGGGAAAGAATTCAGTCTGATAAATTCAAAGCTTACTTGAACTATATGACTCACACAATATGCAAAAACTGTTGAAAATAAAGATCTTGACTAAGTCAGATCTAGTATCTCTCTCCTAGTGGCAAACCTGTACGTTGTACCACCAATCTACAAGATCGGCAAGGACCACTAAATAGCGCAGATCTCTGCGCATAATCAACAACGTAAAACACCTCCTCAGCTGATCTTTCTCCAATATTTAATGGAACCCTTTCCTCTCCTTTTTCCAGATCATCCTTTACATTTTTCCACTCGCTCCTTTCTCTTTTCTCAAAAAACACTCCGTTCTTTTCTTTTTCTTTCATCCCATCTCTACTTGCTCTTTCCTCTTTCTTCTTCCATTCACTCTTTCCTTCCTAAACTTCCTTCACTCACTCTCTTTCGTTTTTCCATCGTTTTCCTTTCTTTTCTTCCACTCTATTTTTATTTCATATTCAGAAGCTTATGTAGGTGTAGTGACTCCTCTCTGCACAACACACGCCTTTGATTAACACTCTCTATTGATTGCTCTTAGCTATCGTTGATCTACCAAAACCACTGTTGTACACGTCCCGTTGTTTATTACTAAAACCTCTCCCTGCCCACCATTTAGGTACTTTTCTCAAATTCTTGTAGCTCAGTTGTGGTACTTAACTAATGAAATACTATTGTTTAGTTTATCGCTCTAACAGATTTACAGTCTTGACGCTCGATCCCTCGCAGACTATGGTGGACATCAAGGATAAAAACTCAAAATTATGACCGACAAAAACCACGACAAAGAAACCTTCAGCATTCCTATACTCAACTCCTCAAGTTACAGCGAATGGAATCTTCAAATGATGTTTCATCTTTGGTCAAGGGATCTTCTGGATGTCTGCGAAACTCCCCTTGCAGCAGGTATAACAGTTCCAGCACTCAACAAATGGACCAAAGCAAGCCATGAAGCAATCAACATCATCGCTTTAAGGCTTAGTCATGTAGTGTTTCTTGAAGTTATCAATAATGAAACAAAAGACAATGCTCACTTACTTTGGACAAAGATCAACAATCAGTATGCTTCAAAAAGAGCAATCAATCAAGGCAGGGCTTGGATGGATTGGATTTGGTCAAACTATCATGGAGACCTTCAAGAATATATCAACAGTTTTCGAAAAATGAAACTTGAACTTGACGCCGTAAACATTAAAATAGAAGCCAAGTTACTCTCTTTTTCCATCCTTGGTAAACTTGTCAAAGATCCGAAGTTACAAAATTACATTGAAATTCTGACCTTAAATGACGAGATAATAGAGAAACCCAACCTTATCTTAACCAAACTTCAAGATTTCTTAAACAACTCTAGAATTCAACCCACCAAACAAGAACCAGAACCTTCCGCTCTTTCTACCTCTGTTCAAAATCAAAACAACAAAATTACTTACTACTGTACGAATGGCCAACATAACCCGAACTGCACTAGCCAAACCAAAGAGCAGTGTTATGCTGAGCACCCTAATCTTAGGCCTCCTCGAAAGCATAAGTGAAGAACACCTCCAAATAACCCTCCTTCAGCTCATCTTTCATCTGCTCAAGCCCTTCTTACAGGCACTTCTGACCTTCAAAAGAATCATCAAGTCATCGTTGATTGTGGAGCAACCCACCATATGTTCAACACTCAAGAACATTTCTCCATCATCAACACTGTTCCTTTCATCAAAGTCTCAACCGGGGATACTTCAAGCTCCCTGTTGGCCGAAGGCAAAGGCACCGTTAATATTATTTGTATTGGAACACCTCTCACCCTCAAGAATTGCTTGTTTGTACCAAGCCTCACGGGCACTCTGGTCAGTCTACTCGAATTATTCAAAGACAAACTTACCATTGCACGAGAAGAAAAATGTTTCAGTTTAGAATCATCAAAGATCCCAGCACTAAAAGGGACGATTCAGAAAAACCTCATGATCCTAAACTACACAGTTCCAAAAGCCCTCATCACCAAGAGCCCCAAAAATATTTGGCATCACCATCTCGGGCATCCTGGTTCAATACCCCTCAAAACAATGGGGCTTCCATACACTCTTGATCAATGCACAACTTGCGACTTCAACAAAGCGCATGCACTACCTTTTATTCACCAGTTTGATCCAGTAAGTCGGCCTCTAGACTGCATTCACATTGATTTAGTCGGACCAATCTCCCCCATGTCTCTTTCCGGCTGCCGATATTTCCTGACTATAGTAGATTAAGCTACTTCTTTTAAAATTGTTAAATTTTTAAAGAACAAATCTGACACTTTTGATCAGTTTGTCATAGCCAAGAAAGCCATGGAAAATCTTCACGATTGATCATTAAAAAGGCTTGTATCGGATTGTTGTGGAGAATTCATGAACAGTCAGTTCACTCAACTCGCTGAGTCTCAAGGTTTCACTCACATCTTTTCTCCAGCTGAAACTCCTCATCACAATGGGTTCGCAAAAAGAAGCAATTGCACAATCCTTGAAAAAGCCCAATGTTTGCTTAGCTCATCTAAGCTCCCCAATCAATACTGGGCTGAAGCAATCAACACCTCAACTTTTCTTTGCAACATCGTCCCCACACCATCAAGACACAATCTTTCTCCCTATGTCCTCTGGAAAGGCCTGCCTCCTCGCATAAAGCAACTCTGAACTTTTGGATGTCAAGCCTTAATCACCATTCCAAAGCATCACAGAGAATGGAAGCTTGCTCCCGCCACCGAAGAAGGCATACTACTTGGCTACGAGAATGACAACACTTCCTATTGAATCCTTTGCACTAGAGATAGGAAAGTTGTCGTAGCTAAGAATGTTGTTTTTGGGGAGGATGTTTTCCCTTCCTTGGGAAATCCGACTCATGTGCCAGAGCCACTTCTAATACCATTCACTGAAGGAACAATAGCCGTAGATGAAGTTGGCTCTGTTGAATCCCTTGCAGTAGGCGACATTCCACCTGTTCAATTACCTGAAGCGCCACACTCACCTCTTTGTCCAACCAATGCGGGAAGCATTCCTCAGTCGGAAGATGAAGAAGGCTTGGTGGGAAAACCTCCCTCTGGTCCACTTAGGAGGATCAAGGTTATTGGACCCCAACACCCAACCTTAATATCTTGCGATCTCGATGGCTCCAATGTCCTTCCGTACTCCAGACTGCCGAAAGCGTTTGTTTCCTCATGTGATGACACTCCGCGCACGCATCAAGGAGCTATCAAGTCATCAATGTCAGGATGAAACTATGATGAAGGTGTAAATAGGCTAACTACAACTTTATCTATGTTTGTGACATGGTAAAATAGTTTAAAAAAAGAGCTATGAGGTTTAAAAGATATTTTAATTTGAGATAAAAAGGGCTTTAGTATATTTGATATAGTGGTGGTGAGTGCTGTTGAAAGCCCTGGGTGCAGCTTTATCTGTTGGGTTACAATAATAAAAGACTACAATAGTTAAATCTATAATTATACCTGATTATTAACCAAGAGTAAAACTGTTTTTGACAGTTTACTACGTAGGTTATTCAAGAGCAGGATGAGGAGATGATTTTGGCTGTGAAAAGCCCTCCTTTTATCCTGAAACTTCGGTGGAAAGGCTGCTAGACCTTTCCACGTAGAGGAAGTGAAGATTTTTCACTCTCCAGGACAGGCTTGTGGTTTGCAAACAGCCTGTATACCCTGTATTGGGCTCAGATGTGGTTTTGAAACCACATCTGGGCGGTTTTCACCAATACAGGGTGAAAATTTTCATCTGGAGACCTCACAGCCTGATTCTGACATGTATGACGCGTAGAATGCTGTACAGAAAATGTATGGGACCCCAGTATTGGCTGAAATATGAGGTATTGAAGTAAAAATATGCTTCTTTGTCTATTTGACACCTCATATTCATGATTATGGGATATTATCCCATGGTAAGGCTGTATATGACAGCAGGTGGGATTTTGACCTTAAACCAGCCATAACTCTGTCAGTTTTTGAGATATCATGCTCAAAGTTGGTTCATTGGATATCCCTGTATGGGCTCTACACAATGGTACACAATTTGGTATGGTTATCATTGAATATGGCAAAGTTATCCCATGTACAAGGTTCTTTGTACATAGGCGTGGTTTGGGCAAAAAGCTGTATTGAGCTTGTTTGCCTCATAGCTTCTGTTATAGTTGAGATATGAAGAAGTGGATGGCACGATCAGATAGCCCTGATTGTGCTCTTTCAAAAGATACCCCACTTCAGGTATCCCATACTAAAACTGTAGAAGTTAGATGAGAGGTGAATGTTTTGTTCACCCTTATTTGGCCTGAAATTGACCATAACTCCAGTAATATTGGTGCTGGCTCAGTTTGGCTGGTACCATTGGATAGCCCTGGCTTAGAGCTTCATTTTGAATACCCATTTGATGGGGTTAAGCCTCTCCTTCTAGATTTTAGATGGGAGGTGAAAACTAAGGTTTATGCTCAGCAATAACTTTGAGCAGGAATAACTTTGTTATTTCTTGTCCTATGGTGATGGGACTTATATTTTCAGAAAGAGGTGAGTTTCCTCTATCTTTTGATACCTTTTGAGCTAATTTGGCTCAGCTCCATGTTTTGGTGGTATCTTGGCTATACCATTGGTTTATGGTATTTTGGCTGTCATGCTTGTGCTCTGGTTTTGAGTCACAGGCTGACATACCCTCCCTCTAAAAAAGGCTCATCATTGATGAGACTGTTCAGTCCTCCTAGAGGCTCTGAATCTCCTTAAATGAAGGTTCCCATCTGGTATGGCATTTCTGCCAACCATTTGTCTTTATCTGCTGTCTGGTTCTTGAATCTGATTAGGTATTGTCTTTGATCCTTCCCATTGAGTCTGATCTTCCTGGCCCTGATGATCTTACTCACAGGTCCAGGGGAGTCTTCCACTTCCACTATCTCTTGTGGTGTGGGATTCTTTTTCCTGGAGGGGAATTTATCCTCCTCTGTCTGGAAGTATGGTTTGACAAAACTCACCGGAAAGACTGGGTGTTTCCTGGAAACCTCCTCAGTGAGCTTGACCTCTACTGCATTCTTCCCTATCAACTTAATGATAGTGAAAGGCCCTACAAATGAGTCTCTCATTTTCTTGGGTCCCTTGAGATTGTTAAAGCTCAGTGTAGACACTAACACCTGGTCCCCTTCCTTAAAGTCAGGCTCCATATGTGATTTGTCCCACCTCTGCTTGTTATACTCTTTGGCCTCAGCTATGCATTTGGCAGCTGTGTCACAGGCCCTCTTCCACATATCATGGAAGTCTTTGGCTGTGGGGTGAATAGTCAGGAGATTTTTCTTCAAGTTATCCACAGGCAATAGGGGATTTCACCCTTTCTCTACCAAGGCAGGTGTTTTTCCTGTGGTGGAGTGCTGACTTGTGTTATAAGCCAGTTGGACAGCTGGTAAGAGGGTAACCCAATCATGGGTGTATCCCTCATGGTCCTTGTATTCCATGCCATAGGCATAGAATCTTCTGAGGATGTCCTCCACTGTTTGGATCATCCTTTCAGCTAGGCCATCTGTTTGTGGATGGTAAGCTGTGGAAAAAAGCAAGTTTGGTGCCAAGCATGTCATATAAGTTAGTCCAAAATTCAGATGTGAATTTTGGGTCCCTATCACTAATGATGATCTTAGGGACTCCACAGGTAGATATGATGTTATTTCAAAACAAAAGAGCAGTATCCATGGCTGTGTCTTCTTTATGGAATGGTAGACACCTCATGCTCTTTCTGAACCTATCAACTATGATCAAACAGGAATTGTAGTTTTCTTTGCCTCCTGGGACAAGTCCTGTAACCCAGTCCATGTTGATGGTTTCCCATGGGTGCTTGGGTTCTTCTATGTGTTGAAGTAACCAATACTTCTTCCCATGTTTCCTATTTGCCTTTTGGCATCTTTCACAAGTGTTGATGTATTCACTCAACTTTTGTTCCCACATGGGCCACCAAGCTGTGCTTGCTACCCTCTCTTTGGTCCTGTCCTCACTCATGTGTCCATATAGGGGCAGTGATGGCATTCTTGTAGTATCAATGAGATGTGGTCTCTGTCTACCACTGTGAGTGCACTTGTGTGCTTTTCTCTGTGGTAGAGCAGGCCATCTATAAGAAAAAACCTATTGTCCTTATAGGCCCTCTACCAGAGTTCTTCCAGCTGGGTTTCCAGTTCTGGACTCCTGTACTTTTGTTGAAGGAGTTGGAGTAGTATGCTACACTGTTTGTGTTTGGCATAAGACTTCTGTACTGCACTGAAGAATTCATTGTGCAGGTCTGAGGAACTTATTCCCAGTATGGGAGTTTCTGTCCCTTCTGAGTCAGTGTCTTCACTGTCAAGGGTACCACTTTCTGGTTCTCATTCACATATTCTGAAGTTCTTCCTCCTATCTATTTCCATGAAATGGATAAGGATTTTTGCTGCAACTTCTGGGTCATACGCTGGATTGCTTTTGACATTGTCCAGTGGCCATCTGCTGAGGCCATCTGCATTGGTATGGCCTTTACCTTCCTTGTATATGATGGTCATGTTCCCTCTATACTCCTGGATAGCTATTTGCTATCTCAGCATATGTCTATTAGTAGTCTTCATGTTTAGTAAAGACTTCAAGGCTGTGCAGTCTGTGTAGACTTCAAAGACTGCACCCTCCAAATAATAATGGAGTTTTTCTAGAGCCCAGACTAGACATAGACATTCTGTCTGGGTGGCCCCATACCTGGCTTCTGAATCTTTCAGCTGCCTTGAGATGTAGCAAATTACTCCTTCTCTTGGTTCACCATCCACAATTTGTCTTTGGTGAAGGGCTGCTCCTAGGCCTTGACTGCATGCTGCATATATATATAACTTGAATGGTAGTTCAAAGTCAGGTAAGATGAGCACAGGTGCATTAGTGAGTTCATATTTGATCCTCTCATATGCATCCCTCCTTTCCTTAGTTATTTCAAAAACTACATCTTTTGAACATAACTTGTATAAACTACTAGTTATGTGTGCAAAACTTTTGATATGGTTTCTGTAGTAGCTAGCAAACCCAAGGAAAGATTGCATCTCTTTGATGCTCTTTGGTACTGGTTTTTGCAGTACTGCTGCTACTTTGTTCTGGTCAATTGCCAGACTAAGACCTGAGACTTTATGTCCTAGAGCCAGTAACTCTTGTTGGCCAAAATTGCACTTTTTAAGTGAAATTTTCAGATTTATGGGTGTGCATTTACTTAGCACTCTGTCTATGTATTGCACATGGTCTTCCCATGTCTTTGAGTATATAATGATATCATCAATATATACTACCATCCAGCCTTCCAATATTTCATCTTGAAATATTGTGTCCATCATCCTTTGGAAGTGGGCTGGTGCATTCTTGATGCCAAATGGCATTCTGGTGTACTCATATATGCCCATATGGCATATTATTCTGAGTAATTTCATGGAGTTTGGTTTAACCCCATTTTGGTGGAAGCCCTTCATACAATCCATCTTGGTTATGTATTTGGCTTTGGCCAGCTTATCCAAGGCATGAGGTATCCTTGGTATAGGGTACCTGTCTGCTTTTGTGTAGTTATTCAGGGCTCTGAAGTCCCCACACAATCTAGACTTGCTATCATGCCAGGTAATGAGGACAGGAGTGGTGATTTCCACTATTTCATTATATCAAATCTTTCTGATAACATCCATGTCCAGGAGTTCATAGATAAGTTTCTCAATTTCCTTCCTGATTTCCCGGCTTGCTGGATAAGGAGGTATCCTCAGCATAGGTGGATAAGGCCTTTCTACTTCCAGATATAGTTCTATATCATGGCCTTTGATCTTGCCTAATGGTTCTTCACCAATGGCAAATGCTGGTCTGTTCTTTCTCAGCATCTTCAGTAAACTTAGTTTTTGTTTACTGGTGAGGGTAGTGCTAAAATGGCAATCTCTGAATTCCTTCAGAAGTTCTTCTAGTGGATATTGAGAAGATATCTGGTATAGGTCAAGTGAAAATTTCTTTTCCTTGTTAGTACCGATGGTGATGTGCCTATTTTTACTGTTGTAAATGTCTATGCCATACATCCTCTGGTAATCTGTTCCCAGTAAAAATCCTTGGATGTTGGCATCATTAAGCATTACAAACTCTGGGTTGAGTCTGATATTACCCTTCGTTTGGGGTATAATTATCTCTTTGATAATTGTCCCAATGGAAGTCATCTTCCCTGATGCACTTTTAAAGTTCTTTGCCTTAGTGGGCAAGAGCTGTTTTTCCCAGTTTGGGAAGTGGCTATCCAGATAATTTCTGGCCACTATGGAGCAATGTGCTCCACTGTCAATGATCAGTGGGTGCTGAGCATTGTCAATACATACAGTCATTTTTGTGGCTGTTCCATGTATATATGCCATTCCTTTGGTTGGTGTAACCAGGAATGTTTGTGCATCTTGTGTGTGTTTGCACAAGTTTTTATTAGCAGTGTCTTGTGGCATGCCTGCTTCCAACTGTATGTCCTGAATTTCTAGTGGGGTTTCCTCTTGGTATTCCACTAAAAATTCCTCTCTTGGGTCTTGGTCATCATCAGATGGTTCTCTGATGGCATCACCCATGGAGTCTGAATCAGAATCCTCTGTTGGAGGTTCTTCCTCAGGGACTTTCTCTATGGAATAGACTTTTTTCTTTGCCTTTGGACAGTTGTTGGCATAGTGGTCTGTTGAACCACAATTGTGGCAAGAATTCTTCTTCTTTGCCACTTCTGCCACTCTTTCTCTGGGTTTGTCTTTAAACTCTACCCTGAAAGGTTGTTTCTCTTCAAAACTATTGCTTCTATATGGGGTGAATTTCCCTATATTTTTCCTTTTCCTTATGTCTTGTAAGGTATTGGCAATGTAATCTAGAGTGCAATTTTGGTTGCATCTGCATTTTACTGCATGCTCTAGTTCTCCTGGCATTTGTGTCAGAAGTTTGTGATTCCTCATCTGGATGTTCATCTGAGGATCAATGGCTTTAAGTCTTTTAGACTGTCTGAGACACCACTCATATGGATCTTTGTCCACAGAGTATTTGTCATTCTCAAATGACATGGTCTTTTGCTATATCCAAGTTCCATTACTGTACTTTTGGATTATTTGACTCTTCCACCATGGCCAGTTTCTTCTGCCATGGATTTCTTTCATTTCTGTGTAACATATACTTGCATGACCTTTAAATGCAGTATTCAATCTAGCAGTAATTCAGTAGTCTGGTATGCTTGGTACATCAATGAAGAGTCCATCAATATAATCTATGAGTTCCATATGATCATATTCTCCTGATCCATAGAATTTGGGCCAGTTTGAGGCCTCAGGAAGCTGTTTCAAGGCTTCCTTCTCTGAATAAGACATGCCATCTCCATCCTGGTATTGTGATGGATATCTTGCCTTATTCAGCAACATGGCATCTGGTTTGATGTCATCTGGTTGATATGGATTCCCAATAGCTTGGCCTTGTGGTTGGGGCTTCAAGCTATGGTAGGCATTAAACAATTTGTTAATGTCCTGAACCAGACACTCCCTGTCCCTTGTGCTGTGGTGTTGTTCTTCAAAGACTTGGTTCAGTCTTTTGTTGGATTCTTCAGAGGCATTGCTCAGTTGAGCATATCCTTCTTGAAGATTCTTGACTATCTGTTCCAAGGAAGCTTGAGTTTGTCTCATCCTCTCTTGGCCAGCTTTAATTTCTGCAAACTGCTTTTCAGATTGTTCAGCATATTGGGACATTTGTAACCACATTGTATCACTGTTGCTGTTACTCTCAGATGTGACAATGTTATTTTCAGTCTGAGTGGGGGTAATGTTTCTATTACTAGGACTGCTGATTCTAGAGTGGTTTACAACTACTTCTGGTTCTTGTGTACCTCTTTCACCAAATCTAACAGCTTCTGGATCATGGGGTCTGACTCTTTCCTCCTCTGGTTGAAGGTGGTTTTGTTCTTGCCATTGTTTCCTTCTCTTCTCCTGGAAACTTCCTGGTATTGTGAAGAATGGCGACTCTTGGCCACTGATCTGCTGGTTTCTGAATGGTGTGAAGCCACTGGAGAGCTGATTTGGCCTGCTCCTTGTGAACCTGAAGGAATCTGAGTAGGCCCTGTCTGGGTCAACTGTTCTTCTATAGCTAGGATAGTGGCTTGATTCTCCCTTATCCTCTGTGCCCTTGCCTCCAGGAGTCTGTGCTGCCTGGTAGGATTCCAACCCTTGGTGATTTCCATAAGGTCTTTGAAGTCTATCTCTTTGAGACAGATCTTCTGGCAATGTGATCCCAGTTCTGCCCAGTGAGTTGCTAGGTTGAACCTTTTGTTGTCCATGCTCCATTGACATAAATCTTTGAGGAGTTGGTGGATCTGAAGAACTTGATCTATATCCTTCCAGTCCTCTGGTTTGAGGTTTCTGTTGAATTGGAGTGTGAATGGAAAGGTTGATATTATCTCCCTCATTGTTTTGCCATCCACCACTGTGTCCAAGGTGTCCTCTTTCAGGTCGTCTGGTTCTGGAAAATCCTGCTCTGTCCTCTGGCTGGTTCCTTTGGAAACCAAGATCTCTGAGGTATACAGGGGACATATCAGTATTTGCAAGAAGTCAAAAACTTTTTGTTCTTAGGGTATTTACCTTTGACTGTGCCTTGTACAAATTTGCTGTCTGCTGATTTGGGCAGTTTGCCTTTGGAAGTTACAACTGGGTTAATAATTTGAATCTTCCCTGTACAAGTGGTTAAGGTTGGTTTACCTTGTATTGAAGCAGAGTTCCATGGTTTTCTACTCCTATGAGTGGCTATTGGAGTCCACTTCTTGGCTGTGATGAGACCTTCACTGTGCCTCTTTCCTTTGCCCTTGCTGCCCTCTGGCTCTGAGGGTGTCACTGGTGTGTTGGCCTGTGACTGGGTCTCAAGTGGGATGTAATTTTCTTCCACTGAAATCAAGGCAGGAAAAAGAGGGCTTATGTCAGTTAAGACTTCTCAAAAATGCTGGTTTTGCACGTCTAAGATTGGCCTCTGGGCTTGTATGTTACTACAATGTGCCCTGTATAATGACAATGTAATTGAATCAACAATTCCACGTCAGAATTACAGCTTTTGGTACCCTGTCACACTGTTTGTGTGCCAGTATCCCACAGATACACTTGTGGTTTTCAAGTGTATTCTGTACAAGTTGCTTTGTATAAGTGTCATTGAGCTAACAATACACTTAACCATGCCTCAACTGATGGTTTTTCAGTCAGAGGTGTCCTTATTCAGTCAAGAATACAGGACTTATTGATGGCTTATGTGTTTTTATATACAAAACACGCCAAAAATAGTTATTTTCAATGGGTATTGACCACGTGAATAATACCCTTATAATATGAGTATATATAAAGAAAAGGATAAATATATAAAATATATATTTTAATAGAGAAATTACTCCTGAAAAAGGATAAAACACTTGTTAATAAGTCATAAACAGAGAAAAGACTTACTTATAATGTCCAAAAAAAAGATTTAAAACACGGCCAGGCCCCCAAAATGATAGGATGAAACTATGATGAAGGTGTAAATAGGCTAACTACAACTTTATCTATGTTTGTGACACAGTAAAATAGTTTAAAAAAAGAGTTATAAGGTTTAAAAGATATTTGAATTTAAGATAAAAAGGGCTTTACTATATTTGATATAGTGGTGGTGAGCGCTGTTGAAAGCCCTGGGTGCAGCTTTATCTGTTGGGTTACAATAATAAAAGACTACAATAATTAAATCTATAATTATACCTGATTATTAACCAAGAGTAAAACTTTTTTTGACAGTTTACTACGTAGGCTATTCAAGAGCAGGATGAGGAGATGATTTTGGCTGTGAAAAGCCCTCCTTTTATCCTGAAATTGGGGTGGAAAGGCTGCTAGACCTTTCCACGTAGAGGAAGTGAAGATTTTTCACTCTCCAGGACAGGCTTGTGGCTTGCAAACAGCCTGTATACCCTGTATTGGGCTCAGATGTGGTTTTGAAACCACATCTGGGCGGTTTTCACCAATACAGGGTGAAAATTTTCATCTGGAGACCTCACAGCCTGATTCTGACATGTATGACGCGTAGAATGCTGTACAGAAAATGTATGGGACCCCAGTATTGGCTGACATATGAGGTATTGAAGTAAAAACATGCTTCTTTGTCTATTTGACACCTCATATTCATGATTATGGGATATTATCCCATGGTAAGGCTGTATATGACAGCAGGTGGGATTTTGACCTTAAACCAGCCATAACTCTGTCAGTTTTTGAGATATCATGCTCAAAGCTGGTTCATTGGATAGCCCAGTATGGGCTCTACACAATGGTACCCAATTTGGTATGGTTATCATTGAATATGGCAAAAGGTATCCCATGTACAAGGTTTTTTGTACATAGGCGTGGTTTGGGCAAAAAGCTGTATTGAGCTTGTTTGCCTCATAACTTCCGTTATAGTTGAGATATGAAGAAGTAGATGGCACCATCAGATAGCCCTTATTGTGCTCTTTCAAAAGATACCCCACTTCAGGTATCCCATACTAAAACTGTAGAAGTTAGATAAGAGGTGAATGTTTTGTTCACCCTTATTTGGCCTGAAATTGACCATAACTCCAGTAATATTGGTGCTGGCTCAGTTTGGCTGGTACCATTGGATAGCCCTGGCTTAGAGCTTCATTTTGAATACCCATTTGATGGGGTTAAGCCTCTCCTTCTAGATTTTAGCTGAGAGGTGAAAATTAAGGTTTATGCTCAGCAACAACTTTGAGCAGGAATAACTTTGTTATTTCTTGTCCTATGGTGATCGGACTTATATTTTCAGAAAGAGGTGAGTTTCCTCTATCTTTTGATACCTTTTGAGCTAATTTGGCTTAGCTCCATGTTTTGGTGGTATCTTGGCTATACCATTGGTTTATGGTATTTTGGCTGTCATGCTTGTGCTCTGGTTTTGAGTCACAGGCTGACAATCAAACAGCAAAAATTGGATGGAATACATCTCAAAAGAGCTTGGTTCAATGAACTGGTTGGAAGTCTGGGATGTTGTAGATTTGGAACCGAAGTTCAAGCTTGTTGGCACCACATGGGTATTTAAAGTCAAGAAGGACCATCTTGGAAACATCACGGAACACAAGGCTCAAT
The DNA here is from genome assembly GCA_023105745.1 of Austropuccinia psidii. Lineage (NCBI taxonomy): Eukaryota > Fungi > Basidiomycota > Pucciniomycetes > Pucciniales > Sphaerophragmiaceae > Austropuccinia > Austropuccinia psidii. The sequence goes on from JALGQZ010000014.1 coordinate 15,597,326, forward strand.
TGTGTGCGCAGGGATTTACTCAATCCGCCGGTATTGACTTTGGACAAACTTATTTGCCTACAGGACAGCTCAATTCACTTTGCTCCCTAATTGCCTTTGCCTCATCAAAGAGCCTTGAATTACATCAAGTGGACATCAAGAGCCCCTTCCTGAATGCTCCTTTGGCCAAAATTGTTTATTTGGCAATACCTCAGGGTCTCAACCTAGATCAACGGAAGCACTGCTTATGCCTTAAAAGGCCATTTACCGACTGGAGCAAGCACCGCTTGCTTGCTATGAAAGGCTGCGAACCTGGCTCCAATCCGTGGGTTTCTTGTCTTGTGTGCTGGATGCGTGCATCTTCTATTGAACCGGGACCAATCCAATCTGGCTGTACATTCATGTCAATGACATCGCCATCTTCAGAAAGAATGTAAGCCGCTTTAAAAAAGAGCTTGCGAATGAATTCAAAATCAAAGACCTTGGGCAAGCCAATCTTTTGTTAGGTATCAAGATAACTCATTCAGATGACTTTTTTTCCTTGGATAAACAACACTTCACAGAATTGCTGCTGGATCTGTATGGCATGAGCAACTGCAAAGCCGTTTCCACCCCTTTGATTCCAGGTGTGCACTTGGAGGTTGCAAGCCAAGAGGACATTGAGGAATTTCAAGCCTTAAATGTTAGTTATCAGAGCGCCATAGGGTGTATTAACTATCTCAGCACAGCGACAAGGCCTGATCTCTCTCACTCGGTAAGCATTCTGTCTCAATTCCTCGAGAAAACTGGGATTCGGCACTGGAAGGCCTTCCTCCTGTCACATGGTGGAATGTGATCTACAACTTTCCAGTATTAATCGGTATTTCAACCGGTTTAATAGCCCTTTTGGCAAGAGTTCCCTTTGCTGAGGTCTGGCAGACAGCATTGTGACAATAAACTGGTTACCAATGTCATGGGTTCGATTCCGGTTGGAGACAAGAGGAGGTCTCAATCAAACAAACAGAAATCGCTGGGTTTTCCGCTCCATTGGCGTACAAGGGTTCTGCCCCTTGGGGCTCCTTGTAGGCTCCTGTTGTGACTAATGTAACTCCATGAGGGTGACATGGGTAATACCATCAGTTACATGCACTTTGGGATGCAGTGCCATAAACCCGGGGGTACTTTCACATGGTGGAATGTGATCTACAACTTGCCAGTATTAATCGTTATTTCAACCAGTTTAATAGCCTTTTCGGCAAGAGTTCCCTTTGCTGAGGTCTGGCAGACAGCATTGTGACACCTCCATGTCCTCAAGTATTTGAAAGGTACTCAAGACGTTGGTTTGACCTATCCAAAAGACATCAATGCCCGCATTGTTGCCTACACCGACGCCAACTGGGGTAACTGTAGCACCACCCGTCAATCAGTCACTGGGTTTTTGGCAACAATGTGTGGCAGTCTCGTTCTATGGAAAACAAGAAAACAACCTACCGTCTTGTTATCCACCTCCAAAGCCGAGTACAAGGCCCTTTGCGATCTGACTTCAGAACTAATGTGGCTCAAGCAATGGTGTCAAGAATGTGGCATTCTCATGGTAGACAAGCCAATACCCATACACAAGGACAATCAAAGCTGCATCAACGCCGCCTAAGGCGACTGCAATCTCAACAACAAGAGGATGAAACACATCAATATTCAGCTTCACTTCATCAAGGAAGCCATCTCTTCAAGTTTCGTCGAATTGGTTTACACTCCGACCTCCGATATGCTTGCCAATTTTCTCACCAAATCCGTCAATAGGACCAGCCTATCTCGGGCCCTTGACTCTCTTGGTGTTTTGCGACTAGGAGAGAGGGGGGATGTTGAAAATAAAGATCTTGACTAATTCAGATCTAGTATCTCTCTCCTAGTGGCAAACCTGTACATTGTACCGCCAATCTACAAGATCGGCAAGAACCACTAAAAAGCATAGATCACTGCGCATAAATAACAACGTAAAACACCTCCTCACCTGATCTTTCTCCAATATTTAATGGTAGCCTTTCCTCTCCTTTTTCCACTCGCTCCTTTCTCTTTTCTCAAAAAACACTCTGTTCTTTTCTTTTTCTTTCATCTCATCTCTACTCGCTCTTTCCTCTTTCTTCTTCCGTTCACTCTTTCCTTCCTAAACTTCCTTCAGTATCTCTCTTTTGTTTTTCCATCATTTTCCTTTCTTTTTCTTCCACGCTTTTTTTATTTCATATTCAGAAGATGATGTAGGTGTAGTGTATCCTCTCTGCACAACACACACCTTTGATTAACACTCTCTATTGATTGTTCTTAGCTATTGTTGATCTACCAAAACCACTGTTGTACACGTCCCGTTGTTTATTACTAAAACCTCTTGCTGCCCACCATTTAGGTACTTTTCTCAAATTCTTGTAGCTCAGTTGTGGTACTTGACTCATGAAATACTATCGTTTAGTTTATCACTCTAACAAAAACATCAGAAGAAAGTAAAAATTCACCCTCAACTCAAAAGATTGAAATTGGTTTAACTGTTTCACGTTTATAAAAAAAATCCAAAGATTGACTGGCTGGATCTAAAAGGCCTTAAGTATCAAGAGTTTTGGGATTGACAATCTCAAAGCCCTTGTTACAAACAATGCATAAATTTGATTTCAAAAAGTAAGCAGAGCTTGATTCAGTTGGAAAATAAAACTTCTATTAAGAAGTTTGACCATCAGTAATCTAATAAAAAAATTACAATAAATCTTTTAGCTAATTGAACGAACCTTATAGACTTTTAAAGAATCATTATGACCAGGAATAATCTTTTTCAAAACTGGTTTATTCTTAAAGAGAATTAAACTATTTCAAGGTACTACTTTACCTGACAAAGAGGTCTTTTGTTATTTTAATCTACTCTTATATCAGTCTAGCGCGTTAATCCTTATTAGATCGTTACCCCAATAGTTTATTCTTATCCAATACTCAAAACCGATGGGGTTCTCCACCTTAAATAGCCCCTGTCTCTTGTTCCGTCTGTGTTCCCCATCTTGTTTTGTTCCCTTTCTTCCTTGTCCAGGTTCGCTGCGACTCCCCTGTCCCTGATACTCCCTTGGCTCTAGACTTATGTCTTTGTTGCCCGTCTTAGATTCCTTTTTATAATTCTTAGCTCTAGAATTAAGCTGATGTTGATTACCGATAGATTCAAGAGTTTTGATGATACTAGAGACACTACCTGTCTTTACCACTCAGACCGATTTCCGACCTAAACAATCACCAACCTTAAAAAAGCTAGCGTTTGATGAGATCTTTCGAGCCCTTTTGGGAGCACCAATGGAATCATTGGGATAAAGATTATCAAAAAAAAAGTCACTAAAGCTTTATCGGCTAAGACCAATAATATTCCCTGTTCTTCCATTAAATCCACTTGAGTCACATTTACTACTTCAAGCACCCGAACAGGCAAATTAACCAAATCGGAAGCCAAGGCAAGGTAAACTCCAGATTATGTTCCAAAGACTAATCTATTACCATTATCTGAAAAAAAAAAATTAGTTTAATGATAAGGTGAGAGTTGAGAATAAAAGAAAAAAAAACTTACCAAAATGCGCAGCACATGTAACTCTATTAGAAATGGTAAAAAATACCTCAGAAAGAGTAATCCTTTCAAATACAGTATTTTGTTGAGGAATTTCAGTTTGACGAGTTTCAATTTTTTCAAGCCATTTTTGACGTGCTTGCCAAGTGGTAGCCCAAAGTACAATCAGATAACCTTGACGAACAAGATGATTGAATGGAGTTGGAAATCCTGACTTGTTATCTGCTTGATGAGGAAACATTCCATTTAAGTTGGTACTCCGGCTGGTTGGCTTACTTGTACCAGTTGAACGATTGACGATTGATTTCTTAGCTTGTGCGCCACTAAGAAGACGCCCAACTGATTCTTCATTGCTTCCAATACCAGTTACAGTTAGTAGCTCAAGTGGAATTGGTTTATGGTAAACCTTAAGGTTATCAATCTTGCTTGAATTTTTATGTTTGACCATTAGTAGGGCATGATAAAAGAGATAAAACTTGAGTTCAGCGCTATCACTACCACCACCCCCACGTTTTTTTAATTGACCCTTGTAAATTTGCTCTTGACCCTCCTCACGTAAACGAAGATCCTAAGCAAGATGAGAATTTAATTTAATTACTTGATTTTGATGAAATTTAAAATGAAAAAACTAACAACAGCCTCTCCTTGCCTAAAACCTAAGTGATGATCTAGTTGAGAGAAGTTGAATCTATTCTCACTCTTACCAGTCTCGACTTGTTAGAAGCTCTTGAATCATTTTTACTACTTTTGGAATGTCTGTTTTATTGGGATGACCTTCTGATGTATATTTCAAAACTACTTTTAATAATAAAGGATATTGACCTAACCGGGTCGTTGGTGGAGTTGAATAGGCATTCAAGGCGAGTTGATTAGATTCAGGTATGTGTTCTGTATCCTAAAGAAAGGGTTCTCCAAGAAAAAAAAAGATGTATTAATAGACAAAAATGCAGTTAGAAGTTTTTAATATGTCTTATGATTGCTATGAGTAATAATTAAAGTCAGTAGTTAATAATACTAGAATAAAAACATATGCAATCGTAAGTAACATAATAATGAGTGTATAAGAAATATTATGGAGTTACCTAATCTTTTGAATATATTTGATTCAAAAGTTAGAAATAATGCTTTTGCAATAAAAAATAATAATAATCTATTTGTTGAATATAATAATAATTAGTAAATATGCTGTATGTTATGTAATAAAATTAAATACCTTTGCTCCTCCAGAACAAGGAATTTAATAAAAATCAAGGGAAAAATAATAAGATGTTGAGTTCTAATAGTCAAAGGAATAATTTTTGTCTCTTAATCAAAGTAGTAGACAAGCTCTATATTTATAGTAAAAATAATAAGAAATGACAAATGAACAAAAGATAAGTATGTACATAAATATATAAGTTAGTTTCTCTATTGCCCCATGTTAAACAGGCTTTATGATTAACATATAGGTATTGATGAAAATGTTGATAATAGGAACTGGGAATTCATCTACCCATGTGTCCAGGATTTTTAATACCGTTCATTTCCGTGATGATCACTTAATTTTCCAACACTCCTCTAGGATTGTCAAGGTGAATTTGTGAATAAACTTCATTTAACATTTGTACTCCCAATGGTTTGGTTAGTACATCAGCTATCATTTGCATTGTTGACACTTGAATTATGTTTAATAAATGTTTTAAAACACAATCCCTAAGATATTGATAACATACTTCAATATGTTTGGTGTTTGTGTTAAGTGAAGCTTGTTTTGATATAACTACAGCACCTGAGTTGTTGTTAAATAGTGTTGGTTTTTCAATTTTTTGACCTAGATCTCTTAACACATAACTTAACCATTGCATTTGCTTAGCACAGACATTCATAGATATATACTCAGCTTCTGTAGTAGATTGTGCTACTACTGATTGCCTCTTACTTAACCAACATACTGGATTTTCATAAACCTGAACAACATATCCTGAAATTGATTTACAGTCTTCTCTAGCGATTGCATAATCTGTGTCTGCCCATCCCATAAGTATACTAATAGACAAAAATGATTGAGATTTTTTGTAAATTAGATTAAATCTTCATTTTCCTTTAAGATACCTTAATAAATGTTTCAATGCTGTCCATTGTTTTGTGGCTGGGCTGGTACTAAATCGTGAAAGTTGATTCACAGTAAACATTATGTCAGGTCTGGAGTGTTGTGCTAAATAATTTAATGAGCCAATTGCTTGCTGATATTCAGTGAGATTAATAGTTTCCAAGTTATTGTCTATTTCTTGAAGAAAATTACCATTGCAAGGAGTTTTGACAGCCTTACAATCAATCATATCATGTTCATTCAATAATTTGTAAATTAAATCAGATTGATTGATTAAAATCTCATTTTTTTCCATATTAAAGTATATCCCAAATTTTGATTTGGCTATTTTTTGAATTTAAATTTTAGTTTAGAGTTTAGGATTTCTAAGCACTTAATAATGGATTTTTCAGACTTTCCTATCAAAAAACCATTGTCTACATGAATTTGTAACATTAGTGAATAGTCTCTAGTTATGAATAATGATTCATCTGATTTCAAACTGAATAAATCTAAGTCTGCTAGAACTTTGGTGAGTTTTTCTTTCCACATTCTGGGAGCTTGTTTTGTTCTGTAGAGTGATCTGTTTAACCGCCAAGCCCAATTTTCTTTACCGACTTGCTTGTAACCTTTAACTTGTTTGACGTAGACTATTGTGTCCATATCACCATGTAGAAATTCTGTTTCTATATCAAATTGATAAGCAATTAGATTTAGATTAATTACTAATGAAAGCATTGTTTTAAATGTCTCATTTCTTCCCACAGATGCCCAAGTATCAAAATAATGGAGTAAATGTTCTTGATGATTACCAAGAACTACCCATTGTGCCTTGTAAAGATATACCTTGCCGAATTCATTCCTTTTTCTAGTGAGACACCACATCCCTCCTATGACCTTCTCATTTTTTTTAGGATATGGGACTAATTCTCCCGTGTTGTGATTCATGAGAGAATTAAATTCATTGTCCATAGCCTCCTTCCATTTGGTTTTCTCTGACATACTTGTAATTGCCTGAGTGTAAGGAACAGTATCAGTTAGAATCAATCAGTCAGGTAATTTTTTGGATCTCTTCCCTTCAATTATGTTGTCTGAACTAATATTACTTGAGATATTTTTCTCAGGTTTTTCATAAAATGGAATGTAGTCATAGTGCTTGTTAATTGATACTCTCTGACTTCCACCTGAATTAAGAGACACTGGAAGGGGGTTCTGATTCTCGACAAGAATTTCTTGTATAGGCTTGGTTTATTTTGGTGGCTTATCAGGGCTTGGTAGTTTCAATAATATTTTTATTTCTGAGTCTTGTGGTAGTGTATTTTCAGGTTGCCAAAGTACTAAGATCATTGGATTTGGTGATACAGCATAGTCTTGTGTGATCTCAATTTGACCAGTCTGAGGGTCTAACACCCTCAAGGCATCTGAATACGGTTCAAAGGTGAGTGCCCTCATTGTTATTCCTGGCATATCAACTTTGCTTGGTGTGGTGTTGTTTTTAACAATTACTTTAATACCAAAAGGTAATATTTTGTTGAAATCAATTCTTGGTTCAATTTTGCTGTTGGATTCATATAGCTTATCAATCAGAGATTTGAAATTTAGATACTTATGTGGTAGTTGATTCAGAAGAAATGATGCATTTTTAGCTGCTTCATCCCATAGATAAGTCGGGATGTTTGATTGACCTATGATACATCTCATTTTGGAAAATAATGATTGGTTGAATCGTTCTGATACTCCATTTGTTTGAGGTGAGTTTGGAGGTCCTTGTTCAAAACAAATTCCTCTCCCTTTTAGTTTATCCACAAAGTTTTTGGCACTAAACTCTCCACCTTGGTCTGTATGTAAATAGGCTGGTATAATGTTCAACTTATTCCTTATTTTGTTTATATAAGACTCTATATATGCATCAGCCTGATTTTTATGAGTTAGACAATATTTTATGTTGTATCTACTGTAATCATCAACTAAAACTAGAATGTAACGATTCCCCTTTTGATTTGCTGGTGATATTTGAAGAGTGTCCACATGCAATTTGAAGAATGGTAATTTAGTTTGGGGTAATTGAGTCAAATGAGGGTGATTTTTTATTTTTTCTATCTTGCATACTTCAAACTCTGATGACTTAGTGTAGTCTCCAGTAATAATAGCTGATTTAATAATCTTTTCCAGGTAATTATCATTTGGATGTCCTAAATTAATGTGCCAATCGGGATTATTTACTGTGATTGAATATATTGTAGGTGTGGGAATCTTCATAGAAAAAAGATTGACTTCACGTTGAAAAATTGCCACTATCTTATTGTGTTGTTTAACCAGCATCATATTTGATTTAGTGGAAATTTTCAAACCATGATCACATAGTTGCCATACTGATAGGAGATTAACTGGTACGTCAGGTACATAGTACACTGGATTGATATGTATTCCTTTGAATATTAATGTACCTTCATACTTGACAGTTACTGGTAAAGAAAAAGTATTAATTTGTTTATTCACTTTAACTGGATTTTGTAGTAGTGATGAATCTTTTACGACTGTTCTTTCAGCACCTGAATCTAGATAAATGATGTTGCTCTGAGTCGGTTTTACCAGTGAATGACAAAATCAATCATAAATGAATCTGAGCCTGATGCTTGAGGATTGTTACTGTTAGGAGTATTGGTAACATTGACTGAGGAAATCTTCAGTGTTTCTTGTAACTTGTTCATTAATTTTTCTAGGTTTTGTAGTCTTTTATTAAAATCAGATTCAAACGATTGAGGAGGTTTGTTTGGTTTTTTGTTTGAAAAACCCTTTTTCTTTGATTTATTAGTTTTTTGTCTTTGTCCAGATGTTTCATTATCCTGCTGATTTGTTTGCTTCAAGGGTTCTTTTTGTTTATTTTTATCTGCTAACAGGATTAACGATGTGTCATTCTGCCTATGAGAGTGCTCAACAGCTACTCTATCAGTTATAGTGTTTAATTCAAAAGGTTTCAGATCATACATTGTGTGACACAAACCACTTAATTCCTTATCATTATCTAAACTATGTAGGAAAAAAATAGCTTCCATATTGCTAGTTAGCTGCATGCTACTAGTTTTACTGGCTGTTAAAGACTGATAATGTGCATGTAGTTTGTGATATTCATTTATATGACTTTCCAGTGAAGAACCTGGTTCAAAGCAAAGATTAATTAATTTTTGAAGGGTTCAACTAAGTGTAATAATAGAGTTCTTTCCACAAGCACTACCAAGTGCATTCCAACATTTAAGAAATGAAGTTTTGTTATTTAACAGAATGCCTTCAAATTCAGGAAAAATGCTTGACCATAAGAGTGCAATACCACAACTATTTTTCTTTTGGAATTTGTTGTTGTTTTTAACTTCTTTGGTTGGTGCAGAAAACAAGTTGTTCATGCCTTTACTAATGAAATAGTTTTCAACTTGGCAGCTCCATTGAACCCAGCTGGTTCGTGTGAGCTTAATCAGGTTCGTTTTGATTAGTTCCTCCTCATATGAGGAATCTTCATTGTTGATAGGTATTTCAGGCATTTTCCCTACAAATATTTGTATTTTAACTCTGACTTTAATTTATTACTTTTAGACAATTAAACAACTAACTCTTGCTACTGTGCAGTTACAAGTTTTTAATATGTCTTATAATTGCTATGAGTAATAATTAAAGTCAGTAGTTAATAATAATAGAATAAAAACATATGCAATTGTAAGTAACATAATAATGAGTGTATAAGAAATATTATGGAGTTACCTAATCTTTTGAATATATTTGATTCAAAAGTTAGAAATAATGCTTTCTCAATGAAAAATGATAATAATTAGTAGATATGTTGTATGATATGTAATAAAATTAAATACCTTCGCTCCTCCAGAACAAGGAATTTAATAAAAATCAAGGGAAAAATAATAAGATGTTGAGTTCTAATAGTCGAAGGAATAATTTTTGTCTCTGAAACGAAGCAGTAGAAAAGCTCTATATTTATAGTAAAAATAATAAGAAATGACAAATGAACAAAAGATAAGTATGTACATAAATATATAAGTTAGTTTCTCGATTTCCCCATGTTAAACAGGCTTTATGATTAACATATAGGTATTGATTAAAATGTTGATAATAGGCACCGGGAATTCATCTACCCATGTGTCCAGGATTTTTAATACTGTTCATTTCCGCAATGATCACTTAATTTCCCGCCAAAAAATAACATGAGTCAAAGAAAAAAAGGACTGACATCAACAAATTTTGCAAAAGTGGGATTTGCCTATTTTTCTTTCTTGAATTCATATTTAACATTAAGTTGATGAGCACCATATTTTACAAAAGGTTCAAAATGAGGTACGACTTCTAGATGAATATCAGCATTTTTGTCTTTTTGATAATAATTCACACAAACAAGAGTTGACTCATAGGACTTCTAAAAAATTTCATAAGACTTGAGTGACAAAATCTTGTCAATGGAATTCTTGAATGATACTAGTAGTTTTTAAAGGTTTGATACAAAAAACAAATGATTAGGAAAAAAAGGGATAGATATTTAAATAATGAACTGAAAAAACTGTAAGAAACCAAACTAAAGGTGGGTTTCATTTCATCAACTAACGCGTGTCTAAATGTACAATATTTTAATAAAGACATATTAAGATCTACCTAAAGGTGGACACCACTTTAATCTAGAATTTGTATATGTGAATGGTTAAGTAATGGAATCTTCTTTTAAATCTACAAAATAAGTGATTAATAAGTCTGATAATGTTATTTTACTAAGTGGGGATAGTGTTACCTTGCTAAACCTCTTCAGATGATGAAATAGTCTTACGGTGAAATTAACCGGGGAGAACAAAGATAAGAATAGTAATAATAATGAAACAATTAGCTACGGTAGTTTGATGGAAGAATTGGCTACGGTAGCTTAATGAAGGAGTTCTCCAAAGAAAAGGAGAACAAAAGTAACGGTACAGAAGGGCCTTTTTATATGGCTGATAACAGAGGCATTTCTTATCAAGATACGCTGTGTGTCAATTAGGTCAGTTAGTTATGATGACATAACTAACTGTTTCCCTTTGTTTAAGAGCACAAGTACATGCGCATGAATTGATCGGCACATGCGCATCAGAATTTTGCACAGTTTTCAACATCCCCCCTTGCTCTTAGACTAAGAAAATTGAGAGCTTCAAGACATTTTACCAGCGTAGGCCTGCACACTGACTTAGTAATGAAGTCTGCTAGAATCTTGTTTGTGGGGACATAGACAACCTTGATCAAGCCATTCTGGATAACTTCTCTGATGAAGTGTAGTTGAATTTCCACATGCTTCATGTGCCGCGTATTGGAGTTGCTGTCACTGCTCGCCATATTGATGCATCCCTGATTGTCATCAAAGACAATTGTTGGACCGTCAAGCTCGCACAGAGAAAATTCCTTGACAAACTGCCTCAACCACAACACCTCAGTACTCAAGTCAATCAGAGCCTTGTATTTGGTTTCAGCTGTTGACAAGGAGACCGTTGGCTGCTTGCGGGTTTTCCAAATTATCAAGCAATTGTTAAAAGAGAAAATGAAGCCAGTGACAGAACACCTCCTCTGCTTGCAATTCCCCCAGTCTGCATCTGAGTGTGCACAGAGGCCACTATCTTTGCTCGAGCCATAGAACAGTCAAAGATCAGCAGTGCCTTTTAGATAGTGCAGGACATGGAGAAACGCATTCCAATGCTCTATGCCAGGTTTTTCAAGGAATTGAGATAAGGAGCTGACGGCAAATGAAATGTCTGGTCTTGTGGCTATGCTCAGGTAGCTCAGACTTCCAATTGTGCTCCTGTAGTTTGTATTCAGTGCTTTAAACGCACTGCATTCTTCCAAAGAACCCTCCTCCAGGTGTGAATTTGGAACCATTGGAGTTCCCACTGGTCTGCATTCACTCATACCGTATAACGGGGGTACCAACTCAACATAATGAGTTTGAGATAGGATGAGCCCATCATTGACATGATCCAGCTTAATGCCCAGCATCAGGTAAGCCTTCCCTAGATCCTTGACGTCAAATTCACTCTTGATGTCTCTTTTGAAGGAAGACAGTTCACTTCCAAAAACTGTGATTCTGTCCACATGGAAGAAGAGCCAAAGTGGAGAAGGGGCTTTTCGGAAGAATACGCAGGGATCTGACATGCAGGCAGTGAAGCCTGAACATGCAAGCCAAGCCGTCAACCTTTTGTACCATCCAAGAGGAGCTTTCCTGAGTCTGTAGATACCCTTTCTTAGCTTGAGGCAATAGCTCTTTCTACACATCAGGAGCCCTTGAGGAAATGGAGAGGTAGACATCTTCATCTAATGAGGAATTCAAGAAAGCACTACGAATGTCCAGTTGCTGGAAGTCTAATTTTTTCCTTACTGAGTACACAATCAGAGCTTGCAGGGAGTGAAGGAAGCCCGTTGGCGCAAATGTTTTTGAGTAATCTTGCCCAAACGTTTGTGAGAACCCCTGAGTGCACAACCTTGCCTTATATTCAGTGACCTCATTCATAGCATTATGCTTTCGCTTGAAAACCCATGTTGTTCCCACCAGCTTAAAATCTTTTTTCAGTGGGATTACGTTCCAGACCTCCAGCCTTTTCATGGCAACCAGCTCTTTGCGAATTGCTTCAATCCAAAGTGATGATTTGCTTCCAGAGATTTCCCTCGAGTAGGAAGCTGGAACAGCTGTACTTGATGCAATGAAAGTCTTTGATCATTGCGAGTATGGAAAGATATTTTGTGCATCTACATCTCCCTGTATTAATGTGGGATGTTGAGGACCAATGAACTTAATTCTGCTATGTGTATCAGGATAGCAGGAGGCTGAACTCTCAGTGATCTGAATTTGTTTGGTTGGGGGTGAAGTCTCATTTATTTGATCAGCAACATTCAAATTATCAGTTTCTTCAGGCTCAATCTCTTGGCAATCAAAGAACTTTTTGTCATCTTCTTGGCTGATTTCCACCCATCTGGAGCAAGTAGGGACATTAGGTTTATCATAAAGAGAAGGAAACTTGTCTTAAACAAATAGTGTGTGCCTTGTGATTACTACCACTTTGTCCCTTAGCCAAAGAATTTCATAGGCTGAGTTGTCATTCACAAATCCTAAAAAAATACCCTCCTTGCTTGTTGGGTACAACTTCCATTCTCTTTTATTCTTGTGAACCAAGATGAAAGCCTTGCATCCAGAAGTTTTCAGCCTTTTGATTTGACTGGGTTTTGAAGACCATAGGGAGAAAGGTGATAAGCTGTCTCTAGATGGAGTTGGAACTAGATTTGATAAGAATGAGGCAGTGCTCACTGCTTTGGCCCAGTATGATCTGGAAAGGTTTTAGGTCAACAGTAAGCACCTTTCCTTGTCTAATATAGTGCAATTTGCATGCTCAGAAAAACTATTGTGCTCAAGAGTAGAAGTGGGTGCAAATAGATGAACAAAACCGCAGGAAGAAGCTAACATAGAAAGGTTTTTGTTCTCAAACTAAACACCTTTATCACTGACAAGCTTTTTTATTTTAAGGGAGTGAAGGTTTTCTGTGTAGGCTTTCCATTCTACAAATTCTTTGAATGCTTCATTTTTAGTTTTTAGAAATCTGAATGATTTAAAAGATGTAAACTGATCAACTATGTTCAGAAAATATCACAACCCACTATTTGATTCTGGGCTGATTGGTCCAACCAGATCTACGTGTATGCATTCAAGAGGCTGATTGACCTTCTCAAAGCTACTCGAGAAAGGTGAGAGGGCTGATTTGCCTAGTATGCATGTTTCACATGTATTGGATAAGGGAGGCAAGCGGAGAGTCTTGACTGCTTGATTCAATGGATGTCCAAGCCTGTGATTGCAAACATCACCAACCGACATAAGCACTTTGGGTTCTTCATGAGTGGCCGACATTAAGCCATTGATAATTTGGCCAGTTATTGTAGTCTCACAATTTATTACAAGCTTCAATCTTTCCTTTGTTAGTTTTTCAATGATAATTGATTCTTCTAATAGTTGTACCATGCAAATAACATTGTGAGAGATGCGAGGAATGTAAAGAAAATTTTTTAAGCTCAGTAATTTTCCGCTAACAAAGAGACTGACTGGTCCTTTTCCTTCAGCACACAGGTTTCTTGTAGGATTTCCTGTTGATATAACAGAGGGAGTGCATAGTTCAAGGCTAGTAAAAATAGATTTATCGTTAAACATGTGATGAGTTGCAGCACTGTTGATGATGATTTTGCATGATGACTTTGGGGAGAAAGTAATGAGTGCATAGGCTGTTGAAAGATGAGTTGATGGAGAAGAATTTGACTTATTGTCTTTTTAATTCTTCTTTTTTGGTTGTAAGTGAGGAAATTTGAAATAGAATTGATTAGGTTTATGAGAGGTATTTAGTGGGTTATAAACTCCATTTGCACAGTAGTACACTAAGCGACTGAGATGATTGGAGCTACTATATATCAATGCTGTGCTTATTTGTTCATTGTTTGTTACTTTATGTTTTGATTCAAGGTGTCTAGCATATTTTTGTAGTTGATTATAAGTGTTTGAAGGGTTCTTAGTTGCTTCGGTACTCATGGCCAGACTATCAGCTAGATGGTACATGCTAGTATGGTTGCAGAGTCTTCCAAGAATCATGTATAATAGCACATCAGGGGAAATCTTGATGTTTACCAAAGCAATGTCAACAAGTGATTGTTGACATTTCTGGATGAATTCTTCCAAGTTTCCTTTATAGGCTATTGACACCAAGTTCATGACCACATGCCCAAAATTTATTGCTGTTTTTGAGGTGTACTGTTCATTAATCTTATCCCAAAGAAGATGAGCATCTTCCATGGTTTCATCATCAACAACTTCAATGAATACAGAAGGGTCTATTTTACTAGAGATAAAGCTGACAGCATTGCAGCTTGCTTTTTTCCATTTGTTGATGACAGCAGGTGTGGATTCAGCAAGAATACTATTTAGTCAGACGCCCAATAGATCTTTTGATCGCAGATAGACTTTAGTATGCCTGTACCATTCACTATATCTTGTCCCATTGAGTATAGGGATGTTGCTATTGTCCTTGAGATCAGTAATTTTGTCTGACCTTTTTTAAGGGAGTGCTGTCCACCATATGGATAGTTTGGTAGAGCTTTGAGACTGTAAATCTGTAAGAAACCAAACTAAAGGTGGGTTTTATTTCATCAACTAATGCATGTCTAAATGTACAATATCTTAATAGAGACAAATTCATATCTACCTAAAGTGTCAGGATGATACTATGATAAAGGTATAACTAGGCTAATTACAACTTTAACTGTGTATGTGACACGGCAAAAAATGATTTAAAAAAGATTTATAAGGGTCTATAATAAAATAAAAGGGTTCTACTATTGAGAAATAGTGGTGGTGAGCGCTATTGAGAACCCTGGGTGCAGGCTTCATCTGTTGGATTACAATAATAAAGTCTACAATAATTAAAGATTATAATTATACCTGATTATTTAACCAAGAGTAAAGCTGTTTTTGACAGTTTACTACGTAGGTTATTCAAGAGCAGGATGAGGAAAGGTTTTTGGCTGTGAAAAGCCCTCCTTTTATCCTGAAATTGAGGTGGAAAGGCTGCTAGACCTTTCCACGTAGAGGAAGTGAAGATTTTTCACTCTCCAGGACAGGCTTGTGGTTTGCAAACAGCCTGTATACCCTGTATTGGGCTCAGATGTGGTTTTGAAACCACATCTGGGCAGTTTTCACCAATACAGGGTGAAAATTTTCATCTGGGGACCTCACAGCCTGATTCTGAGGTGTATGACGCGTAGAATGCTGTACAGCAACTGTATGGGACCCCAATATTGACTGACATATGAGGTATTGAAGTAAAAACATGCTTCTTCGTCTATTTGACACCTCATATTCATGGTTATGGGATATTATCCCATGGTAAGGCTGTATCTGACAGCAGGTGGGATTTTGACCTTAAAATGGTCATAACTCTGTCGGTTTTTGACATATCAAGCTCAAGATTGGTTCATTGAATAGCCCTGTATGAGCTCTACACAATGGTACCCAACTTGACATGGTTATCATTAAATATGACAAAGTTATCCCATGTACAAGTATTTTTGTACATTGGCGTGGTCTGGTCAAAAGCTGTATTAAGCTTGTTTGGCCAATAACTTCTGTTGTAGTTGAGTTATGAGGAAATGGATGGCACCATCAGATAGCCCTGATTGTGCTCTTTCCAAAAAGACCCCACTTTAAGTATCTCACACTAAAACTGTAAAAGTTAGATGAGAGGTGATTGTTTTGTTCACCCTTATTTGGTCTGAATTTGACCATAACTCAAGTAATACTGGTGCTAGCTCAGTTTGGCTGGCACCATTAGATAGCCCTGGCTTAGAGCTTCATTTTGAATACCCATTTGATGGGGTTAAGCCTCTCCTTCTAGATTTTAGATGAGAGGTGAAAATTAAGGTTTATGCTCAGCAATAACTTTGAGCAGGAATAACTTTGTTATTCCTTGTCCTATGGTGATGGGACTTATATTTTCAGAAAGAGGTGAGTTTCCTCTTTCTTTTGATACCTTTTGAGCTAATTTGGCTCAGCTCCATGTTTTGGTGGTATCTTGGCTATACCATTGGTTTATGGTATTTTGGCTGTCATGCTTGTGCTCTGGTTTTGAGTCACAGGCTGCCATAAAGGTGGACACCACCTTAATCTATAATCTGTATATGTGAATGGTTAAGTAATGGAATCTGCTTTTGAATCTACAAAATAAGTGATGAATAAGCCTGATAATGTTATTGTAGTAAGTGGAGATAGTGTTACCTTGCTACACCTCTTCAGATGATGAAATAGTCTTATGTTGACATTAACCAGGGAGAAAAAAGATAGAGATAGTAATAATAATCAAACAAGTAACTATGGTAGTTTAATGGAGGAATTGGTTACGGTAGCTTAATGAAGGAGTTCTCCGAAGAAAAGGAGAACAAAAGTGGGTGGTACAGAAGGGCCTTTTTATATGGCTGATAACAGAGGCATTTCTAGACAAGATACACTGTGGGTCAATTAGGTCAGTTAGTTATTATTTCATAACTAGCTGCTTTCCTTTGTTTGAGAGCACAAGTACATGCGCATGAATTGATTGGCACATGCGCATCAGCATTTTGCACGGTTTTCAACAAAAACTGGCTGATTACCTACCAAAAGGTATGTATGTACATAGCTTAAAGCCATTTTTGAGGGAAGATGAATCACATAAATACTAAAGAGCTCAAACAAAGTCACATTCAGTATATATACATTCATTAATAGCTTCCTGAAATTTTTTTCAGTATCTCTAACAGAGTCAATCAAATCTTGAGGTACTGAGTGAATCCATGAAGCTCCAGGTTCTTTTAATGAACCAAAAGATTCAGTTTCAAAACTTCTTTGAAGACCAGGTTTTGGTTTAAGCTTCAAACAAGACTGTTGTTCTAATCTATGAGGACAAGCGTTTTAATAACAACATTGATCACCAGTGCAAGTTGGGGAATCAAAATCTGTGGAGAGGGTGAAGACACTGCAGGAAAAGATAATTTAATCATCATAATGGATTTATTATTCTTGAGGATATCATTCCTGTAGCAAAATGAAATTGGGGATTATGATTGGAAGGAAACATATTGTTTTGAGTTAAGGCACCCTGGATGACTGATCTTTTATCCTCTGGGGTATTGTCACCTTCAGATCTCAAAAAATTTTACTTTCAATGAAGATCAACAAGTTTGGCTATCTAAATTGATGATGAGAAATTTGCTGAACATTTTCATTGAATCCAGAAGGTGGCCACTAGATCAGAGACATTTGGAGGTGGGGTCGAGGGCACTGTGTGGTGTTCCCTAATGTTGTGCATGCACAGCAAAAAGCCCATGTCAAAGTAACTTCTATTGGTTATACTGTGCAATATAACTGATATACCATACAGGAAAAAAGTTCAAATTTGAAGTGTAAGGGGTCCCCCTTTTTTCACCAGTGATGCTAATTTCCCTGTAGTGTAGTGCTAATTTTTATTGAGCCAGTTGAATAGCTGGTAGAAGTGTAACCCAGTCATGGGTGTACCATTCATGGTTTTGTATTCAATGCCATGTGCACAGAATCTTTTAATGATGTCCTCCATTGGTTGGATCATCCTTTCAGCTAGTCCAACTTTCTGTGGATGGTAGGCTGTGGAAAATTAAAGCTCAGTCCCAACAGTATCATAAAGGTTAGGCCAAACCTCTGACATGCATTTGGGGTCCAGGTCACTTATGATAATTTTTGGTACTCCACAAGTAGCTATGATTTCATTCCAGAATAACCAGTCTTTATCCATAGATTTATCTTCCTTGTGAAATGGAATTAATCTAAAACTTTTGCTAAACCTGTTGTGGTATACCATGACATTTCAGCTGAATAAATTTTTTATTTTTATGGTAATTATTTATATAAAAGAGGATATCAATAGAATGAAATCACCTTTGAGGAAAAGTAACAGTAAAATAAACATGGGATAACACAAACAATATATTCATTAAGGAAAAGTGACCACAGATTTGCTCTGTCAGTGTCACCCCACTGCACTATCCAACACATAATTGTGATGGACAGTACCCAAATCAAAGACATTTTTCAATTTTCTCTGTAAATAATTTTTCAATATAATTTTTTTAATATGCTTAAATATAAGCAATTGGGTGATTAATATAATTAGAGTCACAATGAGGATGCCAATTAATAAAGAGCAGAGTTGTAGGAATCATAGGGGACATAGAAGATTCAAGGTGTGGAACAAAACACTTTTGAAGTATCAATTTTGGAAAATTTCATGTGTTTTTGCTGTTATGAACCACTCAAAGAGGGGATAAGCATCATTGAGTTCCTTTAGATAATTAAATGATTAATTTTTTAAGACTGAAATAATTTATTGCTGAATTGGAAAGGACATATTACATCAACCTTTCTGTGAATGTAACCGCCAAAGTTCTCATTGAAGCTGCAGAGATGAAGAGTGGGACTGAATTTTGGAAGGAATATAAAAGATTTAGGAATTTTCAGGAAGAATACAGGTAATACAGGTAATATAGGTCAATGAGTAATACAGGAAGCCAGAAAACAATAATACAGTAAAATCAGCTGACAGATTAGTAATCAATTGAGTAATACATGGAGATAAGGGTTCCAGGGCCAGAAATTAAGGTTTAACTGTATTACACAGCCACATGTCACATGTAAATGAGAGAGATAAGAATGAATGGATCTGATTGGTCAGAAACACGTCACGTCATTAGGAAAAGTCAAGTGAAGCAATCTGATTGGTCAGAAATCCAGACTCGTTTCACGTCACAACACGTTGCCCTGAAAATCCACAATTAAAGTTGGCACAGCTTTGCACAGCCACCAGAGGCTGAAAATTTCTAAGTCCCCTCTTTTTTGCACTCCTATGGAGGGCCCCACGCATATAAATAGAGGCCCTCTCTCCCACTTTTTCCCTTTTCCCCATCTAGAAATTGTAAATTGAATTTATTTTTTCTGATCCCTCTTCTAGGAGGTATACTAGAAATTTTGATAAATTAAGCCTAGTAACTGAGGTTCGTTGTTGACATAGATCAAGAGAACCAATAGTGTGAAAAGACTTTAATTCATCCCTTACTAGCAGGTAGACTAGTGCCTTATTTAATTAGGATCTTAAAGCTTGAAGCTCATGAGCAAGGCGTCTCTGGAGTTTAGTGTTTAAATCCTTAAAAGTAATTTTTAGAGAGTTTTAAAATAAAACCATCAAACCAAAGTAAATTTGTAGGCTTTAAAATAAAACCTAACCATTATAATTAGTTTTGGGCTAGTTTTTGTTGAAAACTTCCTCAAAGAGAGTAATTTTGCTTGTTTTAAAATAAAACCTGCACAACCAAAGTAATTTTACTACTTTTAAAATAAAAGTGGATTTGTATTTATTGGGTAATGCCTAATAAATTATCATCAAGGAACAAAATAAAATTAAATACTTTAGTGTTTAGTTAAGATTAATACTAAACCTAAAGCAATTAGATATTATTATTATAAGAAAACCAGAAGAGATCATATAATCTATTATTAAATCAAAACACAAAACATTGCATTAAACTACCCATATTATACTAAATTATTATCAATTATTAGATTAGTAGCCTAACCATCACATCACAAAGGGCTTGAAATATATTTTTATCCTTTTCAAGTTTATTATTTCAGAGAATTGAACATTGCTGTTATCCTAGCTATTAGTTTCTATATTTATCCAAGAATTATCAAGAGAAGAATATTTTGTGATTTTGTATTAAAAGATAGTGATTCCTGTTATTGATTTTATTTATTTTAGTCATTATATTATTTTATATATTGTTGTACTATCATCTGGTGGAATCCACTCAGCCTGCTGAAAGTTTTAAAGAGAATTTATTTGTTAAGGTTTTAAATAACCATTGTTTTGAGTAGAGCAAAGTCTGATTAGAGATTGTTGAGTATAATATTTTCTGATCAAGCCACTATCAATAATAAAATTGATTTGGTGAACTCAGTAAAGATAACTTAGCATATTAGGAAGGGCAGTCTAGATTATTCTAGCACACGAGCAGAGCAAGGGTTGCAAGTCCCAAACAGCAATTCAAAACTGTTTTCTTGTAATTTCCCCTTCCAGGTACTGCCTCATTTTATCCCACATGCAGAGGAGTTCCCACATCTGGCGTCCCAACAGTGGCATGTCAGATTGGAATACCCTTAGCATCTCTTCAGCTTGATCTCAAAACAATAAAGTTAACAAAATAAATATCTTATAAAAACTGGAATCAACCAATCAAAAATCATTATATCATAATTCACCATCATCTCATCAATCATCCTCATCCTCATATCATTATTATTATCCACTCAAAAACTCAACACCATCAGCACAAGAATCTCAAGTAGAATATAGTGATCTTATCCCAACACCAAGAACAGAAGAAAAGGAAAAGGAGAAGATAAGGAAGTTCTTCTTTAATCTCATTCAAGAATCAAGAAAAGGAATAAATAAATCAAAGGAGTCAGGAGGCAGTATTTATAAAGTAGAGACCATGGATCAGTCCACATCAAAATTACCACCATTACCTGAGGATACTGTAGAAGGACAGTATGAGGAGGAAAGTGAAGAAGAAGATCAGAGTGAATATCTCATGAGGCTTTTCAAAGAGACACAAGAGCAAATGGCACAGAAGTTGCAGGATACTATCAATAATCTAAGTAAAAAGAAGGGAAAGAGAAGAGAATCAACATCATATACACCAGGGGCTAGACCTAATGAATCCAGTTTACCTAGACATGTTAGACCAGAAGAATCACCAATATCACCAACACCTGGACCTAGAGCAACATCTACTCCAGCAACAGAGTCAAGACCATCAAATATCCCAAGGAGAGTTTTTGTTTCTACACCAACAAATCCAAGTCCACTACAACAAGAGATTCCAAGGAAAGAAAGATCAGTAGTAAAAATTAAAGCAAAGAATTACAACCTCAATTTCAATGGTGAAGAAGTTGAAAAATTTATCAAGAAGATTGAAAGAATAGCCCAAATTGAAGGTGCAACAGAAGAAGATCTGGCAATGCAGATGGCATTTTGGACAACAGATTCCAAAATTAGTGATGCAATAGAAGCTATGCCAGGATATGAAGAAGGAAATTGGATGCAGCTTAAAAAGGACCTTATAACAAAATGGGGGAGAGTTGAACCTGAAAGAAGATATAGAAAGGATTCCCTTGTACAGCTATTCAATGATACACAGGATGAAGGTGGAATCAGTAATCTTTCACAGTATAAGAGATTTATGGGTGAATATGAGACCATTATTACATACCTTTTAAGATATAAATATATTCCTCAAGATAATATGTTTCATGAGGATCTGTTTGACTGTCTCTCTGCAGACATAAAAGGAGCTATCAGTAAAGAAATGATAAAGGAGAATGTCATGGTTAGAGCAGAAGATGGAGGATATCTCATACCACCAATGAAGATCTTGAAGAATTACATTGAACAGGAATTGGAAGCAAGAGTATTAGTCACCAAAAGACTTTCACCCTCAAGGATAGCTGAAAAGAAAGAATCAAAGAATAAGGAAAGGAGAGTTAAATTCAAGGAAGAGGTATTTCCAGGAATGCAAGAAGCCCTTAAGAAAATGAAAGAACTTACAAAAACCCTAAAAGTACAAAAGGAAGTAGTCAAGGAGGAGGCACCTGCTGAAAATGAAGATGTATAGCAGTTCATGGAGCAATTAAATGAATTAACTAATGCGGCTACACCCCAAAAGAAAATAATTAGTAGCCCTCAGTTGACAAATCAAGGATTCAGACCAAGAGATAATGCTGCTCCACCACCAAACAGAAGTGTACCCTATGTTCCAGCACAGAATGTACCAAAGTTTTCTGTTAAATGTTACTATTGCATGGAAGAAGGTCATTCAGTTGGGAGATGTAGTGAACTAGTGGAGGATCAAAACAAGAAATGGGTTATCAGACAAGGTTTCAATTATTTATATCCCAATTGGGAAAGGGTCCCCAATGATGGAAAATTTCCACCAAAATATTTAGTCAGAGAATTTCAAAAGGAACAAGAGGAACTCAAAAGAAAGTTAGAGGAAAAGACCAAAGAGGAAGAACAAAAGAAAAAGGAAAAATCAACTGCCTTTATATCAATGGACAATTGGGGTGATTGGGAACCACCATGCATCTCCACAGGATTAGAAGAACCTTTTGGGTATGCTTATGGCTTGAGAAACACAAAGCAAAGGATTGAAAATCAAGAGAAATCTAAATCCCAACCCCTTCCCTCAAAAGAGACTATTCAACCCAAAGACACTATAAAGAAGAAAACAGGTATTCCTGGTGGATTCCTTGAAGAAGAAGAAGCTGAAGAAGAAAAGGTCATAATACCTACAAAATATAAATCATCAAAGCCACAAGAGGTTATTAAACCACCAGAACCAGCCAAGCCAAACCCTAATACATCAGCAAAAGAGAAGGAGACTGATAAGAAAGCTCTAATCAAACTACCAAAGGTGAAAATGAACCAAAATCCTTTAGTTGAAGAAGAAGGATCAATAATTGAAAAGGTTATGAAGAAAGTCATGGATCAGAAAATTAACCTCACTTTAGAAGAAATAGTCACAATCTCACCCAAGTTTATGCAAGAATTAAAGTGTCTCTCAGATAAAGAAAGGAAATACTTAATGTCTCTTAAATCAATTAATACTCAGGAGCAACCAACCACTCAAGAAATAATCATTCAAGATAAAATGCATTACTCTTGTCCCCTTGGGATGATTGAAGTCTCAGTTGGGCAAGAAGGACATATAGTAAAAGCACTAGTAGATACTGGAGCTGAACTCAGTATAATACCAGAAGTGGAATCCATAAAAGCAAGATTACCAATGAGGGTTCTGAACATGAGGCTTAGAGGAATTGGAGGTCACAGCACAGCAATTGTGGGATTATCTGAAAATACATTGCTTGTCTTACCATCTGGTGATGAAAGAAGAGTTCACTTCTTTGTGGCCAGAGGTGCTGTTCACACAGTTATTGGAAGACCTTTCCTTGCTGACAATGGTATTAGACTTGAACACTCTCAGCAACAAGGTGAAATTCTCAGTTATAAAGAATCGGATGGAAGAAGGTTGTGTATACCTATATGTACACCAGAATAAAAAGGATGGAATACAGGACCACCCAGAGGAATTGAGTTGTGTAATTCTACTCAAATTGAAGAATGGAATATAAATAATATAAGCAGAATTAGGAGATTTGAAGAGTTACCTCAAGGAAAGTCAAGAAGAGAAGAAAATCAAGTGCCTATAAAACAAAATCCAGAAATTCATCTCAAGAATTCCAAAGCTGAAGTAACTATCAATGAATTGAAAATTAGCACAAACAAGAATGTAAACCCTATTTACCCTCAAACATTTGAGAATACTTATAGCTCTAACATGGAAGCTTCCACTCAAGTGGAACTAGTACAAAAGAAAGGTATTCAGCCAAAACAGATAGTTAATAGTTTCTCACCTGTGTGTGGTAAAAATGGTTTTCATTTTAATAAGAAACTGAATCCTGTTTCTGAATTCTACAAACCATATGTAGAAGCTATATTTTCAAAACCAAAGCATAGCATTTCACCCATGGATTTGTTGAGAGTGACATCTGGTGCTTCAATAAAATTTACACAAAATTTGTTCAATAAATTCAAAAACAAGAGGATGCAAGAAAAGCTCAAGGAAGAGTCACCAGTTGAAAATCAAAATCAGAATAATGAACAAATAAATTCAGGCTTATCTTATAATGACCTCATTCAAGAAGAAAGTAATCAAATAGACAATACTCCAATTAATCCAAGCCTTGAAGAGCATACCCTAAATATGACAAATTCCAATCCCATTGAAAATGAATCTTCATCCCAGGAGGAACAAAACATAGAAACAAATTATCAGTCATGCAGTAAGGTCAATTACCTTAGTATTAAAGAAGATAAAATTGAAGGAAAAGATGAACATAGAGAATTGAACACCAATAATGAAGATGTAACTCAGTTTGAGGAATTCAACTCACCAATTTATGTTAGAGTGGGATGGGAAGAATATCCTGTTATGGCAATTATGAACCCAAGCCTAGAAGAAAATATTTTGCCATTGAAAATTGGATTAAGTATTGGAATGAAGCCCAAGAAGAAAAATAAAACAAAACATAAAATTTTAATGAAAAAAGGACAGATTGTTATGCCAACTGATGAAACCATTTACTTACCATTTACAGTTGAAGGATCATCAAACCATTTAATTTTGGGGAAGAAATTTTGTCATTGCTTTTCTGTTATAAAGAGTATTCATATGTCATCAATAGAAGTTGAAGAAAGTGCAAATTCACAAGATATTGGGATAGAAGGAGAAGAAGAAATAAAGAAAAAGGGAGAATTTTACCACTCAAAAGAAGAAGAGGATGGGAAAAACAGCCTTAGTACCTTCAAAGTAAACACCTTCCATTCAGAAGGAATTTATAATATGGAACACACTCATACAGTTAATGAAGACCTTTCAGAAGAAAATAACGAATTATTCAACATTAGACAATCAAAAGCATTCAATCTGTTTGAGAGGGACAAGAAACCAATTCAGGAGACATTAGCATCTGAAAGTGATTTATTTATAAAAGATATTCCAGACTTATTTTATGGACTTTTCAACCAAGAGAATAGCTTAAACAATACACACACCTTTTCTAAACCAGAAGAAGAACCCCAAGCTCTTCTGGAAGAAATATTCAAAGGAAATCCTTGGGATAATGAAGTATTATCTCAACCTCAAGCACCAAGTACACATCAGGAGGCTCCTCCTCTCCATATGCAATAAATTAAAGTAAATTCCAATATAAATCCTCAAGCTCCCCACTTTCAAGTAAAAATTAATGACACCTCAAGTTCTGAAGGCAAATTCTCAAAAGAAATGGACAAAAAGCCATTTGAGGGAATTTTGAAGAAAGAATATGATGAAAACCAACCTTCAGCTAATTCTGATCAAACAGGTCAAGACCAGTTAACCTCTGAAGAAAAAGAAATCTTAAAACTGTATGATGCATTCTTTAATATGGATAACCAACAAGTTGAAGCAACAAATTTGGCCAAGAGATTAGAGTTGAATAACTTTCAGCTTCCACAAGAAAATACCATTCCTTCAGGCCATATGTCTGAAATTCTGCATGAGAACACTTTGGCTCAACCAATCCATATTTCTAGAGAATGAAAAGTCACTAGGAATACAAAAACCAGAAAATTCTCCATCAGAAATCAAAATAATGAACATACCACAAGAAATAAAATTGAAGTTAATCTGAAACTTACTTATAATAATCATCAAGAGAAACTTCCTCTTCCTCTCAGAGTTCTCAAGCATAAAATCAAAAAACAGTTATTTATCTTTTTTAATCATAAATTTAAAAGTGAAATGTCTTTTAAATTTGAAAGACCTAAGTCCAAAAAAGGGTGCTGTTTACCCTCATCCTAGTCCCAAACAAGACTCTAAACTGTTGTTTTAATTTTTATTCCATTTGGCCCTCATGACTCATTTAATTTATCAGCTGTCTTTTGCACAATTATGTTGTATTTTTTATATATATTTAATTTATGCCTGTATCTGCAAAAGGGGAACCTTTGAAGCTTTTATTACATAAAAAATTTATTTATTTTATTTTATTTAATCTTTAAAAGCACTCTACATACATTACTACAAGAAGCTTTTCAAATCTTCTCCACAAGCTTTGATTAATTTATAACTTTGAGTTTGTAGACATTATTGATTCAAAAATTGATGATCTTTAATGGCCTCCCTGCATTAGGTGGTACTTGGACCGGCAGACTAGGTGTAAATTCACATTGATAAGCACATACTCTAAGCAGCCAACGTCAGACATAGTCTGATGAGGGGAAATAACTTTGAGTTGATTAAAGTTATGTCCTTGGTGACGACCACTATATAGTGTCAGGGCGCTATTTAAAGTTAAAGATTCTCTTGAGTATGAACAATAACAATATAAAAAAGAAGTATTAAGTGATATCAAGGGTAATAAGAGATATAAGAAAGACTTGGAGTATTAATTTTAGATTGTTGAGCTGTTTTATGTTTATTGGATATACATATGGTTTTTTTATCAAATGGAGAGGGGTATGTTACCCTTTCCATAAATATAAGGTCCTGAGCAAGACATGAAACTGCATCATTGTTTTTATATATACTTTCTCATTTTCTATGGCTATTTCATGAAGATTATCTTTTGTTTAAAGTAAAAGGGATATACTTTGTGTTTGTTTTGGATTGAAGTCTGATGTAGTTTGTTTTGGAAGAGGCTATGATTATTTTTTTTAAATGGAGAGGGGTTTCAACCCCTCTATTCTCAAAAGAAAAGAGGATATGCTAATGAAGGGATATCTTTTATTTTGAGTTTTATAATTTGTTTTTTATGTATTAGTATCATTGTTATGGTTGACCTGTTATTTGTAATGAAAACATATAAAAAATAAGGGGTGGTGCTTGTTTCTTTACATCACACCTTATGATGTTAAGTTTTGGGGGATGAGTGGAAACTATTTAAGGGGATCATCTCTTTTTTTTCATGCACTGGATATATTAAATGATGGATAGGAAGACAATAGTAGTAGCATATCAAAGGACTATATTGCAGATGACATAGTATAATTCATTCAGCTTCACTTAGAATGCTGGGGACAGCATTAAATGGAGAGGGGGATGTGGTATACCATGACAGTTCAGCTGAATAAATTTTTTATTTTTATGGTAATTATTTATATCAAAGAGGATATCAATAGAATGAAATCACCTTTGAGGAAAAGTAACAGTAAAATAAACATGGGATAACACAAATGATATATTCATTAAGGAAAATTGACCACAGATTTGCTCTGTCAGTGTCACTCCACTGCACTATCCAACACATAATTGTGATGGACAGTACCCAAATCAAAGACATTTTTCAATTTTCTCTGTAAATAATTTTTCAATATAATTTTTTTAATATGCTTAAATATAAGCAATTGGGTGATTAATATAATTAGAGTCACAATGAGGATGCCAATTAATAAAGAGCAGAGCTGTAGGAATCATAGGGGACATAGAAGATTCAAGGTGTGGAACAAAACACTTTTGAAGTATCAATTTTGGAAAATTTCATGTGTTTTTGCTGTTATGAACCACTCAAAGAGGGGATAAGCATCATTGAGTTCCTTTAGATAATTAAATGATTAATTCTTTAAGACTGAAATAATTTATTGCTGAATTGGAAAGGACATATTACATCAACCTTTCTGTGAATGTAACCCCCAAAGTTCTCATTGAAGCTGCAGAGATGAAGAGTGGGACTGAATTTTGGAAGGAATATAAAAGATTTAGGAATTTTAAGGAAGAATACAGGTAATACAGGTAATATAGGTCAATGAGTAATACAGGAAGCCAGAAAACAATAATACAGTAAAATCAGCTGACAGATTAGTAATCAATTGAGTAATACATGGAGATAAGGGTTCCAGGGCCAGAAATTAAGGTTTAACTGTATTACACAGCCACATGTCACATGTAAATGAGAGAGATAAGAATGAATGGATCTGATTGGTCAGAAACACGTCACGTCATTAGGAAAAGTCAAGTGAAGCAATCTGATTGGTCAGAAATCCAGACTCGTTTCACGTCACAACACGTTGCCCTGAAAATCCACAATTAAAGTTGGCACAGCTTTGCACAGCCACCAGAGGCTGAAAATTTCTAAGTCCCCTCTTTTTTGCACTCCTATGGAGGGCCCCACGCATATAAATAGAGGCCCTCTCTCCCACTTTTTCCCTTTTCCCCATCTAGAAATTGTAAATTGAATTTATTTTTTCTGATCCCTCTTCTAGGAGGTATACTAGAAATTTTGATAAATTAAGCCTAGTAACTGAGGTTCGTTGTTGACATAGATCAAGAGAACCAATAGTGTGAAAAGACTTTAATTCATCCCTTACTAGCAGGTAGACTAGTGCCTTATTTAATTAGGATCTTAAAGCTTGAAGCTCATGAGCAAGGCGTCTCTGGAGTTTAGTGTTTAAATCCTTAAAAGTAATTTTTAGAGAGTTTTAAAATAAAACCATCAAACCAAAGTAAATTTGTAGGCTTTAAAATAAAACCTAACCATTATAATTAGTTTTGGGCTAGTTTTTGTTGAAAACTTCCTCAAAGAGAATAATTTTGCTTGTTTTAAAATAAAACCTGCACAACCAAAGTAATTTTACTACTTTTAAAATAAAAGTGGATTTGTATTTATTGGGTAATGCCTAATAAATTATCATCAAGGAACAAAATAAAATTAAATACTTTAGTGTTTAGTTAAGATTAATACTAAACCTAAAGCAATTAGATATTATTATTATAAGAAAACCAGAAGAGATCATATAATCTATTATTAAATCAAAACACAAAACATTGCATTAAACTACCCATATTATACTAAATTATTATCAATTATTAGATTAGTAGCCTAACCATCACATCACAAAGGGCTTGAAATATATTTTTATCCTTTTCAAGTTTATTATTTCAGAGAATTGAACATTGCTGTTATCCTAGCTATTAGTTTCTATATTTATCCAAGAATTATCAAGAGAAGAATATTTTGTGATTTTGTATTAAAAGATAGTGATTCCTGTTATTGATTTTATTCATTTTAGTCATTATATTATTTTATATATTGTTGTACTATCATCTGGTGGAATCCACTCAGCCTGCTGAAAGTTTCAAAAAGAATTTATTTGTTAAGGTTTTAAATAACCATTGTTTTGAGTAGAGCAAAGTCTGATTAGAGATTGTTGAGTATAATATTTTCTGATCAAGCCACTATCAATAATAAAATTGATTTGGTGAACTCAGTAAAGATAACTTAGCATATTAGGAAGGGAAGTCTAGATTATTCTAGCACACAAGCAGAGCAAGGGTTGCAAGTCCCACACAGCAATTCAAAACTGTTTTCTTGTAATTTCCCCTTCCAGGTACTGCCTCATTTTATCCCACACGCAGAGGAGTTCCCACACTGTCTGTTATGATGAGGAAATATTTGTAGTTCCCTTTGCCTCCTGGGACAAGTCCTGTTACCCAGTCCATGTTAATGGTTTCCCATGGGTGCTTGGGGTCCTCTATGTGTTAGAGTAGCTCATACTTTTCCCCATTTTCTTATTTTCCTTCTGGCATCTTTCAGAAGCTTTTGTGAGACTGTGAGGTATGTATAACATACCCATAAGGCCACATATAGCTTTATACACAGTTGAATTTGCCTTCAACAGACTTTTTAATTGAATTTAAAATAAAAAATAACAAAAAAGAAGTATAACTTTTTTTTGGATAAACAAAGTTATAACTATTATGTCATTTTTGGATTCTACCCCAAAAGTAACCTAGGGTACATCCATAAGGTGTTGTACCCAAAAACACTTATTTATTATGTTATTGGAAGATTTAAGAATCTCACAGTACTAATGTAACTTTTTTAACATTTTTTTAAAATTGTTAAATTTAAGCTTAAATAAGCTTAAATTTGAATTTGCATAAAGTTTATGCAAACTTACCAAAATTTTAGTTAAAATTGGGGTGTTGTGTATACTTACTCAATTGAGTAAGGATTTGCCATACAGAATGTAAATCCTTTGTGAGCTCAATTTAAAAGGGTTTAAGGCCATAGTATGGCTTTAAATAAATAAAAGGGCAAAATCCACACAGAAAGGTGGGACAAAGGAAAAAGACCAAATAGACCTGGGGTACCCAACTTTTTGAATCTGCAAGGATTCAATTAATGTTGTCCACCTGTATTGGAGGATTTTCAACCTTATTTAAACTTTAAGATTAGACTTTGATCCAAAATTAAAGTTTAAACTGGTTTTATACCAAATTAGACAGGAATTTCAAGCTGCCAAAGGGTAAATCCCAACATAAAGGCTTGAATTTAAGGTTTTAAGAACTGTAAAAACTTAATTAAGCTTAAAATTTTAAGGTTACAAGCATTAAAACCTTATCAAAAGTTAAGGTTTGGTGTGGATTGCTATTTTACATGGAAAAATAGCAATAACTTCAAAAATTCATTAAAAATCCAATTCTTAATGGATTTGCTTGAAACTTTCACACAGCTTACAATTTAATATTATCTATATATAAATTATAGTTTAAGTATATTTTATAAATAAATTTCATGGGTAGTCAGCCTGGAAAGTTACTCTTTTAATTTAAGCTCAAAGAAAATTATAATTTCTTTAAAAATTAATTGAAAATTGAGTTTAAGAGATTTCTGCTTGAAACTCAATTTTTAAGTTGTTCATGTGATGAACTTTAATATAAATAAGTTTATTTATATTAAAAACTCAAAACAATTAGCTTAAATGAGGATTAAATTTACATGGAGTTAAGAATAACACTGATAGCTTTAAATTGGAATTAAAAATAAGTTACCTTAAGCTAAGAACTTTATTTTTTAAGCATGGTTTTTCAGTTTCGACCTGAGAACGCCCTCTATATCCATTATGAATCATGACATCTGCTCTGAAGACATAAAAAGAGTCTTTTCATCACTGTGTTTGTCCATCATTCATTAAAAATCCAATCATATTAGAAATTCAAACAGGTAAAGTTTTATTAAATATAGAATCTTATTATTAAATTAATTCTTAGGTTATTTTATTCTTTATTAATTAAAATTAAAGAATTGAAATCATAGAATTAAGATTATTGTTGTAATCACCAATAATACATTTTATTATATAAAATTATCATCTTAAATATCTTTTTAAAAATCCACAAATTCCTCTTAAAAACTCTTTAATCACAATTTTTATTATAAATGGTTGTTTTATCTTTGAAAATATTGATTTTTGGCGTGTTTTTAACTTATAATTATTATTTAATATAATAAATGTTGTTTTTTGAGTTGTTGTATTCAATAAATATTATAAGTAAGTTTTCTCTAAAGTTCTATATCTTTCTTATCTAGTATTACTTTTTTTATATAGAATTTTATTCTATAAGAATTATTTCTGCACAGTGTGTGTCTTAATTCTTTTTTAAATAATACTTATATTATTTATAAGTGGTTGATATTCATATTCTCGATGTGTAATTGTGTCATTAAGAGCTTTACACTTCTTATTGTTATAACTGTCAGTGACTATAACAATAATAGAATCATTATAATTTATTATAATTATTTTTTATTATTATTATATTTTTATAATAATAATTAAATTTATTTTTTATATATATAATTATTTTTAATAATTATATTTAAATTTGTGGTTATAATATTTTGTTATATTATATATTTCTACTGAGGACAGTCATAGTACTCATGATATTGCTACTATTACCAAGCGTTTCATAGACAAACCTTACATTTGGGGGCCTGGCCATGATTTTAACCAATTTTTGGGACATAAATCATATTCTAGACCTTATTTTACATTTTTTTGACGTAAATTTGGCATATTTGTCTTTATATTGGCTTTTTTGGGACTTATCCCTTATAAATAATCATTTTAATATTAATAAAGTTATTTTTTCTTAGGAATATTGTTTGAAACAATATACTATTGAGTGACTTGAAATAAATTTCTTTTGTCTAAATAGTGGCTTTTTCACATCACAGACTTGAAATTTATTCTTTGAGTTATTCTAGTATAAAGTGAATAATCATACAATTTTGATTAATAACTTGTTAATTGCATAATTATTATTTCTTTAAAGAAAATAAAAAATCAAAAAATTAAAAATATTTACTAAAACTATTTTTTCTTTTATCTTAGACATTTTTCTTTGTTTTTGACATAATTTGCCATAAATTACATTGAAAGAATTTTATGCAATAAGTTGAGTTTATAAGTTATTTTTATTGTTTGATAAAATAACTTATATTTTTTTTCTCTAGTGTCATCAATTAGAGACAGCTCTTCAGACTCGGAAGCCTCAGAGTCTAGTATTGAAATTCAAACTAGCCCAGCACCAAGGGGTTTGATAACCAAAGAACCCTTCAAAGGTCCATCAGGTAAATTCAATTCATTCTTAGTCTATTTTTTCTTAAAATTGACGTGACATGACTCCTACTAGAAGTGGAAGTAATTACTCCATCCAATCAAATGGATCTGGACCAGGACATTCCAGTCACAAATCAAAAAGACAAGAATGTCAGCCCAGAGGAGAGGCACTAATGGAGGATGCCAGAACTTCCACCAGTTCCCAAAGGTTAGCCAGCACCTTTGAACCTCTTATTGAGAGTCCAGAAGCTGACATAACTGCTATTTCTGTTAAACCTGAATCATTTTCAACAGGCAGCAGTGGAGATTTACCAGTCTCAGTACAACAACTGGTTTATGGCCACAAAACAGCAAGAGTGGGAACTTCTCCCAAGTCTTTGGATAGGCACAATGAACTCTTATCTTCAAGTGAAGAAGCTCATGGGGCCAGAAAAGACAGAGGAAAATCTGAAGGGTTGGACACCAATGTCTTGCAAAGGAAAAGTCCAACAGACAAAGGCTTGGTTGAAAAACCAAAGCATGTTATCAGAGGATCAGAAGAAGAAGTTGGCCCAAGGCAAGGAAAACAGCCAAGTGGAAGCTCCCCAAGAATCCCCCAGGAAAACTCCGCCTCAACAAGTGCCAAGCAAGCCCAAGCAAGCCCCAAAGACCAATCAGAAGGGCAAGCAAAAGGAAAAGGGAAAGGAAAAGCCCAAGTGGAACAAGCCTTACCCACAGAATTACAGAATCCCAAAGAGAAAAAGACAGCCATGGACAATGTGTTCAATATGGCAAGAACTGTGAGCCTTGAGGTATATTTTATATACCCAAATAGGCCACAATTATCTTAAAAAGAAATTTTGAATTATACATAACTCATAAATCATTCATATATTCAAAATTCATCATTTTTGATTTCAAAAAAGATGAATAACTTTTTATTGAGTAAGTAAATCTATGGATTTAAGGCCAGATTTGGATTCTACACTAAAATTCACCTAGGGTAGCTCCATAGAGTGAATAAGCTCAAATTAACTCTTTGAGGTGGTAATATGGAAAATACCTCAACACCACATCATTAATACCACATAAAAGATCCGTGAAAATTTTTGTTTTTCTTGATTTTACGCCAAAATAATGGGAAAGTGAGAAATCCCATGTTACATATACACTAAGAATAGTGTTATACATGTTTTGAGCACATAATATTATGGTATTCTTACATGCACTTTTGGTACACCCATAGTCGATATCTCACTTTAAGCTTAAATTTCTATTTTGACGTGAAAAATAAGCAAGGGGGGCAAAAGACATCAAAGAGAGCCAGGGTACCCAACTTCTGAGGCCCCAGAGGCGTGGATAGCTCCAAAGCTTGGTTCCATGGCTGATATTGAACCAATTGGTAGATTAAACCTCTTTGGGAACTTGGTTACCAAGTTACAACTACTGTAAAACACCAGAAAATAGCAAATAACCTGCTATTTTGACATGCCAAGGAGGTAAAGAGCTACTTGCACTCCTGTAACCATGTCAATTACTAATGACTTTCCATGGATAAACCCCAAAAGAGTAATTAAAACCCTTTTTGGACTTGTATCCATTGATTTACCTCATAGCAACCAGTCAAACACTGATATTTGCAATTCTACGTAGAAATGAGGTAAAAACTTCAAAAATTCATTAAAAATACAATTCTTAATGAATCCTTCTGAAACTTTCAGGACAGATTGAGAACTGTATTATCTATTGTAAAACCAAAAAGAATTACAGTTTTACTAGTAAAATTAAAGGTTTTACTTACAGTCCATTTTTGGTTATTCTACGTGAAACACTGAATCTTCAAAAATTCACAGTAAATACAACCTGTGATGAAATTCTCAATAACATTGATAACTGTGGGAAATCAATGATTAATTTAAAATAAAAGAAGATTTAAAAATGTTACTCCTTTTATTCTTAACCATATTGGGGTTGGTAGTCACGTAAGAGCATCAATTAAGCAATTATGACAATTTCACGTTACAACAGATGATGTAAGTACTAATCCAAAAGGGTTTAATGCTTTCTCACTCACTGGTTTTTCAGTTTGCTCCATGGCACGTCTCTGCGAGCTGTTGTTGACTTAAAAGAGGCCTTCTCTTTCTGTTTTTTCCGCATCATCATCTTATTATCATTTTATATCATTGTTACCAACAAGTAAGTATTAGTTACACTATTCTTAAGTGTTTTAAATCTTCCAGAATCAATCAAAAAGACGTGAAATCATAGAATCCAACTATATATTGTTGTAATCCTGCTATAAATCATTTTGATCTCTTAAATCCACAATTCTACGTCAAATTTCTCTACTTTTATCTATCAATAAGTTCTTTGGAGTATTAGTGAGTCATTTATCTTTAATTCTTAAAGTTTTTCTCTAGTAATAGTTTTCTTCAAGGATTAGCTTTATAATTATTCTTGAAAAAGATAATTATATATTAAGATAATTTTATTTTTTTAATAAAAGAAGTTTTTATTATTAAATTCTTCTTGTAATTGATTCTTGTAGACAATTACTTGCTCACTGTTAAAATCACTAGTAGTGCTTAACATGTGAAAGAAATAATTCTTTAATTATTTAATTGTGGTTATAATAATACATTATTATTATATTTCATAAGAACAGAAATAGTACTGTTGATTAATAGTAATATTATCATCAGTTTCATAGTCACATCTTACATTTGGGGGCCTGGCCGTGTCTTTTGAACCTTGTACCCTTAATTAATCTATTTTTAAGTTCTAAAATATATTAATTTAATATTTTTTTCTTCAATTTAAAGAAAAAATTATTTTTATTTTTGAAATTGTCTTAAAATCTTATTTCATTGAGGAATTTGGTTTAATTTTGTACTGTTTTTACACATGGCTTTTTCACATCCAAAAATTTATAAAATTATTCTTCGAGTTACCCTGACTTAATTTTTTATTCAAATTCTTAAATTTTAATACTTTTTTTTGGAAAGAATATTTTTTCAATATCAAAAAATAATAAAACTTATAAAAAATCTTTTAAAATATCTTAAATCATAAAAAATGATTTCTTTTATCATATTTTTTTCTTTAAGTGTCTTTAATCAAATACTGTGCAGCTGGCAACAGACTCAGTAAAAGATACATCACTAGTCCTGAATCTTCAGAAGCAGAATCTGAAGAAAGTATTGAAGTGCAAATTGCTAAAAGAGGCACCTTATTTAACTCAGAAAAGAATAAATTACCACCAAAAGGTGTGTTTTTATCTTTAAATTTACTCTTTATCCTTAAATTGACGTAAAAATGGTGCATACCAGAAATGGAAGCATCTATTCAGTCCAACCAGATGGATGTGGAGAAGGAAGAGGCAAGACCAAATCCAGAAGTTCCAAATCTTCCACAAGAAAGACACATCTGGAGGATGCCAGACTTGCCCCCCATTCCCCAAGGTCTGTACCAACAGATTTTGATGTGAATTCTGAGCTGGAACTAATCCATGATATTATTTCCAGGGCTGAACCATTTTCAAATGGCAGAAATAGAAATATATCAATGCCAGTACAAAAATTGGTTCAGAGAAGCCAAAGAGGAAGAGTGGGAAATCTGCCCAAGCCTTTGGCAGGGGGCCATGAACTCCTACTTACACATCAAGAGCTTTCCGGGTCAGGAGAAGACCATAGAACTCTTAGGAGGTTGGAGCCCCCTGTCTTGCAAAGACAAGGTCAAAAAGATAAAGAATTGGTTGAAGAACCAAAGTCTTTTATCCATAGACCAGAAGAAAGAGTTGGAAATGACTCCAGCTTTGGAGACAGAGGCAGCAGTGGCATCTACCAGCTCCAAACCAGCTCCAGAAGTGTCCAAGGACAAGCCCAAGGGACCTCAGAAGAAGCAGAAAGGTCCCAAGAACCATCAAGGCAAGGGAAAAGGCAAAGAAAATTGGCACAGACCTTACCCACAAGGGTACAGGATCCCCAAATTGGAGCCTTCAGCTGTGGACAGTGTCTTCAATATGGCCAGAACTCTGATGGAATTCACAGCCAAGGAGCAGGAAAGAATGAACAGAAACTTTCCACGCAAATAATTGGTGTACAAACTAGTATTAATGTAGAAATTGGTAAACTTGATGGAAAGTTAACTAAAATTGCATCATATATAGTTGATTTAAAGAAAAATGACAAGAAATACATTTAATTGCTCCAAGTGACAAATGCAAGACTTGACTCAATTACCAATTCTTGCAAAAAAATTGAAAACATGTGCCAAGTTCAGCATGATGAGATGGAAGATCTTTCCATTTTTAAGGTGGATGATCAACTTACAATTTTACAAGACCAAGTCTTAAAAATAGTTGAGAATACCAATCAATTTGCTATACATCTAGCAAAAAGTGACAGTGAAAGGCAAAAGTTGAAGAATGAAATATTTGCAAGTGTGGAACAGATTCATAAGAATCATGAACCACATATGCCAAGACATTCTACACCTTTAACTGAAGAAAAACTTTCTGTTAAAGAAAGTCTCACCCAATTCTTAGGAGAGAATGCCTACTCTGCAAGAGATATTCCCAAAATAGAAGATTGGCCAACATTCTCTGGTGAAGGAGAATACAACCATATTGAATTCATCAGGACTATTTATATGTTGCAAGAAGACTTTAATATACCTGATGAAATCATAGTGGGAAAATTACACTGTTTGTTTACCAGAACTGCAAAGAAATGGTATTAAAAAATGAGGATTGATCATGGTAAACATGATTGGTCTTGGTGGAAATCTGAAGTGATTACCAAATGGGCCAACAATTATTGGAGGTTTAAAATGGAAAATGCCTTTGAAAATCCCATTTTTAACTCAGAAAAAGATAAACCACTTACTTGGTTCTTCAAACAAAAAGACAGATTATCTGCTTTACAACCAGATATGGCTGACACTATGATTAATATGAAAATATTAAGAAAGTGTGGAGGAGAATTGGAACATGCTATCAAAAGCAGATGTGTGGAACCCTGTTCAACAGAAGACCACATTAATGCTATGGAAGATATCATTGCCAGAACAAGAATTGGTAAAACTTGGTCTAAAATCCCAACAGAATCCAAGATGACCTCTAAGATTCCCAGAGAGGATAAGAGACCAGAAAGACCTGTTTTAAAGTGTCATAAATGTGGAAGCACTTCACATTTAGCCAACACTTGCACAAGAAAGACAAAAATAAATGAAGTTCAAGTCATTGAAGAAGTTCAGTGTACTGCAGAGAAGGAGGAATCTGATCAAGATTCTGCAATCTCTGAAGATACACCAGTGGAGGACTATCCCATTGAAAACATCACAGCTTTCTTTGAAGTCACTGAAGTCCATACCCACTTGCCACAGTATAGTGAAGATTGCTACAGCCTTATTAATGTTCAGCATGCCAGAATGTGTAAAACCAAACCTGCTAAAGGAAAAGGTTATACTGCTGGAGCATCTTGTATCACATCAATTCTGATGAATAATGTTGAAGCCAAAGTCAATTTGTATACAGGAGCATTTTGCACTTGTGTAGGCAAAGATTATCTCCAAACTATACTTCCTGAATGGAAACACCATCTATTACCAATAGAAGGTGTACAATTTAGTAGTGCCAGTACCAATATGTACCCTTTGGGTATATTAGACACTATTCTTGTATTTCCCCATCCAACAGGAAGTATAAGAATGAAAGCTGAGGTTGTAGTAATGGAAAACTGCACATCTCAACATATCATTCTTGGAAATGATTACTTAAGTATTTATGGTATTGATATCAATAACCATAAAGACAGATATTTTACAATTAGAGAGAACAGGAAAAGAAAATTTGCTTTCTCCAATATGCCAAAGCAAATATCAGTAGTATCTTCTAAGAGAGATACTTATAAGGAGAAATTTGTGTCCACACAACTTGTTGAAGCACAAATTAATCCATCATTATCACCAAAAACAAAGGATGAACTTATTGACGTGTTATACACATACAATACTGCATTTGCCTCTGATAATGAACCATTAGGTGCTATAAGAGGACATGAAGTTGATATTACTCTTAATATTGACAGACCATATCCCCCAGTACTTAGAAGACCAGCTAACCCAGCCAGTCCCAGAGCTAGAGAAGCCTTGGAGAAACATATCCAGGAGTTAATTCAACTTGGTGTACTAAGGAAAGTAGGAGATAATGAGGAGGTTGAATTGACAACACCTGTTATCATTGCTTGGCATAATGATAAGTCAATAATGGTTTGTGATTTTAGATCTTTGAATACCTACACAGTTCCAGAAAGGTATCCAATCCCTAGAATCCAAGAAACCTTGACTCAATTATCTAAAGCCAAGTATATAACATCAATGGATGCATTGAAAGGTTTCCATCAGAATGTTTTGACGCCTAAAGCTAAGAAATTACTTAGAATTATCACTCACTGTGGTATTTTTGAGTATCTTAGAATGCCATTTGGCATTAAAAATGCTTCATCTCATTATCAAAGAATGATGAATACCATCTTCCCCATAGAATTGTCTGAAGGATGGCTTATCATTTATATTGATGATATTATCATATGTTCTGACTCATGGTCTTTGCACCTTGAAAGACTTGCAAAAGTACTTCACAAAGTTGCAGAAGTGAATATGAAAATTTCACTTAAGAAATGCAACTTTGGTTTTGAAGAACTTAAATCATTAGGACATGTTGTTTCTGGTTTAGGCTTGGGTATTGAAAAAACTAAAGTGGCAGCAGTGCTACCTAAGCCAATACCCCAGAATAAAAAAGAAATGATGTCTTTTCTTGGATTTGCTAGTTACTATAGGCAACAATTGAAAGACTTTGCAATTCTAGCCAAATCACTCTATAGAATCTGTGATCAACAGACTGTATTTGAGATGACACAGGAGAGAATTAAAGCTTATGAGAAGATAAAGAAAGCCGTTACAGAAGCACCTTTACTCCTCATTCCTGACTGGAATATTCCTTTTAAGTTGTACATTGATGAATGTGGAGATGGATTAGGGGCAGCCCTACATCAAGTCCAAATTATTGGTGACAAACCTACAGAAGGACCAGTTTGTTATATCTCAAGGCAAATCAAACTGACAGAAGCCAGATATGGTGCAAGCCAAATGGAGTGCTTATGCTTGGTATGGGAACTTGAGAAATTACACTATTATCTTGATGGCAGTGTTTTTGAAGTGATAACTGACTGTAATGCAGTAAAATCACTTCTTAACATAAAAACTCCCAACAGACATATGTTGAGATGGCAAATAGCTATTCAGGAATATAGAGGAAACATGACCATAGTTCATAAAGCAGGAAACATTCACAAGAATGCTGATGGACTTAGTAGATGGGCTTTAGCCAACACTCCTGATAACCCAGCTTATGTACCTTTGGAAGCTGAACCACAGATTCCAATTGAAGGAATTAATATAACTGATATTGGGACTGAATTCTTTGAGGAGGTCAGAGAATCTTATAAACAAGACAAGAATTGCCATATATTCACTTCTTTATTAGATAAAGACTGCAAGGATAAATCTTTAGTTAATGCACTTGATGAAGTTTGGAAAAATTCCTATTCTGAAGGAAGATTTCACTTGTTTGATGGGATCATTTACCACAGAACCAAACATTCTTGTGTAATGACATTATGCAGCAGATTGCTTATCAATACAATTCTTCATGAATGCCATGATAGCATCTACTCTGGACACCTGTCAGAGGACAGAACACTTGAAAAAGTAAAGAACTGTGCATGGTGGCCATCTTGGAGAAAAGAAACCATTGAATATTGCCATACCTGTGACAGATGCCGAAAAGCAAACAGGAGTACAGGCAAGAAATTTGGACTTATGATCCATGTTCCAGAACCAAAATCCCCATGGGAAGTTGTTCACATGGATTGGGTCACACACTTCCTCCAAGTGGTGACAGAAGTTATAATGCTTGTTTAGTCATTGTAGACAGATATAGCAAAACTCCCATATTCTTACCATGTCATAAAGATGACACTGCTATGGATACAGCTCTTCTTTTATGGAGTAGAGTTATTTCTCATACAGGATTATTTGAGAATATCATAAGTGATAGAGATCCCAAATTCACATCTGCACTTTGGACTAATCTTCATAGATTGTTTGGGACTAAGCTATCATTCTCTACAGCATATAACCCTCAAACAGATGGGCTAGCAGAGAGGATGATTCAGACTTTAGAAGACATGATCAGGAGATTCTGTGCTCATGGATTAGAATTCAAAGACTCAGATGGCTTTACCCATGACTGGTGCACTCTGATACCTGCATTAGAATTGGCATATAAGACATCAGTCCATTCTTCCACAGGACAAACTCCTGCTATGTTAGAGAAAGGATGGAATCCAAGACTCCCAGCAGACACACTGAGAAAAGACTTGATTGACATTCATCCTACAGCTTCCAGCTCCAAAATAATGCTTGATAAAGTAAGACTTCATGCAAAACAAAGTATGGATGATGCTTTTAATTATGCAAAACAGAAGTGGGACAAGAGTCATAAAGTACCAGACTTCAAAGTAGGGGACTTAGTTTTAGTCTCAACCTTGAATTTTAATAATATCAGAGGCCAAAAGAAACTTAAAGATTCTTATGTAGGACCTTTTGTTATTGTTGCTGTACATGGAACCAATGCAGCTCAAGTGGAATTGAGTGGTGAATTGGAGAATAAACACCCCACCTTTTCAGTAAGCTTGATAAAGCCTTATCAACCAGCTGATAAAGAATTGTTTCCTTTAAGAAACCCAACTCCTTTAACTGTACCACCTGTGGAACAGAATGAAGACAAAAAGATAAAGAAAGTCATTAAAGAAAGGAGACTTAGGGGTAAAAATCAAAGAGAATATCTTGTCAGATATAGAAATCTGGTACATGAAGATGAATGGATGGCAGAATCAGAAATACCTGACTCAGATAAACTGTTAAGAAGATTTAGACATGAAAGAAGGCCACAAGCCTGAATATGTCTATAAATGTGCTTTAAATTACTTGATCTGAGTGATGTAAAGAGGTTGGACAGTGGACATTAACCCCCTTTGGGGCCTTATTCTTTTATCACTAATAAAATTGTAGTACAATTTTATTTTTTGGTGGGAGGGAATGTGAGCCTTGAGGTATATTTCACACACCCAAACAGGCCACAATTATCTTAAAAAGAAATTTTGAATTATACATAACTCATAAATCATGCATATATTCAAAATTCATCATTTTTGATTTCAGAAAAGATGAATAACTTTTTATTGAGTACGTAAATCCATGGATTTAAGGCCAGATTTGGATTCTACACTAAAATTAACCTAGGGTAGCTCCATAGAGTGAATAAGCTCAAATTAACTCTTTGAGGTGGTAATATGGAAAATACTTCAACACCACATCATTAATACCACATAAAAGATCCGTGAAAATTTTTGTTTTTCTTGATTTTACGCCAAAAGAATGGGAAAGTGAGAAATCCCATGTTACATATACACTAAGAATACTGTTATACATGTTTTGAGCACTTAATATTATGGTATTCTTACATGCACTTTTGGTACACCCATAGTGGATATCTCACTTTAAGCTTAAATTTCTATTTTGACGTGAAAAATAAGCAAGGGGGACAAAAGACATCAAAGAGAGCCAGGGTACCCAACTTTTGAGGCCCCAGAGGCGTGGATAGCTCCAAAGCTTGGTTCCATGGCTGATCATGACCCAATTGGTAGATTAAACCTCTTTGGGAACTTGGTTACCAAGTTACAACTACTGTAAAACACCAGAAAATAGCAAATAACCTGCTATTTTGACATGCCAAGGAGGTAAAGAGTTACTTGCACTCCTGTAACCATGTCAATTACAAATGACTTTCCATGGATAAGCCCCAAAAGAGTAATTAAAACACTTTTTTGGACTTGTATCCATTGATTTACCTCATAGCAACCAGTCAAACACTGATATTTGCAATTCTACGTAGAGATGAGGTAAAAACTTCAAAAATTCATTAAAAATACAATTCTAAATTAATCCTTCTGAAACTTTCAGGACCAATTGAGAACTGTATTATCTATGGTAAAACCAAAAAGAATTACAGTTTTGCTAGTAAAATTAAAAGTTTTACTTACAGTCCATTTTTGGTTATTCTACGTGAAACACTGAATCTTCAAAAATTCACAGTAAATACAACCTGTGATGAAATTCTCAATAACATTGATACCTGTGGGAAATCAATGATTACTTTGGAATAAGAGAGGATTTACAAATGTTACTCCTTTTATTCTTAACCATATTGGGGTTGGTAGTCACGTAAAAGCATCAATTAAGCAATTATGACAATTTTACGTGACAACAGATGATGTAAGTACTAATCCAAAAGGGCTTAATGCTTTCTCACTCACTGGTTTTTCAGTTTGCTCCATGGCACGTCTCTGCAAGCTGTTGTTGACTTGAAAGAGGCCTTCTCTTGCTGTTTTTTCCGCATCATCATCTTATTATCATTTTATATCATTGTTACCAACAAGTAAGTATTGGTTATACTATTCTTAAGTGTTTTAAATCTTTCAGAATCAATCAGAAAGACGTGAAATCATAGAATCAAACTATATATTGTTGTAATCCTGCTATAAATCATTTTGATCTCTTAAATCCACAATTCTACGTCAAATTTCTCTACTTTTATCTATCAATAAGTTCTTTGGAGTATTAGTGAGTCATTTATCTTTAATTCTTAAAGTTTTTCTCTAGTAATAGTTTTCTTCAAGGATTAGATTTATAATTTTTCTTGCAAAAGATAATTATATATTAAGATAATTTTATTGTTTTAATAAAAGAAGTTTTTATTATTAAATTCTTCTTGTAATTGATTCTTGTAGACAATTACTTGCTCACTGTTAAAATCACTAGTAGTGCTTAACACGTGAAAGAAATAATTCTTTAATTATTTAATTGTGGTTATAATAATATATTATTATTATATTTCATAACAACAGACATAGTACTGTTGATTAATAGTAATATTATCATCAGTTTCATAGTCACATCTTACAAGAACTCTGATGGAATTCAAAAACAAGGAGGAGGAAAGATTGAACCAATCTTTCCCAAAGAAATAGATCTTGTTAAGCTTGTAACTCCATTTGAATCTTGTAATAAAGAAATTATGACAAAGCTTAAAACATTTGATTTTATCCAACAAAAGCTGGCTAATGAGAAATTACAAGTAAAGGACCAACACAAAACCATTATTCGCCTTGAAAATGTTAATAAAGACAATATTGTGTCTTTGACGCAAATTTGTGCAAGAATTGAGTCTAAAGTTATTTTGCTCAATCAACCAGATGACAATTCAGGTCCTTTTATAACTGGACAGCTAAGAGAATTGAAATTACAAGTTCAAAACTTGGAAAATTCAACTGGTCACAATGCAGCTCTTTTCCAAGAACAATTGGAAAAAAGTGATAAAGCAAGACTTGAATTGTAAGAGGACATTCAATCAAGTATCAATAGTATATCACTGAAAAATGAATTGCCAAGGCAACCCACACCAAGTCTTGACAGGAATGTGCTTAATGATTTACATCATACCATTTCAAGTAATGAGGTGGAAACTGCTTGCAATTTCAAAGACATTCCAAA
Source organism: Austropuccinia psidii (assembly GCA_023105745.1). NCBI lineage: Eukaryota > Fungi > Basidiomycota > Pucciniomycetes > Pucciniales > Sphaerophragmiaceae > Austropuccinia > Austropuccinia psidii. The sequence goes on from JALGQZ010000014.1 coordinate 15,641,196, forward strand.
ATTAGAGGAATGGCCAACCTTCAATGGTGAAGGAGAATATAATCATATGGAATTTATGAAAACAATTGATATGTTCAAAGAAGACCTTAACATACCAGGCAAATACATAAGTACCAGCCAGATTACACTCATTATTTACCAGATCAGAAAAGAAATGGTATTACAAAATGAGACAAGACCATGGTAAACATTCTTGGCCTTGGTGGAAAGAACAAATTATTTCTAAATTGGCAAATGATTTCTGGAGAATTAGAATGGAAAATTATTTTGAAGAAGCCATTTTTAATATTGAGAGGGACAAGAACGTGTCTTGGTTTCTTAAACAGAAAGACAGATTAACAGCCCTTCATCCTGATATGTCTGAAAAGATGGTACATAAAAGGATATTAAGAAAGTGTGGTGGTGACCTTGAGCATGCTATAAGAAGCAGATGTATTGAGCCTTGCTCTACAGAAGATTATATCAATTCTATGGAGGACATCACTACTAGGACAAAAATTGGAATAAATTGGTTCAAATACCCAATAGACAACAAGACTAATGGGAAACCAATTTCAAAGCCAAATAAGCCACAAGACAGACTTCCTTTGAAATTTCACAAATATGGGAGTAAATCTCATTTAGGAAACACTTTCCCAAAAAAGACAAGAATCAATGAGATAAATGTTGAAAAAGTGGAAGACACAAAAGAAACAACTGATGTATCTTTACATGAAAGTGATTCTGAGCCTTCAGAAGAAGAAGAAGTACCAGAAGAGCTTACTATAGAAAGCGTTAATGTTTCTTTTGAAGTCACTGAGGTACACACTCATTCACTACAGTATAGTGATGAATGTATGGATCTCATACATGTGCAAGATGCTAAAATGCAGAAAGCCAAACTTTCCAGAGGTAAAGGTTATACAGCTGGTTCATCTTGTATCACTAATATTGTGATAAACAACACAGAGGCCAAGATACACCTTGACTCAGGTGCTTTTGGCACTTGTGTTGGAAACAATTATCTTGAAAAGTTTGCACCAATTGACACAACAAATTAATGCCAATTAAAGGTATAACATTCAGCAGTGCTAGCCAAAATATGCACCCCTTGGGTATATTTGAAGCAGAAATGATATTTCCTCATCCTACAGGAAGTATAAGACTAAAAGTTGAAATTGTTTTCATGAATAATTGTAATTCACAACACTTTATATTTGAAAACAATTATCTAAATATTTATGGTATTGATATTAAAAATCATAAAGACAGGTATTTCACTATGGGGAAAATAAAAGACAAAAATTGGCTTTTCCTCTAGAAAAAAGAGACATTACTGTAATTAAACAAGTGAAAAATGTTAATCAGGAAAAACTTGTGTCAAGTCAATTGATTGAAGCACAAATTAGTCCTGAATTAACACTGGAAATGAAGGAAGAGCTTATTGAAATTTTATTTCAATACAGGGAAGCCTTTGCTTCAGATAATGAACCACTTGGAGCTATCAAAGGCCATGAAGTGGACATTATGCTTAATGTGGAAAGGCCTTATCCGCCACTATTAAGAAGACCAGCTTACCCAGCTAGCCCTAGGGCTAGAGAAGCATTAGAAAGTCATATTAATGAACTAATGAAACTGGGAGTTCTTAGAAACGTTGGTCACAATGAGGAGGTAGAAGTCACGACTCCAGTAATCATTACCTGGCATAATGATAAGTAAAGGAGGGTTGGTGATTTTAGAGAACTGAATACCTATACTATTCCAGACAGGTATCCAATTCCTAGAATTCATGAGACTTTGACTCAATTATCCAAAGCAAGATTCATTACTTCCATGGATGCTCTGAAAGGCTTTCATCAGAATGTTTTGACACCTCATGCTAGGAAATTATTGAGAATAATTGCTCATTGTGGGATTTATGAGTATTTGAGAATTCCTTTTGGTATTAAAAAAGAACCCTCTCATTATCAGAGAAGGATGGATACCATTTTCTCACATGAATTGTCAGAAGGATGGTTAATCATTTATATTGATGAAATTATCATTTGTTCAGAAACCTGGCAATTACATTTAGAGAGACTTTCATTAGTACTTAGGAAAATTCTTCAAGTGAACATGAAAATATCTCTTAAGAAATTTAATTTTGGGCTTCATGAGTTGAGAGCTCTAGGACATGTAGTATCAGGACTGAGCCTTGGTGTTGACAAAAACAAAGTGGCTTCAGTTTTACTGAAATAAATTACCCAGAACAAAAAAGAAATGATGTATTTTTTGGGGTTTGCAAGTTATTACAGGCAAAACCTTAAAGATTTTGCAATCCATGCCAGATCATTATACACAATTTGTGATCAGCAAACTGTTTTTGAAATGACACAGGAGAGGATTAAAGCATATGATAAAATCAAGTATGCCTTTACCAACGCACCATTATTATTGATGATGCACTGGAAAATTCCTTTCAAGCTGTATATTTATGCATGTGGTGAAGGTTTAGGAGCTTCTCTTCATCAAGTTCAAATTGTCAATGAAAAATCTTATGAAGGTCAAATTTGTTTTATTTCAAGACAAATTAAACCTACTGAGGCAAGAAATGGAGCTAGCCAAATGGAGTTCCTTTGCCTTGTTTGGTCTTTGGAAAAACTTCATTACTATCTTGATGGTAGTGTGTTTGAATTAATTACTGAGTGTAATGCAGTAAAATCACTTCTTAACATGAAAACTCCAAACAGACACATTTTAAGATCGCAGATTGCTATATAGGAGTATAGAGGCATTATGACCATAGTACATAAAGCTGGAAATATTCATAAGAATGCTGATGGCTTAAGTAGATGGGCATTACCAAATACAACTGATAACCCTGCCTATGTTCCTACAAGTGCAGAACCTCAAATTACAATTGAAGGAATTAATATCACAGATGTTGGAAAAGAATTCTTTGAAGAAGTTAGAGAAAGCTATAAGAAAGATGAGAATTTCCATATTCTTACTGCTCTACTTGACAAAGATTGCAAAGATGTAGCCTTGACTAATTCTCTAGATGATATTTGGAAAACATCTTATGATAATGGAAGATTCCTTTTATTTGATGGTATACTATATCATAGATCTAAACACACATGTGTCATGGTCCTATGTAGTAGAATGCTAATTAACACCATACTACTAGAATGCCATGATAACATATATTCTGGACATCTTTCTGAAGACAGAACTATGGAAAGAATTAAGACATGTGCCTGGTGGCCATGTTGGAGAAAAGATGTCATTGAGTACTGTCACAGTTGTGATAGATGCCAGAAAGCCAATAAAGCTACCGGTAAAAGATTTTGTTTAATGATCCATATTCAAGAACCAAGTACCCCATTGGAAGTTGTTCACATGGATTGGGTAACTGCCTTACCACCTGGAGGTGATAAAAGCTACAATGCATGTCTTGTTATTGTGAACATATATAGCAAAACACCAATCTTTTTACCATGTCACAAAGATGACACAGCTATGGATACAGCTCTTTTGATATGGAATAGAGTAATATCCCATACTGGTCTCTTTAAAAACATCATTAGTGACAGAGACCCAAAATTTACATCAGCCTTATGGATTAATTTACATAAGCTTTTGGGTACAAAACTATCATTCTCAAAAGCGTACCATCCATAAAAAGATGGGTTAGCAGAAATAATGATTCAAACCCTTGAGGACATGATCAGAAGATTTTGTGCTTATGGCCTGGAGTTTAAATATTCTGATGGCTTTACCCATGATTGGTGTACTCTTATACCAGCATTGGAATTAGCCTACAAGACCAGGGAAAACACCTGCAATGTTGGAGAAAGGATGGAACCCCAAACTTGCAGCTGATACTTTGAAAAAAGATCTGATTGATATTCATCCAACTGCATCAAGCTTTAAGTTATTACTTGATAAAGTAAGGCATCATGCAAGTCAAAGCATGAATAATTCTTTTGAATATGCTAAACAGAAATTGGATAAAAGTCATAAGACCCCAGAATTCAAAGTAGGGGAATTAATACTAGTTTCAACCTTGAACTTTAATAATATTAAAGGCCCAAAGAAATTGAAAGATTCCTTTTCAGGACCATTTATTATTAAAGCCCTTCACGGGACAAATTTAGTACAAGTAGAACTGTCAGGAGAACTGGAAAACAAAAATCCAAAATTCCCTGTCAGTCTAGTAAAGCATTACACTTCAAGTGATAAGTAATTATTTCCTTTGAGAAATGAAACACCCTTAGAAGTACCCCCACTCAATCAAAGTGAGGATAAAAAGGTACTAAAAGTCTTGAAAGAAAGAAGACTTAGGGGAAAAAAGGAAAGAGAATACTTAGTCAGGTATAAAAATCCACCACATGAAGATTAATGGATTGTAGAAAGCAAAATACCTGATTCCCAAAAGTTTCTCAGAAGATTCAGACATGAGAGAAGACCAATTTCTCAATGAAACGTTTGAATTATGTGCTTTAAATATTTAAAAAGTATAAGTAGAGAGGTGGACAGTGGATTATACCTCCCCAAATAACTTGGGGGTATACTACAGCAGAAAAATAGTGATAGAATTTTTTTTGGTGGTAGGGAATGTGAGCCTGTGAGGTATGTATAACATACCCATAAGGCCACAAATAACTTTATACACAATTAAATTTGTCTTCAACAGACTTTTTAATTGAATTTAAAAAAAAAAAAAAAAAATAACTTTTTTTTGGATAAACAAAGTTATAAATATTATGTCATTTTTGGATTCTACACCAAAAATAATGTAGGGTACATCCATAAGGTGTTGTACCCAAAAACACTTATTTCTTATGTTATTAGAAGATTTAACAATCTCACAGTACTAATGTAACTTTTTTAACATTTTTTTAAAATTGTTAAATTTAAGCTTAAATAAGCTTAAATTTAAAGTTGCATAAAGTTTATGCAAACTTACCAAAATTTTGGTTAAAATTGAGGGGTTGTGTATATTTACTGAATTGGCTAAGGATTTGCCATACAGGATGTAAATCCTGTGTGAGCTCAATTTAAAAGGGTTTAAGGCCATAGTATGGGTTTAAATAAAGAAAAGGGCAAAATCCACACAGAAAGGTGGGACAAAGGAAAAAGACCAAATAGACGTGGGGTACCCAACTTTTTGGATCTGCAAGGATTCAATTAAGGTTGTCCACCTGTATTGAAGGATTTTAAACCTTATTTAAACTTTATGATTAGACTTTGATCCAACATTAAAGTTTAAACTGGTTTTATCCCAAATTAGACAGGAATTTCAAGCTGCCAAAGGGTAAATCCCAATATGCAGGCTTGAATTTAAGGTTTTAAGAACTTTCAAAACTTAATTAAGCTTAAAATTTTAAGGTTACAAGAATTAAAACCTTATCAAAAGTTAAGGTTTGGTGTGGATTGCTGTTTTACATGGAAAAATAGCAATGACTTCAAAAATTCATTAAAAATCCAATTCTTAATGGATTTGCTTGAACCTTTCACACAGCTTACAATTTAATATTATCTATATATAAATTAAACTTTAAGTATCTTTTATAAATAAATTTAATGGGTAATTAGCCTGGAAATTTACTCTTTTAATTAAAGCTCAAAGAAAATTATAATTTCTTTAAAAATTAATTTAAAATTGAGTTTAATAGATTTCTGCTTGAAACTCTATTTTTAAGCTTTTCATGTGATTAACTTTAATATAAATAAGTTTATTTATATTAAAAACTCAAAATAATTAGTTTAAATGAGGATTAAGGTTAAATGGAGTTAAGAATAACACTGATAACTTTAAATTGGAATTAAAAATAAGTTACCTTAAGCTAAGAACTTTATTTTTTAAGCATGGTTTTTCAGTTTTGACCTGAGCACGCCCTCTATATTCATTATGAATCATGAGAGCTGCTCTGAAGACATAAAAAGAGTCTTTTCATCACTTTTTTTGTCCATCATTCATTATCAATCCAATCATATTACAAATTTAAACAGGTAAAGTTTTATTAAATATAAAATCTTATTATTACAGTAATTCTTAAGTTATTTTATTCTTTATTAATTAAAATTGAAGAATTGAAATCATAGAATTCAGATTATTGTTGTAATCACCAATAATACATTTTATTATATAAAATTATCATCTTAAATATCTTTTTAAAAATCCACAAATTCCTCTTAAAAACTCTTTAATCACAATTTTTATCATAAAAGGTTGTTTGTTCTTTAAAAATATTGATTTTTGGCGTGTTTTTAACTTATAATTATTACTTAATATAATAAATGTTGTTGTTTGAGTTGTTGTATTAAATAAATATTATAAGTAAGTTTTATCTAAAGTTGTATATCTTTTTTATCTAGTATTAGTTTTTTTATATAGAATTTTATTCTATAAGAATTATCTCTGCACAGTGTGTGTCTTAATTCTTTTACAAATAATATTTATGTTATTCATAAGTGGTTAATATTCATATTTTCCATGTGTAATTGTCTCATTAAGAGCTTTACACTTCTTATTGTTATAACTGTCAGTGACTATAACAATAATAGAATAATTGTAATTTATTATAATTATTTTGTTTTATTATTATATTTTTATACTAATAATTAAATTTATTTCTTTTATATATAATTATTTTTAATAATTATATTTAAATTTGTGGTTATAATATTTTGTTATATTATATATTTCTACTGAGGACAGTCATAGTATTCTTGATATTGATACTATTATCAAGAGTTTCATAAACAAACCTTACAGTTTTGATACATTAACTAAACTCTTGCTCCCATTGAGGCAACCAAGCTGTGCGTCCCCCCTTCTCTTTTGTCCTGTCTTCACTCATGTGTCCCATGTAGGGGCAGTGATGGCATTCATGAAGGATTAGGCAGAAATGGTCCCTGTCTATCACAGTGAGGGAACTAGTGTGATTTTCTCTGTGACATAAGAGTCCATATATAAGTAAAGAGTTATTGTCTTTATAATTCCTTGACCAGAGTTCCTCTAACTGGGATTCAAGCTATGGGCTCCTGTATTTTTATTGAAGGAGTTGCAACAATATGCTACACCTTTTTGTGTTTGGCATCAGATTTAATAACTGAATTAAAAAATTCATTGTGATGCTCATAGGAGCTTACGCTTAATATGAAAGTTTCTTTCTCCTCTGGTCCACTTGAGTTTCTTTTTAGGGTACCACTTCCTGGGTACCATTTAGAAAATATGACATTCTTCTTCCTATATATTTCCATAAAATGAATAGGAATTTTGGAAGCTTATTCTGGGTAATAAGCTGGATTTCTTCTGAAACTGACAAAGGGAATTCTCCTGAGGTCATCTGCATGAGTATGGCTTCTTACCTCCTTGTATATGATGGTGGTATTAACTCTATACTCTTGGATGGATATTTACCATCTCAAAACGTGTCTATTAGTAGTCTTCATTTTGAGGAAAGACTTTAGTGAAGTGCAGTCTGTGTATATTTCATAGACTAACCCCCCAATAAGTAATGGAGTTTTTCTAGAGCCCAAGCCAAACATAAGCATTCTGTCTTGTTTGCTTTATATCTGGCATCTAAATCTTTTATTTTCATGCAAATGTAGGAGATTACCCCTTCCCTAGGTTCACCAACTGCAATTTGCCTTTTGTGAAGGGCTGCCCCTAATCCTTGGCTGCAAGCTTAATCTACATACAACTTGAATGGTAATTAAAATTCAAGTAGCACAAGGACAGGTTAATTAGTGAGTTCATGGTTCATCCTCTCATATAAATAACTCCTCTCTTTGGTAATCTCAAAAATTTCATCTTTTGAACATAATATGTATAGGCTGCTAGTTATGTGGGCAAAGTTTTGACGTGGTTTTAGCAGCTAGACATCCCAAGGAAAAATTCCATATATTTGATTTTCTGTGGTACTGGCTTCTGGATTACTGAATCTAATTGTTTCTGATCTATGGAAAGGCTAAGGATTGATATTCTTTGTCCCATTGTCAGCAGTTCCTGTTGGCCAAAATTGCACATCTTAAGTGAACTTTTTACATTAATGGGTGTGCATTTACTCAAGACTCTGTCCATGAATTTCATACAGTCTTCCATTGTTTCTGAGTATATAGTGATATCATCAATATACATAACCATCCAGAACTCTAATATTCCTTCTTGAAATATTTTGTTGATCATCTGTTGTCCATCACTCCAAACCAGAGCAAAAGCATGACAGCCAAAATACCATAAACCATTGGTAGAGTAAAGTACCACCAAACCATGGGACTGAGCCAAGTCAGCTCAAAAGGTAGCAAAGGAAAGAGTAATATTAACTCCTTCCAAATGTACAAGTCCCAGAATCATTAGAAAAAGAATCAAAAAGCTATTCAGGCTCGAAGAAGTTGCTGAGAAAAAACCTTAATTTTCACCTATTGTCTGATATCTAGAGAAATAGGCTTAACCCCATCAAATGGATCTTGAAACTATAGCCCTTTGTAAGGGTTACAAATGGTAGTAGCAAAATTGAGCTAAAATCAAAATTACAGAAGGTATGGCCAAATTAAAGCCAAATCAGCGTAAATGAGAAATTCACCTCTCATCTAACTCCTTCAGTTTGAGTGTTAGATACCTCAAGTGTGGTCATTTTGGAAAAATAGCAATCAGGGCTATCTGATGATTCCATTGATTTTCCCATAACTCATCTCAAACCAAAATTATGGAGGAAATAAGTTTCATACAGGATATGACAAAAATCAATATTTGGATAATGGGAATTAAACATGGTATAGCTTTGCCATATTTAATGCTATGAATATAAAATGAGGTACTATTCTTTGAAGCCCATCTGGGGATACACAATGAAGCAATGTTGAGCAAAATATCTTGAAAAATGACAACTTTATGGCAGTCTTAAGGTTAAAATCCAATAGCTGGGAAAATACATGTTTACTGTGGGATACGTTCCTATCTCTTTGAATATTAGGTGTCAATTAGACAAAGGAGCCTGTTTATCATTCAATACCTCATAGCATTTTCAATGATGGGGTTCCATATAGGATCTGTACACCATTCCACGTGTCATAAACATCAGAAGTGGGCTGTGTGGTCCCCAGATGAGGTTTAAAAACCACATCTGAGCCCAATACAGGCTATAATGACCTTGTGAAAAGCAAAGAAAATCCCTTGGATGTAAAACATATTTACTTCCTCTATGTGAAATAGTCTAGAGGATGTTTTCACCCATTTTCTGGATAAAAAGGAACCTTCCTCTGACCAAAAGACAAATCCCCATCCTTCTATTGAATCATTACATAGTAAAACTGTCAGAAATAGCTATACTCTTAGAAATAATGAGGTTATAATTTAATTCCTAGTACTTTACTTCTTTATTATAGTTAATCAACTAATAAACAGTGCATCCTGGGCTTTCAGTAGCACTCACCACCACCATCTCTCATAGTGAATTCCTGAAACCTCTTATTAAAACCAACTTTTACCATAATATTACATTTCACATTCATAGGTAAAGCTTTAATTAATCTTATTCTAGATTTATCATAAAATAAGCCTGAAAATTTGGAAGTGGGATAATCAATTTCTGATGCAGAATGGCATCCTTTTTTACTTATATATATCCATGTGGCATATGATTCTGAGCAACTTCATGGATTTTGGCTCAACTCCATTTTGGTGGAAGCCTTACATTAAATCAATATTGGTGATGTATTTGGCTTTTTCCAGGTTATCTAGAGCATGATGTATCCTTGGTTTAGAGTACCTGATAGCTTTGGCATAGCTGTTCAGTGCTTTGAAGTCTCCACAAAATTTAGACCTTCAATGATTCCAAGTTTTAAGGACAGGTGTGGTTACTTACACTATGTCTTTGTATCCTGTATTTCTGATGAAATACATATCTAGGAGCTCATTGACAGATTTTTCAGTTCCATTCCTATTTTCCAGGATTCATGAATATGAAAGTCTCCTAAGAATGGGTGGATAAGGTACTTACACATCTAGATATAACTATATATCATGGCCTTTGATTTTTCCTAAGGGTTCCTCCTTTATGCAAAAAGATGGTCTATTCACCTTCAGAATTTTTAGTAAACTAAGATTCTGTTTGATATTGAGGTTAGCACTAAACTTTCCCTCTTTGAATCAATTGAGTAATTACCCAAGGGGTCTTGGTTAGACAATTGGTATATCCAAAGTGACTTTTTTCCTTGTTTGTACCTATGGTAATATGCCTATTTTTACTATTGTAAATATAAATTCCATACATACTTTGATAGTGTGTTACCAGTACAAAACCTTGGATGTGGGCATCTCCAAGCAATAAGAACTCTGGGTTAAGTCTGATATTACCTTTCCTTTGGGATAAAATTGTCTCTCAAATAATAGTGGCAATGGATGTCATCTTTCCTGTTGCACTTTCAAAATCTTTGACTTAGTTATTTCCCTCAGTGTACTGCCATCCAATATGGTTTCCAGAACCTGATCTTTTGGTTCTGAAAAGTCCTTGTCTGTCCTCTGGCTGGTTGCTTGGGATTACAAGGCTTTTGAGTTGTACAGAGGAGATATTAGTGTTTTCAAGCAGTCAAACTCTTTGTTTTATTAGGGTATTTAACTTTTACTATACCTTTTACAAATTTTCTTTCAGCTCCTTTAGGCAATTTTCCTTTAGAGGTTAAATCTGGGTTATCTATAGTAACCTTCCCTGTACAAGCTACCAAGGTTGGAAAACCTTGTATGGATGCATAGTGTTGTGGTTTCCTAGTCCTCTGAGTGGAAATTGGTATCAAATTGGTGTGATATATGAGCATCTGACTGTTCCTCTTCCCTCTTCCCTTCTGAACTTTTGTGCTTGAGGGTACCACTGGTGTATTTCCCTGTGACTGTGTCTCAAGTGGTATGAAATTCTCTTCAACTGAACAAAGGGTGAGGGCTTATGTCAGTTCAGGCTTCTTGCCATGCCATATGTGTGTCTAAGAATGGTCTCTGGTACAGTATATTTCTATGTTGTGCCTCTCAATTGAAAATCAAAAATAATGTTTTGTGGATGTATGTTCTAATTTTGTATCCCAATATCTCACAGATGACCTTTTAATTAGCAATTATGTCTTACAAGTGGTTCTGTAATGAGCAATTGAAGCTACCAATATGTATGACCATGCCTCTGAAAGTGTTATTTACAGTAAAAAGGTCTTCTCTTTATTTACAAAAGTGGAGGTTATAGCAGTTGTCAGCCTGTGAATCAAAACCAGAGCACAAGCATGACAGCCAAATACCATAAATCAATGGTATAGCCAAGATACCACCAAAACATGGAGCTGAGCCAAATCAGCTCAAAGGGATAAAAATAAAGAGGAAACTCACCCCTTTTCAAATGTAAAAGTCCCATCATCATAGGACAAACAATAACAAAGTTATTCCTGCTTAAAGTTGTTGCTGAGCATAAACCTTAATTTTCACCTCTCATCTGAAATACAGATTAAGAAGCTTAAACGCATTGAATGGGTAGTCAGAATGAGGCTATAAGCTAGGGCTATCAAATGGTACTAGCCAAACTGAGATAGCTCCAGTATTACAGAAGTTATGGCCGGATTCAGGCCAAATAAGGGTGAATAAAATATTCACCTCTCATCTAGCTTCTACAGGTTTAGTGTGGGATACCTAAGGTGAGGTCTTTTTGGAAACAGAAAAATAAGGGATATTTGGTGGTGCCATTCATTTCTCCATATATCTCATCTAGAACAAAAGCTATAAAGCAAACAAGCCCAATACAGATTTTTGCCTAAAACACACATATGTACAAAAATCTTGTACATGGAATACCTTTGCCATATTAAATTATAGACATTTCAAATGAGGTATCATTGTGTAGAAAACATAAATGGCTACACACTAAACCAATTTTGAGGTTAATATCTCAAAAACTGACAAAGGTATGGCTGTTTTAAGGTCAAAATCCCACAGTTTGCCCAATACAGCCTTACCATGGGATAATATCCCATAACTATGATTATGAGGTGTCAAACAGATGAAGAAACTTGTTTTTACTCCAATAACTCATAGTTCATTCAATACTGGGGTCCCATACAGGTTCTGTTCAGCATTCTACGCATAATACATGTCAGAATCAGGCTATGTGGTCCCCAAATGAACCCTTTCACCCTGTATTGGTGAAACTTCCCAGATGTGGTTTCAATACCACATCTGATCTCAATACAGGTTATACAGGCCTTTTGCAAACCTAAAACCTGTCCTAGAGAGTGAAAAGGTGTAGCCGCTTTTCACTCCATTTCAGGATAAAAGGAGGGCTTTTCACTGCCAGAAAAGGAATCCCCATCCTGCTCTTGAATTCCTAGGTAGTACAACTGTCAAAAAAATTTAAAATCTTGGAAAATAAACAGGTTATACTATAAATCTTAGTACTTTAGTCTTTATTATTGTAACCCAATAGGTAAAGCTGCACCCAGGGCTTTCAATAGTGCTCACCACCACTAATTCTCATTAGTAAAGCCCCTTTTTATCTTTAATTAAGCCTTTTTATTATTTATATCTGTCAGCCTGTGACTCAAAACCCGAGCACAAGCATGACAGCCAAAATACCATAAACCAATGGTATAGCCAAAATACCACCAAAACATGGAACTGAGCCAAACTAGCTCAAAAGGTATCAAAAGAAATAGGAAACTCACCTCTTCCTGAAAATATAAGTCCCATCACCATAGGACAAGAAATAACAGAGTTATTCCTGCTCAAAGTTATTGCTGAGCATAAACCTTAATTTTCACCTCTCATCTAAAATCTAGAAGGAGAGGCTTAACCCCATCAAATGGGTATTCAAAATGAAGCTCTAAGCCAGGGCTATCCAATGGTACCAGCCAAACTGAGCCAGCACCAGTATTACTTGAGTTATGGTCAAATTCAGACCAAATAAGGGTGAACAAAACATTCACCTCTCATCTAACTTTTACAGTTTTAGTGTGAGATACCTAAAGTGGGGTCTTTTTGGAAAGAGCACAATCAGGGCTATCTGATGGTGCCATCCATTTCCTCATAACTCAACTACAACAGAAGTTATTGGCCAAACAAGCTTAATACAGCTTTTGACCAGACCACGCCAATGTACAAAAATACTTGTACATGGGATAACTTTGTCATATTTAATAATAACCATGTCAAGTTGGGTACCATTGTGTAGAGCCCATACAGGGCTATTCAATGAACCAACTTTGAGCTTGATATCTCAAAAACTGACAGAGCTATGACCATTTTAAGGTCAAAATCCCACCTGCTGTCAGATACAGCCTTACCATGGGATAATATCCCATAACCATGAATATGAGGTGTCAAATAGACGAAGAAGCATGTTTTTACTTCAACACCTCATATGTCAGTCAATATCGGGGTCCCATACAGCTTCTGTACAGCATTCTACGCGTCATACACATCAGAATCAGGCTGTGAGGTCCCCAGATGAAAATTTTCACCCTGTATTGGTGAAAACTGCCCAGATGTGGTTTCAAAACCACATCTGAGCCCAATACAGGGTATACAGGCTGTTTGCAAACCACAAGCCTGTCCTGGAGAGTGAAAAATCTTCACTTCCTCTACGTGGAAAGGTCTAGCAGCCTTTCCACCTCAATTTCAGGATAAAAGGAGGGCTTTTCACAGCCAAAAACCTTTCCTCATCCTGCTCTTGAATAACCTACGTAGTAAACTGTCAAAAACAGTTTTACTCTTGGTTAAATAATCAGGTATACTCTTAATTTAAAGTATTGTAGTCTTTATTATTGTAATCCAACAGGTAAAGCTGCACCCAGGGCTTTCAACAGCGCTCACCACCACTATATCTTTATATTAAAGCCCTTTAAATCTTAAATTATATCATTTATCATCAATCTTATTATCTTTTAAAACCATTTTTACCGTGTCACAGTCATAGTTAAAGCTTGTAAATACTCATATACACCTTTATCATAGACTCAGCCTGACAATATCCATGTCACAGTCATAGTTAAATTTGTAAATAGCCTTATTACATCTTTATCATAGACTCAGCCTGATAGCAGTCTTAGTATTTTGATATCAAAAACACACCCAATTTTTCCAGTGGTAATTAAATTCTAATTAAACCATGTCAAAATTCCATAAAAAACAGTGGTATAAACTATATACTTCTGGAAAAAGAATGTTTCATATATATATAATATTATCCTTATTAAAAGTATCTTTATGCTAAAATTAGTGATATTTCCAGAAAATATAAGATAAAAATGAGAAATTACTCAATTCTTACGGCAAAAAGTCCAAAAAATCTCAAACTAACATTGACAGTCCTGCAAATGTCTGGTGAGTCTGAGATAGAGTGATAATAAATTTATTTAAAACTCTAACTATGAATTTGACATAGATTTGTGAATTTCAATTGGTTTGAAAGTAAATCTTAAGCACTTTACCATAGAGAAATGGTGGTGGTGAGTGCTATTGAAAGCCCTTGGTGCATCCTTAGCAATTATATCATTATAATAAAGACTCCAGTAATTACAATTTAAAAGTATACCTGGTTATTTTGAAAGAATAAATGTGTTTTTGACAGTCGTATTATTTAGGAATTCAAGAGGTGGATGGGTATTTCTCTTTTGGGAAGAGAAAGGTCCCTTTTTATCCTGAAAATGAGTGAAATGGTCTTCTAGACCTGCTCATGTAGGAAGAGTGAGAATGTTTCCCTTCCAAGAACTGGCTTGAGGCTCTTAACACGCCTTTATAGCCTTTATTGGGCTCATGTAGCTTTGAAGCCACATCTGGGAAGTTTTCACATATACAGGTGGAAAATTCTCATTTGGGGATGAAAAAGCCCTCTTCTTATGTGTATGACCCATAGAATTGAGTACAAAACATGTATGAGGACCAAATATTGACTAAAATATAAGTTATTGAATGAAAAAAAGCTCCTTTGTAGATTTAACACCCCATATTCAAGGATATGGGCAGGTATACCACAGTAAAAGTGTATTGGCCCAACTATGGGTCTCTAAATTTAAAACCGCCATACCTTTTTCAGTTTTGAAGATATTTAGCTGAAATCTGATTCATTGTGTAGCCTTGAATGGGGTATACACAATGGCACATTATGTGGTATGGATAGCTAAAAGTATGGCAAGAGATACCATTTTCAATTTTCATTATTCAGACATGGACTTTTCTCATAATCTGTTTGGAACTTTTTTGCTCCATTATTTTTGTTCTAGATGGGTATTTGGGGAAGCAGATGGCACCATCAAAAAGCTCTGACTGTGCTATTTACAAAATGAAACCACTTGGAGTATCTCACTATAAAACTGTAGAGCCTAGATGTGAGGTAATTTTTTTTACTCTTCTTTGGATTTATTTTGGCCATAACTTCTGTAGTTTTGATTCTAGCTCAGTTTGACTAGTACCATTGAATATCCCTGACTAATACTTTCAATTTGAACATCAATTTGATGGGGTTCTCTGGACTTCAGATGTGAGATTAAAATTCAATTTTATGCTCAGAAAGTGCTTTGAGCCTTCATAACTTTGTTCTTCTTTGTTCTGTGATTATAAGAGCTGTATATTAGGAAGAGGATAAATTGTCTCTCTTCTTTGACACCTTTTGAGATGTCATGGCTAAGCTCCATGTTTTGCTTTTATTTTACTCTACCATGGTTTTATTGTAAGATTGGTGTATGAAACTGTTGGATAATATTACTATGACTGTTCTTATGAGATATAATAATCAAATATTTTAATGAAAATTAATTAATTAATTAATTATTTTAGTTGTTATACACTACTAGTTATTATAACAGTAAGCATTAACTGTCTACAAGAATCAATTACAAGTATTTAATAATAAAACTTCTTTATTAAAATAACAAAATTATCTTAATATACAATTATCTTTTGCAAGCATAATTATAAGTATAATTCTTGAAGAAAACTTTTACTAGAGACAAAATTTTAATAATTAATAATAAATCACGCACTAATACTCCAATGAGCCTTAGAAAGAAATTGGTAGAGAGATTTGACATATAATTCTGGATTTAAAGGATCAAAATTGATTTATTACAATATTGCAACAATATATATTTGATTTCTACAATTTCACGTCTTCATGAGTGATTGTTACAGAATTAAAGCACTTAAGAAAAGATTTTAACTAATACTTACTTGTTGGTAATAAAGATATAATTGGATAATAAGATGATTTGGAAAAAACAGCAAGAGGAGGCCTCTTTTAAGTCTAAGACAGCTCACAGAGGCATGCCATGGAGAAAACTAAAAACACAGTGGGCTAAAAAACAATAATCCTTTTTGGATTAATGATTGCATCACTTGTTGTCATGTAAGATTATCATAATTACTTAATTGATGCGTTTACATGACTACCAACCAAAATATGTTTAAGAATAAAAGGAGTAACAACTGTAAATCTTCTTTCCTTTCAAAAAAAACATGAATTTCTCAAATTTATCAGTTTCATTGGAAATTTGATCACAGGCTGTATTTTCTGTGAATTTTTGAAGGTTCAGTATTTCACATTGAATTATCAAAAATGGACTGGAAGTAAAACTTTCAATTTTACTTATGAAACTGTAATTATCTTTTGTTGCTTTATGGTTCATACTGTTCTCCATTGGTCTTGAAAGGTTCAGATAGATTCACTAAGAATTGTATTTTCAATGAATTTTTGAAGTTTTTACCTCATTTCTATGTAAAATTGCAAATAAAACTATATAGCAGGTTGCTATGAGGTAAATCAATGGATAATAGTCCAAAAAGGGTCTTAATTACTCCTTTGGAGTCTATCCATGGAACATTATTAATAATTGACATAGTTACAGGAGTCTGAGTTCCTCTTTACCTCTCTGTCACGTCAAAATAGTAGCTTATTTGCAATTGTCTTATGATTTAATGAGATTTTAACTTGTTAAATAGGTTCCCAAAAGGTTTTAGTATGCTAATTGGGCCTAGATTAGCCATGGATCCAAGCTTTAGAGCTATCCATGCCTCAGAGGCCTCAGAAGTTGGGTACCCTGGCTCTCATTGATGTCTTTTGTCCCCCTTAGCTATATTCATGTCAAAAATTAGAAATTCAGGGTTAAAGGATGATATCCACTATGGGTGTATGAAGCCTGTATGTAAGAATACCATAATATTAAGTGCCAAAAACATGAATAACACTATTCTTAGTGTATATGTAACATGGGCTTTCTCACATTCCCATTATTTTTGTGTGAAATTGAGAAAAACAGAAATTTTCACAATTCTTTTATGTGGTATTGATGATGTGGTATTGAGGTGTTTTCCATATTACCAACTCTGAGAGTTAATGTAAGCTTGTTCACTCTATGGAGTTACCCTAGGTGAACTTTTGTGTAGAATCAAACTCTGGCCTCAAATCAATAGTTTTACCTACTCACAAAAAAGTTATTCATCTTTTCTGAAAGAAAAAATGATAAATTTTGACTATATTCATGACTTATGGTTTATGCATAGTTCAGAATTCATTTTTAAGGATAGTTGTGGCCTATTTGCATATGTAAAATATACCCCAAGGCTCACATTCACAGTATTTTGGCTGTGATACTTGTGCTCTGGTTTTGAGACACAGGTTGACAGTAGGAAATACCTGTAAGGCTACAGATAACAATTTAAAAATTTGATTTATTCAAAAACTGAATTGTCAAATAACTTGCAAGTCAAAAAAAAGGAAAAATGATTACAGCTTTCTTTTGGATAATCAAAGCTATAATTATTATGTCATGCTTGGATTCTACACAAGAAGTAACTTAGTGTACACCCATATGGTATTATATTTAAAATTCTTCATTTTCCTGTTATTTAATGGTTTCAGAGTCTCACAGTACACTTAAGAAATGTAAAAAAACTGTTAAGATATTCAAATTGTCAATTATAACCTTAATTTTAAGTTACATAAGGCTTATCTAAGCTTATGGAAAGTGTGTTAGAATTAAGGTGTTGTGTTCATTGAGAAAATTGGCGGAGTAGTTTCCATAAAGGCTGTAAATCATGTGAGGGATGAGTTTAAATTGGATTAACTCATGGTATGGCTTTGAAGAAGTAAACTGAAAAAATACATCCAAAAAGGTGGGACAAAGGAAAGAATGGAAAAAGGTGCCACAGTACCAAGCTTTTGGGATCTGGGATATGCAACAGACAAAATAAGGTTTGACTCCTTTATTGAACTATTTCAAACCT
The DNA here is from genome assembly GCA_023105745.1 of Austropuccinia psidii. Taxonomy (NCBI): domain Eukaryota; kingdom Fungi; phylum Basidiomycota; class Pucciniomycetes; order Pucciniales; family Sphaerophragmiaceae; genus Austropuccinia; species Austropuccinia psidii. Next base: position 15,659,413 of record JALGQZ010000014.1, read on the forward strand.
CATTTCAGGTTTAAGATTAGACTTTAAAGGAATACTAAAGTTTCTCAGGGATTCTCCTCCTTTTGGAATGGATTGACAGTCTTCCAAAGGGTAACTCCTCATTTTAAGGCTTGTAATAAAGGTTTTAACAGAACTCAAAGCTTAATTGAGTTTGAAATAGCTGAAATAATCCTCGAGTCAAAGATAAAACATTTGAAACCTTAACAGAAGCTAGGGTTAAGTATTTATTGCTATTTTTACATGGAAAAAAGAAATTACTTCAAAACTTGATAGAAAATACATTCATGGACGGAGCTTCTTGAATATTTTGCACAGGTTACAGCTTCATATTATCTGTGTATATATTGAATTTTAATTATCATTTATGATGAGGATTCTTTTGCATTTACTCTTAAAAATATCTTTTTGAAATATTCTTAAATGAAATTATTATCGGCTTAAAAGAATTAATTTAAAATCGTGTTTCAGAGATTTCCTCTTGAAAGTTTATTTTAAACATATCAATTTCATAAAGGTCAAGATAAATAATCCTTCTTTATGTTAAAACATGAAAATTATACACATAATTGATTCTTAAGCTTCCTTGGAGCTAAGAATAACATGTAGCTTAAAATGAAATTGAAAATTGATAGTTTTAAGTAAAATCTTAATTTTGAATGACGATTTAGTCAATTTTGATGAGTAAACTTGCTCTTAAATCATCTGTTATTGTAGAGGAGGTGTCTTATATAATAGAAAGGGCCATTTCATTGGTGCTTTTTCTTCCCATCAATAATTACAATCAATCTTCCAAACAGAATATTTCTTAAATAAAATCTTATATTATTCTTAATAATCATTGAATTTTATATCCTTAAAAATATTCATAAAGAAAAAATTTAAATATTATATTTTAATTATATCTGTATAGTTCTTAATAATTGTTTGATTTTTCAACATTTTGTTATAAGATCACTTGCAAAAATAGGCAAATTTTCTGAGAATACTTTAAATTATACTTGGGGCATGTTTTGGCTGATTTGTATTATTTGAAAATTGTTTCTGACCTTTTTTGACATGTTTTTATCAAATAATAAACTATAAAGTAGTTTTTACATTAATTTTCTAATTTTCTAAGTTATTATTGTACTTTCTTTCCAATTATTTCCATAAGTATCATTTCACAGCTGTGCATAATAATCTATTTAAGAATAATAAGATATATCATTTTTATAATCTGATTATTATAATTTTCAGAGACCTATAATAATAATAGAATAATAATAGAATAATAGTAGAATAATAATAGAATGATAATAGATTAATAATGGAATAATAATAGAATAATGGTAGAATAATAATAGAATAATAACAGAATAATAATAGAATAATAATAGAATAATAATAGAATAATAATAGAATAATAATAGAATAATAATAGATAAAAATAGAATAATAATAGAATAATAATAGAATAATAATCGAATAATAATAGAATAATAATAGAATAATAATAGAATAATAATAGAATAATAATAGAATAATTATTACAATTTTTATTATCATAAGCTTTGAGAATATTCAGTTTTTGTCCTATTTCTTATTGGAGCTGAAATTATTCATCTTGATAATACTTATATTCATATTTTCAGTCATCATATTTGATTATATTATATGTTTTTTACAGGACAACCATGGAACTCTTAATAATAAGTAATATTATCAAGAGTTTCATAGACCAGACCTACATCAATACAGCTATATTCAGATAAATCACAGCACCAAAACTGTATTGTTGACATCTCAGTACAATTGAAAGAAATTTCTCAAGGCTTGTTAAAAAGATTAAAGTGTATTTGGAATGAAAAAATTTCATATTCATAATAAAAAATAATGTTAAATTCAATAAAAAACAAATCAATATCTACCTGAATTGATGCCATCCTGAAATAAAATAACCAAAAGAATTATCTAAAGGCAGTGTATAAAAATTGAAATTGGTGATAGAAAAAAAACAACCAAACCATTACTTACCCCACCTTTTCTAGAACTTGATTTCAGTGAGCTAAACAAATTCTGTATTTTTCTCACCTTTTCCACTTCCAAGAAAAAAATCACCAGCTAAATTATCTCAAATATACCACATGACTAAAAATAATTTCTCTTTCCACAAAATTTGTCTTCCTCACTTTTTAATCAAAAGAAGATCACCAACCATATTCTCTCAATCACAGTATATACTTTTGATGAGAAAATTGCTACTAGCAAAGGTTTCTCATCAAAAATGGCAAAACTGACCAAGACATAAGCCCATTTGCCAAAAATATTATAATTCCAAGTGCACACACAAAAATTTGAAGTTAAAGCTATGGACTAATCTGATTTGTCTGAAACTGGTTGGAAGTTTCATGTGGCTAATACAAACTATAACATTAGCTACCGGAAACTTCTCACCACTAAAGCTTATAAGTTCCTTTTTTTAGAAACTTCTATTGAGTCTCAAACTGTATAAATTGTCAGGCTGAAAATATGATATAGCTTTAAAATGATGATCTACAGATATTAATGTGAGTTATTAACAATTTTCATAGTGAAAAAAAGCTAAAATATTATTTAGAACACTATAATAATAAATATTAATAATTGTGAGTACTACTGGTGGCCCTGACTGCAGTGCTCATATATTGGGTTACAATAATAAAACCTAAAATATTTGATATCCTAATTCTATCTGTTAAGTTTAAATGGTTCCAAATATTAAAAAGTTGTAATATTTATGAATAATAAGAACAGGATGATGCATTTTATTTGGTGATGAAAAGACCCCTTTTATATTTTTCAGGGGTGGTTGAAGGGTGTTTACCTTTTCACACGACTTGAGAGTAAATATTCTCACTAAAATGGGCTGGATTGTGGTCCAAAACACTCAATACATACTTTTATTGGGTGGAAATAAGGCTTTAGAGCCACAAGTGGTCATTTATACCCAATACAGGGTAAACATTTTCACAAATAGAGTTCACAGGAGTATTTCTGGGGCTTCTATGTTTCAGAAACTGCACAGGAAAAATCTCCAGGACTTTCCTTGGTTGCATAATGAGTAATTCAAGAATGAAGAGCATTCAATTCAGATATACAGAAAGCTTTGCCACAGTAATATCCCATATTAACTAGTGTGGGATTATAGTCTTAGATCCTGGATAGCTTTACCATTATTAAGGATGGGGATCCTTAAGGTGGCTTATTTTATATCCCTTGACAAGCTATACACAATGGCTGTGCATTTGGTATATCTAGGATTAAGTATGTCAAAGATATACCAGTTTAAAAATACATTTTAAGGGTATGGATTTTGTATGAATCCTGTATTAAACTGATTCACTTGGGAATTTTTTTTCAGATTAGATTTGAGGATATTAAGAGAATCCTCAAAATTATCTTTTTCTTCTATTTCAAAAAGACCACACTTGAGATATTTAAGGTGTGAATATGAAAATTTGATTAAAAATCAAGTACTTCTCCTGTCTGCAAAATTTGGTTAAGGTAAAATTTAATGAAGAATAATGAATTTCAAGAGTTTTAAGAGAAAGTGGGTGCAATGTTTTTTAAATTTTTAAGTAAAAAGATAATATTATAAAGATTTATTGCTTTACCAACAAGCAAAAATTTTCCAAAAATACTTTGAAAGAGATATTTGAGGCTACAAAAGGAATTTCTTCAAGAGGAATTTCAATTGTAATGAATTGAGGAAAAAATATCAGGAAATTAAAATAAGCACAAAGTCTTCAAAAAGAATATCAAAGAGAAAAAATTCCCAAAAGTGACCAGAGTGAATTTGGAAACAAAGTGACCATTTTAGCAGTAATGAAAGATACTTTAATTAACTTTTGGGGTGTTCAGCAGTAAAACTAATCATAAGATTTACAAAAAAAATCATAAGTATTTTTTCACATGGCTATAAGGCTTAAAATTATTGAAGAAGGGTATTGGGAATATTCAATTCATTGCTTCAACAGTGTTTAAACTAATTATAAAAGGAGAAGATCCTAACATGAAGACAAAAGTGGGGCAAAGAAGGCTTTATTTTATAACCTCCAATTTTCTTACTCAGAAAGTAAAATTTACTCCAATCAGTCGTGAAAAACACACTGAAGGCAGAAAAGCTAATTATGGAATCATTGAGCCCTGGTTTGTGGCAAAAAGGGCTGTTTTCAGCCATTTTAGTCCCTTAAATCAGTAATTCCTATAGTAATACCTGGCTTGAAGCCTTCAAACCATGTCAGAATGTTTTTAAGGGATGGAAAACAAGATAAAATGTTTTGAGTAAGATTTTTCCAAATAAAGGGTAGCTTTAGACTCTTAGCAACAATTAAAACTGCCCTGATTGGTTTCAAAACCTCATCATCAGTTGGGTCACAGACCCTGTGACTCAATTCCAGGCAAAAATTGATGGACTTTTGCATGAATTTTGACATCTCACACCTGTCAGGAAGGAATGTGGGGTGTCTGGAATCCTTGGAGCCAAGATTCCTCCCCCCCCCAAAGAAAATAATCTTTCCAATTTATTTGTTATATAATTCCTCATCATGTGTTATACTTCTAACTTGAATATGTAATTCAATTGATTCTTACATTAAATAAATGTAACAATTGATACCTCATATCCAAATCAAAGTTCACTTATGTAATACACATACACATTTCAACATTTCAATTGAAAATACTTCAATTTCTAATAGATTCTAAGCAGCACAGAGCACCTCAGCTTTAATAAAAACATTTATGGTTAACACCAAATGGGTTGTGCGTTGAATTAAGGTTTTGAGGATTTGCAAATTTAATACAGAAAACACTAAAAGCTTTATTTAAGCTTGTTTATAGTTGAGTTACAGAATCTTCATCCAGAGGTGACACCACCTTGTTTTGTATGAGGAACCCAATGGTGAAATAATTTTCATGAGTTTATTCATTGGATAAAAAGCTATAAGAATTTTTTATTGAAATGCTTTCCAAAGGTATTTTAATTTGAATATTACTTTTGAAATTCAATTTTACTTTATTTTTTGAAGTAACAATGTGTTTTCACAATTTGAAATTTTAACTTAATTTTAATTTCAATTTATAATTGGTAATTTCAATTTTTCATATAAATTTTGTATTTTTCCTGTAATTTTTTGCTTTCAAAATATTAGTAACCTCACTGATCTATAATTATGACATAAAATGACATTTGTGGTCTTTTGGGTATATAGAAATACCTCTAGGTCTCACATTCCCTCCCTCTAAAAAAAATAATTTGTAATATTGTTATTCATAGGGTTTCTGAACCTTTTGGAAGTTTGGTAGCTTCAGGTATGTCTTTTTCTTCCAAAAATTTGTCTTCACAAGTTGGGTCACTGTACCTGACAAGGTACCCTCTTACTTTCTTGGTTCTCAATTTCCTTTATTTGGAAACTGTGGTAGTTTTTTTAGTTCCAAATGATTCACCAGGAGGTATATTCTGGGGAATGTTGTTCCTCAAGGGGAATTTTTCAGAGTCACCAGATTTGAAAGGCTTAATCAAGCTCACTGGAAAGGTAGGATGCTTATTACTAAGTTCCTCAGAAAATTCTACTTTAACAACATTTTCCCCAATAAGGGCTTTGATAACAAACAGTCCTGCAAGGGAGTCCCTTAGTTTTTTGCATAATTTGATGTTATTGAGGTTAGTGGTAGATACTAATACTAAATCCCCTACCTCCAAGTCTGGAGAAGCATGTGACTTGCCCCATTTGTCTTTGGAATATGCAAATGTGTCTTCTATGAATCATACTGAATGCTTTCTAGCTTTGTCTAGCAGTGGTCAAATATATCTCAACCAAATCTTTCCTCAAGGAATCTTGGGGGAGTCTGGGATTCCACCCTTTCTCTAGAATAGTGGGAGTCTGATTTGTACTGGCATAAATGGATGTTTTATATGCTATTTACAGTTCTAGTAGAGGATTACAGCAATAATGGGCAATTTTATAGCAATCTTTGAGCTCTAGTCCATAAGCACAAAATCTCCTGATCATCATCACCAAAATTTGGATCATTCTTTCAGCTAGATCATCATTTTGTGTGTGGTAAGCTGTAGAGAGGGATGGATTTGAGCCAAATAATAGGTGAAGGTTTGTCCATAGTCCTGAGGTGAACTTAGAATGCCTGTAACCACTGATTTTTCCTAATATGCCATTCCATGATACTACTCTCTTCCATACCAGCAGAGCTGTATCCATGGCTGTATAATCTTTGTGACATAGCAAAAAGATTGGAGTCTTACTGAGCCTGTCAACAATCACTATGCAAGATTTATAGCTTCTATCACCCCCTGGTGGCAGGCCAGTGACCCAATCCATATGGACAATCTCAAGGGTCTACTGGGCTCTTGGATTTTGATCATATTTCCAAGTCTTTTTCCAGTGGATTTTTTTCCTTTTGACATATCTCACAGGTTTTTTAATATTCTTTAACACCTTTTTTCCACATTGCCCACAATATGTAGGTCTTTATTTTCTCCCTTTTTCTGTCTTCAGATATGTTTCCTGAGAAGGGACTGTCATGGAATTCTTTCAATACAAGATTGATTAACGATCTGTCCATAGCTGTCATTACACATGTGTATTTGGTTCTATAGTAGATTATGCCATCAAGTAAGTGAAATATTCCTTAATCATATTATTTTTTCCATATTTCATCCAAGGCTTGTATCAGGGAGTTATATTGAGACTATTTAGTAAGTAATTGTCATAGGATTCTACAATTTTTGTGCTGAGTATAGTGTTAACACTGATTCCTTTTATCGGGATTTGTAAGGAATCTTCTTCTGGAACATAAGAAGGATTATAAATTTCATTTGGAAATCTCAATCTTCCCAGTCCATATTCACTTTTGTCAATATTCCCATCTTTGTGTACAATGGTCATTTTAGCCCTATATTCTTGTATGGCTATTTCCCATCTGAGGATATGTCACTTAGGTGTTTTAAGACACATCCTTCAAAAAAGTAAGTAAGCTTTATCAATGCCACAATATATCAAAATTACATTTGACTTGCTCCATATCTCTCTTATGTAGGTTTTATTTTCCTATATATGTAGCATATGGGTCCTTCAACCAGTTTGTAATTAAAAACCCGGACTTTATGAAGTGCAGCTCCCAATCCATCTCCTGATTCATCAATTTGAAGCTTCAAGGGAAGCTGAAAATCTGGCATCAGTAAAAGTGGACGGGTGGAAAAGGCTTGTCTCAGGGATTCAGAGGCTTTGACTCTGTCAAAACCCATTTCAAATACTGTGTCCTTGTCACACAGATTATAAAGAGGTCTTTCTATGGATTAAAAGTCTTTAATTTTCTTCCTGTAGCATCCTGGAAGTCCCAAAAATGAATGGAATTCTTTTTTTGTTTTGAGGCATAGGTTTCAGTAGTACTGCTGCAACTTTCTTTTTGTCAATTCCACGGGATGGACCAGATACTCCATGTTGTAGAGATTTGAGCTCCTTGAATCCAAAATGAAATCTCTTCAAAGGAATTTTCATGTTTACACATTATATTTTTCCCAAAACTCTGGATAATCTGTACATAGGCTCCTCCAAGTCTTGGAACAGTGTGAGCCTGTGAGATATGTATGACTGACCCATAAGGGAGTGAATAACATTTTATAGAGTTTATTGGGTCTTGAAAAGACTTATGAATTGAATTTAAAATAGAAAAATAACAAAAAAATAAGTAAAATGTTTTTTGGATAAAGAAATCCATAGAAATCAGGTCATTTTTGGATTCTACAACAAAAATGTCCTACAATAGATCCATAGGGTGTTATACCCAAAAATGGAAATTTCTCATGTTATGATAAGATTTAATAATGTTGCAGTACAAGTGCAATTTTTTTAACATTTTCTCAAAAAAATGTAATTTAAGCTCAAATAATATTCCGATTAAAGTTGCATAAAGTTTATGCAAACTTACCAAAATTTTAGTTAAAATTGAGGTGTTGTGTATATTTACTGAATTGACTAAGGCGTTTACATACAGAATATAAATCCTGCATGATCTCAATTCAAAAGCATTTAAGGCCTTAGTATGCCTTTAAATAAATAAAAGGGCAAAATCCATGCAGAAATGTGGGACAAAGGAAAAAGACCAAATAGAGCTGAGATACCCAACTTTTTGGATCTGCAACAAGTCAATAAAGGTTTCCTGCCTTTATTGGAATATTTTAAACTTCATTTGAGGTTGAAGATTAGACTTTGATCCAAACTTAAATTTTAAACTGACTTTATCCCAATTCGGACAGGAATTTCAAGCTTCCAAACAGTAAATCCCAATATGTAAGCTTGTAATCAAGGCTTCAAGACCTTTCAATGCTTAAATAAGCTTAAAATTTCAAATTTAGAAGTTTCAAAGCCTTATCAAAAGCTAAGGTTTGGTTTTTATTGCTATTTTAGTTTGAAAATTAGCAATAACTTCAAAAATTGATTGAAAATCCATTTTTAAATGGACTTTCTGGAAGCTTTCACACAGCTTTCAATGTAATCTTATCAGTTTATATATTAAGCTTTAACTATCTCTCTTAAGATGGTTTAATTGGAAATTAGCCTTGAGATTAGCTTTTTCAATTATTCTTGAATAAAATTAAGATTTCTTTAAAAATTAATTCAAAATCTGCTTTAAGAGAGTTTTTCTTGAAAATGAATTATTAACTTGTTCATGTGATGTAGTTTGATACAATGAAATTTATTTTATATTTCAAATTTAAATAATTAATTGAAAAGGGGAATAAGGCTACTCAGAGCTAAAAATAACACTTGTAACTTTGAATTGGCATTGAAAATAAGTTAAATTCAGTTAAGAACCTTATCTTTAAGCATTGTTTTTTAGTTTTTCACCTGGAAAGGCCCTCTTTATCCATTATGAACTATGAGAGCTTCTCTGAAGGCATACAAACAGCCTTTGTATCACTGTTTTTGTGAATAAAAAATTATCATTCCGATTATATTAGACATTTAAACAGGTAAAATTTCATTGAATATACAATTTTATCATTCAACTATTTACTAATAATTTTCTTATTCATTAATGTTAGATTAAAGAATTGAAATCATACAAATCCAAATACTGGTCTAATCACCAATAATATATTTTTTTATATAAAATTATTGTCTTAAATATCTTATAAAATCCACAAATTCCCCTTAAAGACTCTGAAATCTTATCTTTTATCATAAAAAGGTATTTTATCTTTTAAAATATTTATTTTGGTGTGTTTTTAACCTATAATAATTATTTAATATATCAACTTTTGTTGTTTGATTTGTTGTATTAAACAAAATTTAGAAGTAAGTTTTCTTTAAAGTTCTATAATCTTTTTTATCTAGTATCAGTTCCTTTATATGAAATTTTTCTGTAAGATTTATCTCTGCACAGTGTGTGTAATTTTCCCTTCATGAATAATATTTATATTACTTACAAATGGTCAAATATTAATATTTTCCATGTATAATTGTCTAATTAAGAGCTCTATGCCTTCTTATTGTTATATCTGTCAGGGACTATGAGAATAATAGAAGAATTATAATTTATTAAAATTATTTGGGATTTTGTATTATTAATTTATTTTATAATAAACTTCCTTTTTATAACTATTTTTAATAACAATAGTAATTTGTGGTTAGAATATCTTATTATATGATATTTTCTCCTGAGGAAAGTCATACTACTCTTGATATTTGTTACTAATATCAAGAGTTTCATAGACAAGCCTTAAATTTGAGGGCCTGGAAGGAATTTTAACCAATTCTTAGGACTCAAATCATATTCTGAACCTTATTTTATGGTCTTTTGACATAAAATTGCCATATTTACTCTGATTTTGGCTTTTCTGGGCTTTATCCCTTATAAATAATCTTTAGAATATCAATAAAGGTATTTCTTTAGGAATATTAGTTGAAAAAATATACTATTGATTTATTTGGAATAAATTTCTATTGTATAACTAATGGAGCTTTCACCTAAAAGACTGGAAATTTATTTTTTGAGTTATTGTAGTATAAAGTGGATGATAATACAATTTCTATTGATAACTTGTTGACTGCATGATTATTATTTCTTAAAAGAAAATAAAAAATCTTATATAAAATTAAAAATTTAAAAATCTTTACTTCAAAGTTTTTTTCTTTATTCTTTAGACCCTTTTCTTTGACTTTGACATAGTTTGCCATAAAATACATTAAAACCACTTCATTTGATAGGCTGAGTCAATGAGTTATTTTAATTTTTCTTAATACAATAGCTTATTTTCTTTGTTTTCTCTAGTTTCATCCATCACAGAAAGCTCTTCTGACTCTAGTATCTAAGAGTCAACCATTGAAATTCAGACTAGCCCAGTACTAATGAGAGTAAAAAAACTCTTTGAAGGAGCAGAAGGTCAATTCAGTCCATTTCATAATCAAAATTACTTTAAATTGATGTGAAATGACTCCTACTAGAAGTGGAAGTAAAGACGTCATTAAATGAAATGATTCTGGACCAGGAAATTCAAGTAATAAACCCAAAACACAAGAATGCCAGTCCAATGGAGAGGTACAACTGGAGGATGCCATAAAATCCACTAGTTCCCAAAGTTTAGCCAGCACCTTTTACGCTCTTCTTGAGATTAGAGAATCTGAAATGACTGCGAGTTCTGTTTTCCGATCTGAACAACTTCCAGCAGACGGAACTTGCTATATACCAGTCTCAGTTCAAGAACTGGTTTATGGCAGAAAAGCAACAAGAGTGGGAACTTCTTCCAAGCCTCTGGATAGGGAAAATGAACTCTTATCTTCAATTAAAGTAGATCAAGGTCCCAGAAAATAGTCAAGACCTTCTGAATGGTTGGACACCCATTTTTTGGAAAGGACAAGTCCAAAAGGTAAAGTATTTCTTGAAAAACAAGAGAATTTTGTCAGAGGACCAGAAGAAAGAGTTTCCCCAAAAGAAGGACAACAGCCAAGTGGAAGCTCCTCAAGCCTCCAAAAGCAAGAATCTGCCTTTACAAGTGCCAAAAATGGACAAGAAAGCCCCAAAGAACAATTAGAAGGGAAAGAAAAAGGCAAATGGAAAGGCAAAGTCCAAGTTGAACAAGCATTACCCTCAGAATTGAAGAATTGAAAAGGAAAAGACAGAATTGGAAAATGTGTTCAATATGGAAAGAAATTTGATGGAATTCAAAAACAAGGAGGACGGTGTGGGAACTCCTTTTGTTGTGGGATAAATAATAGGCAGTAACTTGAGGGGGAAATTATTGGTGAGTCTGTTTTTAATTTCAGAATTAGCCAATGACCATGGGTGCTAAGGTGTATTAGCTTCCCCTCTAAATATACTGAAAAAGATACCCTTTTGATGAGATCACAAATCAATTATTTAGTTTTGTGGCTTTTCAATTAGAGAATTTTATTCAGCAGTCTCTATCAGTCTGTCAATAAAAGATCACTATGATAATAATTGTAATATTTATTTTTTTTGTTTAATAATTGAGGTTTGCTTAACTTCTTGTTATTGATTATAATTATTTTTAATTAGTTACTCTAGGATTCCTACTTTCAATACCTGAGATATTTGAAGAATATTTTTAAGATCACTATTGGTATGAATGATAATCTTGATAACTAATTAATATCTTAAAGGTGACTTAATAATTTTATCAATATAGCAAAAATAATTTAAGGTTAAGATAATTTTATAATGGTGGTTTTGTTTAATATAAGGGTAAGATATAAATTCAATAATATTAATATAATACTATTAGGATAAATATAGATATAATGCAATATAAATAAAGGTTTTATGATATAAAGTATAAAGGTAAGATAATATCCCTTCTATAAATAAGGGTTATTGATAAAGTAGATAATATCACTAATGATAATATCTTCCAACACTACTTCAACACTACTACTATCATGGTAAGACTATTAAATAATATTAAACTCTTTCATTAATATTATAAATGTCTTTCATTACTTAATCATAAATTATACTATAAGATACTGAGCCTTGCTACTGATCTTTTTCAATATAAATACTAGATTATCCTACTAGAAAAGGGATGGATTGATCCTCAAGATTATTTTCTGAATCAGAAGCATGGGGGTAAAAGAGGGATAGAGAGCCTTTATTTATACCTTTTAGGCCCTCCATAGAGCCTTCGAAAAACAAGGGACTTAAAAAAAATTCCACCTTGAGACATTTTTGCTGGTGGGTAAATTAAAAATGGTGTCATTTGATCAAGATATTGCACCATATGTTTGGTTTATTGCACCATTCTGAACCTTATTATTGTCAGTGCACAGCCTTGAGACATTCTTTCTGGTGGTTAAATTTGGAATGGTGTCATTTGTTCGGGACATTGCAACATATGTTTGGGTAATTGCACCATACTTTTTGAACTATACTGATATTTTAACTCAACTTTATTCTTATTATGCACAGACTTGAGACATTTTTGCTTGTTTTTCTTATTCACAGCCTTGAGACATTTTTGCTGGTGGTTAAATTTGGAATGGTGTCATTTGATACAGATATTGCACCATATTTTTGGTAGATTGCACCATTTGTAAAACTGTATTCTTATCTCTAATAGCCTTATTTTTCTTCTTCACAGCCTTGATATGTATTTAGTTGAGTATTTTTCTATGTAAAATTTAATTTGTAAATAATACCTGTAATGTTTGGTCATGGGAGTTTAAGTTGGGATTGAGTAATGTAACACTATGTTAACTCATATGTCAGTGTTCTTTTATGTCAAGACATGTAACACATGATTTTGTGAGAGTAATGGTATCCCTTATGTAATATCACACATGTTTATTCATATTGAATATTTGGACAAGCTGAATTATTTTTAAGCATATTCTTTTACATAGTATATATTGTATAGTATGATTTCTCTTCTTTAATTCATGAAATCTAGAGAATTATTGATTTTATGGGGTTGAGACAATATGTGAATATAGGTGTCAGCCTGTGACTCAAAACCAGAGCACAAGCATGACAGCCCAAATACCATAAACCAATGGTATAGCCAAGATACCACCAAAACATGGAGCTGAGCCAAATCAGCTCAGAAGGTATCAAAGGAAAGAGGAAACTCACCTCTTCCTGAAAATATAAGTTCCATCACCATAGGACAAGAAATAACAAAGCTATTCCTTCTCAAAGTTATTGCTGGGCATAAACCTAAATTTTCACCTCTCATCTAAAGTCTAGAAGGAGAGGCTTAACCCCATCAAATGGGTACTCAAAATGAAGCTCTAAGCCAGGGCTATCCAATGGTACCAGCCAAACTGAGCTAGCATCAATATTACTGGAGTTACAGTCAATTTGAGGCCAAATAAGGGTGAACAAAACATTCACCTCTCATCTAACTTCTACAGTTTTAGTGTGGGATAATTGAAGTGGGGTCTTTTTGGAAAGAGGGCAATCAGGGCTATCTGATGGTGCCATCCACTTCTTCATATCTCAACTATAACAGAAGCTATGAGGCAAAAAAGCTCAATAAAGCTTTTTGCCCAAACCACGCCTATGTACAAAAAACCTTGTACATGGAATAGCTTTGTCATATTCAATGATAACCATACCAAATTGGGTATCATTGTGTAGAGCTCATACAGGGCTATCCAAAGAACCAATTTTGAGCATGATATCTCAAAAAACGACAGAGGTATGGCCATTTGAAAGCTATAATCCCACAATATGACCAATACAGCTGTATTATGACAGGATACAGTTGTACTCTGATGATTAGGTGTCAAACAGACAAAGAAGCATGTTAATACTTCAATACCTCATACGTAAGTCAATACTGGGGTCCCATACAGTTTTTGTACAGCATTCTACGCGTCATACACGTCAGAATCAGGCTGTGAGGTCCCCAGATGAAAGCTTTCACCCTGTATTGGTGAAAACTGCCCAGATGTGGTTTCAAAACCACATCTGGGCCCAATAGAGGCTTTACAGGCTGTTTGAAAGCCACAAGCCAGTTCAAGAGAGTGGAATATCTTCAATTCCTCTACGTGGAAAGGTCTAACACCCTTTCCACCCCATTTCAGGATAAAAGGAGGCTTTTTCACAGCCAGAATTGTCTCCTCATCCTGCTCTTAAATAACCTACATAGTAAACTGTCAAAAACAGTTTTACTCGCGATTCAATAATCAGGTATAATTATAATCTTGAGTTATTGTAGTCTCTTATTATTGTAACCCAACAGATAAAGCTGCACCCAGGGCTTTCAATAGCGCTCACAACCACTATACCCAGGATAGTAAAGCCCTTTAAATTCATTTTAAACCATCTTAAAACTTTATAAATCTTCTTAAAATCATTTTTACCATGTGAAAAACATAGTCAAAGCTGTAATTAGCCTACTTACATCTTTGTAATAGTTTCATCCTGACATTTTGGGGGCCTGGCCATGTTTTAAAACCTTTTTGGACTTATTACAAGTAAGTCTTTCTCTTTTTTATGATTTATTGACACTTGTTTTACCTTTTTAGGCGTCATTTCTTCATAAAAATATATCATATATATATATTTTCTTTTATTTAAAATACTGATATTTTTAAAACAGTATCTGTCACGTGGCTAATAACCACAAGACCAGTATTTTTGCTGTGTTTTGTATAAAAAACGCTTTTAAGCCACTAATAAAGTCTTAATTCTTAATTGAATCAAGACAGCTCATACTGATAAACCAACAGTTTAGGCATGTTTGGGCACATTGTTAACTCAATTGCCCTGTAATACACCATCTTTGACAGATTATACTTGCTAACTACAGGTATTCTGTAATATATTGGTATAAAAACAGTATACCACATATCAATAAGCTGTATTTTTGACAGTGAATTGTTTATTCAATTACACTGTCATCATACAAGGGCATATTGTAGTAATATACAAGCCCAGAGGCCATTCTTAGATGTGCAAAACCAGCCTTTTAAGAAGTCTTAACTTACATAAGCCCTCCTTTCCTGTTTGATTCAGTGGAATAAAATTTCATGCCACTTGAGACCCAGTCACAGGCCAACACACCAGTGACACCCTCAGAACCAGAGGGAAGCAAGGGCAAAGGAAAAACACTTTGTGAAGGCCTCATTACAGCCAAAAGGTGGAGACCAATAGCCACTTAGAGGAGTAGAAAACCACAAAACTCTGCTTCAATACAAGGTAAACCAACCTGAACCACTTGTACAGGAAAAATTACAATTATTAACCCAGTTGTAACCTACAAAGGCAAACTGCCCAAATCAGCAGATAACAAATTTGTACAAGGCACAGTCAAAGGTAGATACCCTAAGAACATAGAGTTTTGGACTGCTTGCAAACACTTATATGCCCCCTGTATACCTCAGAGACCTTGGCTTCCAAAGGAACCAGCCAGAGGACAGAGAAGGCTTGTCCAGAACCAGAAGACCTGGAAGAGGCCACCTTGAACACAATGGTGGATGGCAAAACAATGAGGGAGATAATATCAACCTTGCCATTCACAATCCAATTCAACAGGAACCTCAAACCAGAGGACTGGAAGGATATGGATCAAGTTCTTCAGCTCCACCAACTCCTCAAAGATTTATTCCAATGGAGCATGGACAACAAGAGGTTCAACCTCGCAAGTCACTCGGCAGAACTTGGAGCAAGTTGTCAGAAGATCTGTCTCAAAGAGATAGACTTCAAAGACCTGATGGTAATCACCAAAGGTTGGAATCCTACCAGGCAGTTCAGACTCCTGGAGGCAAGGGCACAGAGGATAAGGGAGAATCAAGGCACTATCCAAGCAATAGAAGAACAGTTAACCCAGACAGGGCCTACTCAGAGTCCTTCAGGCTCACAAGCAGCAGGCCAAATCAGCTCTCCAGTGGCTTCACACCATTCAGAAACCAGCAGATCAGTGGCCAAGAGTCACCATTCGTCACAATTCCAGGAAGTTTCTAGGAGAAGAAAAGGAAACAAGGGCAAGAACAAGGCCTCCTTCAACCAGAGGAGGAAAGAGTCAGACCCCATGATCCAGAAGCTGTTAGATTTGGTGAAAGAAGTACAGAAGAACAACAAGTAGTTGTAAACCACTCTAGAATCAGTAGTCCTAGTAATAGAAACATTACCCCCACTCAGACTGAAAATAACATTGTCACATCTGAGAGTAACATCAACAGTGATACACTGTGGTTACAAATGTCCCAATATGCTGAACAATCTGCAAAGAAGCTTGCAGAAACTAAAGCTAGCCAAGAGAGGATGAGAAAAACTCAAGCCTCCTTGGAACAGATAGTTAAGAAACTTCAAGAAGGATATGCTCAACTGAGCAAAGCCTGTGAAGAAACCAACAAAAGACTGAATATAGTCTTTGAAGAACAAAACCACAGGAAAAGGGACAGGGATTGTCTGGACCAAGACATAAACAAATTGTTTAATGTCTACCATAACTTGAAGCCCCAACCACAAGGCCAAGTTATGGAGAATCCATATCAACCAGATGAAATCAAACCAGATGCCATGTTGATGAATAAGGCAAGACCTCCATCACAATACCAGGATGGAGATGGAATGTCTTATTCAGAGATGGAAGCATTGTAACAGCTTCCTGAGGCCTCAAGCTGGCCCAAATTCTCTTGATCAGGAGAATATGATCATATGGAACTCATAGATTATATTGATGGACTCTTCATTGATGTACCAAGCATACCAGACTACTGGATCACTGCTAGATTGAATACTGCATTTAAAGGTCATGCCAGTATATGGTACACAGAAATGAAAGAAATTCATGGCAGAAGAAACTGGCCATGGTGGAAGAGTCAAATCATCAAAAGCACAGTAATGGAACTTGGATATGGCAAAAGACCATGTCATTTGAAAATTACAAATACTCTGTGGGCAAAGATCCATATGACTGGTGTCTTAGACAGTCTAAAAGACTTAAAGCCATTGATCCTCAGATGAACATCCAAATGATGAATCACAAACTTCTGATACAACTGCCAGGAGAACTAGAGCATGCAGTAAAATGTAGATGCAGCCAAAATTGCACTCTAGATGACATTGCCAACATCTTACAAGACATAAGGAAAAGGACTAATATAGGGAAATTAACCCCATATAAGAACAGTAGTTTCAAAGAGAAACAACCTTTCAGGGTAGATTTTAAAGACAACCCAAAGAAAGAGTGGCAGAAGTGGCAAAAAAGAGGAATTCTTGTCACAATTGTGGTTCAACAGACCACTATGCCAACAACTCTCCAAAGGCAAAGAAAAAAGTCTATGCCATAGTGAAAGTCCCTGAGGAAGAACCTCCAACAGAGGATTCTGAATCAGACTCCATGGGTGATGCCATCAAAGAACCATCTGAGGATGATCAATACCCAAGAGAGGAGTTTCTAGTGGAATACCAAGAGGAAGCCCCACTAGAAATTCAGGACATACAGTTGGAAGCAGGCATGCCACAAGACACTGCTAACAAGAACTTGTGCAAACACACACAAGATGCAAGAACATTCCTGGTTACACCAACCAAAGGAATGGCATATATACATTGGACAGCCCCAAAAATGACTGTTTGCATTGACAATGCTCAGCCTCCACTGATCATTGATAGTGGGGCACACTGCTCCATAGTGGCCAGAAACTATCTGGATACCCACTTCTCAAACTGGGAAAAACAGCTCTTGCCCACTAATACAAAGAACTTTAAAAGTGCATCAGGGAAGATGACTTCAATTGGAACAATTATCAAAGAGATAATTATACCCCACAGGAATGGTAATATCAGACTCAACCCAGAGTTTGTAGTGCTTGATGATGCCCACATCCAAGGCTTTTTACTGGTAGCAGATTACCAGAGGATGTATGGAATAGACATTTACAACAGTAAAAATAGGCACATCACCATTGGTACTAACAAGGAAAAGAAATTTTCACTTGATATATACCAGATATCTTCTCAAGACCCACTAGAAGAACTTCTGAAGGAATTCAGAGAGGGACAGTTTAACACTACCCTCACCAGTAAACAAAAACTAAGTTTACTGAAGATTCTGAGAAAGAACAGACCAGCGTTTGCCATTGGTGAAGAACCATTAGACAAGATCAAAGGCCATGATATAGAGCTATATCTGGATGTGGAAAGGCCTTATCCACCCATGCTTAGGAGACCTCCTTATGCAGCAAGCCTGGAAACCAGGAAAGAAAGTGAGAAACATATCAATGAACTGCTGGATATGGATGTCATCAGGAAGATTGGACATAATGAAATAGTGGAAATCCCCACCCCTGTCCTAATCACCTGGCATGATGGCAAGTCTAGACTTTGTGGAGATTTCAGAGCTCTGAATAACTACACAAAAGCAGACAGGTACCCTATACCCAGGATACCTCATGCCTTGGATAAATTGGCAAAGGCCAAATACATAACCAAAATGGATTGTATGAAAGGCTTCCACCAAAATGGATTTGAACCAAACTCCATGAAATTACTCAGAATAATATGCCATATGGGCATATATGAGTACACCAGGATGCCATTTGGCATCAAAAATGCACCACCCCATTTCCAAGGATGATGGATACAATATTTCAAGAAGAAATACTGGAAGGGTGGATGGTGGTATATATTGATGATATCATTATATACTCAAAGACATGGGAAGACCATTTGCAATACATAGACAGAGTACTAAGTAAATGCACACACATAAATCAGAAAATTTCACTCAAAAAGTGCAATTTTGGCCAACAAGAGCTACTAGCTCTAGTACATAAAGTCTCAGGTCTTAGTCTGGCAATTGACCAGAATAAAGTAGCAGCAGTACTGCAAAATCCAGTACCAAAAAGCATCAAAGAGATGCAATCCTTTCTTGGGTTTGCTAGCTACTATAGAAACCACATCAAAAACTTTGCACACATAACTAGTAGTTTATTCAAGTTATGTTTGAAAGATGTAGTTTTTGAAATAACCAAGGAAAGGAGGGATGCATAGGAGAGGATCAAATATGAACTCACAAATGCACCTGTGCTCATCTAACCTGACTTTGAATTACCATTCAAATTATATATAGATGCAGCATGCAGTCAAGGCCTAGGAGCAGCCCTTCACCAAAGACAAATTGTGGATGGTGAACCAAGAGAAGGAGTAATTTGCTACATCTCAAGGCAGCTGAGAGATTTAGAAGCCAGGTATGGGGCCACCCAAACTGAATGTCTATGTCTATTCTGGGCTCTAGAAAAACTCCATTATTATCTGTAGGGTGCAGTCTTTGAAGTCTACACAGACTGCACAGCCTTGAAGTCTTTACTAAACATGAAGACTACAAATAGACACATGCTGAGATTGCAAATAGCGATCCAGAAGTATAGAGGCAACATGACCATCCTATACAAAGAAGGTAAAAGTCATACCAACGCAGATGGCCTTAGCAGATGGCAACTCGACAATGTCAAAAGCAATACAGCTTATGACCCTGAAGTTGCAGCCAAGATTCCTATCCATTTCATGGAAGTGGATAGGAAGAAGAACTTCAGATTTTCTGAATGGGCACCATGAAGTGGTACCCTTGACAGTGGGAACACTGATTCAGAAGGAACAGAAACTCCCATACTGGGAATAAGTTCCTCAGAACTACACAATGAATTTTTAAGTGCAGGACTGAAGACTTATGCCAAGCACAAACAGTGTGGCATAATACTATAATTCCTTCAACAAACGTACAGGAGTCCAGAACTGGAATTGCAGCTGGAAGAACCCTGGTTGAGAGCCTCTAAGGACAACAAGTTTTCCCTTATAGATGGCCTGCTCTACCACAGAGAAAAACACACAAGTGCACTCACAGTGGTAGACAGGGACCACATCTCCTTGATCCTGAAGTAATGCAATGACTGCCCCTATATGGGACACATGAGTGATGACAGGACCAAGGAGAGGGTAGCAAGCACAGCTTGGTGGCCCAAGTGGGAACAAGAGTTGGGAGAATACATCAACACTTGTGAAAGATGCCAAAAGGCAAATAGGAAACATGGGAAGAAGTATGGGTTACTTCAGCATATAGAAGAACCCAAACACCCACGGGAGACCATCAACATGGACTGGGTCACAGGACTTGTCCCAGGAGGCAAAGAAAACTACAATTCTTTCTTGATCATAGTTGATAGGTTCAGCAAGAGCATGAGGTGTCTACCATGCCACAAAGAGGACACAGTCATGGATACTGCTCTGTTATTTTGGAATAACATCATATCTACCTGTGGAGTCCCTAAAATCATCATTAATGATAGGGACCCAAGATTCACATCTGAATTTTGGACCAACTTGTATTACATGCTTGGAACCAAGCTTGCTTTTTCCACATCTTACCATCCCCAAACAGATGGCCTACTGAGAGGATGATCCAGACTATGGAAGACATCCTTAGAAGGTTCTGTGCCTATGGCATGGAATACAAGGACCATGAGGGATACACCCATGACTGGGTTACCCCTCTACTAGCTTTCCAGCTGGCTTATAATACAAGTCAGCACTCTACAACAGGAAAAACACCTGCAGTGGTAGAGAAAGGGTGGAATCCCCTGTTGCCTGTGGATCACTTAAAGAAGGATCTTCTGACCATCCGCCCCACAGCCAAAGATTTCCATGATATGTGGAAGAGGGCTTGTGACACAGCTGCCAAATGCATAGCTGAGGTAAAAGAATACAATAAGCAGAGGTGCGACAAGACACACATGGAACCTGACTTTAAGGAAGGGGACCAGGTGCCAGTGTCTAGACTGAACTTTAATAATCTTAAAGGAACCAAGAAGATGAGGGACTCATTTTAGGGCCTTTTACTATCATTAGGTTGATAGAAAGAATGCAGTGGAAGTCAAACTTACAGAGTAATTTTCCAGGAGGCACCCAGTCTTCCCAATAAGCTTGGTCAAACCATACTTCCAAACAGAGGAGGATGAATTCCCCTGCAGGAAGAAGAACCCCACACCACCTGATATAGTGGAAGTGGAGGATTCCCCAGGACCTGTGAGTAAGCTCATCAGGACCTGGAAGATCAGACTTAATGGAAAGGATCAAAGACAATACTTAGTCAGATTCAAGCATCAAACAGCTGATAAAGACAAATGGTTGGCAGAAGATGCCATGCCAGATGGGAACCTTCATCTAAGAAGATTCAGGGCCTCTAGGAGGACTGAACAGTCTCATCAATGATGAGCCTTTTTTAGAGGGAGGGTATGTCAGCCTGTGACTCAAAACCAGAGCACAAGCACGACAGCCAAAATACCATAAACCAATGGTATAGCCAAGATACCACCAAAACATGGAGCTGAGACAAACCAGCTCAAAAGGTATCAAAAGAAAGAGTAAACTCACCTCTCTCTGAAAATATAAGTCCCATCACCATTGGATAAGAAATAACAAAGTTATTCCTGCTCAAAGTTATTGCTGATCATAAACCTTAATTTTCACCCCCCATCTAAAATCTAGAAGGAGAGGCTTAAACCCATCGAATGGGTACTCAAAATGAAGATCTAATCCAGGGCTATTCAATGGTACCAGCCAAACTGAGCTAGCACCAATATTACTGGAATTATGGTCAATTTCAGGCCAAATCAGGGTAAAAAAACATTCACCTCTCATCTAACTTCTACAGTTTGAGTGTGAGATACTTGAAGTGGGGTCTTTTTGGAAAGCGCACAGTCAGGGCTATCTGATGGTGTCATACATTTCCCCATAGCTCAACTAGAACAAATATTATGGGGCAAACACGTTCAATAAAGCTTTTTGCCCAAACCACGCCTATGTACAAAAACCTTGTACATGGGATGACTTTGACATATTTAATGAGAAACATACCAAATTGGGTATCATTGTGTAGAGCCCATACAGGGCTATCCAATGAGCCAACTTTGAGCATGATATCTCAAAAACCGACAAAGATATGTCCATTTGAAAGTTATAATCCCACAATATGACCAATACAGCTGTATTATGACAGGATACAGTTGTACTCTGATTATGAGGTGTCAAACAGACAAAGGAGAATGTTAATACTTCAATACCTCATAAGTCAGTCAATACTGGGCTCCCATACAGTTTCTGTACAGAATTCTACGCGTCATACACGTCAGAATCAGGCTGTGAGGTCCCCAGATGAAAATGTTCACCCTGTATTGGTGAAAACTGCCCAGATGTGGTTTCAAAACCACATTTGGCCCAATACAGGCTATACAGGCTGTTTGCAAGCCACAAGCCAGTCCTAGAGAGTGAAAATTCCTCACTGCCTCTACGTGGAAAGGTCTAGCACCCTTTCCACCCCATTTCAGGATAAAAGGAGGCTTTTTCACAGCCAGAATTGTCTCCTCATCCTGCCATTAAATAAACTATGTAGTAAACTGTCAAAAACAGTTTTACTCTTGGTTAAATAATCAGGTATAATTATAATCTTTAATTATTGTAGTCTCTTATTATTGTAACCCAACAGATAAAGCTGCACCCAGGGCTTTCAATAGCGCTCACCACCACTATACCCAGTATAGTAAAGCCCCTTCATTTTATTTTAAACCATCTTAGAGCTTTATAAATTTTTTTAAATTCATTTTTACCGTGTCACAAACAAAGTCAAAGTGTTGTCATAGTTTCATCCTGACAATAGGTAAAATTCATTGTATATTCCAGTGGAATACTTATTTTTTCTATTTTAATATAATTCTCTTCCTTTTTCTTGCAGTTTTTTACTTTTATATTTTTCTTTTTATCTTTATTTTCTTATATATATATATATATTATTATTATTCTTGAGTAAAGTCTTAGATTTGAAATTGTTGATTTGAACCTTGGAAGAACTGGTATGGAATATCACATCCCCCTCTCCATTTAATGCTGTCCCCAGCATTCAAGGTGATAATCCAATTTTTTTAAAAAGCAAGAAAAAGCAAAAATTTTCCCCTTTTTTTTCCTGAATGAAAGTATTTTTCATTCATCAAATTACTCTTCATCTTCAGCTTCCTCTTCTCCTTCTTCCTCCTCTTCCTCTGAGTCCAACTCTTTTCCTCTTGGATAGAACTTCTTTATTTGACTTGCTGCATACCTTCTTGCTAGTTTTTTACCATCTAATTCCTCCAGCTCATATCAACCATTATTGATTTGTCTCACAGCTCTATAGGGTCCATCCCATATATTCTTGAACAATAATCCCCATTGTGACTCTCATGCTTTATTGTATACAAGAACAATGTCACCTGGATGAATTGGCTGTCTTATTTGATGTGCTAGTTTCCTGTCCCATTATTTTACTGAATCTTCCATGGCCTTTTTTAATTTATCTTTTGCCCTTTTTCTCATTTATTCTTTTCCTGACAGCTGTTCAGCTCTTTCTTCCAATAAATCTTCTGTTGATTGGAGTTTGTGCCATTCAACTGCTAAATATGTTTTTGCTCCAATGTCTATTGGTAGTACTGCCTTTTGACCAAATTGAAGCTCAAATAGGGAGTAACCTGTTGTTCTTTTGGTTGATATTCTGTCAGTCAATGTAGCCAAAGGTCAGTATTCTTTCCATTTTGAACCATTTTCACCACACATCTTCACCAATGAATCCTTCAATTGCTTATGACCCCTTTCTATCATTCCTTGTGACTCACGGTAGTAGGGTGTTGTTACCCTTATCTTTGAGCCTGATTTTTTTACCGCATCTTGTAATTCTTTTCCAAACTCAGGCCCTCCATCTACTGTGACCTCTTTTGGGGCTCCATACCTGCAAATTCATTCAGAAGTGAACCATTTTCATACTGACTTTGCTTTAAGCTTTACTAAACCAATTGTCCCTGGCCATCCTGAGAAATCATCCCTGGCCACTAATAAATACTTCCATCCTCCTGCTTTTACATGTACTGCATCTACACTGACTCTTTAAAACAATGTTGAGGTGAATGAGAGTCTTCCTTCCTCTTTTTGGTGACAATGACTTCTCTTTTGACAAGCTTTACAAGATTTGACCCATTTTTTGACTATTTTCTTCATTCCTTCCCACCAAAATCTTCTTGAACTCTTCTTTATGTTTCATTTTCTCCTCTGTGTCCCATTTCTTCATGTAATGATTTTAATATTCTTCTTTGGAAACTCTGACTTGACACAACTACTTGTGGATTTGGTGTATTTCTTCTTTTGAGTTGGCCTTCCTCCAAAAAGAAATCTGATGAATTCCTTTTAATTTCTTTGAAGTTATCCTCTTTACTACAAAAGGGCCTTTTCAATGTATTTAAGTATCCCTCCGTTCCTTTCCCAAAATCCTTCTTGCTTTGATGGTAGCTTTATTGCTGAAAATTGTATCATATTATTATGTTTTACTCCAAACCCTGCATGTGGTTTTATCCATTCTCCTTCTCATCAAAATCAGGTTTTTCTTTTTCTCCATCCTCTGACTGAGGTCTTCTTGATAGCCCATCTGGCATTGTGAAGGTCTTCCCTGGCTTATGAACCAAGTCAAAAGAAAACAATTGAATGAATGCAACCCATCTGGTCATTGGGGCATTTGGCAAACAGGGCGAGTTTATCATTCCAATTAAGGCTTTTGCATCTACTTGTAGCTCAAAATGTTGTCCCCAAAGTACTGTTTGGAGTTTCTTGAGCATTTTTGCCACTCCACATAGCTCCAGCTTTGGCTTTGAGTACTTTGATTCCAGTCTTGAGAATGTGATTGATTAATAAAGAACTGGTCTGTACTTTCCTTCTTTGTCTTCTTGGGTAAGTATTTCTCCTGCGGCTATATAGCTTGAGTCTACTGCTAATTTAATCTTCCCTTCTCCCTTTTCATAATCCAAATTTTTTAATTTTATTTCCTCCCCTACAATTTTTCTTAACTTTTCAAACGATTCATCACATTTATTATTCCATTCCCATTCTTCATCATCTCTTGTTAATCTTCTTAATAGTGATGCCATTTGAGAGATATTTTGAATGAACAGTCTAACATATGCACAAAGTCCCAAAAAGCCTCTTACTTACTTTTTATTGAGGGGCTTTGGCCAACATTGTATTTTATTAATCTTCTGATTTGAAATTTTTCTTCCATTCAAAGAAACTACATGCCCTACTATGTCCAATGCTGGCACACAACATGCACATTTCATACCTGATATGGTAAGTCCTGCCTCTTCAATTATGAATAATACTCTCTCTAATGTGACTGCATATTCCCAAATGAATCTTCTTCTCAAATTATTGTCTTTTAAAGTTTCATTATTATAGGTTGATCTTGGACCTTTTATCCCTCCATCATCAATAAAAATTCCTACATTCTCTGGTATTTCTTCTTGAAGTATCCAAGTCATTTGAGCTTGATAAGCTGCAACAGAATTGGTTCCTCCTTGTGGTAATATTGTTAGTTTTAGCCTTCCAAGTGGTGTTTCAAATGTAATTAATTGTCTTGTAGAAATATCTAATTCTCTTTCATGATACCCTCCCATTATGTCACCAAGTTCATAACAAGCTCTTCCTGAAAAGGCATCTACAAATTCTTGAAGATGTTGTGGTAATCTTCCATCTTTAATTTTTACCTTATTAAGATCCCGTAAGTCATGGACAATTCTAAGTTTTCCGTTTGACTTTGCAACACAAAATACTGGACTTGTATAGCTAGAGGTAGACTACTCATACAAGCCTGTTCTAATCATTTCCCTTACCAATTCAATAAACTGGGGTATTATGGGCTTTGGTATTGTTATTGGCTTCTTTTTCCAAGGTGTATGTGGTATTACTGGTATTTTGTAGGGTTTTCCATATGAATGTCTCAGTAAACCCCTTTCCTCTGCACTGAATGCAATTTCTTTTTCTCTTAAGACTATGGCACTCATCAGAAGACTCTTTCTCCTTCTGAAAGCTATCCAGGTGGTCCAAAATTTATTAATTCAAATCCTTCTTGTGTTATTCTTGATGTGACCATAAATCTAGGTGGCTTTGGTGATAGTGATGTACTATAAGGGTCTCTTTATAATGGTGGCCTTCCCAAAGCAGGATTTATGTCTTGTGGCATAGGCTCATTGACTGGTTTAACCTTCTTGAGTACTGATTTATATTTTGCTGCACCATTTTGGTAATCCATTTTATATATCACTGAATTTATTCTTTTTTTTTCTTTATTATTTTTTTTATAATTTTTTTTTGATATGTTTTTTATTATTGATTTTTTATTTTTTAAAAAAACCTAGTTATGTTAAAACTAATATAATATTACTTCTTCTATTTTCTTTATTTCTTCTCCTTATGTTAAGAGTTTATTAAATTAAATAAATATTTACTTCTTTTATATTTTTCTGTCCATATATTTGAGGTTGCAGTTTTAGGTCATACAGGACCCTACAACTCCAGTGTGCAGAACCTGTATATTAGGTATACAAAATCCTGCCTTTTAATTTCATACAAGGACAATAAGACCCTTTGTCCATTTCTTCACAAGGGAGCAGTTTCCTATCATGCTTAGGACCTCCTGGTCTTCAATTTGACTTGATCCAAGGGCAGTTTTTTTCCTTTTTTTTAAGCTGAAAGATTCCTTCTACTAATATCAACTTGAGCTACCTTGAGGCTTAATAATTCATAAAATGTCTTGGTTGATAGATATTTCTTTCTTCTTTTCAGTCATTACCAAGATCCTTGCATATTTCAATCCAATTCTACATTTTTGTCTTTCTTTATTCAATATTTTATTCTTTGGCAAATTTATCACATATATCTGAGGATTTTACTTGAACCATTTCAAATCTGAACTCTTCTTTATTCACATTATTTCTTTGATACCACTACTCCTTTCATGGACTAAAATAAAGAAATAGATTACAAGCCCTCAGGTGTGCCACCCCTGTAGGTTTAAGTCATATAAGGACTTAAAATTCCACTACTCCTTTTATGGATTAATTAAATTGCCAATTTTATATATTAAAAGAAGTTCTCATAATTTTAGAGTTGAATATATCTTCAGGATGCTTTAATTATGAGTTTAAAAGAAAATCATTCTATATTTATCATCTTCCATTTATTATTTTGGAAATTAATCATATCATGATTGAGCTTTCAAGATACTATTAAGATATTTCTTTTATTCTTCTTTCTTCTTTCTATCTGTAATATTAATCTTCAGGTTTGGGATAAGACCCCATCTCCATTTAAATTTCTGTAGTTGGTTTCTCTATTTTTTTTGTACTTTGACCTTTGAGTCTTGTTATATATTCTTGGGAGTTTTAAATTTTGGCTTTATTATTATTATGAGTCTTATTCATACTAAGAAGAGGGTTTAATTCTTGGGGTGGCCTGACACTATATTATGGGAGTCTACAAGGCTATAGCTCTAATCAACTCAGAGATATTTCCCCACATCAGACCAGGTCTGACCTTGGCTGCTCAGTGTATATGTATTTTTTTTGAAGTACATACAGACCAGTTGTCCAAGTGCCACCTAGAGCAGGAAGACCACTAAAGTCTCTCTTTCTTTTCTGAATTAGATTTTGTTCATAATAATATTAACAATAAACATAATATTTCTAATATTTAAGTGATTGATAATTTTTATGGTTTATTTTTTTTGAGTATATATATATTTATATTTATTTATGTATAATCATTTATAGTATTGATATTTTAATATTTCCAGTTGAAGGTCATGGTGTACTTATATAATTGAATATTCATTTATTCAAAAATGATAAATGTAAAAATTGAAGTTTATAGTCTTTATGGACCTTGAATATTTATTGAGTGAAAGATAAAAAGAAATTCCAGCTTATAGTCTTTGTGGACTTATAATATTTATAATAATATCATTTTATAATATTTAGAAAGAAA
The DNA here is from genome assembly GCA_023105745.1 of Austropuccinia psidii. Taxonomy (NCBI): domain Eukaryota; kingdom Fungi; phylum Basidiomycota; class Pucciniomycetes; order Pucciniales; family Sphaerophragmiaceae; genus Austropuccinia; species Austropuccinia psidii. The sequence goes on from JALGQZ010000014.1 coordinate 15,687,250, forward strand.
TTTCAATTGGATTTGCCAGTTTGGGGTCATAGAGAACCTATATAGTTGAATAGGAAGAAATATTGTAAAAAAAACATCAATAAGCTATCTAAAAAAAGACCTTATCGTCTTATTGAGGGATTTATGAGTCTAAATCAGCATTGATACTTGTGTAAAACTGGAAATATTTAATCAAAAAAGCACTTTATGGTTTTTCTGAGGTCCTTATGAGTCTAAATCAGCACATGTATTTGTGTAAAACTGGAAATAATTAATCAAACAAGCACTATATAGTCTTGCTGAGGACCAGACGAGTCTGAATTAGCATAGATATTAATATAAAACTGGAAATAAGCAATTAGATCAGCATTTAATATTGTGACTAAAGGCTTTTTTGCTTGTTTAAGTGGAGAGTGGGCTTATTTTATATTTTTATGGGCCAAACATTCCTGAGTCTTCCTATATCTTCCTGAATCTTCCAAAATCTTTTGAAATATTCTGAAATATTCTGAAATCTTCTTAAATATTCATAAATCTTCCTGAAAATTCGGAGATATTCTTAAGTCTTCTAAGTCCACTCTAAATCCAGCCAATCACAATTCAAGAAAGATAAAACATATTCTGACCAATCACAATCAAGGGATATTCAAGCTCTGACCAATCATATCATTCCACAGAGCCACTTCTTTTTTGTTTTGGCCAAGTTGTGGTTTGATGAAATTTTGCTTCTTGAAAGTTATGTTTGATGGAGAGCATAAAAGGAGGCCTTCTTCCCAGAGCCAATATTTTTTTTCTCAACTTCTTGATATTTGTTTATACATATGGGCCTACACCTATATTTTAATCCTACAAAGTAAATAGTATTTGAAGTATATTTTTTATCGGATCAATCTGGCCAGTTGTTCTTTGAATAATAACTTCATATTATAATACTTCTATCATTTTATTATTTCATTAATTTACTGTTTCACCATAATTGTATAATATTACTCTATTATAATACTATTTTATCAGGATATTAGAATATTATAGTATTTTTTTCCTCATGATATTGTAACTTTATGATATTATCTGATTAAAAGATATTATATTATCCTCATACTTTAATATTGTTTTATTATATTTTAATGGTATTATAGTATTATGATATTTTTCTTCTATCTCATTATAATATATTAAGGAATCATCTTAATATTATTTTGTATTTTTTATCATACATTTTTTTTATTATAGCCTGTATTATTTGTATTTTATTTCTTTTCAAAGCAATGGCGGGTGGCCAGTTTCTTTTTATTAATTTTTTTTTTAGAAAAAAAAAATTAAAAAAATTAAAAAAAATCAAAAAACAAAAATTGAAAAAAAGAAAAAATTAAATTAAAAAATCTGGTCACCTCTCCTTGTGAGTTTTATTCTTTGTATGTGCTATGTGTGTGTGCACTCTGTGTGTATGTGTGTAGCTTGTATGTGTATTGAGTAGTTCAGCTCAATAATTTCAATTCTGGCTTCCTGATTGATTCAGTTCTAGAATGCTAAGATAAGTTTCTTCATAATTTCTCTTGAGGATTGATACTCCACACAACTGATGAGTTTTTTTTTAAAATTTCTAGTATTCTTGTAGTGAAAAAATCTTGAAGTATTTTTTATTAAACATATCCTCTTGTATTAGTAAGTTAACAAAAACTTATTTTTATTTTTATTTGCAATTTTAACATAATACTGATTGAATCTTCCTTGTTTTCAGATTATTTTGAAATAATTGTTTGAAATTATAACTTGAATTTTTTCAAACACCAACAATCTTCTTTTGAAGAAGTGCAATGATGAGAAATTTTTGATCTTATTAAAGGTAATTATTGATAAAATTTAGAATTGAAGAAGCCTCTAACTCCTTTATTAATGAAAATAAGCTTAAATCAATTATAATTTAATAGTACATTAATGTTGATGTTTTCAAGACAACTAATTCAATTGATTTTAATTGATTGAATTTATAAACTGATGCTTCATTATTAAAGTCCCACTTTCCCCAAAACCTATAGACACTTGTGCTTTAGGTGGTACAAGAAATAGTTAACCACCCCTATTTTTTAAATATGAAAAAGTTCTGATGCTATTACATAATAAAGAACTAAAGAATTCTATCTAGATGAATTTGATAACCAGCTCTTTTTTTTATTACTGTAAATTTTTATTTTTATTTTTTATTAGTTTTTATGATTTTTTTTATATCAATTGAAATATCCTGACCACAATTATCACTTCTGAATTCCATATCAATTGTTAATTTTTATTGTTTGATTAGTTATATATAGATTTTTTTTTTGATTTATTGATTATTAATAGATTTTTTTTGGTTTTTTATTTTTTTTCATGTTTTTTTTTTGTTGATACTATTACAGAAAATTTAAAAATTAAATTTGCAGTTTAAGGCCATGCTGGGCCATCATGTATCATTGGTCCTTGCATTTGTTGATATATTCTTCTTTGATGAACTGACTTAAAATAGAGTAAGAGAAACAGTAACTTTAATTTCCTGAAGAAGAATTTTATTAAAATAATCTTGATTCTTCTTCATTTTCATTTCAATATTTCTGATGAAAATTTCTTTCTATAACTTATTCTATTCTTCTTTCTTAAAACAAAACTGGTGGTTCTTCATTATAATTATTAACTGTAAGACTTTATACTCTAAATCAAAATTCAATCCCTTTTCAATAATATAGAAATCCCCTCTCCATTTCATTCTTTTACCATCCACTTGATATTCTTCAAGACAAAACCATATCTGAGCTTGTATTTTTCCCCAGTAAAGACTACTCCTTCTATCTGAATCCATATAGAAATTTTCATTCCAATAGTCATTATTGAGATTTCGTTTAATTATATGATAATTAAGCATATCCATAGATTCTAGTTTTGAAAGGTTTGATCCAGGAATCTGGCTTAAAGAGGCTTCTGTAGGTGTTTCTTGAGTAATATATTCATTTCCAAATAAATCTTCAAATTCAATAAAGGGGATACTTTGAATAATTGGTATCTTGGAGTATTCAATAATTGGTAAGCCCCATCTTTGGTCTTCATTGTTAATTCCTTGAAAATTATGATTTATCCAGAGGTCTTGGATTTCTTCATTTGTTTCTGAGTTTGGGCAATAGATCCAGAGGTTATTGTCTGCTTAATCAGTCTCAGACATGATGATCTTAAAAGGTAAAATATGATAAAAAAGTTTCTAATGGTTTCTTGATGTTAAAAAATATGAATAATTATAATACCTTCTGGTAAAGGTGGATGAGCTAAATAATTTAAGTAAAATATTTCTTCAAGAATTAATCCTCTTTGATAACGCAGGAAGTCTCTTCCAAAATCTTGAATCAATTGAAGTTTTAAGTAATAAGGTGAGAAATATTTGGGTCCTCTTTGATAAGGCAGGAGGTCACTGGCAAAAATACTGCACTTGATTATTTAAATTGAATTTTACTGATTTTCTTCTCTTCTTTGTTTTTGAACTATGTAAGCTGGAGGTTTTCATAATTGGCTTCAGCTGTACTTTGCTCATTGATGGTAAGTAATTTCTATAATAAGCCAATTTTTCATCCAGAGCTCTAAGTTCCTCCAATAACAAGCTTATTTCTTCCAATTTTTCCTTTTCTTCTATTGATTGGTGACTTGATGACTGAAATTATTGAAATTCATCTTCATACTCAAAAATGAATTCTTCATATTGCTTTCTCAATTGCCTTTGATCCAAAATTTTTTCATCCTCCAACAATTCATCCCCATAACATCCAAGCTTTGACATCTTGAGCTGTTGGTTAATTTTATTAAAGATTATGATCTTATCAAATTATTTTTCTGCTTTCTTTAAAAGATCTTGAAATTATTGATATTGATATTAAAATTGCAATTGATATTGAAATTCCCAAGGTTTTCATCCCAAAAACTTAAACCATTAGAGGTGGACTGAGAAACAGACACCCACCCCCATTTTTTCAATTTAAACATAGCCTTGTAATACTTTTACAGTTAAAGATCTTGCATACCCAAATCATCATTCATATATATTTATTTAAGTTTATATTTTTTTTTTCAATTTTAATAATTCTTTTTGTGAACTTTCCCTTCTCTTTTTTTTACATGTGCAAAAAAATATATTAAATTCATAAAACCCCTTTTCCTTTTTCTTTTTTCTGAAGAATTCTATTCACACATATATCCTTTGCTATTTCTCCTAGTATTTTCCTTCTTTTTTTCCTTTCTGCTAGGGTTTTACCTTTCCAATTTCTTATTAATCCTTCTTCTTTGTGTATAAAGAGGTATCCATGTTCCCAGAAACGATTTCCACCAAGAAGCTCCATATTATGCAAATTGAAGTCTTCTTGTGGCCAAATTCTACAATCATAAAGAGCCTTCCTTGTTTGTCTATCAAAGGAAAATACGTCCTCCCAATACTGGTTTTCCAAATTACCCTTAATTCCTTCCTCATTAAAGAGTTCCATGAAGTCTAATTTAGACAGATCATATCGTGGAAGATTCTTCAACCATTTTCCTCCTTTTATTCTTGATGGACCCTCAAAGTATATATCTTTGAATTCAATGTAGGGCAGAACTATGAAGTCTGGCTCTTCTTCAGGTGTTGGAAGTTGCCAGTATGACATTTAATCATAATACTTCAAGAAACTTTCTTTATCCGAGTCTATTTCCTTGTCTTGATCAATTGTCCATGGGCTTTTTGGGTTCAAATCATATGACAGAATAGTGTTCATGAGATCTTTTTGCAATGGTGAGACTTCAACTTCTATCAAATTTTCTTTTGGCTTTGAGTCTGAAGATAATCTTGGTTTGATTCCTTTTAAAAACTCATGATTATTTTAGGCCTCCGAAAGATTTTCATAAGCATGTGAGTGCTTTATTTTCTTCTTTGGAGGATCTTGAGAAATTTCATGTATTTGAAAGTCATCAGTTTGATTAGAATCTTCTTTATTGTATTCCTTCATAAATTCTTCATCTTTGAAACAGTCAATAATTTTATTTCTAAGATCTTCCAATGAGTCTTCACAGTATTGACCGTTGTTCATTTCTGATGTAATTTCAATTTCCATATCTTGTGGGGATTTTGGCTTGGAAAATATGTCAAACAGATTTTTTCTACTATGTATTGGTGGTCCCTCTATGATTTCTAAGCCATTAACCAAAAGCTGATATAACATACCATTGGTATCAATTGGTTTATATATTATTTTATTTTACTTTTTCTCTGCTTCATCAACTTCTTCCATATACCAACTTGATTTTGAATCTTGTTTCCATATTTACCTTTTGTTGTTTTCAGGTTCATCATCAATTTTCCAGAATTCAGAGAATGTGCTTAATCTTAAGTTGTTTTTTTGAGGGCTTTTATTATTAAAATAATATTCATATTCACTTGAAGGTGGTATATTTCTGTTGATCCGTTCCTCCCAATTTTTGGGCTCAGAGGTAGCCCATTCCATCTTTTCTTTTATTGCCTTGTGTCAGGATGAAACTATGACAAAGATGTAAGTAGGCTAATTACAACTTTGACTATGTTTGTGACAGGGTAAAAATGATTTTCAAAAGATGTGTAAATTTTAAGACGGTTTAAAATGAATTTAAAGGGCTTTACTATACTGGGTATAGTGGTGGTGAGCGCTATTGAAAGCCCTGGGTGCAGCTTTATCTGTTGGGTTACAATAATAAGAGACTACAATAATTAAAGATTATGATTATACCTGATTATTTAACCAAGAGTAAAACCTTTTTCGACAGTTTACTACGTAGGTTATTTGAGCAGGATGAGGAGACAATTCTGGCTGTGAAAAAGCCTCCTTTTATCCTGAAATGGGGTGGAAAGGGTGCTAGACCTTTCCACGTAGAGGAAGTGAAGATTTTTCACTCTGTAGGACTGGCTTGTGGTTTGCAAACAGCCTTTATAGCCTGTATTGGGCCCAGATGTGGTTTTGAAACCACATATGGGAAGTTTTCACCAATACAGGGTGAAATTTTTCATCTGGGGACCTCACAGCCTGATTCTGACATGTATGACGCGTAGAATGCTGTAAAGAAACTGTATGGGACCCCAGTATTGACTGACTTATGAGGTATTGAAGTATTAACATGCTTTTTTGTCTGTTTGACACCTCATAATCAGAGTACAACTGTATCCTGTCATAATACAGCTGTATTGGTCATATTGTGGGATCATAACTTTCAAATGGCCATACCTCTGTCAGTTTTTGAGATATCATGCTCAAAGATGTTTCATTGGATAGCCCTGTATGAGCTCTACACAACGATACCCAATTTGGTATGGTTATCATTAAATATGACAAAGTTATCCCATGTACAAGGTTTTTGTACAAAGGCGTTGTGGGAACTCCTTTTGTTGTGGGATAAATAATAGGCATTACCTTGAGGGGGAAATTATTGGTGATTCTGTTTTGAATTTCAGAATGTGCCAATAACCATGGGTGCTAAGGTGTATTAGCTGCCCCTCTAAATATACTAAAAAATATACCCTTTTTGATGAGATCACAAATCAATTATTTAGTTTTGTGGCTTTTCAATTAGAGAATTTTCTTCAGCAGTCTCTATCAGTCTGTCAATAAAAGATCACTATGATAATACTGGTAATAGTTAATATTTTTTTAATAATTTAGGTTTGCTTAACTTTCTTGTTATTGATTATAATTCTTTTAAATTAATTCTTCTAGTATTCCTTTTTTCAATACCTGAGATATTTTAAATAATATTGTTTAAGATCACTATTAATTTTAATAATAATCTTGATAGCTAGCTAATACTTTTAAAGGTGATTCAATAATACTATCAATATAGCTATAATAATTTAATGGTAAGATAATTCTTTAAGGGTGGTTTTGTTTAATATAAGGGTAAAATATAAATGATATAATAGTAATATAATACTATTAGGATCAATATAAATATAATCCAATATACCTAAAAGGCTTATGATATAAGGTATAAGGGTAAGATGATATCCCTTCTATAAATAAGGGTTATTGATAAATTAGATAAGATCACCAATGATAATATCTTCAAACACTACTTCAACACTACTACTATAATGGTAAGACTATTAAATAATATTAAACTCTTGCATTAATATTATAAATATCTTTCATTAATTAATCATAAATAATACTTTAAGATACTGAGCCTTGCTACTGATCTTTTTCAATATAAATACTAGATTATCCTACTAGAGAAGGGATGGATTGATCCTCAAGATTATTGTCTGAATCAGAAGCATGGGGGGAAAAACAGGGAGAGAGGCCCTTTATTTATACCTTTTGGGCCCTCCATAGAGCCTTCCAAAAACAAGGGACTTAGAAAAAATTCCACCTTGAGACATTTGAGCTGGTGGGTAAATTAAAAATGGTGTCATTTGATCAAGATATTGCACCATATGTTTGGTTGATTGCACCATCCTGAACCTTATTATTGTCAGTGCACAGCCTTGAGACATTTTTGCTAGTGGTTAAATTTGGAATGGTGTCATTTGTTCAGGATATTCCACCATATGTTTGGTTGATTGCACCATACTTTTTGAATTATACTCTTATTTTAACTAAACTTTATTCTTATTATGCACAGCCTTGAGACATTTTTGCTAGTGGTTAAATTTGGAATGGTGTCATTTGATACAGATATTGCACCATATGTTTGGTTGATTGCACCATTTTAAAAAACTGTATTCTTATCTCTATTAACCTTATTTTTCTTCTTCACAGCCTTGAGACATTTTTGATGGTGGTTAAATTTGGAATGGTGTCATTTGATACAGATATTGCACCATATGTTTGGTTGATTGCACCATTTTAAAAAACTGTATTCTTATATCTACTAACCTTATTTTTCTTCTTCACAGCCTTGAGACATTTTTGATGGTGGTTAAATTTGGAATGGTGTCATTTGATACAGATATTGCACCATATGCTTGGTTGATTGCACCATTTTTTTTAAAACTGTATTCTTATCTCTACTAACCTTATTTTTCTTATTCACAGCCTTGATCTGTATGTAGTTGAGTATTTCTCTATGTAAAATTTAATTCGTAAATAATACCTGTAATGTTTGGTTATGGGAGTTTAAGTGGGGATTGAGTAATGTAACACTATGTTAACTTATATGTAAGTGTTTTTTTTTTATGTCAAGACATGTAACACATGATGTTGTAAGATTAATGGTATCATTTATGTAATATTACACATGTTTATTCATATTGAATATTTAGACAAGATGCATTATCTTTAAGCATATTCTTGTACCTAGTATAGAGTGTATAGTATCATTTCTCTTCTTTAATCCATAATATCTAGAAAATTATTGACATTATGGGGTTGAGGCAATATGTGACTATAGGTAAAATTTGATGTAGATTCCAGTGGAATACTTGTTTTGTTATTTTAATATAATTCTCTTGCTTTTTTTTGCTTTTTTTTTGCATTTTATTTTTACTTTTATCTTTCACTTTTCATCTTTATTTTCTTTATATATATATATATATTAGTATTATTATTGATCAAAGTGTTAGCTTTGAAATTTGTGGATTTGAACCTTGGAAGAACTGGTATGGAATACCACAGCGTGGTTTGGGCAAAATGCTGTATTGAACTTGTTTGCCTCATAACTTCTGTTATAGTTGAGATATGAAGTAGTGGAGGGAACCATCAAATAGCCCTGATTGTGCTCTTTCCAAAAAATCCCACTTCAAGTATACCACACTAAAACTGTAGAAGCTAGATGAGAGGTGAATGTTTTGTTCACCCTTATTTGGCCTGAAATTGACCATAACTCCAGTAATATTGGTGCTAGCTCAGTTTGGCTGGTACCATTGAATAGCCCTGGCTTAGAGCTTCATTTCAAGTACCCATTTGATGGAGTTAAGCCTCTCCTTCTAGATTTTAGATGGGGGGTGAAAATTAAGGTTTATGCTCAGCAATAACTTTGAGCAGGAATAACTTTGTTATTTCTTATCCAATGGTGATGGGACTTATATTTTCAGAGAGAGGTAGGTTTCCTCTTTCTTTTGATACCTTTTGAGCTTATTTGGCTCAGCTCCATGTTTTGGTGGTATCTTGGCTATACCATTGGTTTATGGTATTTTGGCTATCATGCTTGTGCTCTGGTTTTGAGTCACAGGCTGACATACCCTCCCTCTAAAAAAGGCTCATCATTGATGAGACTTTTCAGTCCTCCTAGAGGCCCTTAATCTTCTTAGATGAAGGTTCCCATCTGGTATGGCATCTTCTGCCAACCATTTGTCTTTATCAGCTGTTTGGTGTTTGAATCTGACTAAGTATTATCTTTGATCCTTTTCATTAATTCTGATCTTCCAGCCCCTGATGATTTCACTCCCAGGCCCTGGGGAGTCCTCCACTTCCACTATATCAGGTGTTGTGGGGTTCTTCTTCCTGGAGGGGAATTTATCCTCCTCTGTTTGGAAGAATGGTTTGACCAAACCTACTGGGAAGACTGGCTGCTTCCTGGAAGATTCCACTGTAAGTTTGACTTCCACTGCATTCTTTCCTATCAACCTAATGATAGTAAAAGGCCCTACAAATTAGTCCCCCATCTTCTTGGGTCCTTTAAGATTATTAAAGTTCAGTGTAGACACTTGCACCTGGTCCCTTTCTTTAAAGTCAGGTTCCATGTGTGTCTTGTCCCATCTCTGTTTATTATATTATTTTTCCTCAGCTATCCATTTGGCAGCTGTTTCACAAGCCCTCTTCTACATATCATGGAAGTCTTTGGCTGTGGGGAGGATGGTTAGAAGATCCTTCTTCAAGTGATCCACAGGCAACAGGGGATTCCACCCTTTCTCTACCACTGCAGGTGTTTTTCCTGTGGTAGAGTGCTGACTTGTATTATAAGCCAGTTGGACAGCTGGTAGAAGGGTAACCCAGTCATGGGTGTATCCTTCATGGTCCTTGTATTCCATGCCATAGGCACAAAAACTTCTAAGGATGTCTTCCATATTCTGGATCATCCTTTCAGCTAGGCCATCTGTTTGAGGATGGTAAGGTGTGGAAAAAGCAAGCTTGGTTCCAAGCATGTCATACAAGTTGGTCCAAAATTCAGATGTGAATTTTGGGCCCCTATCATTAATGATGATCTTAGAGACTCAAGAGGTAGATATGATGTTATTCCAAAATAACAGGGAAGTATCCATGGCTGTGTCCTCTTTGTGGCATGGTAGACACCTCATCCTCTTTCTGAACCTATCAACTATGATCAAGCAGGCATTGTAGTTTTCTTTGCCTCCTGGGACAAGTCCTGTAACCCAGTCCATGTTGATGGTCTCCCATGGGTGTTTGGGGTCTTCTATTTGCTGAAGTAACCCATACTTCTTCCTATGTTTCCTATTTGCCTTTTCGCATCTTTCAAAAGTGTTGATGTATTCTCCCAACTCTTGTTCCCACTTGGGCCACCAAGCTGTGCTTGCTACCCTCTCCTTGGTCCTGTTTTCACTCATGTGTCCCATATAGGGGCAGTCATGGCATTCCTGCAGGATCAGGGAGATGTGGTCCCTGTCTACCACTGTGAGTGCACTTGTGTTTTTTTTCTGTAGTAGAGCAGGCCATCTATAAGGCAAAACTTGTTGTCCTTAGAGGCTCTCAACCAGGGTTCTTCCAGCTGCGATTCCAGTTCTGGACTCCTGTATTTTTGCTGAAGGAGTTGTAGTAATATGCCACACTGTTGGTGGTTGGCATAGGACTTCAGTACTGCACTGAAAAATTCATTGTGTAGTTCTGAGGAACTTATTCCCAGTATGGGAGTTTCTGTTCCTTCTGAATCAGTGTTTCACTGTCAAGGGTACCACTTTCTGGGGCCCAGTGGCCATCTGCTAAGGCCATCTGCATTGGTATGACTTTTACCTTCTTTGTATATGATGGTCATGTTCCCTCTATACTCCTGGATGGCTATTTTCCATCTCAGCATGTGTCTATTTGTAGTCTTCATGTTTAGTAAAGACTTCAAGGCTGTGCAGTCTGTGCAGACTTTGAGGACTGCACCCTCTAGATAATAATGGAGTTTTTCTAGAGCGCAGACTAGACATAGACATTCAGTCTGGGTGGCCCCATACCTGGCTTCTGAATCTTTCAGCTGCCTTGAGATGTAGCAAATTACTCCTTCTCTTGGTTCACCATCCACAATTTGTCTTTGGTGAAGGGCTGCTCCTAGGCCTTCACTGCATGCTACAGCTATATATAACATGAATGGTAATTCAAATTCAGGTTATATGAGCACATGTGCATTTGTGAGTTCATATTTGATCCTCTCATATGCATCCCTACGTTCCTTGGTTATTTCAAAAACTACATCTTTCAAACATAACTTGTATAAACAACTAGTTATGTGTGCAAAGTTTTTGATGTGGTTTCTATAGTAGCTAGCAAACCCAAGAAAGGATTGCATCTCTTTGATGCTTTTTGGTACTGGATTTTGCAGTACTGCTGCTACTTTATTCTGGTCAATTGCCAGACTAAGACCTGAGACTTTATGTCCTAGAACTAGTAACTCTTGCTGGGCAAAATTTCACTTTTTGAGTGAAATTTTCTGATTTATGGGTGTTCATTTACTTAGTACTCTGTCTATGTATTGCACATGGTATTCCCATGTCTTTGAGTATATAATGATATCATCAATATATACCACCATCCCCCCTTCCAGTATTTCTTCTTGGAATATTGTGTCCATCATCCTTTGCAAATGGGGTGGTGCATTTTTGATGCCAAATGGCATTCTGGTTTACTCATATATGCCCATATGGCATATTATTCTGAGTAATTTCATGGAGTTTGGTTTAACTCCATTTTGGTGGAAGCCTTTCATACAATCCATTTTGGTTATGTATTTGGCCTTTGCCAATTTATCCAAGGCATGAGGTATCCTGGGTATAGGGTACCTGTCTGCTTTTGTGTAGCTATTCAGAGCTCTGAAATCTCCACACAGTCGAGACTTGCCATCATGCCAGGTGATTAGGACAGGGGTGGTGATTTCCACTATTTCATTATGTCCAATCTTCCTGATGAAATCCATATCCAGCAGTTCATTGATATGTTTCTCAATTTCTTTCCTGGTTTCCAGGCTTTCTGGATAAGGAGGTCTCCTAAGCATGGGTGGATAAGGCCTTTCCACATCCAGATATAGTTCTATATCATGGCCTTTGATCTTGCCTAATGGTTCTTCACCAATGGCAAATGCTGGTCTGTTCTTTCTCAGAATCTCCAGTAAACTTAGTTCTTATTTACTGGTGAGGGTAGTGCTAAACTGTTCCTCTCTGAATTCCTTCCGAAGTTCTTCTAGTGGGTCTTGAGAAGATATCTGGTATATATCAAGTGAAAATTTCTTTTCCTTGTTAGTACCAATGCTGATGTGCCTATTTTTACTGTTGTAAATGTCTATGCCATACATCCTCTGGTAATCTGTTCCCAGTAAAAACCCTTGGATGTGGGCATCATCAAGCACTACAAACTCGGGGTTGAGTCTGATATTACCCTTCCTGTGGGGTATAATGATCGCTTTGATAATTGTTCCAATTGAAGTCATCTTCCCTGATGCACTTTTAAAGTTCTTTGCCTTACTGGGCAAGAGCTGTTTTTCCCAGTTTAGGAAGTGGGTATCCAGATAGTTTATGGCCACTATGGAGCAGTGTGCCCCACTATCAATGATCAGTGGGTGCTGAGGATTGCCAATACAAACAGTCATTTTTGTGGCTTTCCCATGTGTATATGCCATTCCTTTGGTTGGTGTAACCAGGAATGTTTGTGCATCTTGTGTGTGTTTGCACAAGTTCTTGTTAGCAGTGTCCTGTGGCATGCCTGCTTCTAACTGTATGTCCTGAATTTCTAGTGGGGTTTCCTCTTGGTATTCCACTAGAAATTCCTCTTTTGGGTCTTGATCATCATCAGATGGTTCTCTGATGGAATCACCCATGGAGTCTGATTCAGAATCCTCTGTTGGAGGTTCTTCCTCAGAAACTTTCTCTATGGCATAGACTTTTTTCTTTGCCTTTGGACAGTTGTTGGCATAGTGGTCTGTGTAACCACAATTGTGACAAGAATTCCTCTTTTTTGCCACTTCTGCCACCCTTTCTTTGGGTTTGTCCTTAAACTCTACCCTGAAAGGTTGTTTCTCTTTGAAACTACTGCTCTTATATGGGGTGAATTTCTCTATATTAGTTCTTTTTCTTATGTCTTGTAAGGTGTTGGCAATGTCATCTAGAGTTCAATTTTGGTTGCATCTGCATTTTGTTGCATGCTCTAGTTCTCCTTGCAGTTGTGTCAGAAGCTTGTGATTCCTCATTTGGATGTTCATCTAAGGATCAATGGCTTTAAGTCTTTTAGACTGTCTAACACACCACTGATATGGATTTTTGTCCACTGAGTATTTGTCATTTTCAAATGACATTGTCTTCTGCTATCTCCAAGTTCCATTACTGTAATTTTGGATTATTTGACTCTTCCACCATGGCCAGTTTCTTCTGCCATGGATTTCTTTCATTTCTGTGTACCATATACTAGCATGGCCTTTAAATGAAGTATTCAATCTAGCAGTAATTCAGTAGTCTGGTATGCTTGGTACATCAATGAATAGTCCATCAATATAATATATGAGTTCCATATGATCATATTCTCCTGATCCAGAGAATTTGGCCCAGCTTGAGGCCTCAGGAAGCTGTTTCAATGCTTCCTTCTCTGAATAAGACATTCCATCTCCATCTTGGTATTGTGATGAAGATCTTGCCTTATTCATCAACATGGCATCTGGTTTGATGTCATCTGGTTGATATGGATTCTCCATAACTTGGCCTTGTGCTTGGGGCTTCAAGTTATGGTAGACATTAAACAATTTGTTTATTTCTAGGTCCAGACAATCCCTGCCCCTTTTGCTGTGGTGCTGTTCTTCAAAGACTATATTCAGTCTTTTGTTGGTTTTTTCAGAGGCTTTGCTCAGTTGAGCATATCCTCCTTGGAGATTCTTAACTATCTGTTCCAAGGAGGCTTGAGTTTTTCTCATCCTCTCTTGTCCAGCTTTAATTTCTGCAAATTTCTTTGCAGATTGTTGAGCATATTGGGACATTTGTAACCACAGTGTATCACTGTAGATGTTACTCTCAGATGTGACAATGTTATTTTCAGTATGAGTGGGGGTAATGTTTCTATTACTAGGACTACTGATTCTAGAGTGGTTTACAACTACTTCTGGTTCTTGTGTACTTCTTTCACCAATTTTAACAGCTTCTGGATCATGGGGTCTGACTCTTTCCTCCTCTGGTTGAAGGAGGCTTTGTTCTTGCCCTTGTTTCCTTGTCTTCTCCTGGAAACTTCCTGGAAGTGTGAAGATTGGTGACTCTTGGCCACTGATCTGCTGGTTTCTGAATGGTGTGAAGCCACTGGAGAGCTTGTTTGGCCTGCTCCTTGTGAGCCTGAAGGAATCTGAGTAGGCCCTGTATGGGTTAACTGTTCTTCTATAGCTTGGATAGTGCCTTGGTTCTCCCTTATCCTCTGTGCCCTTGCCTCCAGGAGTCTGAACTGCCTGGTAGGATTCCAACCTTTGGTGATTACCATAAGGTCCTTGAAGTCTATCTCTTTGAGACAGATCTTCTGGCAACTTGCTCCAAGTTCTGCCCTGTGACTTTCCAGGTTGAACCTCTTGTTTTCCATGCTCCATTGGAATAAATCTTTGAGGAGTTGGTGGAGCTGAAGAACTTGATCCATATCCTTCCAGTCCTCTGGTTTGAGGTTCCTGTTGAATTGGAGTGTGAATGGCAGGGTTGATATTATCTCCCTCATTGTTTTGCCATCCACCACTGTGTCCAAGGTGGCCTCTTCCAGGGCTTCTGGTTCTGGAAAAGCCTTCTCTGTCCTCTGGCTGGTTCCTTTGGAAGCCAAGGTCTCTGAGGTTTACAGGGGACATATCAGTGTTTGCAAGCAGTCAAAAGCTTTATGTTATTAGGGTATTTACCTTTGACTGTGCCTTGTACAAATTTGTTATCTGCTGATTTGAGCAGTTTGCCTTTGTAGGTTACAACTGGGTTAATAATTGTAATTTTTCCTGTACAAGTGGTTCAGGTTGGTTTACCTTGTATTGAAGCAGAGTTTTGTGGTTTTCTACTCCTCTAAGTGGCTATTGGTCTCCACCTTTTGGCTGTAATGAGGCCTTCACAAAGTGTTTTTCCTTTGCCCTTGCTTCCCTCTGGTTCTGAGGGTGTCACTGGTGTGTTGGCCTGTGACTGGGTCTCAAGTGGTGTGAAATTTTCCTTCACTGAATCAAACAGGAAAAGAGGGCTTATGTAAGTTAAGACTTCTTAAAAGGCTGGTTTTGCATGTCTAAGGATGGCCTCTGGGCTTGTATATTACTACAAGATGCCCTTGTATGATGACAGTGTAATTGAATTAACAATTCCCTGTCAAAAATACAGCTTATTGATATGTGGTATACTGTTTGTATACCAATATCTTACAGAATACTTGTAGTTAGCAAGTATAATCTGTCAAAGATGGTGTATTACAGGGGAATTGAGTTAAAAATGTGCCCAAACACGCCTAAACTGTTGGTTTATCAGTATGAGCTGTCTTGATTCAATTATGAATTAAGACTGTATTAGTGGCTTAAAAGTGTTTTTATATACAAAACACGCCAAAAATACTGGTCTTGTGGTTATTAGCCACGTGACAGATACTGTTTTAAAAATATCAGTATTTTAAATAAAAGAAAATATATATATATAATCTATATTTATGAAGAAATGATGCCTAAAAAGGTAAAACAAGTGTCAATAAATGATAAAAAGAGAAAAACCTACTTGTAATAGGTCCAAAAAGGTTTTAAAACACGGCCAGGCCCCCAAAATGTCAGGATGAAACTATGACAAAGATGTAAGTAGGCTAATTACAACTTTGGCAATGTTTGTGACATGGTAAAAATTATTTTAAAAAGATGTTTAAAGTTTTAAGATGGTTTAAAATGAATTTAACGGGCTTTACTATACTGGGTATAGTGGTGGTGAGCGCTATTGAAAGCCCTGGGTGCAGCTTTATCTGTTGGGTTACAATAATAGGAGACTACAATAATTAAAGATTATAGTTATACCTGATTATTTAACCAAGAGTAAAACTGTTTTTGACAGTTTGCTACATAGGTTATTTAAGAGCAGGATGAGGAGACAATTTTGGCTGTGAAAAAGCCTCCTTTTATCCTGAAATGGGGTGGAAAGGGTGCTAGACCTTTCCACGTAGAGGAAGTGAAGATTTTCCACTCTCTAGGACTGGCTTGTGGTTTGCAAACAGCCTGTATTGGGCCCAGATGTGGTTTTGAAACCACATCTGGGCAGTTTTCACCAATACAGGGTGAACATTTTCATCTGGGGACCTCACAGCCTGATTCTGACGTGTATGACGCGTAGAATGCTGTACAGAAACTGTATGGGACCCCAGTATTGACTGACTTATGAGGTATTGAAGTTTTAAAATGCTTCTTTGTCTGTTTGACACCTCATAATCAGAGTACAACTGTATCCTGTCATAATACAGCTGTATTGGTCATATTGTGGCATTATGACTTTCAAATGGCCATACCTCTGTCGGTTTTTGAGATATCATGCTCAAGGTTGGTTTATTGGATAGCCCTTTATGATCTCTACACAATGATACCCAATTTGGTATGGTTATCATTAAATATGCCAAAGTTATCCCATGTACAAGGTTTTTGTACATAGGCGTGGTTTGGGCAAAAAGCTGTATTGAACGTGTTTGCCTCATAACCTCTGTTATAGTTGAGATATAAAGAAGTGGATGGCACCATCAGATAGCCATGATTGTGCTCTTTCCAAAAAGACCCCACTTCAATTATACCACACTAAAACTGTAGAAGTTAGATGAGAGGTGAATGTTTTGTTCACCCTGATTTGGCCTGAAATTGACCATAACTCCAGTAATATTGGTGCTAGCTCAGTTTGGCTGGTGCCATTGGATAGCCCTGGCTTAGAGCTTAATTTGGAGTACCCATTTGATGGGATTAAGCCTCTCTTTCTAGCATTTAGATTCGAGGTGAAAATTAAGGTTTATGCTCAGAAATAACTTTGAGCAGGAATAACTTTGTTATTTCTTATCCTATGGTGATGGGACTTATATTTTCAGAAAGAGGTGAGTTTCCTTTTTCTTTTAATACCTTTTGAGCTGATTTGGCTCAGCTCCATGTTTTGGTGGTATCTTGGCTATACCATTGGTTTATGGTATTTTGGCTGTCATGCTTGTGCTCTGGTTTCAAGTCACAGGCTGACACCTTGTCTAAATACCAGGCTAATGACTTTGGCTGTTCTGGTTTTATTTGGTTTGATAGTGCTTTTGTTGATGGTCCCTGTTTTGGCTTTTGTGTTTCTACCTCTTGCTCTCCTTCCACTTCCTCCTGAGGTTCATTCTCTATTCCCCTATCCATTATGGATAATCTTTCATCTAAATTACATTCCATAGACTTTATCTTTTTATAATCTTTGTCCTTTGTTGATTTGAAAATATTTTTCATTTTTTATATAGATTTATCTTCAGCTTCTTTTAATTTTACTTTGCTAAACCAATCCTTTATTTTTCCCATTGAACAAAGCTCCATTCCTCTTTGTGGTCCTGTTTTCCACCTTAACATATGGGGTTTGCATATTGGCATACAAAATCTTCTACCATCTACTTCTTGATAGCTAAATATTTCACCTTGTTTCTGTGAAAAGTCCAATTTAATTTTATTGTCTGCCAAGAAGGGCCTTCCAAGTACTGTATGTGCTGCTCCCTTTGCAATGAAAAGATGAATTTTTATTTCTTCTCCAGAAGGCAAGAGTACTTGTGTGAATTCAGCTAATCTAATTAATGATGTTTTATGTCCTCCAATTCCTCTTAAATTCATGTTGAGCTTTCTGTTTGGAAGAGAGGCTTTTATTGCTGCATCTTCAGTGATTATTTTGAGCTCTGATCCTGTATCTACCAGTGCCATTAGTGGATATTCTTCTTTTCCAACAAATACTTGCATAAACCCAAGTGGACAAGCATAATGAAGTCTTGGTTTTTCAAATTCTTTAATCTTTATAGAAATAACATCTTCTTTAATGTACAAAGTGCTAGCTGATTACATAGATTCCTTTTCTTCAAGAGAAATCCCTTGCAGCCTGTGAATGAAGGTTGGGGGAACTCATAATATTTCTTCCAAGGTTAATTTAATTTTCTGTTCCAAGATTTTCTTTATCACATTTTCAATTGCTGATTTTGATTTTAACTCTTTCTTATACTTTGTGACTGCTTTCTTTCCAGTTTTTTGGTGAAGCATCTTTTTATTTAGCTTGTCACTTTCCTCCTCAACATTCTCTTTTTCTTTACTTTCAGTCTCTTTAAGTGTTTCATCTCTTTTAGTATGCTTATCTTTATATTTGGTTGGAACAATCATCTTCATCTCTTCTTCAGCCAAACCCTCATGATAGCTTCCTGGTAGTATGGGTTTTTTAATTTGAGAATCTTCTTTATTTTGCCTTTCTTTCTTAGCCAATCTTTGCTTTGTCTGTCTGAGAGTTGCATGTGTTGCCAACATCTCAGTGGGTGAAGATACTGTTTGTGGTTCCCAATTACCCCAGTCTTCTTCTTGAGAAATTGAAACTTCTTTTTCTTCCTTTTTCAGCTCAACTATCTTTTGATATTCTGGTCTTGATAGAGGCCTTTCCTTTTCACTTAACTTGTTTGAAATTTCTTTTTGTTCCTTATCAAATTCCCTGACTAAATCCTTTGGAGATTTGGTTCCCTCTGAGGGTACTCTTTGCAAATTAGGGTAAAGGAAATTTAAGCCTTGCCTACTAACAATTCTTTTTTCCATATCTCCTGCCAGGTAGCTGCATCTTGTCAATGAATGACCATTTTCAAAACATTAATAGCACCTTAAGGGTGGTCTTGGATACAGTTGTTCTGGAACATAAAGTTGATAATTTTCAGGTAAAGGTGCCTGGGTATTTCTTGGTCTGAATGGTTGTGCATTTGGTGCTAAGCCTGATCCTTGTGTATTTGGCTTATCCTTACAGACCTTCTTTGGTGGATTAACAGCCTCTGATAGTTCTTTCAGCTGGTCAAAAACATTCTTCATTGGATTTCCTTCTTTTGATGCTTCATTAACATGAGCCTCTTGAGCTGATGGATTCTTTATTTTCTGTGTAATATCTTTCATTTGCTTGATAACCTCCTCCCAGCTTTCATCTTCAAATCTGGTTTTCTTTTTTCTTTTGATTTCATCTGAATTTGATAATTGTGATTTCCCTTTAATAAATGCTGCTGCCTCCAATTCTGCCTCAATATAATTTTTGAGGATATCCATCTCAGGTAAGATATATCCTCCATCTCTTGCTTGAACCATGGTCCTATCTTTGATCATTTCTTTATTAACACTACTTCTGATTTCTGATGATAAAGAATCAAAGACATCTTCATGATAATCACTTTCCTTTTTAATATACCCATACTTAAGAAGATACTTTGAAATTATGTCATATTCACCAATACACTTTCTGTATTGGGACAAACTCTTGACTCCTCCTTCCTGTTGAGTTTGATTAAATATTCTGGCTAATTAATCTTTCCTGTGTCTTCTTTCTGGTTCCACCTTTCCCCATTTACTTTTCATTTCCTTTTTCAATTGATCCCAATCCTCCATTTCATAACCTGGAATTCTTTCAATTTCATATCTCTTATCCTTATCTTCACTCCATAATGCTATTTGCATGGCCAAATCCCTTTCATTGGCTCCTTCAATTGATGCTATCCTTTCAGCTCTCTTGAAAAAATCCTCAAAATCACTCCCATCAAAGTTGAGGTTATAATCCTTTGCCTTTATTTTAACAATTTTTCTTGTGGATATTGTAACTCTTTCAGGCTGCTGAGTTGGTGTTGTAATATGTACCCTTTTTGCAAATCTTGCAGCTCTTGGCAATGTTCCTGGTGTGGATGTTGCAAATGTCTTTGGGGTCGGTGATGGTGATGGTTTCTGGGGTCTGAGCATTCTTTCAATAGTTGAATACCCAGTAGGTTCAGGCAAGAATGGACTTGATTTTGTCATCTTTCCATTTCTTCTTGCACCTCTTTCCATAGCCTCCTGTAATTCTAACCTTTTCTTCTGAAATTCTTCATCATTTTCTAAATAAGAAAAATCCTCTTCTCCACTTTCTTCCTGACCTAATTCCTCAATTCTGGACTTCTCTTTTTCCAATTTCTCCTCCAAGGTTAGAGCCTTCTTTGATGATGATGATTCCTCCATGATACTTGTGATCTAAAACAATTCTTTAATTTTTAATTATTCTTCATTTTTTAATTGATTCTTTTGGATTTTTTTTGGATTTTTTATGATTTTTATGATTTTTTATAATTTTTAAGATTGATAATGTGATCTTATTAATGATACTTGAGATTGGAAGGCCACTGTTGGGACACCTGTGAGCCTGTGAGGTATGTATAACATACCCATAAGGCCACAAATGATTTTATAGACAGTTAATTTTGTCTTAAACAGACTTTTTAGTTGAATTTAAAATAAAAAATAACAAAAAATAAGTATAACTTTTTTTTTTGGATAAACAAAGTTATAATTATTATGTCATTTTTGGATTCTACACCAAAAATAACCTAGGGTACACCCATAGGGTGTTATACCCAAAAACTCTTATTTCTTGTGTTATTGGAAGATTCAAGAATCTTACAGTACTAATGTAACTTTTTTTAACATTTTTTAAAATTGTTAAATTTAAGCTTAAATAAGCTTAAATTTAAAGTTGCATAAGGTTAATGCAAACTTACCAAAATTTTAGTTAAAATTGAGGTGTGGTGTATATTTACTGAATTGGCTAAGGATTTGCCATACAGAATGTAAATCCTGCGTGAGCTCAATTTAAATGGGTTTAAAGCCATGGTATGGCTTTAAATAAATAAAAGGGCAAAATCCACACAGAAAGGTGGGACAAAGGAAAAAGACCAAATAGAGCTGGGGTACCCAGCTTTTTGGAGCTGCAATGATTCAATTAAGGTTGTCCACCTGTATTGGAGGATTTTCAACCTTATTTAAACTTTAAGATTAGACTTTGATCCAACGTTAAGGTTTAAACTGGTTTTATCTCAATTTGGACGGGAATTTCAAGCTGCCAAAGGGTAAATCCCAATATGCAGACTAGAAATCAAGGCTTTAAGAACTGTCAAAGCTTAATCAAGCTTAAAAACCTTAATTAAGCTTAAAACTTCAATATTAAAATCATTGAAACCTTATCAAAAGCTAAAGTTTGGTGTGTATTGCTATTTTACGTGGAAAAAAAGCAATAACTTCAAAAATTCCTTAAAAATCCAATTCTTAATGGATTTGCTTGAAAATTTCACACAACTTAGAATTTAATATTATCTACATATGAATTAAATTTTAAGTATCTTTTATAAATAAATTTCCTGGGTAATTAGCCTGGAAATTTACCCTTTTAATTAAGCTTGAAGAAAATTATGATTTCTTTAAAAATTAATTAAAAATTGAGTTTAAAGGATTTCTGCTTGAAACTCTAATTTTAAGTTGTTCATGTGATGAAATTTAATATAAATAAACTTATTTTATATTAAAACTTAAAATAATTAAACTAAATGAGGATTAAAGTTACTTGGAGTTAAGAATAACACTGGTAACTTTAAATTGGAAGTAAAAATAAGTTGCCTTAAGTTAAGAACTTTATTTTTAAGCATGGTTTTTCAGTTTTGACCTGAGCACGCCCTCTACATTCATTATGAATCATGAGAGCTTCCCTGAAGACATAAAAAGAGTCTTTTCATCACTGCTTTTGTCCATCATTCATCATTAATCCAATCATATTAGAAATTTAAACAGGTGAAGTTTTATTAAATATAAAATCTTATTATTAAAAGTAATTCTTAAGTTATTTTTATTCTTTATTTATTGAAATTAAAGAATTGAAGTCATAGAATTCAGATTATTGTTGTAATCACCAATAATATATTTTATTATATAAAATTATCTTCTTAAATATCTTTTAAAATCGACAAATTCCTCTCAAAAACTCTTTAATCATAATTTATATTATAAAAAGTTGTTTTATCTTTAAATTTATTGATTTTTGACGTGTTTTTAGCTTATAATTATTATTTAATATTATAGCTGTTTTTGTTTGACTTATTATATTAAATAAATCTTATAAGTAAGTTTTCTTTAAAATTCTATATTTTTTTTGTCTAGTATTAGTTTTTTTTATATATAGAATTTTCTCTATAAGAATTATTTCTGCACAGTGTGTGTTTTAATTCTTTTATAAATAATATTTATATTATTTATAAGTGGTTAAATATTTATATCTTCCACGTGTAATTGTCTCATTAAGAGCTTTACACTTCTTATTGTTATAACTGTCAGTGACTATAACAATAATAGAATAATTATAATTTATTATAATTATTATATTTTTTATTATTATTATATTATTATAATGATAATAAAATTTATTTTTTTTATATAATTTTTTCTAATAATTATATTTAAATTTGTGGTAATAATATTTTATTATATTATATTTTTCTACTGAGGACAGTCATAGTACTCTTGATATTGCTACTATTATCAAGAGTTTCATAGACAAACCTTACAACACCAGATGTGGGAACTCCTTTTGTTGTGGGATAAATAAGAGGCAGTACCTTGAGGGGAAATCACTGTTTAGTCTGTTTTGAATTCGAGAATTAGCCAATAACCATGGGTGCTAAGGTGTATTAGCTTCCCCTGGATATATACTGAAAAAGATACCCTTTTGATGAGATCACAAATCAATTATTTAGTTTTGTGGCTTTTCAATTAGAGAATTTTCTTCAGCAGTCTCTATCAGTCTGTCAATAAAAGATCACTATGATAATAATGGTAATATTTAATTTTGTTTGTTTAATAATTGAGGTTTGCTTAACTTCTTGTTATTGATTGTAATTATGTTTAATTAATTATTCTAAAATTTCTACTTCCAATGCCTGAGGTACTTTGAGAATTCTTTTTAGATCACTGTTAGTATTAATAATAATCTTGATAGCTAATTATTACTTGAAAGGTGATTTAATAATACTATCAATATAGCTATAATAATTTAAGGGTAAGATAATTTTATAATGATAGTTTTGTTTAATATAAGGGTAAGATATAAATGATATAATAGTAATATAATACTATTAGGATAAATATAAATATAATCCAATATACCTAAAGGTTTTATGATATCAGGTATAAGGGTAAGATGATATCTCTTCTATTAATAAGGGTTATTGATAAATTAGATAAGATCACTAATGATAATATCTTCAAACACTACTTCAACACTACTACTATAATGGTAAGACTATTAAATAATATTAAACTCTTTCATTAATATTATAAATATCTTTCATTAATTAATCATAAATGATACTATAAGATACTGAGCCTTGCTACTGATCTTTTTCAATATAAATACTAGATTATCCTACTAGAGAAGGGATGGATTGATCCTCAAGATTATTGTCTGAATCAGAAGCATGGGGGGGAAAAGGGGGAGAGGCCCTTTATTTATACCTTTTGGGCCCTCCATAGAGCCTTCCAAAAACAAGGGCCTTAGAAAAAATTCCACCTTGCTGGTGGTTAAATTTGGAATGGTGTCATTTGATATAGATATTGCACCATATGTTTGGTAGATTGAACCATTTTTAAAACTGTATTCTTATCTCTACTAACCTTATTTTTCTTTTTCACAGCCTTGATCTGTATTGAGCTGAGTATTTTTCTATGTAAAATTTAATTTGTAAATAATACCTGTAATGTTTGGTCATGGGAGTTTAAGTTGGGATTGAGTAATGTACCACTATGTTAACTTCTATGTAAGTGTTTTTATGTAAAGACATGTAACACATGATTTTTTAAGAGTAATGGTATAGCTTATGTAATATTACACATGCTTATTCATATTGAATATTTGGACAAGCTGAATTATTTTTAAGCATATTCTTGTTCCTAGTATAGATTGTATAGTATCATTTCTCTTCTTTGATCCATGATATCTAGAGAATTATTGATTTTATGGGGTTGAGACAACATGTGACTATAGGTAAGATTTGTTATATATTCCAAGGGAATACTTATTTTCATTATTTTAATATGATTCTCTTCCTTTTTCTTGCATTTTTTTCCTTTTATCTTCTACTTTTAATCTTTATTTTCTTCTTATATATATATTATTATTATTCTTGATTAAAGTTTTAGATTTGACATTGTGGATTTGAACCTTGGAAGAGCTGGTATGGAATACAAAAATGTAAGAATCAATCAATCCTTTGCAAAGAAATAGACCTTGTAAAGCTTGTGAATGATGTCAAAACTTGTAACGGAGAAATTTTAACAAATATTCATGATTTTGAATTTATCCAACAAAATCTGGGTAGAGAGATTTTACAAGTGAAAGAATTACAAAAGACTATTATTGGTCTAGAAAATGCAGATAAACACCATATTTTGTTCTAGACACATATTTGTGAAAGAATTGGATCCAAATCTACCTTTCTCAGTCAAACAGATGATAATTCTATTTATTTTATAAATGAACAATTAAAAGATTTTAGGATTCAAGTTTAGAACTTGGAAAATTCAACTGGTCATCATGAAATTCTTTTTTGAGGACAATTGGAAAAACATGATAAAGCAAGACTTATATTGGAAGAAGATATTCAATCAAGTATTAACAATATATCACTAAGTAATGAGTTTCCAGACAGGAAGCACTATCCTTGACAGAAATACATTCAACTTGAATAATGAATTACATAAAATAATTTCAACCAATGCAGAAGTGGAAAATTCTTTTAATTTGAAAGAAATTCCCAGATTACAGGAATGTCCAACCTTCAGTGGTGAATGGTAATATAATGATATAGAATCTATGAAAAAAATTGATATGTTTAAAGAGGTCTTTAACATACCAGATTAATAAATAAGCTCCATATTACAATCATTACTTACCAAATCAGAAAAGAACTGGGATCAGAGAATGAGACAAAAACCATGGTAAACACTCCTGCTGTTGGTGGAAAGAAAAAGTTCTTTCCAAATGGGAAAATGAGTCCTAGAGATTTGAAATGGAAAATACTTCCAAAGAAGCCATTTTTGATATTTAGAAGGACAGGCCCATGTCCCAGCTCTCTAAAAAGAAGGGGAGATTGACTGACCTTCATCCTGAAATGTTTCAAACAATTGTATACAAGAGGATATTAAGAAAGTGTGTTGGTGACCTTGAGCATTGTATAAGAAACAGATTTATGGAGCCTTTCTCTACAGAATTTTATATCTATTCCATGGAAGACATTACTACCAGATCAAAGATTGGTAGATATTGGTATAAATCCCCAATGGACAAGAATAGTATTTGGGAACCAATTTCAAGACCAAATACACCAAAAGACAAAGATCCTTTAGGATTTCATAGATGTGGAATTAAATCACATTCAGCCAATACTTGTCCAGAGAAAACAAGAATCAATGGGATAAAAATTGAAAAAACTTAAGACAAAAAACAAATAAAGGATTTATCTGTACATGAAAGTGATTATGAGACTTGGAGAGAAGAAGCATTATTGGATCAATTTGGCATAGAAAACATCAATGTATCCTTTCAAGTCACAGAAGTGCATAATCATGTACCACAATATAGTGACAAATATATGGATCTCATAAATATGCAAGATTCTAAAATTCAGAAAGAAAAGCCTTCTAGAGGTGAAGGTTATACAGCTGGATCATCTTGTATCACTAATATTGTGATAGACAACAAATAATCCAAGATACCTCTTGACTCAGGTGCTTTTGGTACTTGTGTTGGTAAAAACTATCTTGAAAAAACTCATACCAATGGAAATAAAAGCAGATGTCAATTGAAGGTATAAAATTAAGCAGTGCTAGCCAAAATAGGCATGCTTTGGGAATTATTGAATCAACAATGATATTTCCTCACCCTGCAGGGAGTACCAGAATTAAAGTTAAATTTGTTCTTTTGAATAACTGCACTTCCCAACATTTTATACTTGGGAATTATTATTTAAATATTTATGGTATTGACATTAATAATCATCAAGACAGATATTTCACTATAGGGGAAAATACAAGAGAAAATTTTCTTTTCCTCTAGAAAAAAGAGAAATAACTGTCATGAGAGAAGCAAAAAATGTTCATAAGAAAACATTTGTGAGAGATAAATTAATTGAAGCATAAATAAATCCTGAATTAAGATTAGAAATTATGGAAGACCTTATTTAAATCTCATTTTAACATAGAGAAGCCATTTCTTCTGATTATGAACTAATAGGGATCATTGAAGACCATGAAGTGGAAATTATGCTTAGTGTGGGAAGACCTTAGCCTCCACCTTTAGGAATACCAGCTTACCCAGCTAGAACCAGAGCTAGAGAAGCATTAGGAGCTCATATTAATGAGCTGATAAAACTATTATTTCTTAGAAAGGTTGGACAAAATGAGGAAGTGGATGTCACAACCCCTGTAATAATTACTTGGCATAATGATAAAGAAAGGAGTGTTGGTGATTTTAGAGCATTGAATACCTATACTATTCCAGAAAGATATCCAATTCCTAGAATCCATGAAGCTTTGACTAAATTATCTAAAGAAATATTAATCCCTTCCATGGACTCCCTTGAAGGTTTCCACCAGAATGTTTTGAAGCCTCATGCTAAACAACTATTGAGAATAATTGCTCATTTTTATCTTTATAAAACCCCGAGGATGCCTTTTTGGAATTAAAAATGAGCCCTCTCATTATCAAAGACTGATGAATACCATATTCCCACATGAATTTATGGAGGGATGGTTAATAGTTTATATTCTTGACATTATCATTTTTTCAGAAAACTGAAAAATGGATTTGAAGAGACTTTCATTATTACTTGAGAGAATTCTTCAAGTGAACATGAAAATATCTCTCAAGAAATGTAATTTTTGGGTCTTATGAGCTAAAAGCTCTAGGACATGTAGTTTCAGTACTAAGCTTTGGTGTTGATAAAAATAAAGTGGCAGCAGTATTAATAAAACAAATTCCCCAAACAAAAAAGAAATGATTACTTTCTTAGGGCTTGCTAATTATGAAAATCAAAACCTTGAAATTGCAATCCATTTCATATGATTGTACAGAACTTGTGATCAACAAAATGTCTTTGAAATGACACAAGTATTATAGCATATGAAAAAATCAAGTATGCCTTAACCAATGCACCATAATTATTAATTCCATACTGGAAACTTCCTTTAAGCTTGTATATTAATTCAAGTGGTGAAGGCTTAGGTACAGCTCTTCATCAAGGTCACATTTTTAATGAAAAAACTTAGGAAGTTCCAGTTTGTTTCATCTCAAGAAAAATAAATTCCACTGAGGAAAGATATGGAGCAAGCCAAAGGAAGTGCCTTTGCCATGTGTGGGCTCAATAAAAACTTACTTATGAGCTTGATGGCAATGTGGTTGAGGTAAGTAATTATTTTAATCCTGTGAAATCACTCCTTAAAATGAAAACTCCAAATAGACATATGGTCATATGGCAGATTCCTATACAGGAGTATAGAGGTAATATGACAATAGTAAATAAAGCTGGAAATATTGATGAGAATGCTAATGGCTTGACCTGATGGGCACTAACCAATACACCTGAAAATCCTGATTATGTTCATGAAATGCAGAATCACAAATTCCAATTGAAGGCATTAACATCACAGATGTAGGAACAGGATTCTCTGAAGAAGTTAGGGAAAGCTTTGAGCAAAATACAAATTGCCATATTCTTACTTAAACACTTCACAAATATTTTAAAAATAAATCCTTGTCTAATTCTTTGGATGATATGTGGAAAAAAGTATATGATAATGGAATATTCCATTTATTTAATGGTATCTTGTATCATGGGTCTAAACACACCAATGTAATGGTTGTATTCAGTAGAATGTTAATTAACACAATATTACTATAGTGCCATGACAAAACGTATTCTAGAAATTTGTCTGAATAAATAACAATTGGTAGAATTAAGGCATGTGCTTGGTGGCTATATTGGAAGAATTATGTCATTGAATACCGTCCTAGTTGTGACAGGTGTCAAATGGCCAGTACAGATACTGGTAAAGGATTTGTTTCAATCATCTATATCCAAGAGCCAAGCACCCCATGGAAAGTGGTTCATATGGATTGGGTAACTGAATTACAAGCTGGTGGAGAAAAGATTTACAATGCATGTCTTGTTATTTTAGACAGATATATTGAAACTCCAATCTTTTTACCATGTCATAAAGATGACACAGCTATTGATACAGCTCTTTCACTTTGAAACAGAGTAATAGCTCATACTGGTATCCTAAAAAATATCCAAAGTGATAGAAACCCAATAATTACATCAGACTTATGGAATAATTTACATAAGAATTTGGGTAAAATACTATCATTCTCAACAGCTTACCATCCACAAACTGATGGATTAGCAGAAACAAAAATTTGGACCATTGGGAAATGATCACAAAATTCTGTGCTTATGACCTGTAGTTAAAATATTATGATGGCTTTACCCATGATTGGTGTTGTGAGCCTTAGAGGTAATTTCATATACCCAAAAGAACACAAATACAAAATTAACATAGAAATATAAATAAAATAAATTTATTTATATTATTAAAATAAAAATCAAAATATAAATATAAAATTATATTCCAAATTCAAGATTTAATTACCATTCGAAAATAAAATTACATAAAATTTTGAAATTATAAAATTATATTTATACTTGAAAAAATTAAGTAATAATGAATTTTTAAAAAAAATTTTAAAAAAATAAATAAATTTGGAAAAAAGTTAAATAAAAATTATTATAACTTTTTATCCAATAAATAAACATATAAAAATCATTTCACCATTGGATTCCCCATAAAAAATCAGGTGGGGTCACCTGTGAGTGAAAATTTTGTAACTCAACTCTAAATAAGGTTAAATTAAGTTTTAGTATTTTCTGTATGAAAATTGAAAATCCTCAAAACTTTAATTTAATTCACATCACATGTAGTGTTAATCACCAAAAATTGTGTTAAAATTGAGGTGTTGTGTATATTTGAGAAGTTATGAGGAATTAAAGTATTTTCAATTTAATTCAATTGAAATGTCAAAATGTGCGCATGTATTACATAAGTGAACTTTGATTTACATATGAGGTATCAGTTATTACTGTATTGAACTGTACAACTCAATTGAATTACATATGTAAACTATAAGTATAATACATGATGAGGAATTAAAGGAGAAATAAATTGGAAAGATTAAATTTGGGGGGGAAAAGGAACTCCAGCTCTAAGGGGGAGCTAGACCCCCAAAATCCTTGCTGACAGGCGTGGGATGTCAAAATTCACGCAAAAGTTCATCACTTTTGGCCTGGAATTGAGTTACAGGGTCTGTGGACTCAATTGATGATGAGGTTTTGATACCAACTGGGGTAGTTTTAGCTGTTGCCAAGAGGATAAAACTACCCTGAAGATACAACAATCATGGTAAAAACAGTTTTAACTGGTTTCTACGTCTCTTACACACATTCTGACGTGTTTTGAAGGCTCTAGACCAGGTATTGCTATAGTAATGGCTGATTTAAGGGTCTAAAATGGCTAAAAATGGCTTAAACCAGCCTTTTTTGGTCTAAAACAGGGTTCAATGATGCCATAATTGGATTTTCTTTTGTCAGACTGTTTTTCACGACTGACAAGAGTAAATTGTACCTTTGGAGTAAGAAAATTGATGGCTACAAAAGAATGTCTTCTTTGCCCCACTTTTCTCTTCATGTTAGAATCTGGTCCTTTTATAATTAGTTTAAACATTGTTAAACCAATCAATAGAAGATTCCAACCACCTTTTTGAATCATTGTAAACCTTTTAACCATGTGAAAAAATCATTATAGTCATTGTTTGTAACTTTTATAATCATTTTTACCCCTGAACCACCCCAAAAGTGAATTAAAGCATCTTTCATCACTGTAAACTTTGTCACTTTGTTTCCAATTTCACTCTGGTCACTTTTGGGCATTTTTTCTCTATAATATTCTTTTTAAAGACTCTGTTATTTGATTAATTACTTGCAGTTCTTTGCTCAATTAATTCCCATTGAAATTGCTCTGGAAGGAATTTCTTTTGTAGCCTTAAATATCTCTTTTAGAGTATTTTTGGATAAATTTTTATTTTTGGTAAAACAATAAATCTTTATAATATTATTGTTTTATACTAATAGAGCTATAAACAATAAATTTGGCGTGTTTTCTCTTAAAAATAATCTTTCTTACTATTTTTGAATTGGATTTTACCTTATACGAATTTTGAGGACAGGAAAAGTACTTGATTTTTAATCAAAGTTTCATATCCACACCTTACAGGTGTCCACTTATACCAGCATTGGAGTTAGCCTAAAGGAAATTTATCCATTATTCATAAGAAAATACTCCTGAAAGTCAGAAAAGGGATGGAACCCAAAGCTTCTGTGTGATGATTTGAAGAAAGATTTAGTTTATATTCACCTAACTCCTTGATAAAGTGTGGAATCATGAAGCTCGAAGAATGAATGGTGCCATTGAATACGCTAAACAAAAGTGAGATAAAATTCATAAAACCCCAGAATTGAAAGGAGGGGACTTAATATCAGTTTCAAACTTGAGATTTGATAATATTAAAGCCCCAAAAAAACTGAAAGATTCATTTTCAGGACTATTCATCATTGAATTCTTTCATGCCACAAATACAGTACAAGTAGAAGTGACAGAAGAATTGGAAAATAAACATCCAACTTTCCCTGTCAGCCTAGTAAAGCATTATACTTCAAGTGATAGGAAATTATTTCCTTTGAGAAGTGAAACACCCTTAGAAGTACCACCACTTGATCAAAGTGAAGAAAAAAAAGGACTTAAATTCCTCAAAGAAAGAAGACGTAGGGGGAAAAGTGAAAGATAATACTTTTTCAGGTACAGAGACACACAAAGTGAAGATAAGTGGCTTTCAGAGAACAATATACCTCATTCATAAAGGTTTTTCAGAAGGTTCAGAAAGGAGAGAAGCCCCACTCCTCAATATAGAGCGTTTATTGTGTGCTTTACATACTTAAATGTATAGGTAGAGAGGTTGTAAAATGCATTATACACCCCCCAATTCAATTGGGGGTATACTATTCAATGGATAATTTAAGTACAGTTTGTTTTTTGGTGGTAGGGAATGTGATACTATGAGATATGTATTACATACCCATTAGGCCACAAATATCTTTTTATACAGTTGATGTAATCTTAAACAGACTGAGAAATTGAATTTAAAACAAAAAATAAAATAAAAATAAGTGTAATCTTGTTTTGGATAAACAAAGTTATAAATGTTATTTTATTTTTGGATCCTGAACCAAAAAATAACCTAGGGTAGATCCATAGGGTGTTATAGCCAAAAATGGATACTTCTCATGTTATGAGAACATTTAAGAATCTTGAAGTACAATTGCAAATTTTTGAGCATTTTTTTAAAATTGTTAAGTTCAAGCTCAAATAAGCTCAAATTTAAAGTTTCATAAGGTTTATTCAAGCTTGCAAAGGTTTTTGTTAAAATTGAGTGGTTGTTTATATATACTGAATTGGCTAAGGATTTTCCTTACAGAATGTAAATACTGCATGAGCTCAATTAAAAATGGTTTGAGGCCATAACATGACTTTAAAGGTACCTAATTGTTTGGATCTTCAAGGATTAAATTGAGGTTTTCCAACTGTATGAGAGAATTTTTAACCTTATTTGAATTCAAAGTTAGACTTTGATCCAAGCTTAAAGTTTATCCTGATTTTATTACAATTTTGACAAGAATTTCAAGCTGGAAAAGGGAATTTTCCAACATACAAGCTTGTAATCAAGGTTTTAAGAACTGTCCAAGTTTAAATAAGCTTAAAAATTTTACACAAGCTTAAAACAATAAACCTATAAGGGTTGAAACTGTGTGAAAACTTAAGTTTTGCTGTGTATTGCTATTCTACATAGAAAATTAGCAATAACTTGAAATTCCATTAAAAATCCAATTTTTAATTTATTTGATTGAAGCTTTCACACATCCTACAATTTAATTTTATCTGTGTATGATATAAATTTCAAGTATCTTTTTCAAACTGGTTTAATTGGTAATTAGCCTTGAAATTAGTTTTTTTAATTATTATTAAAGAGAATTCAAATTTCTTCCAAAATTAATTATAAATCCAGTTTAAAAGACTTTTTCTTTAAACTTCATTTTTAAGGTGTTCATGTGATTAAATTTAATATAAATAAACCTAATATATATTTAAGCTTAAAAAATAATTTAAAGGAGGATTAAGGCTCTTTGGAGTTAAGAGTAACACTTTAACTTTAAATTTGAATTAAAAATAATTCAAATTAAGTTAAGAATAAAACTTCAACTTTAAATTTGAATTAAAAATAATTCAAATTAAGTTAAGAACCTTATTTTTGAGCATGGTATTTCATCTTATGATCTGAGCACACCTTCTATGTGAAATATGAATTATCAAAGCCTCTCTGCAAGAATAAAGAATCCTTTGCATCACTTTTTTTGCAAATAACAAATTATCATTCCAATTATATTATAAATTCAAAGAGGTAAAGTTTTATTAAATAAAAATTTTATTATCAAGATATTTCCTAAAATTTTATTTTTTTTATTAATTTGAAATTGAAGAATGGAAATAATAGAAATGCAATTATTGTTGTAATAACAAAAAAACATTTCATTATATAAAATAATTGTCTTAAATATCTTTTAAAATCCACAAATTCCTCCTAAAGACTTTTAAATAATGTTTTTATTGTAAAAAACTATTTTATATTCTCAAATTTTTCTTTTATTTTTGTGACTTATAAATACTATTTAATAGAATAACTGTTTTTGTTTGACTTTTTGTATTAAATAAGATTTATAAGTTTTCTTCAAATTTCTATAATCTTGTTATCTAGTATTTGTTGTTTTATGTAAAAAATTTCTATAATATTTGTCTCTGCAAAGTGTTTGTGATATTTCCTCTGTAAATAATATAAATATTATTTATAAGTGCCTCAATATCATCATTCTCCTTGTATGATTGTCTCATTAAGAGTTTCATACATTTTTGTTTTTATAACTGTCAGTGACTATAACAATAATAGAAGGATGATAATTTCTTATAATTATTGGAGATTTTTTTGTTATAAAGTTATTCAATAATAATTGAATGATTTTAAATTTATTTTCAATAATTATATTAATTTGTGGTTATAATACTTTATTATGTTATATTTTCTACTGAGGACAGTCATAGTACCCTTGATATTTGTTACTCTTATTGAGAGTTTCATACACAAACCTTACAAACAGACACTAATGTCATAAATGTAAATGATTAACCATACTTTTGAAAGTTCTTCAGAGAGGATTTAATTCAGTGTACTTTGAAAGTGTGAAACTGAATTTTTTATAACTAAAGGCATCCTCAAATATTCATACACTCCAAAATGGACAATGATTCTTTCATATCTTCATGCTCTTGGTGTCACTATATACTGATTGAATACTTCAAGGGAATCCATGGTGCGCATGTACACTGCTTGAGATATTTGAGTAAGGGTGATTTGGATATTTGGTATGGGATACCTTTCTGGGACAGTTTAAGTGTTTAGAGCTCTAACGTCCTCAACCATTCTGGATTTTCCATTATACCATGCCGCTATGACTGGTTTAGCTATCTCTGATTCCTCATTTTTGCCAACCTTTCTATTACACAAAGGTCCAGGAGTTTTTTGATGAAAGGCTCAAGAGCTTCTCTTGATTTTTGGCTTGCTGGCTATGCAGGCCTTCTCAAGAGTGTTG
Source organism: Austropuccinia psidii (assembly GCA_023105745.1). Taxonomy (NCBI): domain Eukaryota; kingdom Fungi; phylum Basidiomycota; class Pucciniomycetes; order Pucciniales; family Sphaerophragmiaceae; genus Austropuccinia; species Austropuccinia psidii. The sequence continues at coordinate 15,721,218 of JALGQZ010000014.1, forward strand.
GATAAGGTCCCTCAATATTCAAATAATGTCAACTTAATGACAAATAATTGCCCCCAATTGTTCTTTATCTAATGAAAAAGCTTCTTTTTGGTCATATAAGAGGTTAGAGAGTTCATTTTTCTGTATATCAGTAAGATCAAGACTCAATTAAGCTTCATTCATCTATTCTTTATTGAATTTCTTCAGTTCTAAGCTGACTGGTGATACTTTATTTACTGTAATTTGTCCTTTAAAAGGTAAAAAGGTGAATGTTTTCTGCTTATTGTCCCTAATAGTAGAGTATATTTCTTTATTGTTCTGTAAATATATGCCATAAATTATTAAATAATCACTTCCCAACATAAAGTGGGAACTTGAGAAGTTTTCCATAACAACAAATTAAACAATAATTCTGTAATTTCCATTGATATGTGGAGATATTATAGTGGAATCAAATATGCCCAATGCTTTAATTTCATTTCTTTAACTTTTTCATTTTATTCCATCAATTGGTAATAATTGATCTTAATAACATGGTAGACAGTTCTTGACAAAGGATTTGTCAACACACGATAAGGGGGCTCCTAGGTCAAGTAAAAGCCTGGTGGGCTTTTTATCAACAACCACTTCCGCTATACAGGAATTAACAGCTGTATAAATTTTCCATTTGTTTGGTTTGGTTTTCATAAGTTGTGCATCTTGAATTTTTGAAAAATAAAGTTGGATATTGCTTAATTGTGGCAAGTGTGAATAAGATTCCATGATGTCAACTGTGACATTGATATTTTCTATATCCTTTGAGAATTCAGAAAAGATTGATGACTTATAATCTGAATTTTCTCTATTTACATAATCTGTTTCAACATCAGGTTCCTTCTCAATATTAATTTCATTAATTTTGCCCCTTTTCGGAAATTTTTCAACAAAATTTGTGGTTCTCTGGAAAAGATGGAACTCTATGATTGTGTCTGAAGATTTATATTTGATATTTTTAGACGTTTCCTTGGAATATTTGTCCACAGAATCTTTCCAAGGTTCATTAAACCTTGTTTTAAGTTTCACCCTACTAGAACCAAACCTGATCCTTGGGGTTACTTCTTCCAATATATTTAGAATATTCTCTTTATTGTTCAGTAGTTCTTCCTTTGACAGCATGATCTAAGTCACCTCCACATTGTCTCAAAATGTTTCTGTGAATCATAAAGTCTGACATCTCAGGATATAATGCTTTTAATCTGTGTTTTCTTTGGCAAAAGAATGGTGAAGCTTTTTCTTTCTCAGCATAAAATTTAGAATATTCAAAAGATTTTTTCACTTGAAAACTCTAAGCATCATTGGCCCACTTATCAATAATTTGGGCTTCCCACCAAATCTAACTTTTGTGTCCACATGCTTTCCTTGATTTGATATACCATCTATGAGCTGATTTGGTAAACAAGGTGTTAAATATTGGTCTTACCAATCTGTCTGGTAATTCAAAGTCTTCTTTAATCCTGTGAATACCGCTTATGAATTCTATATTGTCATATTCTACTTCACCACTAAAGTAAGGCCATTCTATCATTTTTGGTACTTCTTTCAAACGTATTTGGCCAATTGATTGTTTGAAGTTATGGGAAAGAGTGGAAAATTAATTCTTTAAATGTGAATTTTCCACATCCAATACTTGTGGGTTGGAAGTTTTTGTACCCTCATTTTGATTTGGAGTTGTAGAAATTCTAGGTAAGGTGTGCAGTAATTGTTTAATTTCAATCATTTTTAATGCTGCTACACCTTTGGGAATTTCTGACTTCATGTTGAAAACTTTGTATTAAATTCATTAATTCAGCTTTATACATTTCTTCTTTAGTTTTAATTTATTTCCATAATTCAGTTTGTATAGTATCATCAGGTATTAATTGTTTCAATTGCATTGTTAATTTTGATACTTCTTCTAGTGAGGTACCAAAAAATTTTTTTAAGGCAATGGTATATGTCTTTACTTCAGTAAATTAACATGATATATTATCAAGTACTTTGTTATGATTGGATTTGATAATGATTATGGCTTATTTTAATTTTGCTTCAATTATTTCATAAATATTGAATTTAGAATATTTATTCATTCATTCTTTTATAATGGCAGATTTCTCATTTATTTTATTTCCAAATTTACTATTAATATAGGAAGTTTTAATTCTTTTTTTAGAAATTTTTAAAATAAAATAGCTGTTTCATTTATTTGGCTCAAACTTAGATTAAATGTCTTAAGATTTTTACAAATTACTGAATTTTTACCAGAAATATCACTTTTCATGTCATTTATAGCTTTATACAGATTTGTAATGTTATCTAGAATTTCAGAAATAATTTTCAATATTTTAATCTGGATTCCTCCTTTTCTGTAACTTCATTGTTGTTATGGCCATCTGAAACACATTTTCCATGGCATCTTCATGAATATTTGTGATTCTGTAGCCCTGGCTGTATGGCTTTGTGGCTGGTGCTTTGCAATTTCCCTTGTTCTGAGATGGTGAGTGCTTTTTCTCATTGAGCTTTCTGCTTATTTTGGCACCTTTTTGGGTTGTGGAGGGTTGGGTTTCCTCCACCTTTCTATGAAAAACATCATATTCTTCTTTTCCATCAATGGACGCCATCCATTCAGTAACTTGCAAGTGTTGGGATGGCCCAGAAATATTTTTGCAATCAGGTCAGAGTTAATGCAGTTTTTCCACAAATATTCAAGGATCTGGTACTTGTTGTGCTGCAGAATATTGTTGTAATCCTTCTGTCTGGCTTTGTGAATGTCTAATGAGGGTTTTTGTAAGGTGTGGATATGAAACTTTGATTAAAAATCAAGTACTTTTCCTGTCCTCAAAATTTGTATAAGGTAAAATTCAGTTAAAAATAGTATGAAATATTATTTTTAAGAGAAAACACGCCAATTTTATTTTTTATAACTTTATTAGTATAAAACAATAATATAAAAATTTATTGTTTTACCAACAATAAAGATTTATCCAAAAAATACTCTACAAGAGATATTTTAAGGCTACAAAAGAAATTTCTTCAAGAGCAATTTCAATTGGAATTAATTGAGCAAAGAACTGCAAGAAATTAATTAAAGAACAATGTCTTTAAAAAGAATATTAAAGAGAAAACACGCCCAAAAGTGACCAGAGTGAATTTGGAAACAAAGTGACAAAGTTAACAGTGATGAAAGATGCTTTAATTCACTTTTGGGGTGGTTCAGGGGTAAAAATGATTATAAGAGTTACAAACAATGATTATAATGATTTTTTAACGTGGTTGAAAGGATTAAAATGATTTAAAAGTGGTGGTTGGAATCTTTGATTGATTGGTTTAACAGTTTTAAACTAATTAATAAAAGGAAAAGATTCTAACATGAAGAGAAAAGTGGGGCAAAGAAGACATTCTTTTATAGCCATCAATTCTCTTACTCCAAAAGTAAAATTTACTCTTGTCAGTCGTGAAAAACAGTCTGACAACAGAAAAGCCAATTATGGCATCATTGAACCCTGGTTTAGACCAAAAAGGGCTGGTTTAAGCCATTTTTAGCCATTTTTAGCCATTTTAGACCCTTAAATCAGCCATTACTATAGCAATACCAGGCCTAGAGCCTTCAAAACACGTCAGAATGTGTGTCAGAGGCGTAGAAACCAGTTAAAACTGTTTTTATTATGATTGTTTTATCTTAAGGGTAGTTTTACCTTCTTGGCAACAGCTAAAACTACCCCAGTTGGTATCAAAACCTCATCATCAATTGAGTCCACAGACCCTGTAACTCAATTCCAGGCCAAAAGTGATGAACTTTTGCGTGAATTTTGACATCCCACGCCTGTCAGCAAGGATTTTGGGGGTCTAGCTCCCCCTTAGAGCTGGAGTTCCTTTTCCCCCCCAAATTTAATCTTTCCAATTTATTTTTCCTTTAATTCCTCATCATGTATTATACTTATAATTTACACATGTAATTCAATTCAATTGTACAGTACAATACAGTAATAATTGACACCTCATATGTAAATCAAAGTTCACTTATGTAATACACGCGCACATTTTGACATTTCAATTGAATTCAATTGAAAATACTTTAATTCCTCATAACTTCTAAACTAAACACAACACCTCAATTTTAACACAAAAATTGATGGTTAACACCACATGTGGTGTGAATTAAATTAAGGTTTTGAGGATTTTCAACTTTTGTATTGAAAATACTAAAAACTTAATTTAAGCTTATTTAGAGTTGAGTTACAAAAATTTCACTCAGAGGTGACCCCACCTGATTTTTTATGAGGAATCCAATGGTGAAATAAATTTTATATGTTTATTTATTGGATAAAAAGTTATAATAATTTTTATTTAACTTTTTTCCAAATTTATTTATTTTTTCACAATTTTGTTAAAATTTCATTTTTACTTAAATTTTTCAAGTATAAATGTAATTTTATATTTACAAAATTTAAAGTAATTTTATTTTTAAATTATAATTAATTTTTTATTTTTAATATAATTTTATATTTATATTTTTTATTTTTATTTTAATAATATAAATAAATTTATTTTATTTATATTAATATGTTATTTTTTATATTTGTGGTCTTTTGGGTATATGAAATTACCTCTAAGGCTCACATTCCCTCCCCCTAAAAAAGAATATTACTTTGTAATATTGGTGTTTCTAGTGTGTCTGAATCTCCTCAGGAGTTTGGTGGCTTCTGGTATATCTTTCTCTTCTAACCATTCATCTTCACAAGTTGGGTCACTGTACCTAACAAGGTATTCCCTTACTTTCTTGGTTCTTAATTTCCTTTCTTTAAGAACTTTGGTTATTTTCTTAGTACCAGATGTCTCAATAGGAGGTATAACTTGGGGAATCTTATTCCTCAAGGGAAATTTCTCAGCATCACTAGATTTGTATGGCTTTATCAAGCTTACTGGAAATGTAGGGTGCTTATTGCTAAGTTCTTCAGATAACTCTACTTCAACAGCATTTTCTCCATGGAGGGCCTTAATCACAAAAGGTCCTGCAAAGGAGTCTTTTAACTTTTTACATCCTTTGATGTTATTGAAGTTAGTGGTGGATACAAGAACTAGGTCCCCCACTTTGAAATCTGGAGTTGCATGAGATTTATCCCATTTGTCTTTAGCATATGCAAAAGAGTCCTCCATGCACCTTACTGCATGCTTTCTAGCTTTGTCTAGCATTCCTTTGAAGCTAGCAGCTGTGGGATGTATTTCAATTAAGTCTTTCCTCAAGGAGTCTTGGGGTAACTTGGGGTTCCATCCTTTTTCTAGAACAGCAGGAGTCTGATTGGTACTAGCATGGATTGATGTTTTATATGCTAATTCCAGTGCTGGTAACAGAGTACACCAATCATGGGTAAATCCATCACAATCTTTGAATTCAAGGCCATATGCACAAAATCTTCTCACCATGTCCTCTAAGGTTTGGATCATTCTTTCAGCCAGGCCATCAGTTTGTGGGTGGTAGGCTGTAGAGAAAGACAGTTTTGTGCCAAATAATTGGTGAAGATTTGTCCATAGAGCTGAAGTGAATTTGGGATCTCTATCACTGATGATATTTGTAAATATCCCAGTCCATGACACTACTCTATTCCATATCAGAAGAGCTGTATCCATGGCTGTATCATCTTTGTGACATGGTAAAAAGATTGGAGTTTTTACTGAATCTGTCCACAATTACTAGGCAAGCATTATAGCTCCTGTCACCTCCTGGTGGTAGGCCAGTTACCCAATCCATATGGACAATTTCCCAAGGTCTGTTTGGTTCTTGGACTTTCATCATATTTCCAAGTCTTTTGCCAGTGGATTTATTTGCCTTTTGGCATCTGTCACAGGTTTTGCAATACTCTGCAACATCTTTTTGCCACATTGGCCACCATATGCAGGTCTTCACTTTCTCTCTTGTTCTGTCTTCAGAAAGATGTCCTGAAAAGGGACTATCATGGCATTCTTTCAGTACAAGATTGATTAATGACCTGTCTACAACTGTCATGACACATGTGTGCTTGGTTCTGTGGTAAATTATACCATCCAGTAGGTGAAATCTTCCTTCATTATAAGATTTTCTCCATACTTCATCCAAGGCATGTATTAGAGAGTTGTCTTTACAGTCTTTGTTAAGTAATTGGCATAAGATGCTACAATTCTTATCTTGAGTGTAACTATTTCTGACTTCTTCAAAGAAGGTGGTGTTTAAATCTGTAACACTTATTCCTTCTATTGGAATTTGTGGTGAAGCTTCTTCTGGAACATAAGCAGGATTATCAATGTTATTTGGTAATGGCCATCTGCTTAGTCCATCTGCATTCTTATGAATATTCCCATCCTTATGAACAATAGTCATATTGCCTCTGTATTCTTGTATGGCTATTTGCCATCTGAGCATGTGTCTGTTAGGTGTTTTCATGTTCAAAAGTGATTTCACAGCTGTACAATCTGTTATTACTTCAAAAACACATCCCTCTAAGAAATAGTTCAATTTTTCCAAGGCCCAGACAAGGCATAGACATTCCATTTGACTTGCTCCATATCTGGCTTCAGTTGGTTTGATTTGCCTGGATATGAAACATATTGGTCCTTCTACAGGTTTGTCATTTATGATCTGAACTTGGTGAAGTGCAGCACCTAGTCCATCCCCTGATGCATCAATATACAGTTTGAAAGGCAATTTAAAGTCTGGCATCAGTAAGAGTGGAGCAGTGGTCAATGCTTCTCTTAGAGACTCAAAAGCTTTGACTCTGTCAACAGTCATCTCAAATACTGTGTCTTTGTCACACAACTTATAAAGTGGTCTTGCTATGGATGCAAAGTCTTTAATGTGTTGCCTGTAATATCCTGCAAAACCCAAGAATGACTGAATTTCCTTCTTATTCTGAGGCATGGGTTTTAACAATACTGCTGCAACTTTGTTTTTATCAATTCCAAGGGACAAACCAGATACAACATGTCCTAGTGCCTTAAGTTCTTTAAATCCAAAATGACATTTCTTCAAGGAGATTTTCATGTTTACTGATTGGATTTTTGTCAAAACTCTTGATAATCTGTACATGTGCTCCTCCCAAGTCTTTGAACAGATAATAATGTCATTAATGTAAATGATTAACCATCCCTCTGAGAGTTCTTCAGGGAAGATTTCATTCATCATTCTTTGGAAGTGTGAAGGTGCATTTTTGATACCAAAGGGCATCCTTAAGTATTCATACACTCCACAATGAACAATAATTCTCAAGTATTTTCTTGCTCTTGGTGTTACCACATTTTGATGGAATCCTTTAAGGGCATCCATAGTGGTTATATACACTGCTTGGGATATTTGAGTAAGGGCAATTTGGATTTTTGGTATTGGGTATCTGTCTGGAACAGTGTAAGTGTTCAGAGCTCTAAAGTCCCCAACCATTCTGGATTTTCCATTATGCCACGCCACTATGACTGGTGTAGTTATTTCTACTTCCTCATTGTGGCCTACTTTTCTTATTACACCAAGGTCTAGAAGTTCTTTGATATGAATTTCTAGAGCTTCTCTTGATTTTGGACTTGCTGGATAAGCAGGTCTTCTTAAGAGTGGTGGATAAGGTCTCTCAATGTTAAGAATGATGTCAACTTCATGACCAATAATTGCTCCCAGAGGTTCTTTGTCTGTAGCAAATGCTCCTTTGTGGTCATACAAAAGGGAAGAAAGTTCATTTTCTTGTTTATCAGTCAGATGAAGGCTTATCTCAGCCTCATTTAACTGTTCAGACTTGAATTTTTCTAACTCTAAGTTGACTGGTGATACTTTGTTTACTGTAATTTGTCTTTTAAATGGTAAAAAGGCAAATTTCTGGCGCTTATTGTCCCCAATTGTAAAGTATCTGTCTTTTTTATTATGTAAATCTATCCCATACATGATTAAATAGTCATTTCCCAATATAAAATGGGTACTAGAGCAATTTTCCATAACAACAAATTCAACTGTGATCCTTAAATTCCCATTTATGTGTGGGAATATGAAATTGGTCTCAAAGATTCCTAATGCTTTCATTGGGTTACTTGCACTGTTGAATTTTATACCATCAATTGGTAACAATTGGTCTTCAAAATTTGGTACACAAGTCTTAAGAAAAGATTTTCCAACACAAGAGCAGAAGGCCCCTGGGTCAAGCAAAAGTTTGGTGGGTTTGTTGTCAATCACCACTTCTGTTATACAGGAGTTACCAGCTGTATAACCTTTTCCTCTGTTTGGTTTTGTCTTCATAAGTTGTGCATCTTGAACTTTTGATAAATCAACTTGACCATTGCTCAATTGTGGTAAGTGGGAATAAGATTCCATGATGTCAAAAGTGGCATTGATATTTTCTATATCTTTTGAAGATTCAGAGAATATGGATGACTTATCATCTGAATTGTCTTCAATTATGTCTTCTTTTTCAACATCTGGTTCTTTTTCAATGTCAATTTCATTGATTTTCCCCCTTTTTGGACATGTATTGGCTAAATGGGTGGTGCTTTGGCAAATATGGCATTTTCTGACTGTATCTGCAGATTTATATTTAATATTACTAGAATTTTCTTTGGGGTTTTTGTCCACAGAATCTTTCCAAGGTGTATTAAACCTTGTTTTAAGATTCACCCTACTAGAACCAATTTTGGTTCTGGTGGTTACTTCTTCTAGTATATTGATAATATCCTCTGCTGAAGATTGTTCAGTAGTCCTGCTTTTGACAGCATGCTCTAAGTCACCTCCACATTGTCTCAGAATTTTTCTATGGATCATAAATTCTGACATGTCAGGATATAATGCTGTTAATCTGTCCTTTTGTTGGCAAAACCATGGTAAAGCTTTGTCTTTATCAGCATTAAATTTGGCAGATTCAAAGGCTGTTTCAACTTTAAACCTCCAAGCATCATTTGCCCATTTGTTGATTATTTGGGTTTTCCACCAAGTCCAACTCTGGTGTCCATGTGCTTGTCTTATTTTGATGTACCATCTGTGAGCTGATCTGGTAAACAAGGTGTTAAACCTGGCTGTTACCAATCTGTCTGGTAATTCAAAATCCTCTTTGATCATGTCAATACCTCTAATGAATTCCATATGGTCATAATCTCCTTCACCACTGAAGTGAGGCCATTCTTTAAGTTTTGGAACTTCTTTCAAGAGTGCTTGGCCCATTGATGGTTCCAAGTTATGAAAAGAAGTGGATAATTCATTTTTTAATTGTGAATTATCAGGATCCAATACTTGTGGATTTGAAATTCTTGTGCCCTCATTTTGATTTAGAGGTGTAGACATCCTTGGTAAGGTGTTCAGTAATTGTTCAATGTCATTCATTTTACTGTTGCTACACCTTTGGGAATTTCTGTATTCATGTTGGAAGCTTTGTATTAAATTTATTACTTCAATTTTATACATGTCTTCTTTATGTGTAAGTTCTTGCCATAACTCTGTCTGTCTTGTATTATCAGCAGTGACTTGATTCAATTTCATTGATAATTTTGATACTTCTTCTTGTGAAGCATCAAAACACTTTTTCAAGGCAATGGTATATGTCTTTACTTCAGTAAATGAATTTGAAATGTCATCAAGGACTTTCTTGTTATCTGTCTTGATAATATTTATGGCTTGTTTAATTCTTGTTTCAATTATGTCATCAATATTGAATTTAGAATATTTATCTGTTAATTCTTTAATAATGGCAGATTGTTCATTTATTTTATTGTTAGAAGAATTATCATTATTGGAATTTTTAATTGTTCTCAAAACTTTTTCAAAACACATAAGTGTTTCATTAATTTGGCACAGACTCAGGTTGTTTGTTTTAATGTTGTTACAAATGGTGTCATTTTTATCAGAAAGATGTTTTTTCACGTCATTTATAGCATTATACAACTCTGGGATGGAATCAAATATGTCAGAAATCATTTCTGGGACCTTAATCTGGCTTCCTCCTTCTTCTGTAATTCCATCATGGTTCTGGCCATCTGAAATACATTTTCCACGGCATCCTGCTGAATCTTTGGGATTCTGTAGCCCTGGCTGTAAGGTTTTGGAGCTTGTGCCTTCCCTTTGCCCTTGTTTGGAGTTTGTGGCTGCTTTTTCACGTTGGAAATGCTGCTGCTGGCCGCTGGGGCTGTTTTTGGCACTGGTTTTGGTGGTGGAGGGTTGTTTTTCCTCCATTCTAGTGTCAAAAGCATCATGTTTTTCTTCTCCATCAATGGATGCCATCCATTGAGCAATTTGCAAGTGTTGGGATGGCCCAAGAATTTTCTTACTGTCAGGTAAGAATTCATGAAATTCTTCCACAGGTCTGCAAGGATCTGGTACTCCTTGAATTGAAGTGCATTGTTGTATGCACTGTGGCTGGCTTTGTATATGTCCACAGAGGCTTGTTGTGGCGGTGTCAGCTCTTTTTGAAGGTAAAATGGTATTATCAGCTTCAGAATGACCCATTTTAGTTGTTTGGAAGTCATCAACTGACCCTTTTCCTTCTGTACCTGATTGGCCTCTGCCATAATCACGTCTATTACCTTTTTGGGAGCTGCTTGAGGGGTTGTAGCTGGCTCCTGACCTGGTTGAAGGCATAATTATGGTTAAAAAGGCTTAAAATAGTATTTTTACGTCAAAAACTTACTATTGGCCAAATTTTTAGCTTTCTGAAGGGTATTACTTATGTCCAAGTTAATTAATTCAGAAGATATTGGTTCAGGTTGGTTATTTTGAGTCAAAATAACAGTACTATTATGATCAGAATTAACAGTACTGGCAGGGATAATGCTGGTTACTGTTGAGGCTGTTTCAATGTTTTCTTGTCTTACCACGTTGTCAGACACTAAAATTAATGAAAAAGCCAATTAATTAAGTAAAAAAAAAGGTTATTTCAAAAAGGAAATAAAAATATAAGCCTCACTTATAATATGAAAAAAAAAATTATTTTTTAAGGATTTTTTGGATTATAAGTATTTTTTATATGTTTTTAAATTTTTCAATATAAGAAAAAAAGATTTAAAAAGAGTAAAAAAATATGTCACAGGTAAAATATCACGGCTGGGCCCCCAAATGTAAGGTGTGGATATGAAACTTTGATTAAAAATCAAGTACTTTTCCTGTCCTCAAAATTTGTATAAGGTAAAATTCAGTTAAAAATAGTATGAAATATTATTTTTAAGAGAAAACACGCCAATTTTATTGTTTATAACTTTATTAGTATAAAACAATAATATAAAAATTTATTGTTTTACCAACAATAAAGATTTATCCAAAAAATACTCTACAAGAGATATTTTAAGGCTACAAAAGAAATTTCTTCAAGAGCAATTTCAATTGGAATTAATTGAGCAAAGAACTGCAAGCAATTAATTAAAGAACAAAGTCTTTAAAAAGAATATTAAAGAGAAAACACGCCCAAAAGTGACCAGAGTGAATTTGGAAACAAAGTGACAAAGTTAACAGTGATGAAAGATGCTTTAATTCACTTTTGGGGTGGTTCAGGGGTAAAAATGATTATAAGAGTTACAAACAATGATTATAATGATTTTTTAACGTGGTTGAAAGGATTAAAATGATTTAAAAGTGGTGGTTGGAATCTTTGATTGATTGGTTTAACAGTTTTAAACTAATTAATAAAAGGAAAAGATTCTAACATGAAGAGAAAAGTGGGGCAAAGAAGACATTCTTTTATAGCCATCAATTCTCTTACTCCAAAAGTAAAATTTACTCTTGTCAGTCGTGAAAAACAGTCTGACAACAGAAAAGCCAATTATGGCATCATTGAACCCTGGTTTAGACCAAAAAGGGCTGGTTTAAGCCATTTTTAGCCATTTTTAGCCATTTTAGACCCTTAAATCAGCCATTACTATAGCAATACCAGGCCTAGAGCCTTCAAAACACGTCAGAATGTGTGTCAGAGGCGTAGAAACCAGTTAAAACTGTTTTTATTATGATTGTTTTATCTTAAGGGTAGTTTTACCTTCTTGGCAACAGCTAAAACTACCCCAGTTGGTATCAAAACCTCATCATCAATTGAGTCCACAGACCCTGTAACTCAATTCCAGGCCAAAAGTGATGAACTTTTGCGTGAATTTTGACATCCCACGCCTGTCAGCAAGGATTTTGGGGGTCTAGCTCCCCCTTAGAGCTGGAGTTCCTTTTCCCCCCCAAATTTAATCTTTCCAATTTATTTTTCCTTTAATTCCTCATCATGTATTATACTTATAATTTACACATGTAATTCAATTCAATTGTACAGTACAATACAGTAATAATTGACACCTCATATGTAAATCAAAGTTCACTTATGTAATACACGCGCACATTTTGACATTTCAATTGAATTCAATTGAAAATACTTTAATTCCTCATAACTTCTAAACTAAACACAACACCTCAATTTTAACACAAAAATTGATGGTTAACACCACATGTGGTGTGAATTAAATTAAGGTTTTGAGGATTTTCAACTTTTGTATTGAAAATACTAAAAACTTAATTTAAGCTTATTTAGAGTTGAGTTACAAAAATTTCACTCAGAGGTGACCCCACCTGATTTTTTATGAGGAATCCAATGGTGAAATAAATTTTATATGTTTATTTATTGGATAAAAAGTTATAATAATTTTTATTTAACTTTTTTCCAAATTTATTTATTTTTTCACAATTTTGTTAAAATTTCATTTTTACTTAAATTTTTCAAGTATAAATGTAATTTTATATTTACAAAATTTAAAGTAATTTTATTTTTAAATTATAATTAATTTTTTATTTTTAATATAATTTTATATTTATATTTTTTTTATTTATTTGAATAATATAAATAAATTTATTTTATTTATATTAATATGTTATTTCTTATATTTGTGGTCTTTTGGGTATATGAAATTACCTCTAAGGCTCACAGTTTTTGTGGAGGTGTAAGCTCTTTTTGAAGGTAAAACAATGTTATCAACTTCAGAATGGCATAATTTGTTTGTTTGGAATTTATTTACTGACCCTGGTACTTCTGCAGCTGATTGGGTTCTGCCATAATCACATCTATAGCCATTTGGAAGCTGCTTGAGCGGTTATAGCTTCATCTGATCTTTGTTAGGGCATAATTATGATTAAAAAAAGCTTAAAATAGTATTTTTAACATCAAAAAACTTACTTTTGGCCTAATTCTTTGCATTGTGGAGTGTGTTACTAATTTTCAAATTGAACAATTCAGAATAAATTGGGTCTGGCTGATTATTCTAAGTCATAATAACAGTGCAATTAGGATCAGAATTAACAGTACTTTCAGGGATAATACTAGTAGATGTTGAAACTGTTTCAATAATTTCATGTCTTTCCATGTTGTCATACACTAAAATTAAATGAAAAAGCAATTAATTAAGTAAAGCAAAGTTTTTCAACAGAGAAATGAAAAGATAAAGCCTCACTTATAATATGAAAAAGGTTTATTCTTCATAATTTTTTGAGGTATGAGTATGTTTGAAGAATTTTTACATTTTTCACTTAAGAAAAAATATTTCAAAATCAAAAACAATATATTTCACAGGTAAAATATCATGGCTGGGCCCCCAAATGTAAGGTTTAGATATGAAAATTTGATTAAAAATTAAGTATTTTCCCTCACCTCAAAATTTGTATAAGGTGAAAATTAATAAATAATAGTATATTGTGAGAGTTTTAAGAGAAAAAATGCTTAATGTTTTGTTATTAACTTTGTTAATATAAAAATTAAATATTATAAAGATTGATTGCCCATCCAAGGATACTCTAAAGGCAATATTTGAGGCTAAAAAAGAAATTTCAATTGGAATTAATTGAGCAAAGAACTGCAGGCAATTAACTCCAAAAAGTGACCTGAGTGTATTTGGAAACAAAGTGACAAGGCTAACAGTGATGAAAGATGCTTTAATTCACTTTTGGGAGGGTTCAAAGGTAAAAATGATTCTAAGAGTTACAAACAATGATCAGAAGGATTTTTTCAAATTTTTAGAACATTTAAAATGAAATAAGAAGGGTAGCTGGAATATCTTATTGATTAGCTTAATAGTGTTTAAGGTAACTATAAAAGGAGAAGATTCCAAACTGAAGAGAAAAGTGGAGCACAGAAGACATTCTTTTATAACCACCAGTTTTTTACTCCAAAAGTAAAATTTACTCTCATCAGTCGTGAAGAACACAGTGGCAGCCAAAAAGCCAATTATTGCATCATTGAACACTGTGTTAGACCAATAAAGGGCTGGTTTCAGCCATTTTAGTCCCTTAAATCAGCCATTGCTATAGAAATACCTGGTTTCAAGCCTTCACAATACATCAGAATTCTTTAAGAGATGTCAAAACCAGTTAAAACTGTTTGTACTAAAAGTGTCTTGAATTAAGGGTAGTTTCACCTTCTTGGAAACAGTTAATACTTCCCTGATTGGTATCAAAATCACATCCTCAATTGAGTCACAGACCCCATGACTCAATTCCAGCCCAAAATTGATAGGATTTTGCTCCGATTTTGACATCCCATTCCTGTAAGCAAGGAATTTGGGGTCTCTGGCACCCTTGGGGCCAAGATTGCTTTTCCCCCCGAAAAATTCATCTTTTCAATCTCTTTTTGTTTTAATTCCTCATCATTTTTATATTTATCGTTTACATATGTAAGTCAATTGAGTTTTCACCAAACACAATGGTAATAATTGATACATCATATGTAAATAAAAGTCTCTTGATGTAATACATGCACAAATTTTGACATTTCAATTGAAAATACTTCATTGACTCATAACCTATAAGCTACACACAACACCTCAGTTTTACCACAACAATTGATGGTTAAAACCACATGTGTTGTGAGTTAAATTAAGGTTGTGAGGATAGTCAGATTTAAATACAGAAAATACCAAAAGCTTAATTTGAGCTTATTTAGAGTTGAGTTACAGAATTTTAACCCAGAGGTGACCCCACTTTGTTATTTATGAGGAATCCAATAGTGAAAGAGTTATAAAAAGTTTATTTGTTGGATAAAAAGCTATAATCATTTTTATTTAACTTTTTTCCAAAAATGTTTTCATTTTAATATTTTTTTTTGAAAATTTGTCTTTACTTAATTTTTTCAAGTAAAAATGTGTTTTCATAATTTTAAATTATTATTCAAAATCTGCATTTTGTATATAATCTATAATTACAGTTTAATTTTTTGTTTTCTAATATTAATTTATTTATTTATTATAACTATAACATAATTTTCTATTTTTGGTGTTTGGGGTATATAAAAATACCTCTAAGACTCACAAGATATTTCACACTAAAGCTTTAGAGGTTATATGAGAGATAATGATTTTTTTCCACTATGTTATTTCTGTCTGGCTGTAGCTCGTGTAATTTTGATGCTATCCTGATTTGGGTAGTATCATTGGATAGCCCTAGCTGAGAGCTTCAATTTTAAAGCCCAATTTTGGTATTCTTCCTTGTTCTCTTTGTTTTAGATAAGAAATCAAATAACAGGCTTATGCTCATTATGATTTTGAACTGGAGTAACTTTGTTGTTTCTTATAACTTTGAAATAAGAATAATTTATTCTTAAATGTGAGATTTTACTCTTTTGGATTAATATTATTCTGAAATATTTTACCAAACTTATGCATTTTCATTATCCTATCTAATACAATTATCTATGGTATTTAGGCGCCATGCTTGTTCTCTGGGTTTGAGCCACAGGCTGACATAGATAGGGATCTTCTTTCCCTAATTGCATCAAGAATCATGAAGCAAACTTCCACATTCATAAACTAAACCCATCCCTGAGAAAAAGGGATATCCATAGTAGCTTAAGTGCCTGGATTTTTACAAGCTCAGTAGACTTTCTCAGTACCTTGGTATTATTAGATAATAGTGGTATAACCATAGTGTAAATCTTATCAGACTTACTCACAATATTATCATTATTAAAGAAGATAATTCATAGTAGTATTTAATGATTATTAGAGAATTGTTTTGGAATTATTTTTTGTATTTAATCCATGCGCCTTACCATTAGTATCAATAGTAAAAGCTTTATAATAAAAAAATAAAGCCAAAGAAAAATTCCATTAGTCCAATTGAATAGCTGATCTGGTTCTGAATACTTTCATAAGCTTAGTGAGCTTATCTTTCAGAAAAAACTTTCAGTTTTCTTTATCTCAAAATATATTTTTACAGAAAGCAGAATTTTTAGTCTTTCTTTAATCAACAATAACCATGAACACAGTGGCCACACCTGAAAGAAGATGTTCCATTTTGAATGTTACATATCACATAGATTGGACTCAGGTAGCAACTGGGAAGGAAATTGAATTTAAAAAAAAGAAGCTTTGGAAGAATTTAAAGCCACAAATATTTCATTCAATTGGTTTCATATCAGTGTTTGATATTAAGTATCAAAGCTCAATAATTCAACAATTCAGGTTAAAATTAATCTTTTCCATTATGCAACTATTTTCATTTCGTTATTTCAGATCCTTTCATGAACATAGAATTCAATCTTTGAATTCCTTCCTATATATTTTCACATGAATTTTAAAGTTTCAATATGAATAATCTCTACAACTCACATATATGATCATACAGATGAATGGTATTTTGACTAAGTCCCTTGTAGTTCATAATAGGTTTCTCTCAATTAACAATTTCTCAATGCCTGTAAATATCTCTCCACATATATTTTAGACAAGAGTTAACCTTCTATGAAACTATCTTCTCTGATGAAATCTATACTTTGTATGACACTATGTTAGTTACCTTCTGTTCTTAGCTAAATTTCTATTTGATATTGAGGAAAATCATGAATCTAAATTTCACAAATTTATTTTAAGAGTATTATCGCCAAGATGAAGTATATAATAAGTCATATTAACTATAATTAAGGAGCATAAACTGCTTTTAAGCAGAGCTTCTCACCTATATTGAGAACATATGTGTGAGCCTTGAGGTATATTTTACATACCCAAATAGGCCACAATTATCTTAAAAAGAACTTTTGAATTATGCAAAACTCATAAGTCATGCATATATCCAAAATTCATCATTTTCAATTTCAGAAAAGATGAATAACTTTTTATTGAGTAAGTAAATCCATGAATTTAAGACCAGATTTGGATTCTACACAAAAATTCACCTAGGGTAGCTCCATATAGTGAATAAGCTTAATTTAAGTATTTGAGGTGGTAAAATGGAAAATACTTCAATACCACATCATTAATACCACATAAAAGATCCGTGAAAATTTTTGTTTTTCTTGATTTTTAGCCAAAATAATGGGAAAGTGAGAAATCCCATGTTACATATACACTAAGAATAGTGTTATGCATGTTTTGAGCACTTAATATTATGGTATTCTTACATGGACTTTTGGTACAACCATAGTGGATATCTCACTTTAAGCTTAAATTACTATTTTGACGTAAAAAATAAGCGAGGGGGACAAAAGACATCAAAGAGAGCCAGGGTACCCAACTTCTGAGGCCTCAGAGGCGTGGATAGCTCCAGAGCATGGATCCATGGCTCATCTTGGCCCAATTGGTAAACTAAAACTCTTTGGGAACTTGGTTACCAAGTTACACCTACTGTAATCATAAGAAAAATAGCAAATAACCTGCTATTTTGACGTGCCAAGGAGGTAATGAGCTACTTAGACTCCTGTAACCACGTCAATTCTTGATGGCTTTCCATTAATAGACCCTAAAAGAGTAATTAAAACCCTTTTGGGATGCATATTCATTGATTTACCTCATAGCAACCAGCAAAATACTGCTATTTGCAATTCTACGTAGAAATGAGGTAAAAACTTCAAAAATTCATTAAAAATACAATTCTTAATTAATCTTCCTGAAGCTTTCAGGACCAATGAAGAACTGTATTATCTATGGTACAACCAAAAAGAATTATGGTTTTACTAGTAAAATTCAAAGTTTTACTTACAGTCCATTTTTGACCATTCTACGTGAAACACTGAATCTTCAAAAATTCACAGTAATTACAACCTGTGATGAAATTGGCAATAACATTGATAACTTTGAGAAATCAATGATTATTTTAGAATAAAAGAAGATTTACAGATGTTACTCCTTTTATTCTTAACCATATTGGGCTTGGTAGTCACGTAAAAGCATCAATTAAGTAATTATGATAATCTTATGTGACAACAGATGATGCAATCAATAATCCAAAAAGGTTTATTGTTTTCTCACTCACTGGTTTTTCAGTTTTCTCCATGGCATTCCTCTGTGAGCTGTTGTTGACTGAAAAGAAGCCTCTTCTTGCTGTTTTTTCCATATAATCATCTTATAAATTTATTAAATCATTATTACCAACAAGTAAGTATTAGTTACAGCTATTCTTAAGTGTTTTAAATCTTTCAGAATCAATCAGAAAGACGTGAAATCATAGAATCCAACTATATATTGTTGTAATATTGTTATAAATCCTTTTGATCCCTTAAATCCACAATTCTACGTCAAATTTCTCTACTTATATCTATCAATAAGTTTTTTGGAGTATTAGTGAGTCATTTATCTTTAATTCTTAAAGTTTTTCTCTAGTAATAGTTTTCTTCAAGAACTATCTTTATAATTATTCTTGTAAAAGATAATTATATATTAAAATAATTTTATTATTTTAATAAAAGAAGTTTTTATTATTAAATTCTTCTCGTAATTGATTCTTGTAGACAATTACTGCTCACTGTTATAATCACTAGTAGTGTATAACACGTGAAAGAAATAATTTTATAATTATTTAATTGTGGTTATAATAATTTTTATTATTATATTTCATAAGAACAGACATAGTACTGTTGATTAATAGTAATATTATCATCAGTTTCATAGTCACATCTTACATTTGGGGGCCTGGCTGTGTTTTTTGAACCTTATACCCTTAATTAATATATTTTTAAGCTCTAAAATATATTAATTTAATTAATTTTTTTTCTTTCAATTTGAAGTTAAAATATTTTTATTTTTGAAATTGTTTTAAAATCTTTTTCATTGAGGAATTTGGTTTAATTTTATATTGTTTTTACACGTGGCTTTTTCACATCCAAAAAAATATAGAATTATTCTTTGAGTTACTCTGAATTAATTTTCATTCAAAATCTTAAATTTTAATTTTTTTCTTTAAAAAGAATAATTTTTTTAATATTAAAAAATATAAAACTTATAAAAAATCTTTAAAAATATTTTAAAAAGTATAAAAAATAATTTTTTCTTTTATAATTTCTTTTTAGTGTCTTTAATCAAATACTGTGCAGCTGGCAACAGACTCAGTAAAAGATATATCACTAGTCCAGAATCTTCAGAAGCAGAATATGAAGACAGTATTGAGGTGCAGATTGCTAAAAGAGGCACCTTATTCAACTCAGAAAAAGCTAAATTACCACCAAAAGGTGTGTATTTTATCTTATATTTTCACCTTTTATCTTTAAATTGACGTGAAAATGGTCATTGACAGAAATGGAAGCAACTATTCAGTCCAGCCAGATGGATGTGGACAAGGAAGAGGCAAGACCAAATCCAGAAGTGCCAAATCTTCCACAAGAAAGACACATCTGGAGGATGCCAGAGTTGCCCCCCATTCCCCAAGGTCTGTACCAACAGATTTTGACGTAAATTCTGAGCCTGAACTAATTTATGATAATATTTCCAGGGCTGAACCATTTTCAAGTGGCAGAAATAGAAATATATCAGAGCCAGTACAAAAATTGGTTCAGAGCAGCCAAAGAAGAGGAGTGGGAAATCTGCCCAAGCCTTTTGCAGGGGGCCATGAACTCCTACTTACACATCAAGAGCTTTCTGGGTCAGGAGAAGACCATAGAACTCTTAGGAGGTTGGAGCCCCCTGTCTTGCAAAGACAAGGTCAAAAAGATAAAGAATTGGTTGAAGAACCAGAGTCTTTTATCCATAGACCAGAAGAAAGAGTTGGAAATGACTCCAACTTTGGAGACAGAGGCACCAGTGGCATCTACCAGCTCCAAACCAGCTCCAGAAGCATCCAAGGACAAGCCCAAAGGACCTCAAAAGAAACAGAGAGGTCCCAAGAACCATCAAGGCAAGGGCAAAGGCAAAGCCAATTGGCACAGACCTTACCCACAAGGGTACAGGATCCCCATATTGGAGCCTTCAGCCGTGGACAGTGTCTTCAATATGGCCAGAACTCTTATGGAATTCACAGCCAAGGAACAGGAAAGGATGAACAAAACTTTTCCACGCAAATAAATGATGTACATAGAAGTATTAGTGTAGAAATTGGCAAACTTGAGTCAAAGTTAAAGAAAATTACATTAGACATCAATGATTTAAAGAAAAGTGACAAGCAACATTCTGAATGGCATCAATTGACAACTGTCACCCTTGAGTCAATTAGCAATGCTTGTGAAAGAATTGAGAACCAATGTCAGAATAATGACACAGAGGATCCTTCCATTTTTAAAGTAAATGATAGACTTAAAACTCTTGAGGACCATGTCTTACAAATAGTTAAGAACACCAATCAATTTGCTATACATTTAGCAAAAAGTGACAGTGAGAGGCAGAAATTAAAGAATGAAATAATTGCAAGTGTGGAGCAAATTCATAAGAATCATGAACCACATATGCCAAGACATTCTACACCTTTAACTGAAGAAAAACTCTCTGTTAAAGAAATTTTTACCCCATTCTTAGGAGAAAATTTTATTTCTGCAAAGGATATTCCCAAATTAGAAGAATGGCCAACATTCTCTGGTGAAGGAGAATACAACCATATTGAATTCATCAGGACTATTGATATGTTGCAAGAAGACTTTAATATACCTGATGAAATCATAGTAGGAAAATTACATTGTTTGTTTACCAAGACTGCAAAGAAATGGTATTAAAAGATGAGAATAGATCATGGAAGACATGACTGGTCTTGGTGGAAATCTGAAGTGATTGCCAAATGGGCCAATAATTCTTGGAGGTTTAAAATGGAGAATGCTTTCGAAAGCGCCATTTTTAACTCAGAAAAAGACAAACCACTTACTTGGTTCTTCAAACAAAAAGACAGATTATCTGCTTTACACCCAGATATGTCTGACACTATGATTAATATGAAAATATTAAGAAAGTGTGGAGGAGAACTGGAACATGCTATCAAAAGCAGATGTGTGGAACCCTGTTCAACAGAGGACTACATTAATGTTATGGAAGATATCATTACCAGAACAAGAATTGGTAAGACTTGGATTAGAAACCCAATAGAGTCCAAAATAGTCTCAAAGATTCCTAGAGAGGAAAGAAGACCAGAAAGACCTATCTTGAAGTGTCATAAATGTGGAAGTACTTCACATTTAGCCAACACTTGCCCTAAGAAGACAAAGATCAATGAAGTTCAAATCATTGAAGAAATTCAGTGTACTGAAGAGAAAGAAGAGTCTGATCAAGATTCTGCAATCTCTGAAGATACACCAGTGGAGGACTATCCCATTGAAAACATTTCAGCTTTCTTTGAGGTCACAGAAGTCCATACCCACTTACCACAGTACAGTGAGGATTGCTGCAACCTGATCAATATCCAAGATGCCAGAATGTGTAAAACAAAACCTGCTAGAGGAAAGGGTTATACTGCTGGAGCATCCTGTATCACATCAGTTCTGATGAGTGATATTGAAGCCAAAGTGAATTTGGATACAGGGGCATTTTGCACTTGTGTGGGCAACAATTATCTCCAAATTATACTTCCTGAATGGAAAAACCATCTATTACCAATAGAAGGTGTACAATTCAGTAGTGCCAGTAACAATATGTACCCCTTGGGCATATTGGACACTAATATTGTATTCCCACATCCAGCAGGAAGTGTAAGAATGAAAACTGAGATTGTAGTAATGGATAATTGCACATCTCAGCACATCATTCTTGGAAATGATTACTTGAAAATTTATGGTATTGATATAAATAACCATAAAGACAGATATTTCACAATTGGAGATAACAAGAGGCAAAAATTTGCTTTCTCCAATATGCCAAAACAGATATCTGTAGTGTCTTCTGTCAGAGATACTTACAAAGATGAGTTTGTGTCTAAACAACTTGTTGAAGCACAAATTAATCCATCATTGTCACGAAAGATGAGAAATGAACTTATTGATGTATTATATATATACAATAATGCATTTTCATCTGATAATGAACCATTAGGTGCTATAAGAGGACATGAAATTGATATTACTCTTAATATTGATAGACCATATCCTCCAGTACTTAGAAGACCAGCTTATCCAGCCAGTCCCAGAGCTAGAGAAGCCTTGGAAAAACATATCCAAGAGTTGATCCAACTTGGTGTGCTAAGGCAAGTAGGCCATAATGAAGAAGTTGAAGTGACAACACCTGTTATTATTGCATGGCATAATGGTAAGTCAAGAATGGTTGGAGATTTTAGAGCCTTGAATACTTACACAGTTCCAGATAGGTATCCAATCCCTAGAATCCAAGAAACCTTGACTCAATTGTCTAAAGCCAAGTATATAACATCAATGGATGCATTGAAAGGCTTCCATCAAAATGTTTTGACGCCTAAAGCTAGGAAATTACTTAGAATTATCACTCACTGTGGTATTTATGAGTATCTTAGAATGCCATTTGGCATTAAAAATGCTCCATCTCATTATCAAAGAATGATGAATACCATCTTCCCCACAGAGTTGTCTGAAGGATGGCTTATCATTTATATTGATGATATTATCATATGTTCTGACTCATGGTCTTTGCACCTTGAAAGACTTGCAAGAGTACTTCATAAAGTTGCAGAAGTGAACATGAAAATTTCACTTAAGAAATGCAATTTTGGTTTTGAAGAACTCAAACAATTAGGACATGTTGTTTCTGGTTTGAGCTTGGGTATTGACAAGAATAAAGTGGCAGCAGTGTTACTTAAGCCAATACCCCAGAATAAAAAAGAAATAATGTCTTTTCTTGGATTTGCTAGTTACTATAGGCAACACTTGAAATATTTTGCAATTCTAGCCAAGTCACTCTATAGAATCTGTGATCAACAGACTGTATTTGAGATGACACAGGAAAGAATTAAAGCTTATGAGAAGATAAAGAAAGCCCTTACAGAAGCACCTTTACTCCTCATGCCTGACTGGAATATTCCTTTTAAATTGTACATTGATGCATGTGGAGATGGATTAGGGGCAGCCCTACATCAAGTGCAAATTATTGATGACAAACCTACAGAAGGACCAGTTTGTTATATCTCAAGACAAATCAAACCAACAGAAGCCAGATATGGTGCAAGCCAAATGGAGTGCTTATGTTTGGTATGGTCACTTGAGAAATTACACTATTACCTTGATGGCAGTGTTTTTGAAGTGATAACTGACTGTAATGCCGTGAAATCACTTCTTAACATGAAAACTCCCAACAGACATATGTTGAGATGGCAAATAGCCATTCAAGAATATAGAGGAAACATGACTATAGTTCATAAAGCAGGAAACATTCACAAGAATGCTGATGGACTTAGTAGATGGGCTTTAGCCAACACTCCTGATAACCCACCTTATGTACCTTTGGAAGCTGAACCACAAATTCCAATTGAAGGAATTAACATAACTGATATTGGGACTGAATTCTTTGAAGAGGTCAGAGAGTCTTATAAACAAGACAAGAATTGCTATATCTTGACTTCTTTATTGGATAAAGACTGCAAAGACACATCTTTGGTTAATGCACTAGATGAAGTTTGGAAAAATTCCTATTCTGAAGGAAGATTTCACTTGTTTGATGGGATTATTTACTATAGAACAAAACATTCTTGTGTAATGAAATTGTGTAGTAGATTGCTTATCAATACCATTCTTCATGAATGCCATGATAGCATTCACTCTGGACACCTATCAGAAGACAGAACACTTGAAAAAGTGAAGAACTGTGCATGGTGGCCATCTTGGAGAAAAGAAACCATTGAGTATTGCCATACCTGTGATAGATGCCAGAAAGCAAACAGGAGTACAGGCAAGAAATTTGGATTGATGATCCACATTCAAGAACCAAAATCCCCTTGGGAAGTTGTTCACATGGATTGGGTCACAGCACTTCCTCCAAGTGGTGACAAAGGTTATAATGCTTGTTTAGTCATAGTAGACAGATATAGCAAAACTCCCATATTCTTACCATGTCATAAAGATGACACTGCTATGGATACAGCTCTTCTTCTATGGAGTAGAGTTATTTCTCATACAGGATTATTTAAGAATATCATAAGTGACAGAGATCCCAAGTTCACATCTGCACTTTGGACCAATCTTCATAGATTGTTTGGGACTAAGTTATCATTCTCTACAGCATATCACCCTCAAACAGATGGGCTAGCAGAGAGGATGATTCAGACTTTAGAAGACATGATCAGGAGATTCTGTGCTTATGGATTAGAATTCAAAGACTCAGATGGCTTTACCCATGACTGGTGCACTCTGATACCTGCATTAGAATTGGCATACAAGACATCAATCCATTCTTCCACAGGACAAACTCCTGCTATGTTAGAGAAAGGATGGAATCCAAGACTCCCAGCAGACACACTGAGGAAAGACTTGATTGACATTCATCCTACAGCTTCCAGCTTCAAGATAATGCTTGATAAAGTAAACCATCATGCAAAACAAAGTATGGATGATGCTTTTGATTATGCAAAACAGAAGTGGGACAAGAGTCATAAAGTACCAGACTTCAAAGTAGGGGACTTAGTTTTAGTTTCAACCTTGAATTTTAATAATATCAAAGGCCCAAAGAAACTTAAAGATTCTTATGTAGGACCTTTTGTTATTGTTGCTTTACATGGAACCAATGCAGTTCAAGTGGAATTGAGTGGTGAATTGGAAAATAAACACCCCACATTTCCAGTCAGCTTGATAAAGCCTTATCAACCAGCTGATAAAGAATTGTTTCCTTTAAGAAACCCAACTCCTTTAACTGTGCCCCCTGTGGAACAGAATGAAGACAAAAAGATAAAGAAAGTCATTAAAGAAAGGAGACTTAGGGGTAAAAATCAAAGAGAATATCTTGTCAGATATAGAAATCCAGTACATGAAGATGAATGGATGGCAGAATCAGAAATACCTGACTCAGATAAACTCTTAAGAAGATTTAGACATGAAAGAAGGCCACAAGCCTGAATATGTCTATAAATGTGCTTTAAATTACTTGATCTGAGTAATGTGAAGAGGTTGGACAGTGGACATTAACCCCCTTTGGGGCCTTATTCTTTTATCACTAATAAAATTGTAGTACAATTTTATTTTTTGGTGGGAGGGAATGTGAGCCTTGAGGTATATTTTACATACCCAAATAGGCCACAATTATCTTAAAAAGAAATTTTGAATTATGCAAAACTCATAAGTCATGCATATATCCAAAATTCATCATTTTCAATTTCAGAAAAGATGAATCACTTTTTATTGAGTAAGTAAATCCATGAATTTAAGACCAGATTTGGATTCTACACAAAAATTCACCTAGGGTATCTCCATAGAGTGAATAAGCTTAATTTAAGTATTTGAGGTGGTAAAATGGAAAATACTTCAATACCACATCATTAATACCACATAAAAGATCCGTGAAAATTTTTGTTTTTCTTGATTTTTAGCCAAAATAATGGGAAAGTGAGAAATCCAATGTTACATATACACTAAGAATAGTGTTATGCATGTTTTGAGCACTTAATATCATGGTATTCTTACATGGACTTTTGGTACACCCATAGTGGATATCTCACTTTAAGCTTAAATTACTATTTTGACGTAAAAAATAAGCAAGGGGGACAAAAGACATCAAAGAGAGCCAGGGTACCCAACTTCTGAGGCCTCAGAGGCGTGGATAGCTCCAGAGCATGGATCCATGGCTCATCTTGGCCCAATTGGTAAACTAAAACTCTTTGGGAACTTGGTTACCAAGTTACACCTACTGTAATCATAAGAAAAATAGCAAATAACCTGCTATTTTGACGTGCCAAGGAGGTAATGAGCTACTTAGACTCCTGTAACCACGTCAATTCTTGATGACTTTCCATGACTAGACCCTAAAAGAGTAATTAAAACCCTTTTGGGATCCATATTTATTGATTTACCTCATAGCAACCAGCAAAATACTGCTATTTGCAATTCTACGTAGAAATGAGGTAAAAACTTCAAAAATTCATTAAAAATACAATTCTTAATGAATCTTCCTGAAGCTTTCAGGACCAATGAAGAACTGTATTATCTATGGTAAAACCAAAAAGAATTATGGTTTTACTAGTAAAATGAAAGGTTTTACTTACAGTCCATTTTTGACCATTCTATGTGAAACACTGAATCTTCAAAAATTCACAGTAATTACAACCTGTGATGAAATTGGCAATAACATTGATAACTTTGAGAAATCAATGATTATTTTAGAATAAAAGAAGATTTACATATGTTACTCCTTTTATTCTTAACCATCTTGGGGTTGGTAGTCACGTAAAAGCATCAATTAAGTAATTATGATAATCTTACGTGACAACAGATGATGCAATCAATAATCCAAAAAGATTTATTGTTTTCTCACTCACTGGTTTTTCAGTTTGCTCCATGGCACGCCTCTGTGAGCTGTTGTTGACTTAAAAGAAGCCTCTTCTTGCTGTTTTTTCCGTATAATCATCTTATAAATTTATTAAATCATTATTACCAACAAGTAAGTATTAGTTACAGCTATTCTTAAGTGTTTTAAATCTTTCAAAATCAATCAGAAAGACGTGAAATCATAGAATCCAACTATATATTGTTGTAATATTTTTATAAATCCTTTTGATCCCTTAAATCCACAATTCTACGTCAAATTTCTCTACTTATATCTATCAATAAGTTTTTTGGAGTATTAGTGAGTCATTTATCTTTAATTCTTAAAGTTTTTCTCTAGTAATAGTTTTCTTCAAGAATTATCTTTATAATTATTCTTGTAAAAGATAATTATATATTAAAATAATTTTATTATTAAATTCTTCTTGTAATTGATTCTTGTAGACAATTACTGCTCACTGTTATAATCACTAGTAGTGTATAACACGTGAAAGAAATAATTTTATAATTATTTAATTGTGGTTATAATAATTTTTATTATTAAATTTCATAAGAACAGACATAGTACTGTTGATTCATAGTAATATTATCATCAGTTTCATAGTCACATCTTACAATATGAATATTTAAAGTAGAATTTTTGCATTTATCTTCCAATTGGGTCCTTTTTTCATTTTACAATACCACTTTGTGAATAAGTAATAATCATAATCTACATGAAACCTTGATGGATTGATAGTTGCATAGTTGATTCTAATGAGCAGGGAGAAACTCAAGTTTTTTATCTTTCCACCCATTCAATTATTTCCTCTTTGAATAAAAGATAATATCTATCCCTATATATACCATCTGAAAAAAACATGAATTCTGAATTTAGCCACTTCATATATTTGGTTATTTGAAAATTTGAAAATATCAGATGATACTTTAAACAATTCTTGATATTGCAACTTTTCATTTTATGAAGCTTCAAGGCAATCCATATTAATAAGTTTAATACAGCTTAAATCCTATTATATATACAGCCTATATGGAGGAAATTCAAATATATTTTTTGTTTTTATGAAATGTTGAAGTTTATTTTCATCAATAATGAACTTATTTTATCATATTTCATTTGTACTAATTTATATTTTTTTCTTTGTTTAATTATTCTAATTCTATTTTATAGCCTTTTTTCCCTTTTTTTCAATTTATTTTGTTTTGGATACAGGTTTCAATTATTAGGGTCTATAAAGAGCCCCAAATTCACTAAAATATTAGAAATTTTATCTGAACTTAATTGGTTGAAGCTCAGCTATCATAATGGGGATTTTGTTATATTATAATCAACAAAAATGGGAAAAACCAATCTTTCCAAATGGATTGAGGAAGTTATTGCAGAATTTCTCAAGATTTAATTTTTCCCCAAGATGCTTGGGAAACAATTGTGTATTGTTAATAATAATTCAAGGCTAAAAAATGTTTATATCAAACATCTATTTCAAATAATAAGCCACTATGAATGTCTGAAGAAATAGACAATGGATCTGGTTGTAATTTTATTATTGAAATTCATTGGCATATAGAAACAAAACATTTGTGTGGTAAATAAGTTTTTTTTTAAGAAAATTTCTCAAGTTGAATTCATAGATCCTTTTAGAAGCTTTTGAATTTTAATTTGAATTTGCAAATGCATAAAATTTAAGAAAAGTGTAAGTTGAGGATCATGAGCCATTTTCAAAATTGAAACTAATTGAAATAGATATATAGCTTACTTAATTGTTTTTCAGATAGAAGTTCTGAATTATTATTGTTTTTATTTTTGGTCTTTACGTTGAAAAGGGGCTTAAAATAGTTAATTAAATTATATTTTGGAATTAGAGGACACATAATAAGCTGGAACCCTTTAAGAATTTCAAATGAAGAATTACCAACTTTACTTCAGAGGGATTTCACACCAGTTTCCAAATATAGTCCAAATCACTCTGTGAAGATTTTCATTCATTTAGTGGAAATTGACCAATGATTTCACATTCTTTTGAATTTCATTTCATATTAAGCGGTGATAATTTTCATCTCAGAAAGTTTGCGAGCTCATAAATAGAGAGATTTTTGTCTTAAATTTGAGTGTTTTTCATTCATATCAGAAAAGATATGCATTAATAAATGAAATTATTCTTAAATTTAAAAAATTTTCATTTTGAAAGCCCAAACATTTACCTAATATCTTTCAAAGTAGAATCATTAAGTAATTTGTAGGTTTGAGCTCAATTTACCAGTATCACAGTTGAACAAAGTTCTTTTGAATATTTCTTACTAAATAATATGAATAGTTTGTTAAAATAGCTTTCAGAGATTTAGTGACTTGGTCCTCATGTCTTGAAGTAAAACTAAATCTTGAGCTCTGTGATCAATATTATCAGCGGTATATTTAAGTCAGAAATTTCCTATTAGAACCTCTAACATGTTTCCTTACTTGATTAATTAACAAAAAGAGTGAATTGAAAGCTGTTTTCACTAAGGATTCAACTAAATGTATAAGGATAACTTGAGAAAATTAAAATCTATTTTTATTATTATCTATAGTTTTCTTTTGTCATTGGTGTTCGAAAAATTACAGTAGAAAAAACTGTACTCGTGAAACTATAAGAATGTTTTTTCTTTATTATATTCCATTTTGTGGATTGTATTATATACTTTTTTTTGATCGTATGAGACTCTAGTATACAGTTAATTTTTTGAATTTGGCAGTTTCTGACAATTTATCTGAGGCTGTATTAAAATAATTTTTTATTTCATCTTTCTATCCTTGTTTTGATCTTTTGAGTTGTTTAATTTATTTTAAACTTTAATCTTGGATTTAAAGCTACAGTAGTAGCCCAGTAAATACTGACAGTGTGAAAGTGTTGACAATTGTCAACAATTTTGCATGACAGGACCTGTAATACCTGCTACTTCAAAGTATCCAAAATTTGACATTAAACTTACAGTAGTGGGATTTTCAATTCGTAACATTTCAATTGTCACACATTCAAGCTCTTTTCCAGTAGCAGGTTCTGCACTTCACATTGCCTGCCACTGCTATCTCAATTAGAAAGCTATAAGCTCTGAAAGAAAAAAAGAAAATAAATATTTTGTCTTTCAGAAACATTGATAAGATTATCATTGATGGAAATACCTATGAGCTTTGCATAAAGAATAATTATAGAAAAAACAATCAAAATGAAAATTAAAATAAAAAGCTCCTGATAAATAACAAACAAAAGATTGTCACGGGGGCACTTCTAAGTGGGAGGGCCTGGAACTCAGTGAACATACTTCCTTATGGAGGGCTCAGAGAGGAATACTCAAGGAATAAGAGAAATAAATAAAGATTATAAATTCCAATTAATGAATAAAGTAAAATTAAGGAACACATAATGAGAAAAAAGAAATACTAAAGAGCCAAACACATACAGTCCTGTATCACTGTTTCAATCTGTTCATAATAGAGATAAGAGTCAATTAGGATATGAAAACCAAGACTTTACTGAACAGGTGAGGGAAGTCTACGAATGACTTAAGAAATTTGTAATATCATACCTCTTATTGAGAAATAAAATAGTATTAATAATAACTTCAATATTTTAATTAATTTGGAAAAAAGCCCCCAGGTGGGTGAATGGGGGCTGTTATACATTAAAAATACCAGCCTGGAGTTTGAGTACTTGAAACCAGGGGCTCTATAATGGAAGAAGATTCAATTTGAGGTGTATACCTGTATTGTTATATCCAATACAGTTTTTTTAAATGAATGCAGGTATTTTAGCCTGCATTCAGTACAGGCCTGTTTTTGGTGAATCCTTTATTTGAGCTTTAATTGTATTGGACTTTATTTAGTGGATCTTCCATGAAACCCCCTTGCTGATTGGGTTTGGAATATCTTCAATGAATAATTCTTTGTAATTCCCCTTCCTGTCTTCATGGCTGTGACAAAAATATACAGTTCATATTATTTTCTGTTACAATGATTTGATAAGGATTGTTTCCTATAATATTTTCTATTTACTTTTGATATTACATAGATTTGAGTATGAAAGTTACAGAAAAGCTCAAAGAATTTTGATATTTAATACATCGATTTAATTCAAAACTGCTAATTCTGTAAGAAATCTTCTAGAAAATTAATGAACAGTAGTATCTATATACAGTAAAAGAAATTTCCAATGAATTAAAATGAAATGTTCTATTTATTTTTAGAAATATATTTGTGTCATTATGGCCTTAAAACAACAAGTAAAGAGAGAAATTAGATAACAAATATTATTTCTGTTTTTTACCAATTTAAAACAGAACACGAATCCTTTATATTATGTAATACTACAGTGGCTTGGAATAACCTGGTGTCAACCTGTGACTCAAAACCAGAGCACAAGCATGACAGCCAAAATACCATAAACCAATGGTATAGCCAAGATACCACCAAAACATGGAGCTGAGCCAAATCAGCTCAAAAGGTATCAAAAGAAAGAGGAAACTCACCTCTTTCTGAAAATATAAGTCCCATCACCATAGGACAAGAAATAACAAAGTTATTCCTGCTCAAAGTTATTGCTGAGCATAAACCTTAATTTTCACCTCTCATCTAAAATCTAGAAGGAGAGGCTTAACCCCATCAAATGGGTATTCAAAATGAAGCTCTAAGCCAGGGCTATCCAATGGTGCCAGCCAAGCTGAGCTAGCACCAGTATTACTTGAGTTATGGTCAAATTCAGACCAAATAAGGGTGAACAAAACATTCACCTCTCATCTAACTTTTACAGTTTTAGTGTGAGATACTTAAAGTGGGGTCTTTTTGGAAAGAGCACAATCAGGGCTATCTGATGGTACCATCCACTTCCTCATAACTCAACTACAACAGAAGTTATTGGCCAAACAAGCTTAATACAGCTTCTGACCAGACCACGCCAATGTACAAAAATACTTGTACATGGGATAACTTTGTCAAATTTAATGATAACCATGTCAAGTTGGGTACCATTGTGTAGAGCTCATACAGGGCTATTCAATGAACCAACTTTGAGCTTGATATCTCAAAAACTGACAGAGTTATGACCATTTTAAGGTCAAAATCCCACCTGCTGTCAGATACAGCCTTACCATGGGATAATATCCCATAACCATGAATATGAGGTGTCAAATAGACGAAGAAGCATGTTTTTACTTCAATACCTCATATGTCAGTCAATACTGGGGTCCCATACAGCTTCTGTACAGCATTCTACGCGTCATACACGTCAGAATCAGGCTGTGAGGTCCCCAGATGAAAATTTTCACCCTGTATTGGTGAAAACTGCCCAGATGTGGTTTCAAAACCACATCTGAGCCCAATACAGGGTATACAGGCTGTTTGCAAACCACAAGCCTGTCCTAGAGAGTGAAAAATCTTCACTTCCTCTACGTGGAAAGGTCTAGCAGCCTTTCCACCTCAATTTCAGGATAAAAGGAGGGCTTTTCACAGCCAAAACCCTTTCCTCATCCTGCTCTTGAATACCCTACGTAGTAAACTGTCAAAAACAGTTTTACTCTTGGGTAATAAACAGGTATAATTATATATTTAATTATTGTAACTCTTATTATAGTAACCCAACTGGTAAGATTGCACCCTGGGTTCTCAATAGCGCTCACCACCACTATTCTTCAATAGTAGAACCCCTTAAATATCTTATAAATCATCCTTTAAATCAAAAACTCTTATTTTAAATCAATTTTCTACGTGTCACAGTCATAATTCTAGTTGTAAATATTCTTATTACCACTTCAATATAGACTCAGCCTGCACCTGGAATAAAAACCAATTGAATCTTGATTTCAACGCAGTTCAGAGGGAGGGCCAAAGATCATTTTAATTGAAGTAAAATATTGTTTCCAAATGCAACACCTGATTTCAAGTGTAGCCACTTTGCTCATGGTGAATTCTAGTGTTACATTTGAGCTTTTAATATAGTGCTATTGGTAGGCTTGATTTACAGACTACTTATAAGTCTTCTCTATATTCTACAGCAACAAATATTATTTTATTTTGGAAGTTGCTTTAGGATGGGTATTCAGTAAGGGAAAGTCCAGGGATCTGGAACACATGGCTATTGGACAATTTTTAAATTCAAAATTGTTTTACCAATAATTTACTGCTTGAGTTACTATCTTATCTCATCCCACACCAAAGAGTTTCCATAAAAGGGATGGAATCCTTTAGAGGAAATCTATCAAAAAAACAAAACACAAAATCATTCACTATAGGTTTAGTGAATTCTAGTAGTAATATCTCCTTTATTCAATTTTAGGAAGCTCTAATATAAAAATAAACCTTTAGCCTTAGTTAGTTTAAAAGCTTGGAATTCTTGTTATGTCTCAGGGGAAAACAGAGGATGGAGTCTCTTTACATTAATGAACTTCTTCCTGATTTCTAGAAGGATCATAGAAGAAATTTGAGGAAAGTTTCCACTGGGGTCAATTAATTTTCAAGGTTAGAGAGATGATTGAATCTTAATCATGTCATATTACCTCATTATGACTTCATTTTTAAATTTAGCTCTATAGATTTTATTTAACATCACATATTTTGAAAATGATCCAATTTCATGGATTTTATCATTTTATGCATAAAAATACCAATATTCTGCAATACTATCTCCATATAAGCTTTTAAAATTATTATATGAGTATTTTTGTATTATAGATTCAAGGCTACGTTTGTTGTGTTATTGACACCAAAACCAATAATAGTGTGAATTAATATAGCTTGGAATTTTCTTACTAAGCTCCTGAGGGAGCTTGAATACATTATAAAACTGTATTTTTGATGATTTTTCATATAAATGGTCTTTTATTTTGAATTTTTTTTAGACTACCTTTGACTGGGACTGGTCATCTGATATGGTTGTTTTTTATCAATATCTCTTTCTTACTCTTACATTTATTCATATCCTTTGAAAAACTTGTAACTGAATTTTTAAGGTAATCACATGGTAAATATTTTGCGATTTCATCTATTTGGCTTTTTAATTTAGAATGAATAATCTCAAATGCATTGATATATGAACCAATGATCAATAGTTCATATATCCATGTATCTCTGTAAGTATTTAGTACACAGATATGAAATCCAAATATATATATATATATGAGCTAGATAGGTAATCAGATTTTGTAATTTATTTCCATTTTTATTAGTCATCTTTTGAGATAAGCTACGCTTAAGCCCCCTTTTTTAATTTTTTCATATATGACACTAATTTTTGATACTCAATTGTATGGGTTATTTTTATCTGGGATATAATACAGTAATAAGATTATATTTGATCACTTTATTCTTACATTTTGTTAACTCATAATTTAAATTCAAGCTATATATTACTTGAGATTATTCCCACCTTTCTTAGGTATGTTGTCATATTACAAAGACTTACTATATATTCATATATATTCATATATGCTTATTTCGAGCTATCAGCTCCCCTCAAAGCTTCAAAATTTAATGACCAAGTTCTCCAATTTTTTTGGCTACCAAACTCCACATTTAATCTTGGGGATTTTAAAAGTACCACATTTCAAATGCTGTGATATTTTGTAACTAAAAACCTATTTTGTGGTTTGAAATACTATCTTGTATTTCAAATGAACTCCTAGAGTTTATTCAACCATCAAATTTTATCTTCCACCATGCCCAAGAGCTTGGAACAACGAGAACTTTTCTTTGAATTGGCTTCAGAGCACCATGGATATGTCATGGAATACAAGAATTATGAATAACTTGACGACGATTTTCTTTTCTTCATTGCCTCTATCAAAAGAAACACCTTAATTAATATAATGTTCAAATTTCTCAATATACTTAGCAAAAAAGCTATATGGCCAAATTGACATCCTCAAATTTTCAACAATTATTCTGAAAATTATATCCCAGCTCATCAGAAGTTATCCAATCTTTGAAAATCATGAAAAGATAAAAAATATGATAATATTAAACAGTTGGTAGGGACACTTTGTAGACTTGGTAGTAATGGAAATGAATATTATATTTTCAGAATCAGTGCAATCTATGGAATTGGTCAAGGTCTGGTGATACTATACATACAACATATAATTAAAGAAATCTCTGAACACCATTCTAATTAAATCACTTTTCCTGATGTGAATGAATAATGTTTTTTATACATGGTAATTTAAGCTGAATTAACTTCTATTTGCATTGGCTTTATTAATTTAAGCTTGTTTCCATTGCTTCAAAAATAGCAAAGCAATGATGAGGTTTTTTTATCAAAATAATGATTATTTATTTTCTTTTTTCCCTTGTTTCAATTGAGAATAATTTAAAATCCATTAGAAATTAAATCCAATTTCCATTCTGCTGTTATGTGATATTAAAAGATGCTTTCTGGTCTAATATGTTGGAGTTACACACTCATTCCATGATTCCAGAATCTATAAGCACATCAATTTGAATCGAATACATGAAAGGTTTTTCTTGGAGAATCAATAATTACTTTCTGATTCATCTTATTTGTGAGGTTTAGTCTATGTAGCAGCTAAAAATTGTCAACACAAGCTATTACTATTACTGTGACATGGTAAGATTAATTCAAATAATAATTAAGACCTTAAAATTGTAAGAAAAAGTGGTGAGGAATCTATTGGGGGTATTGGTTGCAATAGTTAAATATAAATTGACTGTAATAGCAAGTACAAGAGTTATTTATTATAATTATATCAACCTTTTTCTAAGGATACTAATGCTGGATGACAGTTTTACCATGTAGGAATACTAAAGGTAAGATGATGAGATCCTTTTCCAGTGAGACAAGGCCTGCTTTCATCCCTTTTGAGGACCTTTAGGGGCTGTTAAGCTCTTCAAATTTCTTCAGAGTAGAACGCTTCACTATGGAGGTGTCTTTGTGGTTCTGGATAATCAACTCTGAGGTCACTGCAGTCAGAATTGTTGTTTTGTGACCACAAATGAGCATTTTGGATTAATACTGGGTGAAAACCTTTTCAAAGGGAACTTAAGCAGAGTTATGATGTATAAAGAGCATTTGGATGACGAATATTAGTCATTAGTGGATGTTTCAAGTTTTAAACTATTTCTTTGAGTATTAAGCTGGTGCTGGTTTCTACGGGTTTGGTACAGACAAGTACTTGCCATGAATCTTCCAATCCAAATATCTAGGTCTAAAATTGAGATATCAAGAGTCCAAGATGACAGAAGGAAAGGGTTCAATGATATATTAAATTTGTTATTATTCATTCCAACACTTCTTGAGAATATGAAAATCATAAGTTTTTTATGTTTTTGAATTTATTTTTTTACATTGGTATGTGGCTTCAAAAAATTCCAAGCCAGATATCTCTGTAAATATAGAATATATCAGAATTCCAGCTATAACATATTTTAGAAATTCATTATCCCTTACATGTGGTATAATCTATAGTACAGCTGTATTAATTCAAGGAAAAGACAAACATCCTTCTTCATGTAGCTATTCTCATAAAGACTCAATTTTGTATACAAAAGCTTTGAACCAATATCCCTTAGCCGATTTTGGACCTATAGGTTTCTAAGGTATCTCAAAGGAAATACCTCATTCGGATAGTCAATTAAGTTTTAATTTGGTACAGTTTTGGAAAAGCCCTCCTAGATGTTTAAGAGGTATCTATTGCTGTAAAAGGGTGATAGTAGTATTTCCTGAAGTGTATTTTCTATTCAAAAATGAATGAAACCATGAGATACCTATGATTTAGAGCTTCAATAAAAGTACCATTTTGGTGGTTATTGAATTAAATACGCATAAGTTAGATGAGAGGTGAAAATAAGGCTTTGAATTATGTTACCTTTTCTTCAAGTCATTGTATGTCAGCCTTTGACTCAAAACCAGAGCACAAGCATGAAAGTCAAAATACCACAAACCAGTGGTAGAGTAAAGTACCACAGAAAACATAGAGCTAAGCCAAAGCAGCACAAAATGTATGAAAATAAAATGTACAAGTCCCATAATAATAGAACAAAGAATATCAAATTTATTCAGTCTCAAAGCAGTTTCTGAGAAAAACCTTAATTTTCACCTCTAATCTAAGATACAGTGAAAGAGGCTGAACCCCATTGAATTGGGCTTACAATTAAAGCTCGCAGCCAGGGCTATCCAATGGCACTAGCCAAAATGAGCTAGCATAAAAACTTTAGATATTATAGCCAGAATCAAGGGAAATAAGGGTGAATAAAATATTCACTCCTCATCTAACTTCTACATTCTTAGTGTGAGACAGTTAAGGTGGGGACATTTTGGAAATTCACAATCCAAGCTATTTGATGGTGCCATCAATTTTCCCATAGCTCATCTAGAACTAAAGTTATGGAGCAAATATGTTCCATAAAGGATTTGACCAAAATTGATATTTGGATAATGGGAATTGAACATGGTATAGCATTCCAATATTGAATGCTACCCATACCAAATTAGGTACCATTGTGTAGGCCCTATTAAAATGAGCAAACATTGAGCTCAAGATCTTTCAAACAGACAAATGAATGGAAGTTTTGAGGGCAAAGTCCCATAGCTGGGTCAATACACCTTTACTGTGGGATACGCTCCCATATCCTTGAATATGAGGTGTTAGTTATATGAATTAACCTGTTTATACTTTCATACCACATAGTTTGTCCAATACTGGAGTCCCATACTGTCTCTCTACAGAAGTCTATGCATCATAAATGTCAGAAGAGGGCTGTGTGGTCCCCAGATGAAACCTTTCACCCTGTATTGGTGAAATCTTCCCAGATATAGTTTCATAACCACATCTGGGCCTAATAAAGGCTATACAGAATTTTTGAAAACCACAATCCAGTCCATGGAAGAGAAAAATCTTCACTTAATCCATGTGAACTTTTTTACAGGACCTTTTCACCCATTTCAAGGATAAAAAAACCTTTCTCTTCACAGAAGAGGAATCCCCATCCTCCTCTTAAATTTCCACATAGTACAAATGTCAAAAGAAGTAATATGTAACAACCATCCATCAGGGGTAAGGGTATTCATTCATATACCCACTCAAACACCCCAAATCAGCAAATCCAGTATCTGCATCAGCATTCAGTTTCAGCAATCTTCATTCTGAAACATGCATACAGCTTGGTACATCAATACAGCCTGTCAATACCTGTACAGGTTGGATTCACCCAATACAGTTTCAATGCACCAGTATGGAACTGTATGATCACTCAAATACACCACACCTCTTGTACAGGTTCTGTACAGCTTTACAGGACCTGTATTGGCCAGACTCAATTCAATCATCAATTATTCTCGTGAAAATTCTTCCTCTGGATCAGGGCTGGTGATTCTCACATATACCAGCCCCTCTTTCTCCCCCCTGGGGACTTTTCCCCAGTTAATTAATTTAGTTTATTTATTATTTTATAATTATTCTTATCCTTATAATTGGGTATTATAATTATTTAATTTTAAGTTAGTCTTTGCCTTTTCTCTCTTTGCCTGTACAGTATGAGTTGGGTGGCCATATCCTTATTAACCCTTCTCTTTCCATTCTGACAGGTTGAAACAGTGGACTTGGACTTGTTTGTGGTTGGCTCTTCTATTCATTACTCTTATTTGTTGCTGCTGCTTTTCTTATATTTATTCTTTTAGAAATGTATTTTTAACACTCTTCAGTGTATTCCTTCTTACCATATCTTTGAGCCCTCCATAAGGGAGTCCCAGTTTACTGAGTGCCAGGCCCTCTTCACTTCGAAGAGCCCCTGTGACATTAAATTAATTAACTCATATTTGATTCTTTCTTTCATTCATTTTACTCATTTCTCTCATTCTTCAATTATGACCTTTTCATGATTTTATGATTTTTATGATCTCTCATGATTTTTTTTCTCTCTCATCAATTTTCATCTCATTCATTTCATTCAAAATGAAAATTGATTCTTTTTCTCATTTCAAAAAATTGTGCTGACCATTTCATTTTATTCTTGATCATTCTCATTTCTCTTTTGTCTGAATTCAGGTTTTTTATCAGGTTATTTGAGTGGAATTATTTGGGTTAATTGATTCATAATTCAGGTATTTTTATTGATTGGGGTATTCAGTGATTTTGGTTTTGAAATTTCTCAAATTTATTGATTGATTCCTCAAGACATTGATTTCACCTCAAGACTTTGATTTGACTTTGATTGATTTGATTGATTGACTTGATTTGATTCCTCAAGAAAGCTGATTTATCCTCAAGATTTGATTTGATTTATTGATTTGAATTTGATTCCTCAAGAAAATTGAATTGATTTTTGAAGATATTGATTGAATTCCTCAAGGATTAATTGATTTGATTTTGAATTGACTTGATTTACTTGATTTGACTTATTGATTGAAATTGATTATTCATAAGAATTTGACTTTGTCATCTTCACTCTTCAAGATTTATTCATATTGATTCACTTCAAGACTATTGATTGATTTCTCAAGTTCATCAAGATTCTCATCTGATTGTTTTGGTCAAGCCTTATTTTATTCAAAGTATCATCAAGTTTTATTTCATTTTATTCAAAATGCCAGTTCAGCATAGTCCCCCAGCCAAAAATACTAGATCCCAAAGAATTCAAGCTGTTCTCACTCCTACAGCAAGGGCTCCTCTTGACCGCACACCATCAGTTCATCAACTGAGTGCAAATTTGGACAGAGGACCACCAATGGAAGGAGAAGCACCCTCAAGAAGAGGTGGAATGAAATCTAGAAGATCAAGATCTTTCTCTGGACTTTTGGGTGGCTACCCTGGCATGTCTGAAGGTGCAAGAGCAAGACAGGGGGAAGTTGAAGATGAAGAGGGGGAAGAGTCTGTGGAAGAGGAAGATTCTGGGGAAACTGAAGTGGCAGATGCCTTGGCAAATGCTCCAGAGGTACCTCAGGGTTCTAATCTAGCCCTTTCTAGTCAACCTCTTGTCTCTCAAACTGACCCAAGTCTCCTCAAGATGATGGAGCAGATGACTCAATTCATGGGGCAACTCACTCAAGCAGTTGCTCCCAGGGACAATTCCAAAGCCCCTGCTTTCAAGACTCCATCCATGAAGGCACCTGATTCTTTTGATGGTACTCAAGCTCATAAATTGAGAGGATTTATCCAATCCTGTCAATTAATCTTCCATAATGATCCAGCAAATTTCTTCTCTGACAGGAAGAAAGTTCTTTACTCAACTTCTTTTCTCACTGGTAGAGCTAGAAAGTGGATTGAACCCTATCTCTCAAATATTTCCAATGAAGACCCTTCCTACCTCCTCAATAATTGGCCATTATTTGAATCTCAATTATTCACTCTGTTTGGTGATCCCAATGAAGTCAGGAAAGCCGAACAAGAGTTGGACAATTTGAGGATGAAGGAAAGTGGTCATGTTTCCTTGTAGATTGCAGACTTCAGAAGCTTAATGTCAAGAATTGGAGATTGGGGGGAAAGAGCTTATATCCATGTTTACAGAAGAGGATTGGCATCAAGATTATTGGATCAGTTGGCTTCTCACCCTGGAACTTTTGATACTCTTCAAGAACTTATGGATGTCACCTTAGAATTAGACACAAGATATCATGAGAGGCAAAAAGAAAAGGGTGGCAATCAAGAGAAGAAGCCTCCAGTCATTGGATCCAATCAATCTAGGCCTCCTCAAAACTCATCTTCAAAGAGGCCTCACCAGAAGAAGAACAAGAAGGGCAAGCAATTTCAAGCTTCAAAGGACAAGCCCCATGCTGCTCTCCTCAATAAGGACAATAAATTAATCGGTTCTGAAAAGGAGAGGAGGATTAAAGAGGGGTTGTGTACTTATTGTGGTGGAAAACACCCAATTGAAAAATGCTTCAAGAGACCTCAGAACAAGCCTGGATCATCATCAAGAGGCTTCCCTAGCAAGCAGGGAAAAGCCTGAGTGGGAATCATGATGTGTTCAATGGTTCTCACTTATTTCCTTCAAGAGCACAATTGTGCACTCTGAATACTAGTGTCAAGAAATCTTTAAAATTTCTTATTTTCTCTTCTTTCTCTGATATTTTTTATAGGATTCTCATTGATTCTGGTGCTACAAACTCTTTCATTGCAAAGAATTTTGTTCTCAAGTACTCATTGACTCTGTCAGAGCTCCCTGAAAAGATTCCTCTTTTCATTTTGGATTCTAATGAATCCCCTGCCTTGTTCATCACCCATTATACCAAGTGGGTAGTTGACTTGCCTTCCTTCCCAAGCTTTGAATGGGACTTCTTTATCATAGATTCACCCAAGGGAGAAGACCTCATATTGGGCTATGATTTCCTTTACCATTTTAATCCCATTATTGATTGGAAAAATGGATTGATCACCTATGATTCTAGTAATAAGGATTCTAGTGGTATTATTCCTTCTACTAGTAATGACTTGGCCACTTCTGTCAACAGTGTTGCTCTGATCGGTGAACTTAAGACACCTTCCCTTCCTTCTTTTGTCCATATCCCTTCCATTATTCCCTCTCAGTCATTACTTCCATCAAGAGATGAAGTCTTCAAAGAGACAAAGGATGTCGGAGAAGATGTTTCCATATCTTCACTTCATCTCTTTAAAGGGGATATGGACCTTCCTCCCTTATCTTTTCATGCATCCCTGGAGGAGCAGTGGGATGAGGAGGAAGAGCCAGAAGAAATTGAAACTGTGTTGAAGGTAGTCCCTCCTGTTTATCACCAATATTTGGATGTATTCTCCAAGGTGAAAGCAGAGAAACTCCTTCCACACTGCGCCTGTGATCACCATATCAAATTGGAGGGTCTTCCACCTCCAATTGGTGTTATCTACTCATTATCAAATCAAGAGTCAGAAACACTGCGGGCCTACATTTCAGAGAATGTAGAGAAAGGTTTCATCAGACCAAGCTCCCCTTCAACAGGAGCACCTGTCCTTTTTGTCAAGAAAAAGGATTGCGCTCTTTGTTTGTGTGTTGACTACCGCAAACTCAATGCTGTCACTAGGAAGAACGGATACCCTGTTCCTCCTATGAACCAGCTTCTTACCGTATTCAACGGTTCCACTATCTTCTCCAAGATAGATTTGCGTGGTGCATATAACCTTCTGAGAATCAAAGAGGGGGATGAGCACTTAACTGCCTTTAGAACCAAATATGGCAGTTATGAGTATTTGGTCATGCCATTTGGGTTGACCAATGCTCCTGCTTCTTTCCAAAATCTAGTAAATAATATCTTTGCAGATTTTTTGGATGTGTTTGTTGTGGTTTATCTAGATGATATTATGGTCTTTTCCAGTTCTGAGGAGGAACATGTCAAACATGTGGCCTCTGTCCTCCAAAGACTGAGGGACAATAATCTGTTTGCCAAAGCCTCCAAGTGTGTATTCCATGCCTCAAGTGTGGAATACTTGGGCTATGTTGTTTCAAGTGATGGCCTCAAGATGGATTCTTCAAAAGTTCAGCAAATCCTCAATTGGCCTCAGCCCAAAAACATCAAGGCTCTTCAATCCTTTCTTGGCTTTGCAAATTTTTATCGTCGTTTCACTAAAAATTATTCCAAAAAAATCACCTCTCTCACTTCCCTTCTCAAAACAAATTCTCCTTTCATCTTCAATGAGGAAGCTCTTAGTCAGTTTCAAGCACTCAAAGAAGCTTTCACCTCTGCTCCTATCTTATCCCATTTCAATCCATCTCTACCTACTATTGTAGAGACTGATGCTTCTGATTATGCATTGGGGGCCGTACTGAGTCAGGTGAATGACTCTGGAAAGCATCCCATTGCATTTGATAGTCGCAAGCTCTTACCAGCTGAACTCAACTATGAAATTCATGACAAGGAACTCCTTGGCATAGTTTGGGCTCTCAAGCGCTGGAGGGCATTTCTGCTTTCTCTCTCCAATCCTTTTGAGGTCTTGACAGACCACTCTTCCTTGCAGTATTTCATGTCTTCCAAAGTTCTTACTCGTCGTCAGGCCTGTTGGGCCGAATTTCTCTCAGAATTTCATTTCACTATCACTTACCGCCCAGGCAGGCTGGCCACTTTACCAGATGCCTTGTCATGTCGGGACGACGTGTACCCAGAGAGGGGGGTGGACTTCATCAGCAAGAATACTCAAAATTTTCATCAAGTACTTAAGCAAGATGGAATTCAAGAGTCAAGATTCTTCTCAATCAAAGTGGAAATTTTCTCAGATTTAGTGGACAAGATTCAAAAAGAAGTATGGCAAGACAAAGACTATAAAGAAATACTCAAGCAACTAGCAAGAGGTGAATCAGTCCCGGATTATTCTCTTGAACCTCAAGCCAAGTTATTATTATTCAAAGATGGAGTGGTAATCCCAAGAAATGAAGAACTTCAACTCAATATTCTTCAAAAGCGTCATGACTCACCATTGGCTGGCCATCCTGGCCAGGAGAAGACCCTCAAGCTCATCAAGAGGGATTTTTACTGGGCTGGCATGAATTAATTCATCAAGGACTATGTGTCCTCATGTCAACAATGTTCAAGAAACAAGAACATTAATCACAAGAAGTTTGGATTACTCAAGCCTCTTTCAATTCCGTCTGGTCCTTGGAATTCATTATCAATGGACTTCATCACTCAATTGCCACTGTCAAACAACTTTGATTCAATTTTAGTAGTTGTGGAGAGATTCTCAAAAATGGCAATCTTCATTCCAACTTATGGCACAATCACTGCTCTGCATTTAGCTCAAATCTTCATTAGTCATGTATTTTCCAAGCATGGACTTCCAGTCAGTATTGTCAGTGATAGAGGATCCTTATTTGTTTCATCATTTTGGACTCAATTGTGTTAGCAGCTCAAGATATCAAGAGAACTTTCAACTGCCTTTCACCCTGAAACAGATGGACAGACAGAGAGGGTAAATCAGATACTAGAACAGTACCTTTGGATGTATGTCAGCTATCATCAAGATGACTGGTACACCTGGCTCCCTCTGGCTGAATTTGCCTATAATAATGCAGAACACTCATCAACCAAGCAATCACCTTTTTTCACCATTTATGGAAGAAATCCCACCTTTGACTCAATCCATATTTCTCAAGACTCACCTGCTGGAAAGTTATCAACAAACCTCCAATCAGTACAGCAAGTTGTCAAAGAAGAATTAGAGTCAGCAATAAGGAGATTCAAGAAGTATGCAGATAGAAATAGAGCAATTCCACCTGATTTCCAACCTGGGGACAAAGTATGGCTAGCTTCCAAGAACATCAAGACAACAAGACCCACTAAGAAATTATCAGAAAGATGGTTGGGACCCTTTGAAGTTCTGAAGAAGATTGGCAGCCATGCATATCACCTCAAGTTGCCTCAGCAATGGAAGACAGTTCACCCTGTATTCCATGTGTCCTTATTAGAACCAGTCAAGCATTCAACTATCCCAAATCGTCATCAATTGCCGCCACCACCAGTTTTAGTGGAGGAGCAAGAAGAATGGGAAGTGGCTCAGGTTCTGGACTCAAAACTCAAAAGAGGTAGATTATGGTATCTTGTAGAGTGGAAAGGATTCAGTGAAGACCCAGAAAGAACCACTTGGGAGCCAGCTTCAAACCTTACCAACTCACCAGATCTTGTCAAGGACTTCCACTCATTGTATCCAGACAAGCCTGGTCCAAATACCTCAAGAGTTTGATTTATGGTGCTTGATGGGGAGAAGAAGTTATGAAAGGAAGTTCCTCTCCTGGCATGCACCTTTAAGGGGGTATTCTACCCATATGTTGTTGTAAGCATCACCTTGGCCACTTTGTGAGCACTTGTCAATTCTTTGGACAGGTTCAGGAAGCATACAACACCAATACCCTCCAATTTGGACCTTATCAAGATATGGCCAAATATTCCTTTCTTTGTTTTTCTTTTCTTCCTTTTATTTATCTTTTCAATTTATGCCAATCACCGTAATTCAAGACC
Organism: Austropuccinia psidii; assembly: GCA_023105745.1. Lineage (NCBI taxonomy): Eukaryota > Fungi > Basidiomycota > Pucciniomycetes > Pucciniales > Sphaerophragmiaceae > Austropuccinia > Austropuccinia psidii. The sequence goes on from JALGQZ010000014.1 coordinate 15,765,685, forward strand.
TTCATTACTTCAAGTCATTTACGGAAATTCTTCTCTGAAGTCATTTATGGCAATTCATCTCAGAATTCATTTATGGCAATTCTTTTCAATTTTATGGTGCTTGGTGGGGAGTGGAAGTTATGAAAGTAAGTTCCATCTCCTGGTATGCATCCCTGAGGGTTCTACTTCTTGTAAAACATCACCTTGGCCACTCTGTGAGCATCAAATGCTTGGTTTTCATTTTTCAGACACTTCTTGGCCAGAATCAAGCAACTCACTACAAGGACCAACCATCAGGATTTTTCTTTATTTCTTTCTTTACTCTCATTTTCTCTTATTCTTTTATTTTTCTTTCTTTCTTTACTTGTATAATTTTCTTTCTTTTATTTCTTTAAAGCAGCAGAATCCCCTCCCAAATCATGTATTGGGAGGTTCCATTATTTTTTCATTTTTTAGTATTTATAAGAGTGGGGATAGAAGGCAAACCAAACACAAACAAGGAAAAGGAAACTGATTATCTCTACCCAAATCATCAAAAGTTCTCTGGAAATAATTTATCAACTCATCTTCATACCAGGAAAATTTTGCAGCCATCTCTTCAGAAGCAGTACCTGGAATAGTCCTGTCATTGGCATACATAATCACCTCTCTGCTATTCCTATAAACCCTCCTGAACAATATGGCCACAGCATCTTGCCTTTCACTAGCCGCGTTGGGATCTTCTCTGGTAATCCAGATAGGCCAACGTTCTCTTCTTTGAAAAACTTGAGCGGCAGGAAACGGCAGGGGGGACAATCCATCTCTTCTTCTGCTGGAGCTGGCCACAGGTTGGAGTTGACGGGAGGTGTTTATGGGTGAGTTCCTGGGCTGTTGAACTGGGGATGGTCTTACTGCTGGATTCAAGGCAGGCCTGGCGGTGTGGGAAGTAGTTGGTGAAGGAGGAGGAAGGGTTGTAGGAATGGAAGCAAGCATTGGTTGGAAGGTTCTTGGAGTGCTGGGAATGACTTGACTTTGGAACCTGGTGTTGGCAAGAGGTTGAGAAGAGGAATTGCTGGATGGATGGCCAATTGAATGAGGTATAACTTGAACTTCTTCACCATCCAACTCATCACTTCCTTCAGCATCTGGATCTGTTGAGGAATCAACAATTCTTCTTAGTTTCTTCACTACTTTCACCACTCCATCAGCATTGGTCCTTGAAATTGGGATTTCTGAGCTGTAGTGGATGGGCCTACCACCGATTGGAATGGACCCTCCAACATTAGTCCATCTGACCACATCCCTCTGCCTGGAACCAGTCACTACATCAAGATATCAGCACCAATTCAATCAAGATATGCAAATCACTCACATTGAGAAAATCCAGAAGTTGCATCAGGGGTAGGCTCCTTAAGAATGGGGAATTCCTGCCCATAAGGCCCATCTTTCCTGCTCCATAAGTGCCTCCTGACCTGGGACAAAGTCAATCTGGTACGGCGGCATGGCTTCTTCCCAACAAAACAAAAATGGCATTTTGATGATCAAGGATTTGAATTTTGAAAGCAATCCTTTCCCTTGGCCAAACACTCATTACAGGCAGGATCAAGAACTTCAACTGCTCTGAACGCATCATATGTTTGGGAAGGATCAAAATGGCCAGAAGACACCATGGAAAGGGAGGACAATCGACTGAAGACGCCAGAACTATGAAGAACAGACGGTGGCGGTGCAGAAGGAGAAGATTCAGTGAGTTCAGTCAGTTTGGAGCTCATAACTAAAGAATATGCAAGAAGAAGATTCAAGACGTCAGAATCAATCCACTCCATATCAAGATAAAAGAATTTGACCTCAAGGAAATGGGGCCATAACTCAATTATGCCCCCCCTCAAAGCCTCTATGGTGAAGGTTCATACCCCTTTGGGGCTGAACTCATCACCCAGGGCCTCCCCTGCAACTTTGGGGATGCCAGGATGTTTGATGGTCCTGGACCCCATTAATGGGTCCAGGCCATGTATGGTGAACTTTTATGCTTGGGCCATTTCTGGGCCCCTTGGTCACCCTGGGTCCCCAGCAAATATGGGCCCAGGGGCTCCATTTTGGTCCTGGGGGCCTCCATTAACCCCCATGGACCGCGGACCGTAGGACCCCAAAAGCATAAAAAGGCCAATTATGGCCAAATTCACCAAAACACCCAAAAAGGCCAAAAGGCCATAAAAGTCAAGAGATGTCAAGAATCATCAGGGTAAAGGCCACAGCCCAAAAACACTTTGGAGGGCTGTTGAGGCCATTTACATGGGTAATGGGGACAAGACCCCTTGGAGGAATTTTTTCAATTGTTCAATGGATTAAGCCTTGCCCAATGAGTACACTTCATATACTCATTGGGCATCATTTTTTGAGCACAAGAGCTCAGTGGTCCTTATTCTGGGATATATCCCAAGGCCACATCCCAAGGGCATGGATGATTGAATCAGAAGACAAGAAATGCATAATTTTGAAGTGGAACACTTACTCAAACTTGGAAAAGGGGGGAATCAATTGATTTTGACAGGGAAGGAGTAATGAAGGATTTTCAGGATAATGGTCAAGAGGAAAAGAAAATTAAAAAATAAATTTTTTGAAAAAATGCGGGGATAATGAGATGCCACTCAACAGTGGCAGGGTATTATGGTGTTCAGGAGCCCACCCCTTTCAAGAGGCACCAGGGCGAATCTCGCGTCAATTGTTGGCGATTGACTTCACGTCGCACAGCTGTCAGCATAAAATCTTGCTTCAGTCGCGTTAGTGTCACTTTATAGTCACTGGATTTAGTGGGTCACATCAAGTCAGCGTCAAGACAACGTGAATCGTCACATGTGTCACATGAGAATGTCACTCAAAGCCCAAACCCATTTCAACACTATTCACAATGTCCGGGTAATTTCACCTCATTGGCTTCTGCATCCCCACCTAATCCGCGCCGATGCTTCGCATGCTTACAAGCCCGCACCGCCCTCCAGATGAGACTCCAACACTGCCCCCCCATCTCCGTCCTCACCACTCCTTACACTTTCACACCCCCGCCCATACCATCTTTATGCTCACGTGGTGCACTCCCGACATGCTCCCAACATCACTTATCCTTACGCTCGCTCAAGTGCCCTCCCGATATGCTCCCGACACTGCTTACGATCATTAGGGTCCCGGAGTGCACTCCCGAGATGCTGCCGACAACAATTATCCTTACGCTTGTGTAGTGCCCTCCCGACATGCTCCTGACACTGCTTATCCTTACGCTTGTGTAGTGCCCTCCCGACATGCTCCCGACACCACTTGTCCTTATGCTTGTGTAGTGGCCTCCCGACATGCTCCCAACACCACTTATCCTTATGCTTGTGTAGTGCCCTCCCGACACCACTTATCCTTATGCTTGTGTGGTGCCCTCCCGACATGCTCCCGACACCACTTATTCTTACGCTCGCAGAGTGCCTCTCAACATGCTCCCGACCTGACTTATCCTCACGCTTCCGTACTACATCCATAGTGTACGGTGGCTTGTTGGCGTACACGATGAAGGCAATCGCCGAAATATGCTGAGTGGCCTTCTCTGCCAACAGGACCTAAGGGGAAATTGGTCAGTATATTCACAATGTTGTGGTTAGGGTTTATATCATGAGACTCACAAATTAAAACCTAATAAGTGGACTATTTAAGACAAGAGAATTGTGTCTCCTGTTTCACCGACAAAACCATTTTATTTCATATCATTCAAATGGAACACTTTGCTTAGTCCTTACCTCATGAGCGTTGAATAGTTCAAAAGTTGACTTTAGTAGGTTTCTCACTAGTCAACTTTATTCAATGTCTCACAGGGAAGTGATTTAATTTGCATGATATGAAATAATTTGCAAAACATTGCCTCCTTCAATTTCCTGACAAATCACATTTTGCAAATGCGATTATTTTACTTGCACCTTTTTTCTTGAATTTGGATCTTTTTATTCAAAAATTTTCAAACAAGTTATCAATCAACCCGTCACCATCTATTTGCTTAATAAACTACCTCCGCTATGGCCCAAACCCCGGGAAATTCAACTGAATTCAATGAACGACCAACTTCAGCCCCAGAAAGTGGAACTGAAATCTCTGATATCGCCATTAGTCGTGAATTAGGCATTGAAGTAGAGAGCCAGTCACATGAATATATTCAAGATCCACCAGTTCTTCCAGAATGTGAGTATGCATCCATATTGAATATTTCTAATCTCCCAAAACCTGATATTGTGTCATAGCCTTTATTTCAGGTCAGCCTCCAAGCTCTCAGAAACCGAATTTTAAAAGTTATGAGAAGGAAAAGACTGTTGAGCCTTGTGCACTGACAGAAGATGATGGGCAAGATGATGTAATTTTCAGTGGGGAGGTGGAAATTATATCCAAGGAACATTTTGTCTCCAACATTGCTCAAACAATCCCAAGGCTCGAAAAAATTCAAAATGATAGTAAAATTCCTGATTATGTGCGTCAAAAGATTGCAGAAGCCATGAGCCTGCTCAAAATGGATTTGAACCATAAGTCCATTACTAATTCAAAACAAAGTTGATAAAAATAGCTGCTTACAATATATGGGCAGGTGTGGAGGTGGGAGAATCTCTACCTGAAGGATCTCGAGTCGCAATTGGATTTCCAGGCAAAGGATTAGGAAAAAGACCAAATATACATGCGACCAAAAAAACAAACAAAAAACGCCGTACTTTTGAAGCCGCAAACAATTCTCGCGATCAAGGTCATGAAATTATCAATGTTGAAGGGGACCATATTGATAATCAACCTCCGCATACTGAACCCCCCCCAATACTCAATGAAACAATCCATGATGAAGCTCCACATACTGAAAGCCCACTGATACCCAATGAAACAATGCATGATGCAACCCCTCCCGCCTCTCCTTGGAATATTAAAGCCTTTCAAGAAAGGGAAACAATTAAACATGATACAATGGGACGAGATATGACTGATATAGTTCCTGACCCTGAGCCCAAAGTGTCATCGTCTGCTAATTTTCAAGGAATATTTTTATCCCGCATGGAAGAGTTTGCAGGCGTTTTGAATTATCATTCCAATATTACTCAACAATCATGGAAAAGGGGGCTTGATAATATCAATAGTATTTACAAAAATTGATGGGACAATTTACCAACAAAAGATGCTCATACATTCCTACCTGTTGGTATTAAGGTGATCAGTAACTGAGAGCTTAAAATGTCGGCCTGGCTGGAGGACCTTGAGATGGCAGGTGAGTTTTATCTTTGTGCATGATACATGTTTATTGGCTGTTGACTGGTGATATAAATTGCAATATACAGGGTTAGATTTTTTTAAGCCAACCGAAACAGAAGCGTTTTTTGATCACAACATTTGGAATCTCAAATTGATGAAGGAATCAGCTAAACCTCCAGAGAATCTCCCAAAATCAGAACACTCCTTCTTCAAAATGGTTCAGAGCCTTCTTTACCCCGCCAATCCAGTTAAACAGTTTTGGGCAAATGTTATGTTTGAATCCATTAGTTTAGTCTCATACGATGTGATTGCACCCAAACCATATGTTGCACCAACATCAAATTCGAGCGACCCTCTTGGACTCGAACGGGGAGCAGTTGAATACCTTGCCTCCTTCTTGAGTAAATCGAAGCAACGTGCAACCGAACTCAGCATTGAAGGTGGCGGGGCTGACAATGAGATATCCACAAAGCGGCACAAGAACCTGGAGGATCTAATGGATACAGTTATCCATTTGATGATTGCGTACAACATGGTACGTGCACATACAAAGGTCAAAGTTAATGACATCAAAGGCAAACTCACAAACTCAAAAAAAAATGAGTCCATCAAAGATCTTTTGGCGTGTCACAAGAATCTCGGAATAAATCGAATTTGCTATGGTATATTAGCGGCATTCTGTGCGGCGGGGGTTCGTGGTTTGATGGTATGCTCAGATGACTGGAGAACAAGCTCAGTTAAAGGGGCTTTATCACTAATTGACATTTCCGCAAAACTTTCAGAGGGTAAAAATCTAGTGGAGCCAGTGTGGCTACGTACTAATAAGTATATATGTAATTTACTGAATAAAAGTTTCTTCTCATCAGAGTCTTTTAACCCGCTGTACCTCTTAGATTTGAATTTGCACGATGCTTAGTATTAGACTTTGGTGATGCCTGGGTGGCGAAACGCCGTCTTGGTTCAAGTGATGAGGTCACCTTGACGGTACCCAGGTCAGCTAAACTCACAACCAGGATTGACCCGTTTTAGATTAGCTTTGTACTAGATAGATTGTAATTTAATTTTGCAAAGTGATTTATGAATTTAATAATCATGACTTCCTATCCTACTAATGCCCGGATGCCACAGTCTGAGTACCAATAGTAATTGTACGGCGTCATGCCTCCGTACATCATTCCAAACACTCCGACAAGACGCAAGCTGAGTCAGGTGTTTTGCCCGCGAGTAGCACACGCGGGGGCATTGCGGGAAGTCGCGTTTATCACTTCCCGCCAGCCCATAATAGGCCAAATGTTCCTGTGTCTTTCAAGAGGACTAGGATAGCTAGGGATCCGCAGCAGGATGCAAATTGCATTTGCGTGTGCTTGCAAGATTCCAAGTGGTTGGATTGGAAAGTGATTGCATGGGAACATCAATGTGTAAAATTGAATAATGCACTATCCACTGCAATTTTCAGGTTCAGGTATTCGAGATCGCGAATTTGCCAAGGTCAGGTGTGATCTTTCTTTTTAGCCGCAATCAAAAAAGATTCATCAACCGCAATTCAATTTAGGTGATATTAATAAATCAGTAATCATTCGGTTTCATTTCATTTTCTGCTGAAAGCATGCCATTCACGAAAAAAAGAAAAGAGCGTAAAAGGGAACTTGCAAGAAAGCGTCGGGCTGAGGAAGGAAAGTGTGAGTTGCTCGCTTAATCTCAGTGTATATATGCTTCCACATTTATGTGGCACCCTCATTGGGCCCCACGGAAGAACATTGGCTTTAGTCGGTTCAGATTGTGCCAATGTCATGTGGGCTCTAACAGGGAAGTAAAAGGATGTGTGCCGAAGAAAGCTCCTTGGCAGTATCTGATATCTTGTGTGCTTCAACACATAGTGATCCCTCAACCACTCGGGAATAGTAGCAGATCCCAAAAGACAAATGAGCGCAAAACGAACCGAATGAATAGGTTGTTTTCCTCCTCTTGCCCAACAGCACAAATATCAATGCCAGTATCAGCAAATATCACCCCAAGTGAAATTCGGAGGGTTGTGGATTTCAATCAGATCAAACGCATTCACTTTGGCCGTGTTGAAATTTTCTCTTCAACCGCATTACTCATTGCCCTTGTCGAATTCCAACCATTCAAAACAATGAGTGAAGTCGAGGTCAATCAATGGGATGAATTATCACAATTCTTATTTCGCAAAAAGAGATTCACCGACCCGATTGCAACCAATGGAGCATTACTTGAGGGATTTATGTTCGCGATTGGGTGGCACAAATGCAGCAGGAAGAATGAACAATTTGGTCTGTATGGAAGTGTCGGGAAAATTGAAAACGCAAAAGATGAATGGCGGAACCAAGGTGCCAATCTTAGCTCGGTGGGTTGCATTCTAGGTCAATCCTTACGATATGTTGGGGATAATTTATTTGAGAAGATTCAAAATTTCTACAATTCATTGGGGGTTCCGTCTTTTGATCAAGTCAACTATGAAGGCATTATTCCGGCAAATCAGGGTGCATTCGAGTTCGCTTCTGCACTCACTTTCACCATGAATGGATTTAAAAACGCACCTCATGTTGATAAGGATGCATCGCTGTATGTTTCGGGATGGTGGTTTCAAGCTGATAAGCGGACCGGCCAAATTCAAAGAGATGCGTCAAAGCGGTGTACAGGGGGAAAATTGATTTTCCCAAATGAGCATTTTTGGATTGATCTATCCACATGTCATGGGCTCATTCAGGTAGTGTGGGCCAGTAGTACATTTGTTCATTATACTGATCCAGCACAAGACAACGAAAGCACGACACTAGTGGGTATGTCTGCACAATGCTCAAGAAGGTTAGCAAAAACAATGCGGCAAAAAAACCATGGCTATTATGAGATTGGCGAGAGAGCGGGCTGTCAAATCAGGGATGGTAATACAATCTCATGGCGATTCAAAGAATGAAGAGTTTTGCATGTTTGTTGGGTAAGTAATGGTTGGGTAAGGCAGAGGACAATATACACCAGGATTGGATGGATTCGAGTGCGGGAGATGGGGTGTCTCACATGAAAAAGGGGTGAAGTGGATTATGTACGGTGGCATGCCATCGTACATCTGTCCTGGTTTGTTGCTATTGTCCAGGATGCCAATGCTTCACACGCAAAACCTTATCCTTGTGCAGGTTCCGACAATGCTAAAAGTTCCTTACGCCTATGCGGGCTGCCGACGCTACACATGCCAATCCTTACGCCTGTGCAGGCTCCCGAAAATTTACACGCCAATCCTGACGCTTGTGAAGGTTCCCAAAAATGGTAAAAATTCCTTACTCCTGTACAGGCTTCCGGCGATTCACACGCCAATTCTTACGCCTGTGCAGGCTCCAAACAATTCACACGCCAATACTTACACCTGTGCAGCCTCCCAACAAGTCACACGCCAATCCTTACGCTTGTGAAGGTTCCAGAAAATCTAAACAATTCAATACATGAGTAAGATTAATAGCGTGTGACCATAGGAAAGGCCATGTTTCACAAATCTGGAGTGGATTTCTCACATGCGGGAAGCTCCCGCTTTTTTACAGTTAAGAATGGATATGGCTCTAAACCATGGAAGAAGAAAATATAGGAGACGGTAATGGCAACTATTGGCGCATTTTGGGAAAAAGAGGTTCACAAAAACAAATACTCACTCAAAATTTTGGTGGGGCACTTATAAAAAATTTTCTCACGCAATAGGATATTTGAACCATTGAGGAAAATATAATTTCACATAAGCAAAGAATGTAATAGAAATTGAACATAACAATAATTGAAGACAAATAATTTATTTAAAAGAAAGTATTACCAATAATAAAAAGAGGAAAAAATGACATTTTTTTTAAATTTTTATTTACCTAAGAATTTCGAGACTATCCCGGTGATGTCCTCCTTTGGATAAGCCTCCAGTGCCTGGGCAAGGAGGGAGTTTAGTTCCTCCCAGAATTCCCGGTGCATCTCATTTTGATGAGTTGCATCCATGAAAGGAATCATGTGGAGCAAGCGGCGATGCTCCAACAAGATTTGGTTGATTGATTTGTGGACGATGGCTCGAGGAATCATTAGGGTCGGTCACAGGTCGGTGAATTCCTGGCGAGCATCATCGTGGGAATGAGAGGAGCTTGGCACCGGGGGGAGGAGGCATTGGGGTTCTCGGGGGCACTGGAAGGGAGGGGGAACACAAGGGGAAGAAGGGGGATGGGGGGATCTGACGGGCATATCGTCGATGATGATTATCGAGCGAGGAGTGGCAGGACGATCTGGAGACGGTCGAAGAAACAATGAGGAAAAGTGGATATGGATTGAAGAGAAAGAAGGGATGACTTACCATAATGTTCCTCCGTGGATTGCATAGGAGCCACCTCAGGTTCTGGCTCACGAGTTGTATCGTCCTCAGGTGGTTGGGACGATGGACTCGGGCCAGGAATAGGTGGCTCTTTGGTTCGTGAGGGTTCTAAAAAAGGAGTAAGAGTCAGTTCACTCGACTCAAAAGTGAAAGTGAAAATGAAATGAAACTTTGGCTGCTTACCGCGGAATAATTCCTCAGACCATCGGGTGCCACTCGGGCCTGGAGTGGGTTGCCAGGGGGTTTGCTCGCGAGGAAAACTAGGAATGGGAGAGTCCTGTCGGGGGGGATTCGGGGGGTTTTGTTCTATGAGTAATGGAAAAAAGTCAGTATTATTGCGTGAAGAGAAATGAGATAAGGAGGAGAAAGAAAACTTACTTTGGTGTTTGAATCCCATCGGTGACAAGACATGGTGACGATCAGCCCAAGCTCGAATGTCCTCTTGCCATCGCCATCCTTCATCGGCCGGATAATCACTTCGCTCCGGTCAAGGAGTGAAGTGACCATCGGATGGTGGCCTAGGAGGGGGAGGGGACAGGGCTAATTGTCCGGAATCGTTCCCGTTGGCCTGTTTGGGGGCCCGGCGTCCATTCACGCTTGGAAATGGTTTCATCATTGTCGACCAAAAAGGAGTCCTCGCAAGGGCGTCTTGGGCGGGAACTCCTCTGGCCTCGTGGTCAGAAGGGGCGGACAACGAACGAACATTTCTTGTGTGCTTGTCAGCAAGCATCACAAGCGTTGTTCGTCGTCGAGGAACGAATGCAGGGAATACCCCGCTTGGTGCATAAAGTGCACGACATCTAAAAACAAAAAAACTGAGGTTAGTAACTGCATACAAAGTAAACCATCAAGAGAAAAAATGAAGACGTATGATGAATTATAAATTTAAAATTGAAACAAAATAAGAACGCTCTAGTCCGAAGTTTTTAAAAGTCTGGAAAAGAGTCGTGAAGAAAAATAAGTATTAATATTGGTACATAATGTTGACAAAAGTTAAAAAAAGAGGTAATGCACAAGGTGGATAGAAGGGAGGTTCTGAAAGGATCAGCAGAAGAAACAAACAGGCAAAAGTAAGGGGAGTGGGTTTAGTGGAGTGCGAAAGACAAAAGTAGAAAGGCAGGAAGAGCAAGGGGAATACGCACAAGAAGGACAAACGCGGGTGAGGTTGAACGAAGTGGAGCGGGTGAGAAAGAAAGTGAAGGGCGTGTTGTGTGAAGATGGTCCTTTATACCATGGTGAAGCTGAGACAATCTCAGCAGTTTCAGCACCCGCAAAAGGATCAGCTTCAAGGATGTGGGCAAAATTGAAGCTGAGTCTCAGCGAATGCTGCAACTGAGAAGTGAAATGCTCACGTGAGGCAGAAGAACAATGGGGGTCTGGCTGAGTATTGCAATTTATTGAATTGTCAAGCTGAGTCAAATACCCTTTGTTTCCTTAAATTGCCACCCGATCACCCAGGAGGGTGGTCGTGAGGCCCTCGTTGAATGTGAATTGTGGGTGCAATTCCCAAATGCCCCATGCAGAAAAGAACGTGGTGCATTTGGTCACAAGTGACCGCGGCAAGATCACCGGCCGTATGGCCTGGTGATAGTCTTTGAACAAAGGGGGGGGCTGTAAGACAAGTGAATACAGCGTGAGCTTTCCTCGACCCATTGCTCAGGTTTGCTTTCGGGTCATAATTGAAATGCTCAGTGGCTGAACATTTTAATTGCACAGTAATTGAACTATTGATATAAAAATATGAAATGCACCATGCTGAGGCATTGCTCAGTCGCTTTTGTATGCACACAATCTGAGCATTTGGCACAGCATCGGGTGACATTTCAGCCAGGTGCAGCATTTCACACGCTTTGGTGAAGTGCTCCAAACTGAGCCTTCCAATGAACTAATGCAAAAATAGTTCATTCCATGGCTTTACTGAGCACTTCCACACAGTGCGTTTGACCATGACATGCTCAGCTTGCATGTGCAAATCAGGTGAAACGCAATGCTGAGCATGTGGCACATGAGCTACGTATATGCAAACAATCGGAAGGTGCATGCAGGCTCAAGTAGTATTACACCTTCCTAATCTGTACAGCCAACACTGTAGTACGCAGTACACCTTTGTAGATGTATGCTGCGGGGCAGAGCAAAAGCTGTTCAACAATGTAACATGCAATCACGTCAAGCCATCGAGTCATATCTCTCACCTGCATCCCTTTGATGCACCTTGTTTGAAAGCTCTGCCTAACTATGGCACAGATGCGCATGTGATCCAAGATAATGTAAGTGGGTCATGGTGGGATGACTGTTTATTTGGGTCATACACAAACAGTGGATTCCATCCGGTGCCATTGTTGGGTCAAACAATGACTGGCCCTGCTTGTTCATTGCGTGTGCTTATTGTCAGGCAGCCACACGCTTTCATACGCACCCCCCAACGGGTCATACACAGGCAACTTTCATACCCCTGGAAGACATTTTACTGCCAGTGTTCCGACCGGCTAGTTTCTTGGTTGGGTGGTCAGCTTGACTGCAGACGCTCACCTGCTTGCGCATGGAAACCTGAGGCCAATCAGTGTGGATTTGCTTCAGCCTCATCCACATTAGAATAATCCCAGCCTATGTTTGCTGAGGCTGGTTATGTTTGCGTGGGTATCTCCCACGGCGCGTCATTTTCTTCACGTTCTCACACGCCCCGCGCAAGTTGTGGCACCTGGCTTGCAGCCAAAAATTCCCTTGGGTGGGTGGCCTCTTTCGCCGGAGTTTTGTACGCGTGTGAGGCAAAGACCCGGATGCCAATCTTGGTGGATTAGTACTTGCCTCAAACGCAATAGGGGTGAATGTATATGTGGATCACGGCTCACGGCTGGCTCCCCCTTTGATCATCCCACACATTCCCCCCTGGAAGCCCAGTAGGCATCAGTCAGCAAAAAACTTCAGGCAAAACCAAAGTCATGTTCGGTGGCATGCCACCGAACATATCTCACCTGCCCACACACAAACATCCCCACAGTGAGATTGCCCTTTGAAGCGGCCAACATTGCCCAGTAGGTCCCTGTGCGACAATTAACCTGGGGAAGATATGCATCCATGTTCGCTGTCACACCAGCGAACATGACTGCATGCCTCTAATATGCCCTCCACAATAAGTTGCTCCAACCCACCCAATTTTGGATATGCTAATGTCAACCTTGTTCCACCAAAGTTTTTGTACCTTGCTGCAGATCTAGCAGTCATATTGGTGCACCCACATTTTTGCCACCTTGCCTTGATATATGCCCCAAATTGGATATGAAAACTATGAGCCCAAGAGGCCCACCCCCATCAAGACCATGCACGTAACCACAGGCCATCCCCCCTTGATCCCATTGCTGCCTCTCATATAAGTTCCCCACCTGCGCCTATTTGTCTTCATTCTGTTTAGCTAACCCCTCCCAATCATATAATTTCCAACTGTCCCCAAATAATTGGGAATAGCCATCATGTCAACCGCTTCACAACCACTTTGCATTGGGATGATTAATATTCGTATTCAAATAAATAGTGATATAGCCTTAAATCCCGAGAATTCCCACTTAGCTTCTTGGATTATCATATGGAACAATCAACACAACATATTCGTTTATCTCCCCAATCACCAGCGTGCTATTGGCTCTCTACCTGGAACCCTTTCCAAAACGTTGATACCATTTCTTGGGGCACCAAAAACGTTCATGCACTGTGGTCCTGGTGGGGCATGGATTGAAAATTGCCAATCCAATCCTTCTCAAATATTATTCGTTGAGGGAGTATTTATGACTGATGCAAATGATCCCTCCTCATCTCAGAAACCCAATCTAGCATTGATGTTCTTCACATGGTATCCAAACATTTTATTCATAATGGAAAGCTTTCGAACACAAGATTTCAAGCTTAAAATGCCCAAAGAATATGACTGTAATACTCATAGTCAATGTCAACTCTTCACTCCGACATTTCCCGCTTCAAGCTCGACGCCAGTTTCATATCCTGCTGTTTCATCATTGATTTCGAAGCAAAAACTGATACAATTACCCAGTGGATCAGACCTCCCCATGCCATTATTCAAACCCCCCTCCTCCCTCATCAAAAGACCGGACTAGCTTTTCTCTGGGATCGAGAAATCCCCAATGGCCAATCAGCCCGTAACCTTTGGGCCACCTCACCCCCAGGATCCACTTTCAATGCCAGGCACATCATTACAAACAAGGTCGTTAGCTCATTTGAATCCCTTTCAACCAATACCCCTCTTGGAGGACTGCTCGCGGATGATATGGGATTAGGTAAAACCATTCAGGCCATTGCTCTAATTGGTACCTCCAAGGAGCGGATGATTGCAAACCCCCATCGGTCCACGCCCACCATGATCATCTGCCCCCCTTGCTTAATTACCAACTGGCAATCAGAAATATCCAAGCATGCTCAGGCTGGAGCGCTGCATTCCAAAATCTACCATGGTCCCACTCGTCACTCATTATCCAAAGACGACATCTTAAAATATGATATCATCATCACTTCTTACAATACTATCACCCAAGAATTTAAGCAAACCAATACCTCTACATCATTCATTTTTCAAATCAATTGGCATCGTATAATTTTGGATGAAGCACAGTGAGTGTCTGATCTTAAATGATTCAAATTACCTTTTATATCCAATAGCCCTTGTCCCATCTTATAGCTATATTTGCTCTCAATACACTGCCACTCACCGTGCCATTAATAGCCTCCTTTCATCCCGTCGAATATGTTTAACGGGCACACCTATTCACAACACCATTTATGACCTTTTGGGCATAATATCATTCATCACTCAACCCCAGAGCGCCAATCAAGATAACTGGTCACCATTCATGCTGAGTAGTCTTTCCAAAGTTTGCAATGATATCTTGCATTTGGCATTGCGGTATTTAAGTTTGCGCCACACCAAAACCACACATCTCGAATCCCTCCCCACTATTAGCCATCATTATGAGCTGCTCCCACTCAGCCCAACCATGCAGCAAGAATATTCCATATTATATGAAGAATTCCTATCATCCAAAAGCAAAGGACCAGGAGAATTTTTCAGAAATATTAATAAGCTGCGAATATGTTGTAACCATCACATCATGCTTAACACAATTGCGGAGGCGGATTTGGAAGACCCTGAGGGCAGGAGCACTCAGGATAACTCGCCAACAATCACACAAACTATTGTGGATGTGGAAACATGCATGATGAGTAGTAAAATTGCACACCTCCTACAAAGCTTAATGAAGAACAAACAAACAAGGTGTGGTCCAACCAAATCGGTGGTTTATACCCAATAGACCCAATTTCTAGATTTGTGCGTTAATTCTAATATGCATCCATTACCAATTGAATCCATCTGACTTTTTCATATTGTAGAATTGGTATTGCACTTGCCCATCACTCTATCCTTTCAGCACGAATTGATGGAACAATTACAGCACGAGCACAGGAGAAGGCATTGGAGAATTTCTTCAATAATCCTGAATGTGAAGTATTGATTGCATCCATTGCCGCAGCTGGAACTGGCCTCAATATAACTTGTGCTAATACGGTCTATCTAATGGTGAGGGGACCCCCAAAATTCTGCCCTGATTTGCGGCCCCTGACATCCACATTTCCAGGAGCCCAATTGGAACCCAGCCATTGAGGCTCAGGCTGTTGATCGACTCCATCGTATTGGCCAACAACAACCTGTAAAGGTCATCCACTATATCACTCCTCATTCAGTTGAGGTCAACATGTGGAAGGTACCTTTCAAGATCATCTTTGACCCTAATTGTACTGCTATTCTAAAATCCTTCCTTATGGAAATGCCATTTTCCAAACACCAATAGGTCCAAGAAAATAAAAATCATTAACTGCATGAGCCTTACTGATATTATATAATTTGTGTTTGACCAAGTTGATAACTCTTGTTCACCCTGGCATAGGTCCACAATTATGAACACCATGAGTTGGATCGAACTCCTTCAATATTTCCTCAATGAAAATGAGCAATAGAGTCTTATTTCTAAGGGAGACGGTGATATGTTCCAATTCATATTGTCTATATTCTGACATATTTAGCAAGTTGTTGCATCTTTAAGAAATAATACTCAGATTGTATTACACCTGCACAAATAATTCACAAAATGTTAATTTGTAACGGTGCTATACATTTATATTACTAAGTTATTGCAGAGCATCACCATTCAGCCTAATAACTGGCATGTCAAGTATTTTGAGGCCGCTAGTCTGCATCTTACTACAGCCTTTGAGCCAATCTTGATCAAATACCTGAAATGATAAGCCTTCCGGAATATCACCATCATCTGTCGATCGTAATTCTGGCAATCTATCAATAGTTTTTTTACCCTTTTTTTTAATGCAATTACAAAACTCTATGTCTCGATCCATTTTTAATACCAATTCATTAAATAACTGGGAGCGCCAGCGTAATCCCACTTTGCGGTAAACTTGACGGCCATTTTCCAGTACCTCCTCAGTATCTGAACATACTCGAGGGTCATTGAATTGTGATGCTAGAATGGGAAATTTAGCCGTATCACACCATTCACCACGGCGCTCACAGGTCTGCACATAATGAAGTAGATCATCATCAGTCTTTGCTCACAATGAAGAAGAGATACATTAACTAACCCTTTGATGAATCTTTGCGAGCTTTTGATTCTCCTTCTTTTTAACCAAATACTCGGCATCCTTTTGAATAGACTTCCATTCTCTTTTCAAATAAGTGAAATATTGCTCCATTAAAGCTGCCACGACCCCATAGTTATTATGATCCTTGTTCCAACAGTAATGATGATACTCGGTGCTGACCAGTGCAAGACGGAATGTACGGTAAAACACCATAGACATCAGCTCATTGAATGGATGTTTCCATGAGCTCTCCGAGTCCCAAGTGAATTGCTTTAGTCCTAGCTTGTGGAGCTCATTTTCGCAGTAGCTTTGGAAACCCTGAGACTGAACCTGTGTTGATGGCTCATTGAAAACATCCTCGCGGACATAACCGAGATGACCAGCCACTTGAATTGCAATTTCACGCTCTTCTGTGCTTGGTGGTGCTGGTAGTGAGGAAAAATCCTTATCCCTAACTTTGAGTAGGAACAGGCAATGTGCATGTACTGCTGATCTCATTCCATGGACATTCTCTGGAAGTTCTGCTTTCAGCCATTTTTGTTGCTCCTTCTGGCTTGCACGTTTCGCCACATTGTGAGCTTTACAAGCCTGGTTCCTTTGCTGTCTGACCTCGGATTGTTCAAGCATAGTCTGGGCAAGGCCCATTTGAGGATGGGTGAACTCATTATTTGACTGAGTGCCATGCTCATGCGCCATGAAATTGTCACTCCTTGGTTCATCATTTGTTTCCATTTGAGTCGGAGACATTTTCTCATCCTGTAAGGTTTGACTATGAAACAATAAGTAAAAATTACTAATTTTTTACTTATTGTACTCTGAATGTCCTTATAATTGAAATAAATAAGATTAAAATAATAATAATAATAAAGAAATATTATTATTATGGCGTAAAAATATTATATTATTAAATAAATATAATAATATAATTAATATTATATGAAATTATAATATTATAAATAATATATTAATATAAAATAATTAATATATTATAAAGCTCTTTATTATTGTTACCAACAAATAATAAAGGCGTAAAAAACTGTTTTTTATAAATAAAAAACAATTAATAACAATAATATTACTAATATTAAAGTTATATATTAATATAAATACTATTTATATTAAATAAGAATTATTAAGAGTAATAATAAGAGAGAAATTATTATAATAAGATGAAATAACCTACTTTTAACACTTAAAATAATAATTTTGAGATATTTTACGCCAAAAGAATATAATACAACCTTTTCAAATTGTATTTACAATAAAAAATAAAGAAAATTACTAAAATTCTTGATTTTACGTGGAAATGAGTTTATAGAGAGATTTATAACAAAAACAATTAAAGAATTGATTTAATCACGTAAAAATAGTGATTAATATTAAGATGGTCTTTGGTCTTTAATAATTTAAGAGTTTTATATATAAAGAATAAAGAAATTACCTTTTATTTAATTGATTGAATGTTTTTGATGCGTCTGAGGGGTAAATAGAGTAAAAAGAGCTCTATTTATAGTAAATACCTCCCTCCTAGAGTCCAACAGGCTTCTAGTAGACGTGTACTGATCATATCCACTGGAATTGATCAATATTTTAAGGTTTGATGGTGATTACATCATGATCAAACCATATTGCATCATTATTACACCATTATTTAGAGTTATCACTGTAACTCTAAGTTTGATGACATCAGAGGCTTGGCAGAACCCCAAATTTCGTGGATTTTATTAGTTTTAATCATAAACTAATATTATTCACCAATTTTATCACTCTTAAGACTGTGAAACTTAATTTAAGGTTACAGTATGTGATCATAACAGCTCAATTTAAGCTCAAACTTTGATCCTCAATACCTTTTAAGGTTTTCACGCTACAGCAATTCAGAGAGTGAATTCTGATAGCCTGACATAACCTTATTATGCTGCCAAGAGCTTTTCATTACATCATCAAAACTCTAATTTTGATGATTTTTCTTGTAACTCATCTTTTCTGTTGAAATTCAATATTTTAAACTTCAAACCTTGATTTCAGGGGGTTATACCCTGAATTTAATAATAAAAATTACGTCATTCTTCTCGAATAAACTAGTAGAATCCAACTGTATACTTTTTTTTAAGTTTGGACTACTTTCACAACAAAGTGGTCAACAGCTCTGTTGATTTTTATCAATATTTCCTCATAAGTCTTAACCTTGTTTATAATTTGCAAAATAAAGTTCATATCTGTGTTCTTACAGTAATTACGTGGTAACTTTATTTTTGGTTCATCATTCTAGCATGTATAGTTTAGAAGATATTAGCTATGATCCCTGAATATATGCGTTGACCAAAAAAGTGCATATATTCAGGATAATTCCTTAAGTATTGATTTTGGGAATTAGCTTATTAATTGTTTTATATGTTGATTTTTGTGGGGAATCCACTGGTACAATCTATTTCACATGTTGTTTCATTAGTTTCTGAGATGAATAAGTTTTTATGGTTTTTATAAGGTATTATACCTTATAATTCCTTAAATATTGACTTTACAGATATGCCATAAAAATGGTATATGTGTATTTTTCCATGGGGAATCCAATGGTATAATTTGTTTTACATGTTGATTCATTGGTTTTTAAGTTAAACCAATTTTAGTACCAATTTATGGTATTTTTTGTATATTTGAGTAATTATTTTTAGTGTATAATTATTCTAATTAATTTTAATATAATTATATTAAAGGTATAATTATTCTGAGTCTTTTTTGTGACCTTATTGGGTATGTGGTCATATCTCAAAGGCTCACATTCCCTACCACCAAAAAAGATTGTACCACAATCTGATATATGTGATTAGGGTATCATCCACTGTCCTACCTCTTCAATAGACTTTGTTAGTCTTGAAGCTCAATAATGCTTAACTTTTTTTATTTTTCAGGTTTTCTTTCATGTCTGAACCTTCTTAGTAATTTATCAGCATTTGTTATATCTTTCTCAAGTAGCCATTCATCTTCTTGAGTTGAATTTCTATACCTCACAAGGTATTCCCTTTCTTTTTTGTTTCTTGTCCTTCTTTCTTTAAGGACTTTTACTATTTTCTTTTCCTCTCCTTCCTCCAAGGGGGGAATCTCAAGTGGGGGTTTATTTCTTAGTGGAAATAACTCCTTGTCACTTGAACTGTAAGGTTTTATCAGACTTACAGGGAAAGTTGGGTGTTTGTTCATTAGTTCACCTGTGAGTTCTAATTGCACAGCATTGGGTCCATGGAGTGCTTTTATCATAAATGGTCCTGCAAAGGAATCTTTCAATTTCTTTGGGCCTTTTATGTTATTGAAATTAAGGGTTGATACTAAAACCAAGTCCCCTATTTTGAAGTCAGGTGGCGTATGACTTTTATCCCATCTTTCTTTTGCATATTTAAAAGAATCTTGCATGCATCTGTTTGCATGGTGTCTTGCTTTGTCAAGCATTATCTTGAAACTGCTTGCTGTTGGATGTATATCCACTAAGTCTCTTTTGAGGGTGTCATAAGGAAGTCTTGGATTCCAACCTTTCTCTAGCATTGCTGGTGTTTTGCCAGTAGAAGAATGGATTGATGTCTTATATGCCAGTTCAAGTGCTGGTATTAGTGTACACCAATCATGGGTAAAACCATCAGAATCTTTGAATTCTAGCCCATAAGCACAGAATCTTCTGATCATGTCCTCTAAGGTCTGTATCATTCTTTCTGCTAAACCATCAGTTTGGGGATGGTAAGCTGTTGAGAATGACAGCTTTGTCCCAAATAAGTTATGGAGGTTTGTCCATAGTGCTGAAGTGAACTTTGGGTCTCTGTCACTTATAATATTCTGGAATAAGCCTGTATGGCTAATAACTTTATTCCATATCATTATGGCTGTGTCTATAGCTGTGTCATCTTTGTGACATGGTAAGAACATTGGAGTTTTACTGTACCTGTCCACTAACACTAGGCAAGCATTATAACTCCTGTCTCCTCCTGGAGGTAAGGCTGTTACCCAATCCATATGAACTATTTCCCATGGGGATTTTGGTTCTTGGATTTGGATCATCATTCCAAATTTCTTTCCTGTGGCTCTGTTGGCTTTTTGGCATCTGTCACAGGTTTGGCAGTACTCTGCAACATCTTTCTTCCAATTTGGCCACCAAGAGCAGGTTTTCACCCTCTCTAGTGTCCTATCTTCTGAGAGATGTCCAGATGCAACACTATCATGACACTCATGTAAAATAGTGTTTATTAGTGTTCTGTCTGTTAAGGCCATAACACATGTGTGTTTTGTTCTATGGTAAAGGATTCCATCAAGGAGGTGGAATCTTCCTTCATCATATGCCTTTTTCCATATTTCATCTAGTTTTGATGAAAGTGATGGATCTTTGCAGTCTTTCATTAGAAGTTGGCTTAAGATATGGCAATTTTTGTCTGTCTTATAGCTTTCTTTAACTTGGTTAAAAAATTCTGTGCCAATGTCTGTAACACATATTCCTTCTATATGGTGCTCTTCTTGTGGTACCCATGCTGGATTGTCAGGGGTATTTGCTAGAGCCCATCTGCTAAGACCATCTGCATTTTTATGGATATTTCCAGATTTATGAACAATATTCATATTTCCTCTATATTCTTGGATAGCTATTTGCCATCTCAGCATATGTCTATTTGGAGTCTTCATATTTAATAGTGATTTCACAGCATTACAGTCTGTGATTACATCAAATACTGTGCCATCCAAATAATAATGCAGTTTTTCTAAAGCCCACACTAGGCATAAGCATTCCATTTGGCTTGCTCCATACCTTGCTTCTGTTGGCTTTATTTGCCTTGAAATGAAACAAATTGGTCCTTCCACTGGTTTATCATTGATAATTTGTGTTTGGTGAAGTGCAGCACCTAGTCCTTCTCCACAAGCATCAATGTACAGTTTGAAAGGTAGTTTCCAATCTGGCATTAGAAGAAATGGGGCATTTTTTAAAGAATTTTTCAATTCTTCATATGCCTTGACTCTTTCTTCTGTCATCTCATAGACTGTTTGTTGGTCACATAGCTTATACAAGGATTTAGCAATCTTTGCAAAGTCCTTTATATGCTGTCTATAGTAGCCAGCAAATCCTAGAAATGATTGCATTTCTTTTTTAGTTTGAGGCATTGGTTTAAGTAGTACTGCTGCTACTTTATTTTTGTCTATGCCTAGACTAAGTCCAGATACCACATGTCCTAGTGCTTTTAATTCACTATATGCAAAATGACACTTTTTCAAGGAAATTTTCATGTTCACTTGGACTATTTTCTGTAGTACCCTTTCTAGTCTTGTAAGGTGATTGTCCCAAGTTTCTGAGCAAACTATAATATCATCAATATAGATGATTAACCATCCTTCTGATAATTCTTCAGGAAATATGGTATTCATAATCCTTTGATAATGGGAAGGTGCATTTTTTATCCCAAATGGCATTCTTAAGTATTCAAAAATTCCACAATGGACTATTCTTCTTAGTAGTTTCTTGGCATTGTCTGTTAAGACATTTTGATGAAAACCCTTAAGAGCATCCATAGCTGTGATGAACTTAGCTTGTGACAATTGGGTCAATGTCTCATGGATTCTGGGTATTGGATATCTGTCTGGAATGGTATAGGTATTTAGGGCTCTGAAGTCTCCTACCATCCTTGATTTTCCATTATGCCAAGTTATAATGACAGGTGTAGTAACTTCTACTTGTTCATTATGTCCAACCTTTCTTAATACTCCAAGGCCCATTAATTCTTTAATGTGCACTTCTAAGGCTTCTCTAGCTCTTGGACTGGCTGGATAAGCAGGTCTTCTTAATAAAGGTGGGTAAGGTTTTCTACATTAAGAATTATATCCACTTCATGTCCAATTATGGCACCTAGTGGCTCTTTGTCAGTTGCAAAGGCATTTTTGTACTTAAATAAGAGATCAATCAATTTTTCTTTCATTTTTTCTGTTAATTCTTGATTGAATTCTGCCTCTATGAGTTGTTAAGATATAAAAAGTTCCTTTTCTGGAATTTTTTCTTCATTCTTAATAACTGTGATTTGTTTTTTGTTATTTAAGAATCCAAACTTTTGTCTTTTGTTATCTCCTATGGTAAAATATCTATCCTTTTGGTTGGAGATATCTATACCATAGATTGATAAGTAGTCATTCCCAAGTATGAAATGATTACTAGTACAGTTGTCCATTACTACAAACTCTACTTTAATTCTGACACATTGTGAGGGATGAGGAAAAATTAGTGTTAAATCAATTATTCCAAGGGGCTTCATGCTCTCACTTGCACTACTAAATTTGACACCTTGTATTGGCATAAGTTTTTCTTGCCATTCTGGGACAATGGTTTTTAAATAACTTTTGCCAACACAAGTGCAATATGCTCCTGTATCCAAGTTAACCTTTCCTTCTTGGTTATCAACCATAACAATACTAATACTTGATTTTCCAGCTGTATATCCCATTCCTCTTGCAGGTTTGGTTCTATACATTTTGGCATCTTGTATGTTTGTCAGATTTGTGTCAGATGTTCCAACTTGTGGCAAGTTTGAGTTAACATCCAGTACTTCATAAATTATATCAATATTATTAATTTGTGCATTAATTATATTGATTTAATCACTTTCAGAGCTTTCTGATTCTTCTGTCTCTTTTTCAGAGTCAGATTCTTCTTCTTTGTCATTGTGGTTTTCTGTTTCCACAATTTCATTAATTTTTGCTATTTTAAGGCAATTATTGGCTAAGTGTCCAATACCTCCACATTTATGGCATTTTCTTTGCTCATTATTGTTGGATGTATTGGGCTTAAAGGATTCTTTTGATTTATCTTTTTTGATAAATGGTTTATTTGGGCTTTTAATGTCCAATTTTTTCCAAGTCCTGCCAATTTTTGTTCTTGTCACTATATCTTCTAGTGCATTTATATACTCTTCTGTGGAGCATGGTTCTATGCACCTGCTTTTTAGGGCATGTTCTAGTTCCCCTCCACATTTTTTAAGTATTTTCATATGCACCATCTTTTGTGACATTTCTGGGTACAGTGCATTAAGCCTTTCAACTTGTTTTAAGAACCAAGTTAAAGGTTTATCTTTCTCAGGGTCAAAGAAAGAGTTTTCAAATGCATTTTCTATCTTATACCTCCAGGCATCATTTGCCCACTTGGTGATTATTTCTTGTTTCCACCAAGACCAGGTATTTTTACCATTTGTTTGTCTTATGCCATAATACCATCTTTTTGCAGATTTCTCAAACAATGAGTGTAATCTTGCAGTGATTAATTCATCTGGTATGGCATAGTCTTCTTCTAACATGTCAATTGTTTTAATAAATGACATGTGGTCATATTCACCTTCTCCTGTGAATGTTGGCCATTCCTTCAATTGAGGTGCTTCCTTCATTAAGACTTGGTTATTGTCTTGGTGACTCAAGTCTGTTATGAAAGGATTTGACAATTCCTCTTTTGTTTTAACAGGGCTTCTTATATGAGAAAATGGTGTTGATAACTTTGGCATATTTAAATTAGCCTCATTAATTTTATCCATGATTTTTTTGATTTGAGGTTTGGATGACAGTGGATTCCATCCATTGGAGTATTTCACTATCTCCTCCTCTTTGAGGAACTTTTTCAGGATGTGCCAGGAGTTCATCACTCCTTGGTGTATTTGAGGCAGCATTTCCCAGTCTTTGTCCTTGTACACTGTGCAATACTGCTTGTACTGGCTCATGTAGATGTCTATTTGAGCCCTCTGAATGTGATTTGTACCTGTTTGAGTTACTCATACTTAGTTCCAATTCAGGCTCAGATATCATGGGCATTTCTGGGACTTGCCTTTGGGATAAGGCACT
The DNA here is from genome assembly GCA_023105745.1 of Austropuccinia psidii. Taxonomy (NCBI): domain Eukaryota; kingdom Fungi; phylum Basidiomycota; class Pucciniomycetes; order Pucciniales; family Sphaerophragmiaceae; genus Austropuccinia; species Austropuccinia psidii. The sequence goes on from JALGQZ010000014.1 coordinate 15,789,749, forward strand.
TCCTTGTGTGGATTCTGTTCCACTGGGGATATTGCCCTTTCTTTTCCCTTTTGAGGGATCAATTCTACTTCTGAGTCCAGCTCCATCTGATTGGATGGAGTATTGGGAACCTCTTCTGGTAGTCATAATTAAAGAATAAGAAAAAATAAAAGTATTTTAGAATAAAATTCTTTTATGGCAATTTAAAAAAGAGGTGCTCACCTTCAGAGTCTTGAATGGTGGGCCCTGGAAAGTCTAATTTCTTAGCTTTCTTTCTTTTGGTGATAACTGGTGTTGGAGAGCTTTGACAAGTTTCTTCCACCAATCTCTCAACAGTAGCTTGGTTGTCTTCTGTTGGGTTATCTTCAAACACTAAAAAAGACAAATAAATATAAGTCTTTTTATAATAAGTGTTATTTTTGGCAAGATATGGCAATTTTCCAGGTAGAAATTGCTTTTATATCTTTGGAAAATTGAAATAAATAAAGAAATGAATAAAAATGAATAAAAATAACTTTTTTATTGGTTTTTAATATTTTTTAATATTTTTTATATATTTTTTTATTTTTATTTTTTAAAGAATAAAATAAAAAATGAATATGATTCTTATAAAATTAAATTATAATAAAAATTATTTTTGATTTATAAAATATCTCTTTTGATCACTAGAGTCACTCAAAGAAAGTTCTTGCAAGTCTAAGGATGTGAAAAACCACGTGTAAGACAGTACAATTGCTTTCCAAATGCCTCAATAGCTTTTAAAATCAATAAAATATAAAATTATTATATAATTATTATGATTATAAATATAATTTATTATTGGATAAACCCAAATAGAATCTTTTTAAAGGTCTTTTAAGTAAATATCACGGCCAGGCCCCCAAATGTAAGGTTTGACTATGAAACAATAAGTAAAAATTACTAATTTTTTCCTTATTGTACTCTGAATGTCCTTATAATTGAAATAAATAAGATTAAAATAATAATAATAATAAAGAAATATTATTATTATGGCGTAAAAATATTATATTATTAAATAAATATAATAATATAATTAATATTATATGAAATTATAATATTATAAATAATATATTAATATAAAATAATTAATATATTATAAAGCTCTTTATTATTGTTACCAACAAATAATAAAGGCGTAAAAAACTGTTTTTTATAAATAAAAAACAATTAATAACAATAATATTACTAATATTAAAGTTATATATTAATATAAATACTATTTATATTAAATAAGAATTATTAAGAGTAATAATAAGAGAGAGATTATTATAATAAGATGAAATAACCTACTTTTAACACTTAAAATAATAATTTTGATATATTTTACGCCAAAAGAATATAATACAACCTTTTCAAATTGTATTTACAATAAAAAATAAAGAAAATTACTAAAATTCTTGATTTTACGTGGAAATGAGTTTATAGAGAGATTTATAACAAAAACAATTAAAGAATTGATTTAATCACGTAAAAATAGTGATTAATATTAAGATGGTCTTTGGTCTTTAATAATATAAGAGTTTTATATATAAAGAATAAAGAAATTACCTTCTATTTAATTGATTTAATGTTTTTGATGCGTCTGAGGGGTAAATAGAGTAAAAAGAGCTCTATTTATAGTAAATACCTCCCTCCTAGAGTCCAACAGGCTTCTAGTAGACGTGTACTGATCATATCCACTGGAATTGATCAATATTTTAAGGTTTGATGGTGATTACATCATGATCAAACCATATTGCATCATTATTACACCATTATTTAGAGTTATCACTGTAACTCTAAGTTTGATGACATCAGAGGCTTGGCAGAACCCCAAATTTCGTGGATTTTATTAGTTTTAATCATAAACTAATATTATTCACCAATTTTATCACTCTTAAGACTGTGAAACTTAATTTAAGGTTACAGTATGTGATCATAACAGCTCAATTTAAGCTCAAACTTTGATCCTCAATAACCTTTAAGGTTTTTACGCTACAGCAATTCAGAGAGTGAATTCTGATAGCCTGACATAACCTTATTATGCTTCCAAGAGATTTTCATTACATCATCCAAACTCTAATTTTGATGATTTTTCTTGTAACTCATCTTTTCTGTCGAAATTCAATATTTTAAGCTTCAAACCTTGATTTCAGGGGGTTATACCCGGAATTTAATAATAAAAATTACGTCATTCTTCTCGAATAAACTAGTAGAATCCAACTGTATACTTTTTTTTAAGTTTGGACTACTTTCACAACAAAGTGGTCAACAGCTCTGTTGATTTTTATCAATATTTCCTCATAAGTCTTAACCTTGTTTATAATTTGCAAAATAAAGTTCATATCTGTGTTCTTACAGTAATTACGTGGTAACTTTATTTTTGGTTCATCATTCTAGCATGTATAGTTTAGAAGATATTAGCTATGATCCCTGAATATATGCGTTGACCAAAAAAGTGCATATATTCAGGATAATTCCTTAAGTATTGATTTTGGGAATTAGCTTATTAATTGTTTTATATGTGGATTTTTGTGGGTAATCCACTGGTACAATCTATTTCACATGTTGTTTCATTAGCTTCTGAGATAAATAAGTTTTTATGGTTTTTATAAGGTATTATACCTTATAATTCCTTAAATATTGACTTTACAGATATGCCATAAAAATGGTATATGTGTATTTTTCCATGGGGAATCCAATGGTATAATTTGTTTTACATGTTGATTCATTGGTTTTTAAGTTAAACCAATTTTAGTACCAATTTATGGTATTTTTTGTATATTTGAGTAATTATTTTTAGTGTATAATTATTCTAATTAATTTTAATATAATTATATTAAAGGTATAATTATTCTGAGTCTTTTTTGTGACCTTATTGGGTATGTGGTCATATCTCAAAGGCTCACACATCCTCATCATCCACCATTTTTTCTCTTGATGAACTGGCATGAGCTGTTCTTGGTTTGGAGGCATATGGATGATGACGTCCAGTGACTTTCTCTTTATGGACCAAAGGTGAAGATGCATAAAGTTCATCACCTGCCATGCACATCATCAGTTAACACATCAAAAAATTAATGAATACTGGTCATACTCACAATCTTCAATTGGTTCCTGAGATCGGACTGACTTGCCTTTAGGTGCCATATCTAACCCATGAAACAAACATATCAAATTGTGAAAAGGGTTATACTCCAAAATTCAAATGACTTACTTTGATGAAGCGTCAATCCTGGATTTCCCTCCGACAGACCACTCCAAGTTACATTCTACAATGGTCTTTTTCGTTGCCCCCCATCCACGCGCCTTTCATCACCCACATGAACCTGAGATCCTGATGGAATATTGAGGGTTGGCTGTTTACTTTGGCCAAAGGGATCCTGGGATGTGACTGGATTCCGACCGGGATTAAGGAGGAACTCACGTGGAAATTTTGATTGGGGATTAGCGTGTGATGAGATTTGAGGTGTGCCTTCTGGCCCCTGAAACACATGCGTTTGTGTATTAGTGGGATTCGGGGGAATTGGAGTGACGGAAATATTTGGGATTGACCAAGTGCTTGAAGTTGGAGCCTTTGGATTGCCCACATCAATGTTAAGACCTGATACATTCATTGAGGATGTGATAGGGGTTGTGAGAGGAATGTTGGGGCTCAATGGTGACTGTTTTTGAACATATTCTATGCTAGATTCACTATTTGAGTCATGAACAGAACCTGAACGGGATTTATGTGACTTGAAAGATGACATAAGGGCCGAAAAAGTACAGTAATATTTTTAACTAGATAAAACACCTCAGTATTATGATAAAATAGAGTGATATGAGATGAAATCTTTTCAAATTTAGAATAGAGAAATTCTATGAATAGTTGGAACTAAGTGTCGCGTGGAAGTCCAATAAGCCTCTTTTTAGGAGAATCCTCCCTGCCTCCTCTTGAGCTCCTCCGCTTTTGTCGGAAACCACCCGGCACGGCCTACCACCATATAATGTAATATTCCCTTGATCTCAAAGGGGATTCATCATCCATAAGTAATCATATTTGGTAAAATTTCCGCCTCCCCATTGTCATATTTTGTGAATTATCCAAACTGCCAATATATGCATTGAAATTCCACAGCATTGTACATCTGTAAAGGGGTATATTCATGAAGGATTTACCCACAAAAGAGACATCACCTTTTCAAGAAAGGCAAGACAATCCAAATCACATTCCAACCGATTAAAAGCCTGCTGCACTCAAACCAAATACCAAGACTTTAGCTGCACTCCAACCCCTTATGTAATAGAGTTATATCGTTATGTCTGTAATAAGGTTTAAGCCATGTACGATGGCGTGCCAGCGTACATGGTTTGAATGTCAATCCCCTCAAATCAATTTTGACACATCCCTATTGGAATGCCCCTCAATGGTAAAAACTGCAGTATTGCCATGTGTAAATAAAATAGAATATGTATGAGCATTGAGCAGCATGGCATTTTACCCAATTAAACTCCTAACCAATTCCGCCATCCAGATGAGACATGTTACACTCCATCAGCTGCAGCTCACGCACCATTACAAATGGGATAGAATTCTCAGATGGCTCAAATCATCTCCCCCTTCATAAATAATCACTCAATTTTTTTGCCAATTAATAACACTCCTAAACACTTTCACATCAACCATAGATATTTATGCACAAACCAACCGTACTCCCAATTCCTGCAACAATGACAACCCGCCGCTATTCCTCAATGCGTAGATGCATGTGTCCACACTCTTCCCCTGAGGGTGATAGGCCTGGAGTTGCCTTCACACCTTTCCAATATAAACAGCACATTAAAAAGCTCAAATCAACCATTGCACCAAAATCTCTTCCAAACATCCCTACTTCTGCATCAGGATCTGAGTGCCCACAACTTCTTTTGGATCAAATATTCCCAGCTGATTATTCACCATTGACCCAAAGCACCTTCTCCACAGCACCGGGGCTCAATTCAATTGCACAGAAACCATACAGCAGCAGTGACACCCTTCCCCCACAAGACGTTGGAATGATAATATCTGCCATTCTATCATTAAGGTATAATATACCCCTGAGGGCTTCACGCATTCTCAACCCCGCCCTAAGCCTGCTGATCATGTCCAGCATCTCAAGCTCCGGTAGTCCCCCCATTCCTGCATTCCATATACCTCAAGATCTGAGTACCATATTTGAACATCTCCAATTGGAGCCAGTGATTCAAAACTATATATGTTGTCCTCAATGTTTCTCTCTTAATGGCCTTACTGAATCAGTCACAACTGACCAACCCCACTGTCAACGCAATAATGACCCAAATGATCATGATCCCCCTTGCACACAATCATTAGGCAAATTCATCTATTCATTTGAAGCCCACACCCAAAACACCACCAACATGAAGCAAAAATTTATACCAACAAAACATTTCATTTATCAACCATTCAAAAATTGGCTTGCCAGATTCCTCCAGCGGGCTGGAATTATGGACATTCTGCATCAACATCAACAATCCCAAACTCCCGAAGATTCCCCAAAACGTGACGTCTGGGATGGATTGGTCTGGAGACGCTTCACTGGCACTAGAAATATCCATGACCCCCATTCATGTCCATTCCTGGTGCATTGGCCTTCTCCATCTATGTGGACTGGTTTAATGCACATGGAAAGTCCACCCGGTTGGCCAGCATTGGACCTATCATGATTATTTGTCTTAATCTCCCCCCAAGTGAAAGATTGAAGCCAGAGAATGTCTATGTTGCAGGAATCATCCCTGGTCTGAAGGAGCCAACTTCCCTTCAATTGAATTATTTATTAATGCCACTCATCAAGGAGCTCAAAGAGCTATGGCGAGGTTACCATTTTTCACCCACCTCAACAGGTCCTTCAGGATCCTTTATCCGTGTTGCCATTCTCACAGCCATTGCGGATGTGGTTGCCATGCGCAAGCTTACTGGATTTATTTCCCATTCAGGAAACCACTTTTGTAATTTTTGCACCATTCACAAAGCTCAAATTGATGAAATTGGTCCTCAATTTCACTACACACGCTCATATCAAAATCATAAATCAACCATTGCCAAATGGCTTCGGGCAACCCCACAACAAAGACAAGCAATTTTCTCTGAGTATGGAGTGCGATATTCAATTTTAGAAGACCTTCCGTATTGGGATGCAACCAGAATGGTTAATCTTGACATAATGCATAATTTAATACTTGGAATTTTGAAGGATCATGCAACTTTCAAATTGTGCATTCCAGAGTCCAAATCAAAAATTTACCTCAGGTCCCGCAGGAAATCCAATGACACCAACAGTTCAGACTCAGATTCCATGACCTCCAACAGCTCTCTTGATAAAATCACATTGAGAGAGGCCCGCTCCCTGAGAAGAGACGCAGCAAAAATAATAAATGAGCCACTCCCCACTACTTCCACCCGGAAAAACTACTTCCCAATGCCCACCCCTAACACAGATCATCCATCTAGTGGTTCTGCGGAGATTCCTTCATTTGATGCCAATTACATCCCCTCTGAATTGGATATCACTGCACTGAGTGATCACCAGATCAAGGGTGAGGCTCTGGAGCATCTCCGTCAAATCATATCTGAGACGATAATTCCCTCATCATGGACAAGAGTACCTCGCAACATGGGTTCCCCCTCTCATGGTAGCTTAAAAGCCGCTGAATGGGCTCTCTTATATAAGGTCTATATTCCATTTTTAATGCTCAGTCAACAGATGTCATTAGATGTACACCAATCCGCGAACATTCAAATAAAAATGGGTCAGTCAGAAGAACTTTCAAATGAACTAACCAAGAATACATTCCATTTGATTAGTGCTATCAACATTGCCACAAGTTGGACTGTTTCAATAGGAGATGCGACTGCATTTGCTGAACATTGGAAAAAATTCCGCCTTTCCAATCAACTCCTGTTCCCAAAACAGAAAAGTAAACCGAATCATCATTTTGCTGATCATATTCCCAAACTCTTCCAACGCTGGGGCCCAGCACAAGCCTCAGCCACATGGGGTTATGAGCGCTTGATTGGAGTATTTGCGAAAATGCCAACAAATAACAAAATATGTACGCCAATTAATAAGATCAATATATTCACATTGATTAAACACCTGAACTGAATAAGACCAACTTCTTGCAACTCTGAATAGATGATATAGACAAAACCTTACTTCAACATATCTGTCGATTTTCCAACCTTTCCGTTCTCCTGAAATCCCCATCCGTGCCATGTGAAATAAAAAAGCTTTTCGAATCACAGCCACCTGCCCTGTTCAATAACCATAAATATAACAAACCATCCCGCCATGACCAAGAAAATTATGATTGCCTGGTTGAGTACTTACAGAATTTTCATGCAACAAGGGAAATAGTTGATTGGATCAGCTTAGACACTACTGTGCAATCCACAAGTCATCCCACTTCAAGGATTGTCCCACCTTGGTATTTTCCAGTTTCAAACATTAATATTGGGAACAATATATTTTCAACTGAATCCAAAAATGTCAGCAACAGTGTGATATGTTTTCTGAGGGGCAACTCACGACGATTTGGTATTATTAATAGCATTTTTAAAGTCTCTGAGCCATCTAGCATACTGAACAATAGCTTTCTGATCTTAAAAACTTTGGAGATTGATGTGAATTTCTTACCAGATTGGCCGCATCTGAATATTTATAAAGCTGTTGGTTTTGATGATGGACACTTGATTATATCTGAAGAAGAAATAGAAGGTAACTGTGGATTGTATGATAACAAAGCTCTGTCATGTGGACTGCTTGTAATGATAAAGCCGTTATTTCATGAAATTTAGTCTACAGAAATGCAAATCTCTCAGATTCATTAGCTATTTTGCTAGTGTAATAACTGCCTCAAAATTTAGTGACAGAGACATGCCATTGTGACAAGCAAAGCCCATTATTTCACATTGCCACAAAGAACTTACTATTTTGACATTGGGTACAGTGTGAATAAGCCAAGTTCAATGATCAAATGACCCACACACTCACCTTTCACAGCATCCAAAATTTCTAACTGCGCCATCATCATGTTGGAAGGGGAAGTGGCCCTTGCGCACCTGCACCCGCACACGCCGATGCACATGCAAGCGCACCCGCACCCACACACGCCAATGCACACGCATGCGCACCCGCACCCGCGGTATTGTGCGGCGGACTCTACCAGTGTCACCTGCAAAACGACAATCCCGCTCAGGCGGAGTCCTTTTATGGATGACCTGGTGAAGTCAAACCCCCCGCCTACATCAAGACTGGCTGAAGGACCTCTTTGATGTGTGTTTGTGCAAACAGGCGCGTCTTGTGTAATTTTTACCAACCATCGGACGGTTGCGGGATGATCAGGTGGTGAGGGATCTGAGTTGAAGGCACAGGGGAACCAATATTGGTGGATGTCACAGGATTTGGTGTAAGACAAGAGTAGGACATGTGCTCAATGTTCGCTTGATTTTTGCTTGACGTGAGCTCAACTTTTATCCTGCTTGACGTTTGCTTGACGTGAAGTCAATCGCCGACAATTGACACGAGATTCGCCCTGGTGAGGGGGATACTGTAACAACCATCCATCAGGGGTAAGGGTATTCATTCATACACCCACTCAAACACCCCAAATCAGCAAATCCAGTATCTGCATCAGCATTCAGTTTCAGCAATCTTCATTTTGAAACATGCATACAGCTTGGTACATCAATACAGCCTGTCAATACCTGTACAGGTTGGATTCACCCAATACAGTTTCAATACACCAGTATGGAACTGTATGATCACTCAGATACACCACACCTCTTGTACAGGTTCTGTACAGCTGTACAGGACCTGTATTGGCCAGACTCAATTCAATCATCAATCATTCTCATGAAAATTCTTCCTCTGGATCAGGGCTGGTGATTCTCACATATACCAGCCCTTCTTTCTCCCCCCTGGGGACTTTTCCCCAGTTAATTAATTTAGTTTATTTATTATTTTATAATTATTCTTATCCTTATAATTGGGTCTTATAATTATTTAATTTGAAGTTAGTCTTTGCCTTTTCTCTCTTTGCCTGTACAGTATGAGTTGGGTGGCCATATCCTTATTAACCCTTCTCTTTCCATTCTGACAGGTTGAAACAGTGGACTTGGACTTGTTTGTGGTTGGCTCTTCTATTCCTTACTCTTATTTCTTGTTGCTGCTTTTCTTACATTTATTCTTTTAGCAATTTATTTTTAACACTCTTCAGTGTATTCCTTCTTACCATATCTTTGAGCCCTCCATAAGTGAGTCCCAGTTTACTGAGTGCCAGGCCCTCTTCACTTCGAATAGCCCCTGTGACATAATAATCCAGGGAAACAACCAGGTATAGCTCAAACTTAATTATTGTAGCTTTTACTATAAAACTTAAATTGGTAAAACTGCACCAATGGCTTTCAATCACACCCACCATCACTATTTTGCTATATTAAAGCCCTTAAAGTCCATCTTTAAGAACTTTATTACTTTAATTTTGTGTCACAGTCATAGTTAAGGCTGTAAATACCATATTTCAACACCTCATAATAGACTCAGCCTGACATTGTATATTTTTACTTCTTGTCATATTTGGATAAGAATTGTATAGTCTTATTTAAGGAATTTCCTTCTCTATATTTAAGCCTGTATGAATTTTATCTGTCTATTTCTTGCTATACAATTTCTTTTGTACTTGAATGTCATTTTGGTTTCACGTTTGTAGTCACAGGCAAACATAATTCAAACTCAAATTTCTTTTCCTGCCCATACAGGAAAGATGAACAAAGCCAATTATAGGAAAAATTTCAGTTGTTTTTTTGACACAATGATGTGTTTAGATAAGCAATGAAATTGGGATAATGAATGGGCGATGTTCTTTTTCACAACAAATGCAGTGAAAAATGAGTTACCCAGCAGTTTTTTGCATTTTTATTACTTGTTTTATGAGCTATATCATTTTCTATAGCTTGTTGGCACAGATCAGTTATCAATGGCTGAAATTTCTTGATGATGGGCAACGCTCCTATCTATAAATTCTTTTTTTCAGGAAAAGATATTCTCAATTATAAACATGTGTGAAAAGGTCAAACATTTTGGATTGGCTCGGTGTAACAATTAATCTTAATTTCTTTCAGTGAGAACCTATCACTTTCCTTCTTAGGAATTCAAAAACCTTATATCAATTCAAAAAAAAAAAATTTATAATTTTTTTGGTCACTTTCTTGAGTATTATTGTAAGGTTTGACTATGAAACAATAAGTAAAAATTACTAATTTATTACTTATTGTACTCTGAATGTCCTTATGAATTGAATAAATAGGATTGAAAATATAATAATAATAAATAATTGTTATTATTATTATGGCGTAAAATAATTATATTATTAAATAAATATAATAATATAATTTATATTATGAAAATATAATATAATAAATAAATATATTAATATAAAATAATTAATATATTTAAAAAACTCTTTATTATTGTTACCAACAAATAATAAAGGCGTAAAAAATTGTTTTTTATTAATAAAAAACAATTAATAACAATAATATTACTAATATTAAAGTTATGAACTAATATAAATACTATTTATATTAATTAAAGAATTATTAAGAGCGTAATAATAGAGAAATTATTATAATAAGAGAAAATAACCTACTTTTAAGACTTAATATAATAATTTTGAAGTATTCTACGCCAAAAAAAATATAAATACAACCTTTTCAAATTGTATTTACAATAAAAATAAAGAAAATTACAAATTATTCTGGATTTTTATGTGGAAATGAGTTTTAGAGAGATTTTTAACAAAAACAATGAAATAAATGATTTAATCACGTCAAAATAGATGATTACAGCAAGGTGGTCTTTGGTCTTTAATAATATAATAGTTTTATATATAAAGAATAAAGAAATTACCTTTGATTTAATTGATTTAATGTTTTTGATGCGTCTTAGGGGAAAATAGAGTAAAAAGAGCTCTATTTATAGTAAATACCTCCCTCCTAGAGTCCAGCAGGCTTCTAGTAGACGTGTACTGATCATATCCACTGGAATTGATCAATATTTTAAGGTTTGGAGATGATTACATCATTATCAAACCATATTACATCATTATTACACCATTATTTAGAGTTATCACTATAACTCTAAAGTTGATGACATCAGAGGCTTGGCAGAACCCCAAATTTCGTGGATTTTATTAGTTTTAATCATAAAATAATAGTGTTCACCAATTTCATCACTCTTAAGACTGTTAAACTTAAATTAAGGTTACTGTGAGTGATCATAACTGCTCAAATTAAGCTCAAACTTTGATCCTGAATAACTTTTAAGATTTACACGCTAAAGCAATTCAGAGAGTGAATTCTGATAGCTTGGCATAACCGTATTATTCTGCCAAGAGCTTTTCATTACATCATCAAAACTCTAATTTTGATGATTTTTCTTGTAACTCACCTTTTCTGTCGAAATTCAATATTTTAAACTTCAAACCTTGATTTCAGGGGGTTATACCCTGAATTTAATAATAAAAATTACATCATTCTTCACAAATGAACTAGTACAATCTAACTGTATACTTCTTTTTAAGTTTGGAACACTTTCACAACAAAGTGGTCAACAGCTCTGTTGATTTTTATCAATATTTTATCATAGGTTTTAACCTTGTTTATAGTTTGTAAAATAAAGTTCATATCTGTGTTCTTACAGTAATTACGTGGTAACTTTATTTTTGGTTCATCATTCTATCATGTATAGTTTAGGAGATATTAGCTATGATCCTTGAATATATGTGTTGACCAAAAAAGTGCATATATTCAGGTTAATTCCTTAAGTATTAACTTTGGAAATTGGCTTATTAATTGTTTTATGTGTGGAAAATCGTGGGGAATCCACTGGTACAATTTATTTTACATTTTGTTTCATTAGTTCTTGAGATAAATAAGGTTTTATGGTTTTTATAAGGTATTATACCTTATAATTCATTAAATATTGACTTTACAGATATGCCATAAAAATGGTATATGTGTATTTTTCCATGGGGAATCCAATGGTAGAATTTATTTTACATGTTTATTCATTGGGGTTTAAGTTAAACCAATTTTTGTACCAATTTATGGTATTTTTTGTATATTTAAGTAATTATTTTTAATGTATAATTATTCTAAGTAATTTTAATATAATTATATTAAAGGTATAATTATTCTGAGTCTTTTTTGTGACCTTATTGGGTATGTGGTCATATCTCAAAGGCTCACATTCCCTACCACCAAAAAAGATTGTACCACAATCTGATATGTGTGATTAGGGTATCATCCACTGTCCTACCTCTTCATTAAGCTTTGTTAGTCTTGAAGCTCAATAATGCTTAACTTTTCTATTTTTCAGGCTTTCTTTCATGTCTGAACCTTCTTAGTATTTTATCAGCATTTGTTATATCTTTCTCAAGTAGCCATTCATCTTCTTGAGTTGAATTTCTATACCTTACAAGGTATTCCCTTTCTTTTTTGTTTCTTGTCCTTCTTTCTTTAAGGACTTTTACTATTTTCTTTTCTTCTCCTTCTTCCAAGGGGGGAATTTCAAGTGGGGGTTTATTTCTTAGTGGAAATAACTCCTTGTCACTTGAACTGTAAGGTTTTATCAGACTTACAGGGAAAGTTGGGTGTTTGTTCATTAGTTCACCTGTGAGTTCCAATTGCACAGCATTGGGTCCATGAAGTGCTTTAATCATAAATGGTCCTACAAAGGAATCTTTCAATTTCTTTGGGCCTTTTATGTTATTGAAATTAAGGGTTGATACTAGGACCAAGTCTCCTATTTTGAAATCAGGTGGCTTATGACTTTTGTCCCATCTTTCTTTTGCATATTTGAAAGAATCTTGCATGCATCTGTTTGCATGGTGTCTTGCTTTGTAAAGCATTATCTTAAAACTGCTTGCTGTTGGATGTATGTCCACTAAGTCCTTTTTGAGGATATCATAATGAAGTCTTGGATTCCAACCTTTCTCTAGCATTGCTGGTGTTTTTCCAGTAGAAGAATGGATTGATGTTTTATATGCCAGTTCCAGTGCTGGTATTAGTGTACACCAATCATGGGTAAAACCATCAGAATCTTTGAATTCTAGCCCATAAGCACAGAATCTTCTGATCATGTCCTCTAAGGTCTGTATCATTCTTTCTGCTAAACCATCTGTTTGGGGATGGTAAGCTGTTGAGAATGACAGCTTTGTCCCAAATAAGTTATGGAGGTTTGTCCATAGTGCTGAAGTGAACTTTGGGTCTCTGTCACTTATAATATTCTGGAATAAGCCTGTATGGCTAATAACTTTATTCCATATCATTATGGCTGTGTCTATAGCTGTGTCATCTTTGTGACATGGTAAGAACATTGGAGTTTTACTGTACCTGTCCACTAACACTAGGCATGCATTATAACTCCTGTCTCCTCCTGGAGGTAATGCTGTCACCCAATCCATATGAACTATTTCCCATGGGGATTTTGGTTCTTGGATTTGGATCATCATTCCAAATTTCTTTCCTGTGGCTCTGTTGGCTTTTTGGCATCTGTCACAGGTTTGGCAGTACTCTGCAACATCTTTCTTCCAATTTGGCCACCAAGAGCAGGTTTTCACCCTCTCTAGTGTCCTATCTTCTGAGAGATGTCCAGATGCAGCACTATCATGACACTCATGTAAAATAGTGTTTATTAGTGTTCTGTCTGTTAAGGCCATAACACATGTGTGTTTTGTTCTATGGTAAAGGATTCCATCAAGGAGGTGGAAGCTTCCTTCATCATATGCCTTTTTCCATATTTCATCTAGTTTTGATGAAAGTGATGGATCTTTGCAGTCTTTCATTAGAAGTTGGCTTAAGATATGGCAATTTTTGTCTGTCTTATAGCTTTCTTTAACTTGGTTAAAAAATTCTGTGCCAATGTCTGTAACACATATTCCTTCTATATGGTGTTCTTCTTGTGGTACCCATGCTGGATTGTCAGGGGTATCTGCTAAAGCCCATCTGCTAAGACCATCTGCATTTTTATGAATATTTCCAGATTTATGAACAATAGTCATATTTCCTCTATATTCTTGGATAGCAATTTGCCATCTCAGCATATGTCTATTTGGAGTCTTCATATTTAATAGTGATTTCACAGCATTACAGTCTGTGATTACATCAAATACTGTGCCATCCAAATAATAATGCAGTTTTTCTAAAGCCCACACTAGGCATAAGCATTCCATTTGGCTTGCTCCATACCTTGCTTTCGTTGGCTTTATCTGCCTTGAAATGAAACAAATTGGTCCTTCCACTGGTTTATCATTGATAATTTGTGTCTGGTGAAGTGCAGCTCCTAGTGCTTCTCCACAAGCATCAATGTACAGTTTGAAAGGTAGTTTCCAATCTGGCATTGGAAGAAATGGGGCATTTGTTAGTGAATTTTTTAATTCTTCATATGCCTTGACCCTTTCTTCAGTCATTTCATAAACTGTTTGTTGGTCACATAATTTATATAAGGATTTGGCTATTTTTGCAAAGTCCTTTATATGCTGTCTATAGTAGCCAGCAAATCCTAGAAATGATTGCATTTCTTTTTTGGTTTGAGGCATTGGTTTGAGTAGTACTGCTGCCACTTTATTTTTGTCTATGCCTAGACTAAGTCCAGATACAACATGTCCTAGTGCTTTTAATCCACTATATGCAAAATGACATTTTTTCAAGGAAATTTTCATATTCACTTGGACTATTTTTTGTAGTACCCTTTCTAGTCTTGTAAGGTGATTTTCCCAAGTTTCTGAGCAAACTATGATATCATCAATATAGATAATTAACCATCCTTCTGATAATTCTTCAGGGAATATGGTATTCATCATTCTTTGATAATGGGAAGGTGCATTTTTTATTCTAAATGGCATTCTTAAGTATTCAAAAATTCCACAATGGACTATTATTCTTAGTAGTTTCTTGGCATTGTCTGTTAAGAAATTTTGATGAAAACCCTTAAGAGCATCCATAGCTGTGATGAACTTAGCTTGTGACAATTGGGTCAATGTCTCATGGATTCTAGGTATTGGATATCTGTCTGGAATGGTATAGGTGTTAAGGGCTCTGAAGTCTCCTACCATCCTTGATTTTCCATTATGCCAAGTTATAATGACAGGTGTAGTAACTTCTACTTGTTCATTATGTCCAACCTTTCTTAATACTCCAAGGTCCATTAATTCTTTAATGTGCACCTCTAAGGCTTCTCTAGCCCTTGGACTGGCTGGATAAGCAGGTCTTCTTAATAAAGGTGGGTAAGGCTTTTCTACACTAAGAATTATATCCACTTCATGTCCAATTATGGCACCTAGTGGCTCTTTGTCAGTTGCAAAGGCATTTTTATACTTAAATAAGAGGTCAATCAATTTTTCTTTCATTTTTTCTGTTAATTCTTGATTGAATTCTGCCTCTTTAAGTTGTTCGGATATAAAAAGTTCCTTTTCTGGAATTTTTTCTTCCTTTTTAATAACTGTGATTTGGTTTTTGTTATTTAAGAAGCCAAACTTCTGTCTTTTGTTATCTCCTATGGTAAAATATCTATCTTTTTGGTTGGAGATATCTATACCATAGATTGATAAGTAGTCATTCCCAAGTATGAAATGATTACTAGTACAGTTGTCCATTACTACAAACTCTACTTTAATTCTGACACATTGTGAGGGATGAGGAAAAATTAGTGTTAAATCAATTATTCCAAGGGGCTTCATGCTCTCACTTGCACTACTAAATTTGACACCTTGTATTGGCATAAGTTTTTCTAGCCAGTTTGGGAAAATGGTTTTTAAATAACTTTTGCCAACACAAGTGCAATATGCTCCTGTATCCAAGTTAACTTTTCCTTCTTGGTTATCAACCATAACAATACTTATACTTGATTTTCCAGCTGTATATCCCATTCCTCTTGCAGGTTTGGTTGTAAAAATTCTGGCATCTTGTATGTTTGTCAGGTTTGTGTCAGATGTTCCAACTTGTGGTAAGTTTGAATTAACATCCAGTACTTCATAAATTATATCAATATTATTAATTTGTGCATTAATTATATTGATTTCATCACTTTCAGAGCTTTCTGACTCTTTTGTCTCTTTTTCAGAATCAGATTCCTCTTCTTTATCATTGTGGTTTTCTGTTTCCACAATTCCATTAATCTTTGCTTTTTTAAGGCAATTATTGGCTAAGTGTCCAATACCTCCACATTTATGGCATTTTCTTTGCTCATTATTGTTGGATGTATTGGGCTTAAAGGATTCTTTTGATTTATCTTTCTTGATAAATGGTTTGTTTGGGCTTTTAATGTCCAATTTTTTCCAAGTCCTGCCAATTTTTGTTCTTGTCACTATATCTTCTAGTGCATTTATATACTCTTCTGTGGAGCATGGTTCTATACACCTGCTTCTTAGGGCATGTTCTAGTTCCCCCCCACATTTTTTAAGTATTTTCATGTGTACCATCTTTTGTGACATCTCTGGGTACAGTGCATTAAGCCTTTCAACTTGTTTCAAGAACCAAGTTAAAGGTTTGTCTTTCTCTGGGTCAAAGAAAGAGTTTTCAAATGCATTTTCTATTTCATACCTCCAGGTATCATTTGCCCACTTGGTGATTATTTCTTGTTTCCACCAAGAGCAGGTATTTTTACCATTTGTTTGTCTTATGCCATAATACCATCTTTTTGCAGATTTCTCAAACAATGAATGTAATCTTGCAGTGATTAATTCATCTGGTATGGCATAGTCTTCTTGTAACATGTCAATTGTTTTAATAAATGACATGTGGTCATATTCACCTTCTCCTGTGAATGTTGGCCATTCTTTCAATTGAGGTGCTTCCTTCATTAAGACTTGGTTATTATCTTGGTGACTCAAGTCTGTTATGAAAGGATTTGACAATTCCTCTTTTGTTTTAACAGGGCTTCTTATATGAGAAAATGGTGTTGATAACTTTGTCATATTTAAATTAGCCTCATTAATTTTATCCATTTTTTCAGTAATAAGCCTTATTTCACTTTGAATATCATCTTTCAGATGAATTCTTGCTTCATCACTTTTTTCCACATGGTCTAAAAGTAATTTTTGGTGTGATGAAGTCTTTTCTTCAAATGTTTCTACAGAAATACTTAATTTATTTAATTTTTCTGTAAGATTGTCAATACTCACATCATAATTGATTGTCAAAGTCTTGTCTTTGATATCTTTTACGTATTTATACAATTCTTGTTGTCCTTGTATTAATTTTTGAGTATTGTCAATTGAATTCTTTGATTTATTATTTTCAACAATAAACTTAATGTTGTAAATTTCTTTCTTGTTTTGCACATCAATTTTTGTTAAAGAAGATAAATTGTTATTTATTTCTTGTAGTGATAATAAACTATCTTTGATTTCTTTTAGAGGTAATATACTATTTTTAATTTCTGTTAAAGTATTTACAACATTTTTGGACAAGGTTATTTCTTTGGGAAATGAGGTTGTCTCATTCTTTGCTCTTCCTTGTCCTTGAACTCCATGAAAGTTCTGGCCATGTTAAAAACATTGTCCATGGCATCCTTTTGGATTCTTGGGATCCTGTAGCTTGGGGAATATGGTTTCCTCCAATGCTTTTTCTTGTTCTTCTTCCCTTCTTGGGGAAGGGGGTTGGCTTGAGGCTTTCTGGTAGAAGCTACTGGGGCTTCTTCCTTGGTTGCCTCCCTCTTTTTGGCATGATAATCCTTGATTTTTTTGATTTGAGGTTTGGATGACAGTGTATTCCATCCATTGGAGTATTTCACTATCTCCTCCTCTTTGAGGAACTGTTTCAGGATGTGCCAGGAGTTCATCACTCCTTGGTGTATTTGAGGTAGCATTTCCCAGTCTTTGTCCTTGTATACTGTGTAATACTGCTTGTACTGGCTCATGTAGATGTCTATTTGAGCCCTCTGAATGTGATTTGTACCTATTTGAGTTACTCATACTTAGTTCCAATTCAGGTTCAGATATCATGGGCATTTCTGGGACTTGCCTTTGGGATAAGGCACTTCCTTGTGTGGATTCTGTTCCACTGGGGATATTGCCCTTTCTTTTCCCTTTTGAGGGATCAGTTCTACCTCTGAGTCCAGCTCCATCTGATTGGATGGAGTATTGGGAACCTCTTCTGGTAGTCATAATTTAAGAAAATAAGAAATAAAAGTATTTTAGGATAAAAATTCTTTTTATGGCAATTATAAAAGAGGTGCTCACCTTCAGAGTCTTGAATGGTGGGTCCTGGAAAGTCTAATTTCTTAGCTTTCTTCCTTTTAGTGATAACTGGTGTTGGGGAACTTTGACAAGTTTCTTCCACCAATCTCTCAACAGTAGTTTGGTTATCTTCTGTTGGGTTATCTTCAAACACTAAAAAAGACAAATAAATATAAGTCTTTTTATAAGAAGTGTTATTTTTTTGGTAAGATATGGCAATTTTCCACGTAGAAATTGCTTTTATATCTTTAAAAACTTGAAAGGAATAAAGAAATGAATAAAAATGAATAAAAATAACTTTTTTTATTGGTTTTTAATATTTTTTAATATTTTTTATATTTTTTATTTTTAAGGAATAAAATAAAAATTAATATGATTCTTTATAAAATTAAATTATAATAAAAATTATTTTTAATTTATAAATTATCTTTTTTAATCACTAGAGTCACTCAAAGAAAGTTCTTGCAAGTCTAAGGATGTGAAAAACCACGTGTAAGACAGTACAATTGCTTTCCAAATGCCTCAATAGCTTTTAAAATTAATAAAATATAAAATTATTATATAATTTAATATTGGATAAACCCAGATAAAATCTTTATAAAGGTCTTTTAAGTAAATATCACGGCCAGGCCCCCAAATGTAAGGTTTGACTATGAAACAATAAGTAAAAATTACTAATTTATTACTTATTGTACTCTGAATGTCCTTATGAATTGAATAAATAAGATTAAAAATATAATAATAATAAATAATTATTATTATTATGGCGTAAAATAATTATATTATTAAATAAATATAATAATATAATTTATATTATGAAAATATAATATAATAAATAAATATATTAATATAAAATAATTAATATATTTAAAAAACTCTTTATTATTGTTACCAACAAATAATAAAGGCGTAAAAAATTGTTTTTTATTAATAAAAAACAATTAATAACAATAATATTACTAATATTAAAGTTATGAATTAATATAAATACTATTTATATTAATTAAAGAATTATTAAGAGAGTAATAATAGAGAAATTATTATAATAAGAGAAAATAACCTACTTTTAACACTTAATATAATAATTTTGAAGTATTCTACGCCAAAAAAAATATAAATACAACCTTTTCAAATTGTATTTACAATAAAAATAAAGAAAATTACAAATTATTCTGGATTTTTATGTGGAAATGAGTTTTTGAGAGATTTTTAACAAAAAAAATTAAATAAATGATTTAATCACGTCAAAATAGATGATTACAGCAAGGTGGTCTTTGGTCTTTAATAATATAATAGTTTTATATATAAAGAATAAAGAAATTACCTTTTATTTCATTGATTTAATGTTTTTGATGTGTCTGAGGGGAAAATAGAGTAAAAAGAGCTCTATTTATAGTAAATACCTCCCTCCTAGAGTCCAGCAGGCTTCTAGTAGACGTGTACTGATCATATCCACTGGAATTGATCAATATTTTAAGGTTTGGAGATGATTACATCATTATCAAACCATATTACATCATTATTACACCATTATTTAGAGTTATCACTATAACTCTAAAGTTGATGACATCAGAGGCTTGCCAGAACCCCAAATTTTGTGGATTTTATTAGTTTTAATCATAAACTAATAGTATTCACCAATTTTATCACTCTTAAGACTGTTAAACTTAAATTAAGGTTACTGTGAGTGATCATAACTGCTCAAATTAAGCTCAAACTTTGATCCTTAATAACCTTTAAGATTTACACGCTAAAGCAATTCAGAGAGTGAATTCTGATAGCTTGGCATAACCGTATTATTCTGCCAAGAGCTTTTCATTACATCATCAAAACTCTAATTTTGATTATTTTTCTTGTAACTCATCTTTTCTGTCGAAATTCAATATTTTTAACTTCAAACCTTGATTTCAGGGGGTTCTACCCTGAATTTAATAATAAAAATTACATCATTCTTCACGAATGAACTAGTAGAATCCAACTGTATACTTCTTTTTAAGTTTGGAACACTTTCACAACAAAGTGGTCAACAGCTCTGTTGATTTTTATCAATATTTTATTATAGGTTTTAACCTTGTTTATAGTTTGTAAAATAAAGTTCATATCTGTGTTCTTACAGTAATTACGTGGTAACTTTATTTTTGGTTCATCATTCTATCATGTATAGTTTAGGAGATATTAGCTATGATCCTTGAATATATGTGTTGACCAAAAAAGTGCATATATTCAGGTTAATTCCTTAAGTATTAGCTTTGGAAATTAGCTTATTAATTGTTTTATGTGTGGAACATCGTGGGGAATCCACTGGTACAATTTATTTCACATTTTGTTTCATTAGTTCTTGAGATAAATAAGGTTTTATGGTTTTTATAAGGTATTATACCTTATAATTCATTAAATATTGACTTTACAGATATGCCATAAAAATGGTATATGTGTATTTTTCCATGGGGAATCCAATGGTATAATTTATTTTACATGTTGACTCATTGGTTTTTAAGTTAAACCAATTTTTGTACCAATTTATGGTTTTTTTTGTATATTTAAGTAATTATTTTTAATGTATAGTTATTCTAAGTAATTTTAATATAATTATATTAAAGGTATAATTAGTCTGAGTCCTTTTTGTGACCTTATTGGGTATGTGGTCATATCTCAAAGGCTCACAATTATTTTCCCAAAGTATGCATTTTGATGAAGACAGATCATTTTAATCAGTCAATAAACCCTTTCTTTTAGTTCTAAATCACTTTTTTGAACTAGTTTTTAATCTCATTTTCCTTTCAAAAACCTCACCACTACTTTTTTCTTTTTTAAAAAGAAGTAATATTTAGCTTGTTGAACCAGTTATGATATTTTCTGAGTTTTGTTCATGTGAGCTCATAGAAAAGTAATTATTTGATGAAGTATTCTACTTTATCTTTGTGGTCATTCTATTGCATATTCTATTTTGTTCTACCAAAAATCTCTTATCATTGATGTTTTTTGGTCTTTTGTTGTTTTTATAGTTTGATTAAAAGAAAGGTCCATTTTTTCAATTATTTTTCCTTTTAAAAAACATTAAATTAATCTTTGATTGCCCATTTATTTTCCATTTCATTCTGATTTGTGTTTCAATTGTCCACCAGTTCTTTTTTTTCCTGGTTCTTTTTCAAAAAATTTACTTCTTTCAAGCCTTTCATTTTATTTTTGTTTCTCATTTCTTGTCAATTAAGTTTTATTTCTCGTATTTTTTAATAAAATTATTGTTTTATTTTTTTAACCTTTTTGTTGTTTTTTTTCAGCTGTTTTTAGTCTTTTTCATCACCTTTTCTAGTTTTATCAAAAATAAGTGACACTTTTTTCATTATTAAATTTCTATTTTGAAAAACATATGAATTTTCTTTATTGCTCATTCATTTTGAATTTTTCAAATATTTTATTATTTTTTTTTAAAAATCTTATTGTTAAAGACTTTGTTGTCTTTTTTTGTCTTTTATTACTTTTTTTTGCTTTGAATAAAAAAAGTAAGTTTTCCATTTTGAATTTCCTTTTAATTTTTTTCAAAGAGAAAGTTTAGATTTTCAGGTCCTTTCTTCTTTTTTAGTCTCTTTTCTATTTTTCATTTTTTCAATAAAAGAATTTGTTTTTAAATCTTTTATTTCTTAAACAAAATTGGTCCTTTTGTTACTTTTTTCTTTCTTTGATTGAAGAAAATATAAGTTTTACTTAATTAATTTTTTCACTTTTTAGAGATATAAAACATCTTTTGTTATTTGTTCAATTTTTAATCTTTATTCTATCTTGCGGTTAAATTTGGAACAAATAAAGTTTTTCCAATTATTTGCTTTTCATTTCACACCCTTTCATTATTTTAACAATTTTAGAAAAAGAATAATTTGTGTAATTTTTTTCTGTTATTTCAATCAAAAAAGCTGGTTTTTCTTCCAATGTTATATTTGCATTATCAAAAAAACCGTGGACCTCCTCTGCCTGTGGGATAAAATGAGGAATTACCTGGAAAGGAAAAATTAAAATTAAACAGTTTTGAGTTGTTGTTTGGGACTTTTCACCCTTGCTCTGATTGTGTGGTAGAATAATCTAGAGTTCCCCTCCTAATATGCTAAGCTATCTTTACTGAGTTCACCAATCAATTTTATTATTGATATTGTCTTTATCAAAAAATATTGTACCAAAAAAAAACTACTCATACTTTGCTCTAATTATAAAGATGGTTATTTAAAAATTTAATAAATAAACCTTTTTTGAAATCTTCCATAAAGTCTGGTTGGATTACACCAAAATTATATTACAACAAAGAAAAGGAAACAATAAATGAAATGAGAGAAAAACAGAAAACAATAAAAAAGAAAACACTTCTTACTATTCAAAGGAAATCAAATAAAATTATTTTATATATGTTTCTATTTTGTTAAGTGGAATAGTACAGAAAGCTAAATGATGAGAGATAAGACATATAGTAATTGATAAGCCTGATAGCAGTATATTAAACAAAACAGGGATGATATAAAATATTAGCTCAAGAATAATAGTCATAACTAACCAGGTATATTATTCCTAATAAACTCATTTATCAGTAAGGGAAATTAGCCTGGAATATCTTTAGATAGAATAAATCAAATTTACTGGGTTTGAGCTATATTTATACCCTAAAAGTGCTACTATTCTAGTATACTATGAGAGGTACATTGTGTTGATTTAAAAAAATGTGGTTAATTCTTGTTTTGAACCAATTATTTGAGATATATAGTAGTGTTCTGGTTTTCAATATGGGTGAGAGAATAAGAGGGGTAGAAATTTTATGTAGAGGTTTCACGTAGTTTGAAAATTATTACTGAAAGAAATCTAATGGAAGTAAAATGTTGAATCTATTTCATATAATTGATGAACTGATAGGTGATTAATTTTAATGGGATTTGAAGAAGTTGTTGGTTATGCTTATTAGTTTAATTGAAATTCTCGATAATTTTTATGTTAGTTGAATACTGTGCCTTGATAACATTTAATTGATATGAGGGGTTCTAATTTAGCTCAAAAGTAGTAAAATTACTTTGAAAAAGTCAGGTTTTATTTTGAAATCTGATCATCACAATTTCAAAGGGATAATTTTATTTTCAAACTATCTAAAATTACTTTTAATGTTTGATAACTAAATTTTAGAGCTGACTTGCTCCTGAGCTTTAAGTATTAAGATCCTTATTATTATGATTGCTAGTCTGCCTGCTAGTGAGAGATAAATTCAAATATCTTCACACTATTGGTTCTCTTGATCTATGTAAATTAAAAACCTCAATTACTAACCTTAATTATCAAAAATTTCGAATTTAACCTCTTAGATAAGGAATGGGAAAAAATAGATAGAAGTTATGATTTGCAGAGGGGAAAAAGTCTGGAGAAGAAAAAACTCAATATTTATATTCTTGAGGGAGGTTAGGTTTAGGGTTGGGGGCTTCACAAGGTTTCCTTTGCATATGCATATGAATATTAGTTCATTTTTGATTTCCCTTGGATTACTAAGAATCTTATAAGCCCATAGCTAATTTAAAAAAACCAAGATAAGGTTTTAATGATTCACTCTGCTCATCACTCTTATTACCCTTTACACTATGCATCATCAATTATATATTTCTTGGTAATCATCAACACTACTATTCAACTCAATAATTAACACCCTTCAAATTTAAAACAATGCCTGTGAGCCTTTGAGATATGACCACATATTCAAAAAAGGTCAAAAGAAAAATTAACAATAACTAGCCTTTTAAAAGAATTATCCTAAAATAATTTAAAATGCCATAAATACGCATGAATTCTTAATAAACTTATAATCCAATGAATGAAAATTGGAGATAAACTACACCATTAGATTCCTCTTGATAAAATACACATGAATGATATATATTGTATTTCTGTAAAGTCAATAATCAATGAATAATAAGTAAAAATACCATAAAAACAACATAAATTCTTATTTATCTCAGAAACCAATGAAACAACATGTGAAATGAATGCACAATTGTATTACCCATTAAATACTACACATATAAGATTTTTATTTCATATTTTTAAAGTCAATATTTAAGGAAATAACCCAGATATATGCGCTTTTATGGTCAGTGCATATATTCATGGTTTTTAGCTCATACCCCTTAAAATACACATGATAGAGAGTTAAACCAAACAAAACTACCATGTGATTACTGTAGGAATACAGATATAAGTATTATTTGAAAAGCTATAAACAAGGTAATAACTTGTAAAGGTTTATTGAATAAAATTGCTATAGCTGTTGACCACTTTGTTGTGAAAGTAGTCCAAACTTAAAAAGGAGTATATATTCAAGTTTTACTAGTTCATATGTGAATAATTATGTATTTTTTTCTCATTACATTCAAGGTACAACCCCTTTAAATCATGGTTTGAAGTTTAAAATAGTGAATTTAAACAGAAAAGATGAGTTGCAAGAAAAATCATCAGAAATAGGGTTTTTATGATGTAATATGATTCTGTTGAAATCTTAATTATGACATGTTGTGCTATTAGAATTCAGTTTCCAATCGGCGGTAGCATGTATAAATTAAAGGTTATTAATGATCAAAGTTTCAGCTTAAAATTGATCATTTATGTTCACTAACTGTGATCTTATTTTATGTTTAACAGTTATATAAGTGATAAAACTGGTGAATAAAATTATTTCATGATTAATACTAGTAAACTCCACAAATTATAGGCTTCTTCCAAGCCTATTATGTCATCAAACTTAGTGTTACATTGATAACTCTAAATAATGGCATAATAATGAGATACAATGGTCTAATTATGATGTAATCATCACTGAACCTTAAA
The DNA here is from genome assembly GCA_023105745.1 of Austropuccinia psidii. Lineage (NCBI taxonomy): Eukaryota > Fungi > Basidiomycota > Pucciniomycetes > Pucciniales > Sphaerophragmiaceae > Austropuccinia > Austropuccinia psidii. Next base: position 15,814,853 of record JALGQZ010000014.1, read on the forward strand.
ATACTTATGAATTGCAGGGGATACCATTAGTAAATGTTTTCTAGAAGACTTTTGGACTTTATGAGGGAAGAGTTTACTATAAATAGAGCTCTTTTTACTCTATTTTCCTCTCAGACACATAAAAAACATTAAAACATTAAATTTACAGGTAATTTCTTTATTCTCTATATACAAATTCATTATTTTATTAAAGAACCAAGGTTGCATTCATTATAATCACCAATCTTTATATTATTAAATCATTTTTTTTATTTTTTTCTTAAAGTTCTTTCTAAAGCCTTAGATCCATTTAAAATAAATAATATTTGCATTTCCTTCATTTATATTTGTAAATACAATTTAAATAAGTTTTATTTACTTTATGCAGTGTAAATTCGTCCAAAATTATAATATTAAGCATCAAAAGTAGGTTATTATCACTTATTATAATATTTTACTCTCTATTATTATCCTTAATAAGTCTTTTATTATTATAAATAGTATTTATATTAATATATAACATTAATATCAGTAAGAGTATTGTTATAAATTTTTTTTATTGTTAAAAACAATTTCCTTACACATTTATTATTTGTTGGTAACAATAATAAATCTCCATAAATATCTTAATTAACAAATATTAATATACTTATTTTTAATATATTATTCTTTGACTATATAAATTATATTATCATATTTATTTCATAATATAATTATTTTACGCCATTATTATAATAATTCTTTATTATTATAATTATCATTTTCTCATTCTTGAAAATTTATAAGGAAATTCATAGTACAATAAGTAACATATTTGTAATATTTTCTTGTTTTTTCATATTAAAACCTTAAAATACCCTTCCACTATCATTATCTCAATAGAAGACTCAAAATAATCCACACTCCTACTATTCTATATCAAACATTAGATTAAAATGAGATAAAATTAATATACATTAACTAACTAATAGTAGTAATAATATTCTTTCAATTCAAATAAACCGATTTCAATACTCTTCTTTATAAAAGCAACCAAATAAGGCTTCAACCAAATGATTTGAATTGCAACTAACCACAATTCTTCAGCTTCCACCAATAAAGGAAATTAATTACCATGTAATACTCCAATGATAGAACCCTAATAATCTATATTATTATTATTTTCAACTCATAATTTACACACAATTAGAATCCAAAAAATGAAATAACAGAGCTCTTTCTTGAGTTTGAGAATTCTTAAATTTGAATATTAATCAAATCAATCGAATACTGACTTTTTTTGTCATTATTTGATTATTATTTTTTATAGACTATGAATATTCAAGGCTACACAATCAGGTGATTTTGATCAAGATATTTATTTCTTTTTTTGGTCCATTAAGTCAAACTGGTATAGGTATACCACAATGCTAACTTCTTTCATTCTATTTCTAATTTTACTCTGATATTCATAAAACTTTGCTTTGGGGTTTGTTATTATGTAAGTGTTTTCTCTAGTATAATGCATAAAGAAGGGTTGACATGGTAATAAATAAAAGAGAAATTTATAATAATTATTTTAATTGATTGAAATTTAGAGTCAAAAAATTAACATTAAATTAAAGAATTGGTTTATGCTTACCTGTGAGCCTTGAGGTATGTTTCACATACCCAGATTGGCCACAAGTAAGAGTAACATTTGAGCTATGCATGACCCAATAGTCATGCATATTTCCAAGATTAATCTTTTTTAATTTGGAAAAAGATTAATAGATTTTTTTGTAAATAAATCCATGGATTAAAGTCTAGATTTAGATTCTACACAAGGATTTATGTAGGGTAACTCCATAGAGTGAATAAGCTTAAGTTAACTTTATGAGGTGGTATTATGCAAATTACCTCAAAATCAAATCATCAATAATGAATAATAAAGTTGATTAAACTCTGGTTTTTCTCAATTTCACACCACATTCATTGAAATGTGAGAAATTCAATGTTACTGTGAGCCTTAGAGGTATTTTCATATCCCCAAAAGACCACAAATAACAAAATAAGATACAAATATAGATAAAATAAGTTTATTTATATTATCAAAATGAAAATTAAGATATAAATACAAATTTATATACAAAAGATAAAAATTTAATTATCATTCAAAATAAAAATTACATTAAATTTCAAAATTATGAAAAAGCATTTTTACTTGAAAAAAATTAAGTAAAAATGAATTTTTATTAAAATTAATGAAATTGAAATATTTTTGGTAAAACATTACATAAAATATATTATACCTTTTTATCCCAAAAATAAACTTAAGAAAATTACTTCACCATTGGATTCTTCATAAAAAATGGGGTGGGGTCACCTCTGGGTAAAGTTTCTGTAACTCAACTCTAAATAAGCTTAAATTAATCTTTTAGTATTTTCTGTTCAAAAGTTGAAAATACGCAAAACCTCAATTTAATTCACATCACATGTGGTGTTAACCATCAATTTTTGTGTTAAAATTGAGGTGTTGTATGTAGTTTAGAAGCTATAAGGAATTGAAGTATTTTCAATTGAAATGTCAAAATGTATGCATGTATTACATAAGTGAACTGTAACTTACATATGAGTTATCAATTACTACAGTTTTGTACCATAAAATTTCAATTGAATTGCATGTGTAAATCAAAAATTTATTAAATGATGAGGAATTAAAGAAAAAATAAATTGCATAGATTAAATCTGTGGGGAAAAGAAACTCTAGCTCTAAGGGGGAGCCAGACCCCCAAAATTCTTTCTAACAGGCGTGGGTTGTCAAAGTTCACGCAAAGGTTCATCACTTTTGGCCTGGAATTGAGTCACAGGGTCTGTGACTCAATTGATGATGAGGTTTTGATACCAACCAGGGCAGTTTTAACTGTTGCCAAGAGGGTAAAACTACCCTTGAGCTACAACAATCTTGGTAAAAACAGTTTGAACTGGTTTCTATGTCTCTTACACACATTCTGACGTGTCTTGGAGGTTCTAGACCAGGTATTACTATAGAAATGGCTGATTTAAGGGGCTAAAATGGCTAAAACCAGCCCTTTTCTGGCCTAAACCAGGGTTCAATGATGCCATAATTGGCGTTTATGTTGTCAGAGTGTTTTTCACGACTGAAAAGGGAAGATTTACTTCTAGAGCAAGAAAATTTATGGCTATAAAAGAATGTCTTCTTTGCCCCACTTTTCTCTTCATGTTAGAATCTTTTCCTTTTATAATTAGTTTAAACACTGTTAAACCAATCAATAAAAGATTCCAACAACCCTTTTTCAGGAATTTCAAGCTGCCAAAATGTAAATTGAAATATGCAAGCTTGTAATCAAGGTTTTAAGAACCTTCAAATCTTATAACCTCAAAGATATAAGTGTTAAAACCTTATCAAAAGTTAAGTTTTGGTGTTTCTTTTTATTTTACATGGAAGCAGAGTGTGGTAGACCTGTACCAGTTTGAATTCATGGACAAATTAAGCAGGAATATTTGTCAATTTTCCTTAGGCTTTTCCCAATATATTAGGGAATTCATTTTTTTCAAAAAAAATTTTAAAAAGGACTAGCACCATTAAAACTTAAAAAATTTCCTTTTGTTAATAAATGAACTTGCCAATTATGATGTGACACCCCAATGCACCACCCAGATGAATTAACTTTCAAGGGATTGGTTGACCTAAAACAATTCTTATTTTTTATATATTTTGATTTCTTAATTTAATTTACTTCAATTTTCCTTAAATATTGTGGGTAGTAAAAATCAACAAACATATACTACAGCACAGAAGGTCCTAGTTACAATGAGGATGCATGGAATTAAATTTCAGGGCAGAGTTGTAGCATAATAGGGGTCATAAATATTAATTAAAAGTTCATTTATATATCAAAAAGGTAGAATTGGGTATTTAGATGAAAATGAGTCTTTCTATTAATTTTGAGAAGGAAAAGAATATTAAATTTAGAGGGTTAAATCTAGGAAAAGTGTTTAATTCAGGCTTAGGATATCATTGAAACAAGAAAGGTACAGGTGTATTGTATTCTCTGACTCCTTTGAGGAAGTCTGGCATTACAAAAAGGATTCAAACAAATTTAAAAACTTAGTAATAATTTTATTATTGTGATAAGCTAGTCATTGTGATGCTAGAAGGAAGAAATTCAACATTTAGGGTACAGAGAGATGGTAAAATGGTGTGAAATGTGAAATAAAATAGGCTAGGAAGACAAGATTAGACAGTAGAGATATCACAGTAGTATTACAGAAGGTTGAGAGAAAGATTACAGAAGTTTCACAAGGGTGTACTGTATTACAGTTACAGTTACAGGACACCTAGTTACAGAAAAAGACAGGATAATACAGGAAAACTATAGTATAGTGGTCAGGGAGATAAGAATTCCAGGGCTTTCAATTGATTACATAATCAATGACATCATCAACAGAAATTAAACCAGGATTACTAATCAAGGAGATAAGGATTCCAGGAAACTCAATTGATTACATAATCAATGACATCATAAATGACATCATCAACATGAATTAAATTAGGATTACTAATCATGGAGATAAGGATCCCAGGAAACTCAATTGATTACATAATCAAATGACATCATTTCCCCACAATTTCAAGAACTCAATTGAAAATACAGGTCTCATGATCCAACACCACCAAACCTTATTTCATAATACAGGTCACATGTCAAAACCCAGATTGGAGACCTGAAAAATTCTAAGTCCCCCTTTTTTTGACACTCCCATGGAGGCCCCAAAAACTATAAATAGAGGTCCCCTCCCCCCCTCAATTCTTTTTTCTTCATGGCTTAGACAGAGGCTCATCACAAAAACGTAACTTCTTAATATATTTTCTGAGGGAAATCCCCTCCATCCATCCACATTATCCTAATTTTTTAGGAATACTCAATAGCTAAGCTCAGAAGTATAGTTATCCCATCCCCATTCCTAAATTTTGCTCAGTAGCTAAGCTCAGTAGCACTGTCTGAGTTATTTATAATTAATAGTAGTTAACAGTTGGTCTACTTTAATTCATAAACTCATCTCATTGACTATCTCCATCCCATTATTGCTCAGTAGCTAAGCTCAGAAGAACTGTCTGAGTCTTCTTTATATAACTCATAGTAGATAACAGCTGGTCTACATTGATTTATAAATTAAGCTCATTGACTATCCCATTGATATTGTTACCCCATTCCTAAATCTGCTCAGAAGCTAAGCTCAGTAGCACTGTCTGGGTGCTTTATAGCTAATAGTAGTTAACAGTTGGTCTACATTATTTTATAAATTTATCTCATTGACAAGGTTATTTACTCAGTAGCCAAGCTCAGTAGTAAATTGAGAAACAGTAGTGTCTGTTATCCCAGGTTATCGTCATAAAGTTATCAAACCCTTAAAAAAATAAAAGTGTTTCTTATTATTATTTGTCATATTATCAACAGTGTTATCATCAAAGAAATTGGAAATCCCTCAAGGTGTTACTCTTCTCAGTAAAGTAATTAAAAAAAAAGTCTTTTCGCAGTTTTATATCTTTATTTATTTGTGTTAAGGTTTACCAAGCCATTGTTTTCAGATCAAACAAAGTCTGATAGAGTCTGTTGAATATACTTTTCTGACCAGCCACCATCAAATAAAATAAATTGATTGTGAAATCAAGTCAAGATAATTCAGCATTTTCAGGAAGGGCAGTGTGAGCCTTTGATATATTACCACATACCCAATAAGATCACAAGAAAGACTCAGAATAATTCTACCTTTAAGATAACTACACTAAAATTACTTAGAATAATTATACATTAAAAAAAATTACTTTAAAAACACAAAAATACCATGAATTGGTACAAAAATTGGTTTAACATAATAACCAATGAATCAACATGTGAAATAAATTATACCATTGGATTCCCCATGGTAGAATACACATATCCCACTTTTATGACTTATCTGTAAAGTCAATATTCAATGAGTTATAAGGAATAATACCTTATAAAAACCATAAATCCTTATTTATTTCAAGAACCAATGAAACAACATGTGAAATAAATTGTACCATTGGATTCCCCATGGACATTCACACATAAAACAATTAATGAGCTAACTTCCAAGGTTAATACTTAAGGAATTAACCTGAATATATGCACTTTTTTGGTCAACGCATATATTCAAGGATCATAGCTAATATCTCTTGAACTATACAAGATAGAGTGATGAACCAAAAAGAAAGTTACCACGTAATTACTGTAAGAACACATATATGAACTTTATTTTACAAATTATAATCAAGGTTAATACCTATGATGAAATATTGATAAAAATCAACAGAGCTGTTGACCACTTTGTTGTGAAAGTGGTCCAAACTTAAAAAAAAGTACACAGTTGGATTCTACTAGTTCATTCCTGAATAATGATGTCACCTTTATTATTAAATTCAGGGTACAACCCCCTGAAATCATGGTTTGAAGTTTAAAATATTGAATTTTGACAGAAAAGATGAGTTACAAGAAAAATCATCAAAATTAGAGTTTTGATGATGTAATGAAAGACTTTTGGCAGAATAATAAGGTTATGTCAGGCTTAAAGAATTCACTCTCTGAATTTCTGTAGCGTGTAAAACTTAAAAGTTATGAAAGATCAAAGTTTGAGCTTAAATTGAGCAGTTATGATCACCTACTCTAACCTTAAATTAAGTTTAACAGTCATATGAGTGATAAAATTGGTGAATACTATTAGTTTAGGATTAAAACTAATAAAATCCACAAATTTTGGGGTTCTGCCAAGCCTATGATGTGATAAAACGTAGAGTTATAGTGATAACTCTAAATAATGGTGTAATAATGATGTAATATGGTTTGATCATGATGTAATCATCCTCAAACCCTAAAATATTGATCAATTCCGGTGGATATGATCAGTACACGTCTACTAGAAGCCTTTTGGACTCTAGGAGGGAGGTATTTACTATAAATAGAGCTCTTTTTACTCTGTTTTCCCCTCAGACGCATCAAAAACATTAAATCAATTAAATCAAAGGTAATTTCTTTATTCTTTATATATAAAACTATTATATTATTAAAGACCAAAGACCACCTTATTGTAATCATCTATTTTGACGTGATTAAATCATTTATTTAATTGTTTTTGCTAAAAATCTCTCTAAAAACTCATTTCCATGTAAAAATCAAGAATATTAGTAAATTTCTTTATTTTTATTGTAAATACAATTTGAAAAGGTTTTTTTATTTTTTGGCGTAAAATATTACAAAATTATTATATTAAGTGTTAAAAGTAAGTTATTTTCTCTTATTACAATAATTTTCTCTTTATTATTATTTTAATAATTCCTTAATTAATATAAATAGTATTTATATTAATTTATAACTTTAATATTGGTAATATTATTGTTATTAAGTGTTTTTTATTAATAAAAAACAATTTTTTACGCCTTTATTATTTGTTTGTAACAATAATAAAGTGCTTTTAAATATATCAATCATTTTATATTAACATATTTATTTTATTATATTATATTTCATAATATCAATTATATTATTATATTTTATTAATAATATAATTATTTTTACGCCATAATTATAATAATTCTTTATTATTATAATTATTTTTTTATCTTATTTATTTCATTTATAAGGACATTCATAGTACAATAAGTAAAATATTAGTAATTTTTACTTATTGTTTCATAGTCAAACCTTACATTTGGGGGCCTGGCCGTGATATTTACTTAAAAGACCTTTTTAAAAGATTCTAATTGGGCTTATCCAATAATAAATTATATTTATAATCATAAAATTATATAATAATTTTATATTTTATTGATTTTAAAAGCTATTGAGGCATTTGGAAAGCAATTGTACTGTCTTACACGTAGTTTTTCACATCCTTAGACTTGCAAGAACTTTCTTTGAGTGACTCTAGTGATTGAAAAAGATATTTTATAAATTAAAAATAATTTTTTATAAATTAATTTCATAAAGAATCATATTCATTTTTTATTTTATTCTTTAAAAATAAAAATATAAAAAATATTAAAAAATATTAAAAACCAATAAAAAAAGTTATTTTTATTCATTTTTATTAATTTCTTTATTCATTCAAGTTTTTAAAGATATAAAAGCAATTTCTATGTGGAAAATTGCCATATCTTTCCAAAAAAAATAACACTTCTTATAAAAAGACTTATATTTATTTGTCTTTTTTAGTGTTTGAGGATAACCCAACAGAAGACAACCAAGCTACTGTTGAGAGATTGGTGGAAGAAACTTGTCAAAGTTCTCCATCACCAGTTATCACCAAAAGAAAGAAAGCTAAGAAATTAGACTTTCCAGGACCCACCATTCAAGACTCTGAAGGTGAGCACCTCTTTTATAATTGCCATAAAAAGAATTTTTATTCTAAAAAACTTTCATTTTTCTTATTCCTTAAACTATGACTACCAGAAGAGGTTCCCAATACTCCATCCAATCAGATGGAGCTGGACTCAGAGGTAGAACTGATCCCTCAAAAGGGAAAAGAAAGGGCAATATCCCCAGTGGAACAGAATCCACACAAGGAAGTGCCTTATCCCAAAGGCAAGTCCCAGAAATGCCCATGATATCTGAACCTGAATTGGAACTAAATATGAGTAACTCAAATAGGTACAAATAACATTCAGAGGGCTCAAATAGACATCTACATGAGCCAGTACAAGCAGTATTACACAGTGTACAAGGACAAAGATTGGGAAATTCTGCCTCAAATAAACCAAGGAGTGATGAACTCCTGGCACATCCTGAAAAAGTTCCTCAAAGAGGAGGAGATAGTGAAATACTCCAATGGATGCAATCCACTGTCATCCAAACCTCAAATCAAAAAAATCAAGGATTACCACACCAAAAAGAGGGAGGCAACCAAGGAAGAAGCCCCAGTAGCTTCTACCAGCAGGCCCCAAGCCAACCCACTTCCCCAAGAAGGGAAGAAGAACAAGAAAAAGAATTGGAGGAAACCATATTCCCCAAGCTACAGGATCCCAAAAATCCAAAAGGATGCCATGGACAATGTTTTCAACATGGCCAGAACTTTGATGGAATTCAAAGACAAAGAGGAACAAAGAATGAGACAACCCCATTTCCCAAAGAAATAACCTTGTCTCCTGATGTTGTAAATACTTTAACAGAGCTTAAAAATAGTATTTTGCCTCTTAAAGACATTAAAAATAGTTTATTATCTTTCCAAGAAATAAATAATAGCTTATCATCTTTAACCAAACTTGTTGTACAAAATAAGAAAGAAATTGATAACATGAAATTTATTTTTGAAAACAATAAACCAAAAGTATTAATTGACAATACTCAGAAATTAATACAAGGACAACAAGAATTGTACAAATACATAAGTGATATCAAAGAGAAAACTTTGACAATCAATTATGATGTGAGTATTGACAATCTTACAGAAAAATTAAACAAATTAAGTATTTCTGTAGAAAGATTTGAAGAAAAGACTTCATCACACCAAAAATTACTTTTGGACCATGTGGAAAAAAGTGATGAAGCAAGAATGCATCTAAAATATGATATTCAAAGTGAAATAAGGCTTATTACTGAAAAAATGGATAAAATGAATGAGGCTAATTTAAATATGCCAAAGTTATCAGCTCCATTTTCCCATATAAGAAGCCCTGTTAAAACAAAAGAGGAATTGACAAATCCTTTCATAACAGACTTGAGTCACCAAGAAAATAACCAAGTCTTAATGAAGGAAGCACCTCAGCTGAAAGAATGGCCAACATTCCCAGGAGAAGGTGAATATGACCACATATCATTTATTAAAACAATTGACATGTTACAAGAAGACTATGCCATACCAGATGAATTAATCATTGCAAGATTACATTCATTATTTGAGAAATCTGCAAAAAGATGGTATTATGGCATAAGACAAACAAATGGTAAAAATACCTGGTCTTGGTGGAAACAAGAAATAATCACCAAGTGGGCAAATGATGCCTGGAGGTACAAAATAGACAATTCATTTGAAAATTCTTTCTTTGACCCAGACAAAGATAAACCTTTAACCTGGTTCTTAAAACAAGTTGAAAGACTTAATGCATTGTACCCAGAAATGTCACAAAAAATGGTGCATATGAAAATACTCAAAAATGTGGAGGAGAGCTAGGACATGCCCTAAGAAGCAGGTGTATAGAACCATGCTCCACAGAAGAGTACATTAATGCACTGGAAGACATAGTGACAAGAACAAAAATTGGCAGGACTTGGAAGAAATTGGACATTAAAAGCCCAAATAAACCATTTATCAAAAAAGATAAATTAAAAGAATCCTTCAAGCCCAGTACATCCAATAATAATGAGCAAAGAAAATGCCATAAATGTGGAGGTATTGGACACTTAGCCAATAATTGCCTAAAAAAGGCAAAAATCAATGAAATTGTGGAAACAGAAAACCACAATGACAAAGAGGAGGAATCTGACTCTGAAAAAGAGACAGAAGATTCAGAAACTTCTGAAAGTGATGAAATCAATATAATTAATGCAGAAATTAACAATATTGATATAATTTATGAAGTACTAGATGTCAACTCAAACTTACCACAAGCTTGAACATCTGACACAAACCTGACAAATGTGCAAGATTCCAAACTGTATAAAACCAAACCTTCAAGAGGAATGGGGTATACAGCTGGAAAATCAAGTATAAGTATTGTCATGGTTGATATCCAAGAAGCAAAGGTGAACTTGGATACAGGGGCATATTGCACCTGTGTTGGTAAAAGTTATTTAAGTACAATTGTTCCATACTGGCAAGAAAAACCTATACCAATCCAAGGTGTAAAATTTAGTAGTGCAAGTGAAAGCATGATGCCCCTTGGAATAATTGACTTAACACTTATTTTCCCTCACCCTTCACAATGTGTCAGAATTGAAGTGGAATTTGTGGTAATGGACAACTGTACCAGTAATCACTTTATCCTGGGAAATGACTACTTATCAATATATGGTATAGATATCTCTAACCAGAAGGATAGATATTTTACTATAGGAGACAATAAGAGACAAAAGTTTGGCTTCTTAAATAACAAAAAACAAATTACAGTTATTAAGAAGGAAGAGAAGATTACAGAAAAGGAACTTTTTATATCTGAAGAACTCAAAGAGGCAGAATTCAATCAAGAATTAACAGAAAAAATGAAAGAAAAATTGATTAACCTCTTATTTAAGTACAAAGATGCCTTTGCAACTGACAAAGAGGCACTAGGTGCTATAATTGGGCATGAAGTAGACATAATTCTTAATGTGGAAAAGCCTTACCCACCCTTACTAAGAAGACCAGCTTACCCAGCTAGTCCAAGGGCTAGAGAAGCCTTAGAGGTACATATTAAAGAATTAATGGACCTTGGAGTATTAAGAAAAGCTGGACATAATGAACAGGTAGAAGTTACTACTCCTGTCATTATAGCTTGGCATAATGGAAAATCAAGGATGGTAGGAGACTTCAGAGCCCTGAACACCTATACCATTCCAGATAGATATCCAATACCTAGAATCCATGAGCCATTGACACAATTGTCACAAGCTAAGTTCATTACAGCTATGGATTCCTTAAAGGTTTTTCATCAACATGTCTTAACAGACAATGCCAAAAAAATACTGAGGATAATAGTCCACTGTGGAATTTTTGAATACTTAAGAATGCCATTTGGGATAAAAATGCACCTTCCCATTACCAAAGAATGATGAATACCATATTTCCTGAAGAATTATCAGAAGGATGGTTAATTATCTATATTGATGATATCATAGTTTGCTCAGAAACTTGGGAAAATCACCTTACAAGACTAGAAAGGTTACTACAGAAAATAGTCCAAGTGAATATGAAAATTTCCTTGAAAAAATGTCATTTTGCATATAGTGAATTAAAAGCACTAGGACATGTTGTATCTGGACTTAGTCTAGGCATAGACAAAAATAAAGTAGCAGCAGTACTACTTAAACCAATGCCTCAAACCAAAAAAGAAATGCAATCATTTTCAGGATTTGCTGGTTACTATAGACATCATATAAAGGACTTTGCAAAAATTGCCAAATCCTTATATAAATTATTTGACGAACAAACAGTTTATGAAATGACTGAAGAAAGGGTCAAGGCATATGAAGAATTGAAAAATTCACTAACAAATGCCCCATTTATTCTAATGCCAGATTGGAAACTACCCTTCAAACTATACATTGATGCTTGTGGAGAAGGCATAGGTGCTGCACTTCACCAAACACAAATTATCAATGATAAACCAGTGGAAGGACCAATTTGTTTCATTTCAAGGCAGATAAAGCCAACAGAAGCAAGGTATGGAGCCAGCCAAATGGAATGCTTATTCTTAGTGTGGGCTTTAGAAAAACTACATTATTATTTGGATGGCACAGTATTTGATGTAATCACAGACTGTAATGCTGTGAAATCACTATTAAATATGAAGGCTCCAAATAGACGTATGCTGAGACGGCAAATTGCTATCCAAGAATATAGAGGAAATATGACTATTGTGCATAAATCTGGAAATATTCATAAAAATGCAGATGGTCTTAGCAGATGGGCTTTAGCAAATACCCCTGACAATCCAACATGGGTACCACAAGAAGAACACCATATAGAAGGAATATGTGTTACAGATATTGGCACAGAATTCTTTAACCAAGTTAAAGAAAGCTATAAGATAGACAAAAGTTGCCATATCTTAAGCCAACTTCTAATGAAAGACTGCAAAGACCCATCACTTTTATCAAAACTAGATGAAACATGGAAAAAGGCATATGATGAAGGAAGATTCCACCTCCTTGATGGAATCCTTTACCATAGAACAAAACACACATGTGTTATGGCCTTAACAGATAGAGCCCTGATAAACACTATTTTACATGAATGTCATGACAGTGTTGCAGCTGGACACCTTTCAGAAGATAGAACACTAGAAAGGGTAAAAACCTGCTCTTGGTGGCCAAATTGGAAGAAAGATGTTACAGAATACTGCCAAACCTGTGACAGATGTCAAAAAGCCAACAGAGCCACAGGAAAGAAATTTGGAATGATCATCCAAATCCAAGAACCAAAATCCCCATGGGAAATAGTTCATATGGATTGGGTAACAGCCTTACCTCCAGGAGGAGACAGGAGTTATAATGCATGCCTAGTGTTAGTTGACAGATACAGTAAAGCTCCCATGTTCTTACCATGTCATAAAGATGACACAGCTATGGACACAGCCATAATGATATGGAATAAAGTTATTAGCCATACAGGCTTATTCCAGAATATTTTAAGTGACAGAGACCCAAAGTTCACTTCAGCATTATGGACAAATCTCCATAACTTATTTGGGACAAAGCTATCATTCTCAACAGCTTACCATCCCCAAACTGATGGTTTAGCAGAAAGAATGATACAGACCTTAGAGGACATGATCAGAAGATTCTGTGCTTATGGGCTAGAATTCAAAGATTCTGATGGTTTTACCCATGATTGGTGTACACTAATACCAGCTCTTGAACTAGCATATAAGACATCAATCCATTCTTCTACTGGCAAAACACCAGCAATGCTAGAAAAAGGTTGGCATCCAAGACTTCCTTATGACACCCTCAAAAAGGACTTAGTGGATATACATCCAACAGCAAGCAGCTATAAAATAATGCTTGACAAGGCAAGACACCATGCAAACAGATGTATGCAAGATTCTTTCAAATATGCAAAAGAAAGATGCAATAAAAGTCAAAAGCCACCTGATTTCAAAATAGGAGACTTGGTCCTAGTATCAACCCTTGATTTCAATAACATAAAAGGCCCAAAGAAATTGAAAGATTCCTTTTCAGGACCATTTATGATAAAAGCATTTCATGGACCCAATGCTGTGCAATTAGAACTCACAGGTGAACTAATGAACAAACACCCAACTTTCCCTGTAAGTCTGATAAAACCTTACATTTCAAGTGACAAGGAGTTATTTCCACTAAGAAATAAACCCCCACTTGAAATTCCCCCCTTGGAAGAAGGAGAGGAAAAGAAAATAGTAAAAGTCCTTAAAGAAAGAAGGACAAGAAACAAAAAAGAAAGGGAATACCTTGTAAGGTATAGAAATTCAACTCAAGAAGATGAATGGCTACTTGAGAAAGATATAAAAAATGCTGATAAACTACTACGAAGGTTCAGACATGAAGGAAAGCCTGAAAAATAGAAAAGTTAAGCATTATTGAGCTTCAAGACTAACAAAGTCTATTGAAGAGGTAGGACAGTGGATGATACCCTAATTACACATATCAGATTGTGGTACAATCTTTTTTGGTGGTAGGGAATGTGAGCCTTTGAGATATGACCACATACCCAATAAGGTCACAATAAAGACTCAGAATAATTATACCTTTAAGATAATTACACTAAAATTACTTAGAATAATTATACATTAAAAATAATTACTTAAATATACAAAAAAAACCATAAATTGGTACAAAAATTGGTTTAACTTAAAAACCAATGAGTCAACATGTAAAATAAATTATACCATTGGATTCCCCATGGTAAGATACACATATACCATTTTTATGGCATATCTGTAAAGTCAATATTCAATGAGTTATAAGGAATAATACCTTATAAAAACCATAAATCCTTATTTATTTCAAGAACCAATGAAAAAACATGTGAAATAAATTGTACCATTGGATTCCCCATGAAAATGTACACATACGACAATTAATGAGCTAATTTCCAAAGTTAATACTTAAGGAATTAACCTGAATATATGCACTTTTTTTGGTCAACGCATATATTCAAGGATCATAGCTAATATCTCTTAAACTATACAAGATAGAGTGATGAACCAAAAATAAAGTTACCACGTATTTTCTTTACAAACACAGATATAGACTTTATTTTACAAATTATAATCAAGGTTAAAACATATGATGAAATATTGATAAAAATCAACAGAGCTGTTGACCACTTTGTTGTGAAAGTGGTCCAAACTTAAAAAAAAGGACACAGTTGGTTTCTACTAGTTCATTCGTGAATAATGATGTCACTTTTATTATTAAATTCAGGGTACAACCCCCTGAAATCATGGTTTGAAGTTTAAAATATTGAATTTCGACAGAAAAGATGAGTTACAAGAAAAATCATCAAAATTAGAGTTTTGATGATGTAATGAAATTCTTTTGGCAGCATAATAGGGTTTTGCCAGGCTACCAGAATTCACTCTCTTAATTGCTGTAGCGTGTAAAACTTAAAAGTTATTAAAGATCAAAGTTTGAGCTTAAATTGAGCAGTTATGATCACCTACTGTAACCTTAAATTAAGTTTAACAGTCATATGAGTGATAAAATTGGTGAATACTATTAGTTTAGGATTAAAACTAATAAAATCCACAAATTTTGGGGTTCTGCCAAGCCTCTGATGTCATCAAACTTAGAGTTATAGTGATAACTCTAAATAATGGTGTAATAATGATGTAATATGGTTTGATCATGATTTAATCATCCTCAACCCTTAAAATATTGATCAATTCCAGTGGATATGATCAGTACACGTCTACTAGAAGCCTGTTGGACTCTAGGAGGGAGGTATTTACTATAAATAGAGCTCTTTTTACTCTGTTTTCCCCTCAGACGCATCAAAAACATTAAATCACTTAAATCAAATGTAATTTCTTTATTCTTTATATATAAAACTATTATATTATTAAAGACCAAAGACCACCTTATTGTAATAATCTATTTTGACGTGATTAAATCATTTATTTAATTGTTTTTGCTAAAAATCTCTCTAAAAACTCATTTCCACGTAAAAATCAAGAATATTAGTAAATTTCTTTATTTTTATTGTAAATACAATTTGAAAAGGTTGTATTTATATTTTTTGGCGTAAAATATTACAAAATTATTATATTAATTGTTAAAAGTAGGTTATTTTCTCTTATTACAATAATTTTCTCTTTATTATTATTTTAATAATTCCTTAATTAATATAAATAGTATTTATATTAATTTACAACTTTAATATTGGTAATATTATTGTTATTAATTGTTTTTTATTAATAAAAAACAATTTTTTACGCCTTTATCATTTGTTTGTAACAATGATAAAGTGCTTTTAAATATATTAATCATTTTATATTAATATATTTATTTTATTATATTATATTTCATAATATCAATTATATTATTATATTTTATTAATAATATAATTATTTTTACGCCATAATTATAATAATTCTTTATTATTATAATTATTTTTTTATCTTATTTACTTCATTTATAAGGACATTCATAGTACAATAAGTAAAATATTAGTAATTTTTACTTATTGTTTCATAGTCAAACCTTACAGGCAGTTCAGATTATTCTGACACACAAGCAGAGCAAGGGTTACAAGCTTGAACAGCAATTCAAAACTGTTTTCTTGTAATTTCCCTTTCCAGGTACTGCCTCATTTATCCCACACAAGAGGAGTTCCCACATCTGGTGTCCCAACGGTGGCATGCAGATAGGAATAAAATTCAGACATTATTCAGCTTGATCTTAAAACAATAAAATTAACCAAATAAAGAAAATAAAAACTGGAAACAAATAAAACTTTCAATAAAAACTCATCATCAAATAACTCACCATCATCTAATCCATCATCATCTTCATATCATTATTGTTATCCACTTAAAACCTCAACACCCACTGGTCAAGAATCTCAAGTAGAATATAGTAATCTTATCCCAACACCAAAAACAGAAGAAAAGGGAAGGGAGAAGATCAGGAAGTTCTTCTTCAATCTCATTCAAGGATCAAGAAAAGGAATAAATAAATCAAAGGATCTAGAAGGAAAATATTATAAAGTAGAAATGGATCAACAATCCACCTCAAATTTACCACCATTACCACCTGAGGATACTGGGGAAGAACAGTATGCTGAGGAAAGTGAAGAAGAAGATCAAACTGTAAAGATTCAGAGTTTGATGAATCAAATGCAGGATATACTATCAACTCAAAGTAAAAAGAAGGGAAAGAGAAGAGGTTCTACATCTTATACACCTGGAGGAAGCCCTAGTGAACCAACACTACCAAGGTATGTAAGACCAGAAGAGTCGCCATCATCACCTACACCTGGACCTAGAGCTACATCCACTCTAGCAACAGAACCCAGACGTCAAACTCATCAAAGGAGAGCATTCTTCTCCACACCAACAAATGCAAGTCCCTTGCAACATCAAATACTCAGACAGGAAAGGCCTGTTGTTAAAATAAAAGCTAAAGATTATAACCTAAACTTCAATGGAGAAGAAGTAGAAAAATTTATCAGCAAAGTAGAAAGGATAGCCCAGATTGAAGGAGCTAGAGAAGAGGATTTAGCAATGCAGATGGAATTTTGGACAACTGATTCAAAAATCAGTGATGCCATAGAAGCAATGCCAGGATATGAAGAAGGAAACTGGAGCCAACTCAAGAAGGATCTCATTACCAAATGGGGAAGAGTTGAGCCAGAAAGAAGATATAGAAAGGACGCATTTATCAATTTATTCAATGATACTCAAGATGCAGGAGGAATTAGTACTCTCTCACAATATAAAAGGTTTATAGGGGAGTATGAAACTATCATTACTTATCTTCTTAGATATAAATATATTCCTCAAGAAAATATGTTTCATGAAGATTTGTTTGACTGTCTCTCTGCAGACATAAAGGGAGCTATCAGTAAAGAAATGATAAAGGAGAATAACATGGGTAGAGAAGAAGATGGAAGATATCTAATACCACCAATGAGGATCTTGAAGAAGTACATTGAACAGGAATTGGAAGCAAGGATATTAGTCACTAAAAGACTTTCACCTCCAAAAATATCTGAACAAAAAGAATCAAAGAATAAGGAAAGAAGGGTTCAATTCAAGGAAGAGGTATTTCCAGGAATGCAAGAAGCCCTCAATAAAATGAAAGAACCTACAAAACCCCTAAAAGAACAAAGGGAAGTAGTCAAGGATGATGCACCTGCTGAAAATGAAGATGTTAAACAGTTCATGGATCAATTAAATTAATTGACTAATGTGGCTACACCCCATAAGAAAATAACTAATAACCCTCAGTCAAACAATCAAGGATTAAGACCAAGAGATAATGTTTCTCCACCACCAAACAGAAGTGTACCCTATGTTCCAGCACAGAATGTACCAAAGTTTACTGTTAAATGTTACTATTGCATGGAAGAAGGTCATTCAGTTGGAAGATGTACTGAATTAATAGATTATCAAAACAAGAAATGGGTTATCAAAAAAGGTTTCAATTATTTACATCCCAACTGGGAAAGGGTCCCCAATGATGGAAAATTTCCACCAAAATGTTTAGTTAGGGAATTTCAGAAGGAAAAAGAGGAACTCAAAAGAAAGTTAGAGGAAAAGAACAAAGAGGAAGAACAAAGGATAAAGGAAAAATCAACTGCTTTTATATCAATGGATAATTGGGGTGATTGGGAGCCCCTATGCATTTCAACAGGATTAGAAGAACCTCTTGGTTATGCTTATGGTTTGAGGAACACAAAGCAAAGGATTGAAAATAAAGAGAAATCTAGGGCTCAACCCCTTCCACCAAAAGAGACTATTCAACCCAAAGACACTATAAAGAAAAAGACTAGTATTCCTGGAGGATTCATTGAAGAAGAGGAAGCTGAAGAAGAAAAGGTCATAATACCTACAAAATATAAGTCATCAAAACCAGAAGAGGTTGTTAAGCCACCAGAACCAACCAAACCAAACCCAAATACACCAGCAAAAGAGAAAGAGACTGATAGGAAATCTCTAATCAAACTACCAAAGCTGGAAGTAAGCAAAAAGCCTTCAATTGAAGAAGAAGGATCTATAATTGAAAAAGTCATGAAGAAGGTCATGGATCAGAAAATTAACCTCACTTTAGAAGAAATAGTCTCAATCTCACCCAAGTTTATGCAAGAATTAAAATTTCTCTCAGATAAAGAAAGGAAATACTTAATGTCTCTTAAATCAATCAATAGTCAGGAGCAAACAACCACTCAAGAAATAATCATTCAAGATAAAATGCATTACTCTTGTACCCTTGGGATTATTGAAGTCTCAGTTGGGCAAGAAGGACATATAGTCAAAGCATTAGTAGATACTGGAGCTGAACTCAGTATAATACCAGAAGTGGAATCCATCAAAGCAAGACTACCAATGAGAGTTCTGAACATGAGACTTAGAGGTATTGGAGGTCACAGCACAGCAATTGTGGGATTATCAGAAAATACTATCCTTGTCTTACCATCTGGTGATGAAAGAAGAATTCACTTCTTTGTAGCCAGAGGTGCTGTTCACACAGTCATTGGAAGACCTTTCCTTGCTGATAATGGTATTAGACTTGAACACTCTCAACAACAAGGTGAAATTCTCAGCTATAAAAAGTCTGATGGAAGAAGATTGTGCATACCAATATGTACACCTGAATCAAAAGGATGGCATACAGGACCACCCAGAGGAATGGAAATGTGTAACATGGCTAGAATAACAGAACTGAAAAATGAAAGACAAAAATCAAAATCACCCCTCAAGAAAGTTCAATTTGATACTGAAGAAAAAAATAACTATATTAGCAAGAAAATAGATGAATCAAAATATCATTTGAAAGAAGTTGAACCTGAACAAATTGAATCATTATTAGCATCTTCACAGGGAATTAGCAGCCTAGAAAATAATGACCCTCTTCTCCATCTAAAATTTGAAAACACTCATAGCTCTAGCATGGAAGCTTCCACTATTAAAGTGGAACCAGTACAAAAGAAAGGCTTAAATCCAAAACAGCTAGTTAGAAGTGTTTCAAATAAATATGGAAAGAATGGTACTTATTGGAAAAAGAAAAAGGATGCAATCTCTAATGAAGAATACTGTAATGATTCTAAAATGAAGGGGTCCTCTAAAATCAAAAGATATTTTTCAAAAATAATTTCTAAAATAAAAAATAATCATAAATCTCAAGTTCAATGGGACTTTCAATGCCCTGGAACTCAACCAACCATTACAGAAGAAATTAATCCAACTAAAATTGAAAATAACATTAATGAACCTGATGTGGAAGCAAAAAATCAAAAGTTAGAAACCAATTCATCAGAGAAAGAATCAATTCAAACTCAAGAGCCTCTGGACCTAGACCTAGTAATAAAAAAGTTAAATTTTATGGAATTGGAAATGAACACCAATACAGCAACTCCTGATAGTGAAAACTCGCAAAATAATCCCTTTGCTAATTTGTCACCCAATGCTGGATTAAAATCAGTAATATATGTCAGAATAGGATGGGAAAAATACCCTGTTATGGCCTTCTTGGACCAAACCTTGGAATATAACTGCATACCTCTTAAAATGGCAGCAGCAATTGGGATTAGGAAAATACCAAAGAAAATAAAAAATGAAGATAAGAAGTTCAACAAGAAGATCATGAACAGAGTTCAAGTTGTCTTACCTACTAATGAAACACTGTACTTAAGATTCATGGTGGAGTGAAATTCAAGCCACATAGTCTTGGGCAAAGACTTTTGTGATTATTTCAATTGGCTTCAATTATTGAATCCAATATCCTCAAGTTATGAAAAAGAAGAATCAAAGCAAAGTCCAAAATTATTCAATCAAGGTTCATCAGCCTTAAAAAATACCAATAAATCTTCAGAAGACCTATATGAAGGAATGCAAGTGTTTAGTATAGGAATAATGGACTTTACCCAACAGGATTTCCATGCAATGATTACTAGAAGAGAAGGATCTCCTTATACTGCTTCAAGCCCTCTCACACCATTGTATGAAGAAGATCCATTTACCTTAGGAGACCTAATTCATGATGAATATTTCGATATGGGAGAAATTAATTCAGAAGAATATCCCATACCTCAAGCAGTTCTTCAGCCAGGCCTTCAACAAAGCTTTGATGTGGACCCAGAACTTACTACATCAAATATCTTAATTCCAGAGTTTACTAGTGATCCAAAGAAAGAACATTCTGACAATAAAAATTATATTCAAACCTCCTCACTATCTATAAATTCCCTGATACAGGAAATCTAATCAAACTGCACATTACCAACATATCAACATGTTAAAGATATAAATGAAACATAATTAGTAAAAGATGATGTTATGTTAACTGAAAACTTTGAAGAATCATTACCAACCCTTGAATAGTTAATTTTTGGGGAATACTTCAATAATGATCAAAATCCCAATAAAAACCTGGATACCCCTCAAATTCAAAATTTATCTTTGGAAAGCCCCACTTTTGATAACAGCAAAAATATACCTGGCCAGAATAATTCACCAGAAGACATATGCAGTTTAGAATATGAGGATTTATCCCATATTTATAGCTTTGTAAGGGATACCCAAGGATTATCACCACCTTCAGTAATCTCTCTTGATAAAGACCCAATTAAAAAACCTACAGAAAAATCAAAACCTTCATCAAAGAAGAATCATATTCAAAACAAACCATTAAAATCAATTCCGAAAAAAACTACTAAATTCTTTTGTAAAAAAGATAAAATTAAGGAAGAAAATGCAGATTTTATTCAAAATGAAAAGGAATATTATCAGTTGCAGACAAAAGAGTTTCCAAGATCCAGCAATAAAAGAAAATTTAGGAAAACCCGGGAAAAGGGGAATTTCACACTAAAGCATGTTAAAGTGGATTTTGAATTCACTTTAAGTATGGAGGAATACATGAACAAGAGAATTTCTATGGACCAAAGAAGAATAAAAGGGGAACTTCTGAGGTGTTTGAATAAATTCCTTTCCAAAACAAATACCAAACCAAGACTGAAGAAAAGAAATAAAAGAGCTAAATATAAATTCAAGTCATTTTAATGTTGAATTATTACTTAACTCAATCTCTGTCTTTTTTTTATTTTCTTTCTTTATGATTGTCTTACTTGAAATTCTGATGTTATTTTCTTTTAACTTATTTATTTATTCAATTTCTGTTAAATTTGATTTCTATTTTATTACTTTAATTTAAACTATAAATGAATTTATTTAAAATATTTTCTTTACTATTCTATTTATTAAGGACTTATTATTTTAATTGCTTTCTAAATTGAGCAATTGGTTTTTTTTATAATTAATATTATATTTTCTTTTAAACTTATATTTATTTTAGTTTTATTTAATTTATTTCTTTGTGTGTATTTTTTTTTATTTTATTAATTTAATTTTTAATTTTTTTTTATGTTTTATTATTTGAATTTTTTTTTTCAAAAAAAAAAAAAAAAAAAAAAAAAAACTTAAGTTTCTTTCTCACATATTTATTTTAGGGGGGGCACAATTTTTTTTATAAACAATTTTTTATTTTTTTTATTCCTTTTAATTTTTTTCTATTAGATATCCCAAACCACAAAAAAAAAAATAATAATAATGTATATATACAATATTTATATATAATAACAATAAATATATATAAATAATAAAAATAAAAAAAAACTATTTTTTATTTATTTATTTTATTTATTTTTTATTTTTCATTTTTTACAGTTTCATTACTTTAACTAGAAAAAAGGGGAATTGCCAAATCGTAAACAAAGAACCCGCTAAAAGAAAACCCACCGGCAACCCTCGATTGAGCTACAAACCAATAAGAAAATAAAATATATATATATATATATCTTTAGTTAAAAAAAAGAAGAAAAAACTTACAATTGATTAAAAATAATAAGGCAGTACATCCTCACGCGACTCGGCGAGTCGAACCGCAGCACTGGATGAAGGGTTCATAAAAGAATTAAGTAGCGGAAATATCAACCAATATCAGCTACCTTAAAAAAAAAAAAAAAAAAGAGAGAAAACGTACTGAATCATGTGATGATACCAGTGGAGGCAGGATTGGACCGAATTTTGAATGATCTGCTGCTCATACTTAAATGAGTAGTTGCTGGGGTCATGGTGAAGAAAAAATTGCTCCATATGAGCATGGAGGTTGTTCATCTCCTGATCAAAGAGCCGAAAGTAGTACACGAATTCCTGCTGCAAATGGTGTTCACAATGGCCAGTGGTAGGAGATATTGACGGTAATGGTGACGTAGGAGGTGAGGAATGCATGGAAGGCGTGGTGGAGGGAGCACTAACGGAGCAAAGCTGTCGGCGAGGATCACGGTCAATTCAAACGGATTTCAAAGCGGGTGGCAAATCGTAGGGTTGAGGAAGATGGCTAGCAATTGGGTCAATGGGTGTAGGATTGGGATGTTCTGAAATGGCCTGTAGGTTGAAGGTTGGCATTCCGTTTGATGGTAAAATAAATGAATAATTGATTTCGTCAAGGCCTAAAATAACACCATGTTGCCCATGGCTACAACAGACAATTTTGAGACAGAATGGCATGGTTATAATAAAAAAAAGTGAAAGGAGAAGATGAAGATAATGAAAAAAAGCCAAGCAAGGAAGATATTATATAGAAAGAAAAATAGAAACAATGGTCATCAGCTGATCATCTAAAAAAAAAAACAAAAACGAATCAATAAGAAGGTGTGACTCACCTGGAAACAAATATACCACTCTTCATTCCCGAAGAGTGGCAAAACCATAAGCCTAAAAAAAAAGAAAGATTGTCAGCTGATCAAAAAGAAAAAATAAATAAATAAATAAATAAAAAGAAAGAAAGCGTACCTAGCAACAGATCCGATTGGCGAGGGAATAAAATGCAATGCCACTCTTCATTTGTGAAGAGTGGCTCAATACAAGATAATATAATAATAATAATATTATTATTATTATTTTTAATTAATTAATTAAAAAAATAAATAAATAAATAAAAAAAAGCAAAAAGAAAAAGAGACGACGACAATGAAGAAATATGAAGCCCGGCTGGCGTCGGGGACCTAAAATACAATTAAGCTGTGCGGCTGCACAGCTGAATGCATATTCAATAACCAAAATGCCTTGCGGCTATTTTGGTATTGATATATTTTTTTAAATTAAAATTCAAAAATATATATATTAAAAAAAAAGAAAAAAAAAATTAAATTAAATTAAAAAAAAAATAATTAATTAATTCAATTAAAAAAATAATAATATAAAAAATATAAATTAAATTAAATTGTATTGAAAATAAAATAAATTAAAAACCAAAAAAAAATATAATAAAATAAAAATAATAATAATAATAATAATAATAATTAATTCATTCAATTAAAAAAATAAGGATATAAAAAAAATAATATATAAATTAAATTAAATTGAATTAAAACTAAAATATTAAATCAAAAAAAAATTATTATTTAATTCAATTAAAAAAAATTATAATATAAAAAATTTAAATTAAATTAAAATAACAATATAAAGACCAAAAAAAAAAAAAATTAAATTAAATTAAATTAAAATTTAAAATAAAAAAAAAGAAATAATAACACTAATAATTGAAAATAAAAAAAATTAACAAATTCAAGAGAAAGCAAAAAATCAATAATAAATAAATCAATTACAGAATTATATTAAATTAATTAATTCAATAAAAATAAAAAATAAAAAATAAAAAATAAAAAATAAAAAATAAAAAATAAAAAATAAAAGGATAAAATTTTTTCTGAACCATTTAATAAATAATAAATATTTTAATATTTTTTATATTAAAATATTTTTTTTATTAAATGGAGAGGGGTTGAAACCCTTCTAGCCCTCAATATTTCCAGAACAAAATGATACAACATAAAATAATAATAATAATAATAATAATAGAAACAACAACAATCAACAACACAGAATAGGTCCTAGATAAGACCTTAAAATTTCTAAATCATTTTTTATCTTTCATCAAGCAGTTCAAAAAAAAATCAATCATCAATATGTGGTCCTTGATAAGACCTTAAACTTTCTAAAACATCTCCTTAATTAAAACAAACAAAATTAATAATCATAATCTGGGTCCTTGACATGACCATAAACTGTACAGATCATCATTATTATTATTTTTTATGAAGAATTTTATCAAAACAAAAATCTCAAGAAGTGGTCCTTGATAAGACCTTAAACTTTCTAAATAATCGATCTTTTGTAGAAATAATCCAGTACCTTTCCTCAAGAACTGGTCCTTGATAAGACCTTGAACTGTCTAAATGTTTT
Organism: Austropuccinia psidii; assembly: GCA_023105745.1. NCBI lineage: Eukaryota > Fungi > Basidiomycota > Pucciniomycetes > Pucciniales > Sphaerophragmiaceae > Austropuccinia > Austropuccinia psidii. The sequence continues at coordinate 15,839,973 of JALGQZ010000014.1, forward strand.
ATTTCTCTATTTTACCAACAAAATTACCGCAAGCAGTGGTCCTAGACAAGACCTTAAACTGTCCAAAACATATCTCTCAAGAAGTTATCAAAAAAAATTCAAGACTCAAGAATTGGTCCTGCGTATGACCTTAAACTACATCCTCAAAGTTTTCAACCTCATTATTTATCTCAAGAAATCAATTTTGGCCATTGGAAATTATCAAACCTTTGCCACTAAATTATTTCAAAAAAAAATAAATAAATAAAATATAAAAAAAAATACCCTCAAGTAACTTTAACAACAAAATTTATAAAAAAAAAAGAAATCTCTCAATATTGAAAAATAAGGGGTGGTAACTTGTTTCTTATCATTACTCCTTGTGATTTTAAGTTTTGGGGGTAGGGGGAATTTATTTTGGCAACTCACAATTATTTGATATACTGTGTGATAAAGAAATTTTCAAAAAAAAGGATGATAATATATATAGTAAAGAGGAAGAAGAATAAGAAGAAAGAAGATAAAAAAATGGAAGAAAATCCAGCAAGTTAAGAGATAAGGATGCTATAAAAGAAATGGATATCTTTGAAGTTAAAACTAATGAAGAAGAATGAAGAAAAACCAGTATAGAGAATTGCAATCAGGAAACATAACAAACTTTCATGGAAGTTGCAGTTTTTTTTTCTTTAGGATACCTTCTCCCTCAAGAATAAAGCAAGCTCATAATTACCATCATAAAAGAAAGAACATCACTAAGAATTATCTCTATCGTGGATTAATAATAATAATTTAGTCAAAATAAAAGAAATCAATTCACTCAAATAAAAAAAAGAGAAAACTCAAGGCAGGGTATTTGTCCCTTAATCCTCACTGGAAATGCTGAGGACAGCATTAAATGGAGAGGGGGATGTGGTATACCTGTACCAGTTTGGATTAATGGACAAATTAAGCAGGAATATTTTTCAATTTTCCTTAGGCTTTTCCCAATATATTAGAGTATTAATTTTTTTCAAAATAAATTATAAGAAGGACTAGCACCATTAAAACTCAATAAATTCCTTTTTTTAATAAATGAACTTGACAATTATGATGTGACACCCCAATGCACCACCCAGATGAATTAACTTTCAAGGGATTGGTTGACCTAAAACAATTATTATCTTTTATATATTTTGATTTCTTAATTTACTTTACTTCAATTTTCCTTAAATATTGTGGGTAGTAAAAATCAACAAACATATACTACAGCACAGAAGGTCCTAGTTACAATGAGGATGCATGGAATTAAATTTCAGGGCAGAGTTGTAGCATAATAGGGGTCATAAATATTAATTAAAAGTTCATTTATATATCAAAAAGGTAGAATTGGGTATTTAGATGAAAATGAGTCTTTCTATTAATTTTGAGAAGGAAAAGAATATTAAATTTAGAGGGTTAAATCTAGGAAAAGTGTTTAATTCAGGCTTAGGATATCATTGAAACAAGAAAGGTACAGGTGTATTGTATTCTCTGACTCCTTTGAGGAAGTCTGGCATTACAAAAAGGATTCAAACAAATTTAAAAACTTAGTAATAATTTTATTATTATGATAAGCTAGTCATTGTGATGCTAGAAGGAAGAAATTCAACATTTAGGGTACAGAGAGATGGTAAAATGGTGTGAAATGTGAAATAAAATAGGCTAGGAAGACAAGATTAGACAGTAGAGATATCACAGTAGTATTACAGAAGGTTGAGAGAAAGATTACAGAAGTTTCACAAGGGTGTACTGTATTACAGTTACAGTTACAGGACACCTAGTTACAGAAAAAGACAGGATAATACAGGAAAACTATAGTATAGTGGTCAGGGAGATAAGAATTCCAGGGCTTTCAATTGATTACATAATCAATGACATCATCAACAGAAATTAAACCAGGATTACTAATCAAGGAGATAAGGATTCCAGGAAACTCAATTGATTACATAATCAATGACATCATAAATGACATCATCAACATGAATTAAATTAGGATTACTAATCATGGAAATACGGATCCCAGGAAACTCAATTGATTACATAATCAAATGACATCATTTCCCCACAATTTCAAGAACTCAATTGAAAATACAGGTCTCATGATCCAACACCACCAAACCTTATTTCATAATACAGGTCACATGTCAAAACCTAGATTGGAGACCTGAAAAATTCTAAGTCCCCCTTTTTTTGACACTCCCATGGAGGCCCCAAAAACTATAAATAGAGGTCCCCTCCCCCCCTCAATTCTTTTTTCCTCATAACCTAGACAGAGGCTCATCACAAAAATGTAACTTCTTAATATTTTTTCTGAGGGAAGTCCCCTCCATCCATCCACATTATCCTAATTGTTTAGGAATACTCAGTAGCTAAGCTCAGCAGTATAGTTATCCCATCCCCATTCCTAAATTTTACTCAGTAGCTAAGCTCAGTAGCACTGTCTGAGTGATTTATAATTAATAGTAGTTAACAGTTGGTCTATGTTAATTCATAAACTCATCTCATTGACTATCTCCATCCCATTATTGCTCAGTAGCTGAGCTCAGAAGCACTGTCTGAGTCTTCTTTATATAATTCATAGTAGATAACAGCTGGTCTACATTGATTTATAAATTAAGCTCATTGACTATCCCATTGATATTGTTACCCCATTCCTAAATCTGCTCAGTAGCTAAGCTCAGTAGCACTGTCTGGGTGCTTTATAGCTAATAGTAGTTAACAGTTGGTCTACATCATTTTATAAATCTATCCCATCGACAAGGTTCTTTACTCAGTAGCCAAGCTCAGTAGTAAATTGAACAACAGTAGTGTCTGTTATCCCAGGTTATCATCACACAATTATCAAACCCTTAAAAAAATAGTAGTGTTTCTTATTATTATTCATCATATTATCAACAGTGTTATCATCAAAGAAATTGGAAATCCCTCAAGGTGTTACTGTTCTCAGTAAAGGAATTAAAAAAAGTCTTTTTGCAGTTTTATATCTTTATTTATTTGTGTTAAGTTTTACCAAGCCATTGTTTCCAGATCAAACAAAGTCTGATAGAGTCTGTTGAATATACTTTTCTGACCAGCTACCATCAAATAAAATAAATTGATTGTGAACTCAAGTCAAGATAATTCAGCATTTTCAGGAAGGGCAGTTCAGATTATTCTGACAAACGAGCAGAGCAAGGGTTACAAGCTTGAACAGCAATTCAAAACTGTTTTCTTGTAATTTCCCCTTCCAGGTACTGCCTCATTTATCCCACACAAGAGGAGTTCCCACAATAGCAATAAATTCAATGATTCATCCAAAGTTCAATTCTTCATGGGATTGCTTGGAGTTTCACACAGCTTACAAAAAAATATTACCTGTGTATACATAGGACTTTAAGCTTCTTTCTCCAACAGGTTTAAGGGTTAATTAGACTTGAAAAAAACTCTTTGAATTATTCTTAAAGAAGATTAAGATCTTCTTCAAGATTAATTAAAAATACAGTTGAAGGGATTTATTCTTGAAACTTCAGCTTTAAGTTGTTCATGTGATATAAATTAATAAAAATAGACATATTCTCTGTTTAAGCTTCAAATAAGTAATTAAAAAGAGTATTAAAGCTGGAGTTAAGAATAACAGTGGTAACTTTTAATTAGAATTAAAAAGAACTTAGCTTAAGCTCAGACCATTCTTCTGAAGCTTGGTTTTTCATTTAATAACCTTAGCACTCCCTCTATATTTATTATTAATCATGAGTGCTTCTCTTCAACTTGTGTATACAAACATTTGATTAAAAATCAAGTACTCTTGCTGTCCTCAAAATCTGTATAAGGTAAAAATTAATTAAGAGTAGAAAAGTTTAGGATTTTTAAAAGTTAACACACAAACTTTATTTTTTATAAATTTATTAGTTTAAATAAATCTTATCATGAAGATTTATTGTTTTAAAAACAGTAAAAATCTATCTGAACAATACTCTACAAGAGATATTTAAAGCTAAAAAAAATCTTCAAGAGCAATTTTAATTGGAATTAATTGAGAAAAGAGCTGCAGGAAATTAATATACGAGCAAAGTCTTTGAAAAAATATTAAAGAGTAAACATGCGCAAAAGTTACTAGAGTGAATTTGTAAGCAAAGTGACAAAGTTAACAGTGATTAAAGGTGTTTAATTCACTTTTGGGGGGTAAGAAGAATTACAAGGAATTATTTTAATGATTTTTTGATAGGTTCAAAGGTTTAAAATGATTTGATAAAGGTGGTTGGAATCCTTTCTGGATTGGTTTAACAGTGTTTAAACTGATTATATAAGGAAAAGATTATAACATGAAGAGAAGGGTGGGGAAAAGGAGACATTCCTTCATAGCCACCAGTTCTCTTACTCCAAAGGTAAATTTTACTCTGATCAGTTGTGAAAAACATCCTGACAACAGAAACACAAATTATGACCTCATTGAACCCTGGTTTAGACCAAAAAAGGGCTTGTTTTAGCCATTTTGGAACCTTAAATCAGCCATTTCTCTAGTAGTACCTGGTTTCAAGCCTTCAAAACATGTCAAAATGTGTGTAAGAGATGTCAAAGCCAGTTTAAACTGTTTTTACTAAGATTTTTTCTAATTTAAGGGTAGTTTTACCCTTTTGGAAACAGTTAAAACCTCCCTGGTTGGTATCAAACCCTCATCATCAATTGTGTCACAGATCCTGTGAATCAATTACCAGGCCAAACGTGATGGTCTTTTGCATGAATTTTGACATCTCACCCCTGTCAGAAAGAAATTTGGGGAGTCTGGTACCCTTGGAGCCAAGATTCCTTCCCCCCCCAAAATTAATCTTTCCGATTTATTTCTCTTTAATTCCTCATCATGTACTATACTTTTCATTTATATATTTAATCTAATTGAGCTTATAAAGTACACAAATGAAATAATTGATACCTCATATGTAAATTAAAGATTATTTATGTGACATATTCACAAATTTTGGCATTTCAATTGAAAATACTTCAGTTCTCCATAACTTCTAAACTACACATAACACCTCAAATTTTCCACAACAATCAATAGCTAACATCATATGTGGTGTAAATTAAACTAAGTTTTTGAGGATCTCCAGATTCACATACAGAAATTACTAAAAAATTAATTTAAGCTTATTTAGAGTTGAGTTATGGAAATTTCACCCAGAGGTGACCCCAATTTATTATTTATGACGAATCCAATAGTGAAAGAGTTATTAAAAGTTTATTTGTTGGATAAAAAGTTATAATCATTTTTATTCAACTTTTTTCCAAAAATGTTTTCATTTTAATTGTTTTTTTTTTGAAAATTTGTCTTTACTTAATTTTTTCAAGTAAAAATGTGTTTTCATAATTTCAAATTATTATTCAAGATCTTAATTTTGTATATAATCTATAATTGCATTTTAATTTTTTTGTTTTATAATATGAATTAATTTATTTATTTATAATTATAACATAATTTTCTATTTTTGGTGTTTTGGGTATATAAAATTACCTCTAAGACTCACAGGATATCTCCCACTAAAGCTTTAGAGGTTATATGAGAGATGATGATTTTTTTTCCACTATGTTATTTATGTCTGGCTGTATATTGTGTAATTTTGATGCTATCCTGATTTGGGTAGTATCATTGAATAGCCCTAACTGAGAGATTCAATTTTAAAACCCAATTTTGGAATTCTTCCTTGTTCTCTTTGCTTTAGATAAGAAATCAAATAACAGGCTTATGCTCATTCTGATTTTGAACTGGAGTAACTTTGTTGTTTCTTATTACTTTGAAACAAGAATAATTTATTCTTAGATGTGATATTTTACTCTTCTGGATTAATATTATTCTGCAATATTTTACCAAACTTATACATTTTTATTATCCTATCTAATACCATTATCTATGGTATTTAGGTGTAATGCTTGTTCTCTGGGTTTGAGCCACAGGCTGACATAGATAGGGATCTTCTTTCCCTAATTGCATCAAGAATCATGAAGCAAGCTTCCACATTCATAAGCTAAACCCATCCCTGAGAAAAAGGGATATCCATACTAGCTTCAGTTCCTGGATTTTCACAGTTCAGTAGACTTTCTCAGTACCTTGGTATTATTAGATAATAGTGGTATAACCATAATGTAAATCATATCAGACTTACTCACAATATTATCATTATTAGAGAAGATATTTCATAATAGTATTTAATGTTAATTGTTTCAAGTAAAAGTTTGTTTTCACAATTTTAAATTATAATTGAATTATCAATTTTGTATAAAAATTTTAGATTTATATTGCAATTTTCTTTATGCTTTGAGAAATTTAGGGTATTGGTAAAAACACATAACAAAATTGGTAGAAACATGTAAGGGGTTCCCTGGACCCATTTTGAATTCAAAATGAAACACAACCATTCCTTTATTGGGCCAAAACATGCCCAAAAAAGGGTTTTTTTCCCCAAAACCCCTCTAACTCCCAATTTTTTCAGTTTTTTTTCCCAGCCCCCCCCCACAGAAAACAAAAAAGACCAAACACCCCAAATGATCCACATTATTCCACCCCAAACAATTACCTTTTTTGAAAAACAGCATTACCAAGGCAATTTCACAAAGATTTTCACACTTTTCTTTCTTTTTTCCCCCAAAGACTGAATTTTCCACCACAACAAACTCCTTACAAGCCTTTGAATTTCTAATTTTTTACCTTCCCTCATACATTAATCCCACATTTAAACCACTCTTTTTCACTCTTAACCACTTCCTTTAATTTTTTATAACTTTTTGAACTTCTTTTGCACCTTTAGAAAGGTTCTTACCCCATTCCAAATCCCGAAATCCCTGTGTTTTTTTCAAATTTATACATATTTCTCACTCAAAAATGCTTCAACCCCCCACTGAAGGTGAATTTCAGACCCTTGAGCTTCTTTGCCAGCATGTGCATAATGTTTCCAGGGCTCAGGGGTATGCTGTGTCTGCCTTGAGGTCCAATATGACCCACAACCAAATGAAAATAGGTTGTGACAGGTCTGGGACCCCAAATGCCAAAAAAAACCCTCCAAAAAAGTCACTTCATGAAAGCTTTATTGTCCTTTTAGACTTTATGCCAGAGAATATGCCAAGAGTACCACTTGGACTCTTAAAGTCAAAAATCCTGAAAATATCCATGATGCCACTGAAAATATCATGGCACATCCTGCTTTCAGGAAATTCAATGAGCAATAAGCATCCCAAATTGCTCAAATTTCTATATCACTGCTTCTGCCAAGGCAAATTCAGGCCCAATTATGCAGCCAGAGGGAGTCTTACACACCTGTAATCCTTCAAGACACTTACGACCAAGTCAAGAAAATCAAGAAAGAGAAACTGCAAGGCAGAAGGCCCATTGATTCTCTTATTGACACTCTCAAAGAAGAAAATTTTGTCTGGTCCTCTGAAAGGGATGCTGAGGGACACATTACCTCCTTGTTTTTCACTCACCCCCTTGCCATAAAACTTCTTCATAGATTTCCTCATGTCATTATTATGGATTGTACCTATAGAACCAATAAGTACAAAATTCCCCTTTTTCATATTTTTGGATTCAGCTCAACCAATAAGACCTTTTATGGGGCTTTTTGTTTGATTAAGAATGAAACTGAACCCTCATATACTTGGGCATTAAATCAATACAAAGAAAAGGTCCTTAAAAACACCAATCTTGTTCCCCCTCCAGTCATTGTTATTGAAAGGGATTGGGCCTTGAAAAACTCTCTTAAGAAGCTCTTCCCACACTCCAAATCCATGTTATGCATTTGGCACATCAATAGAGATGTATCTTCTCATTGCATGAAGAAAATTGGTCATGGCACTGATTTTGAAAGTTTTATGGGCCTTTGGAATCAAGTAATATACTTTTATCTTTCACTTTTTCTTATTATTATTTTTATTGATTACTTTGGGATATATTTCTCAGGTTATGTATTCATCCACTGAAAAGTCTTTCAAAGACAACTGGAAGAAGCTTCAAAAGCAAGTCAAAAATCCTGAAGTCTTTCAATATTTTGAAAATACCTGGCTTCCTCTAAAGGAGTATTATTTGCCAGCCTGGACCAACCACCATTGCCACCTGGGTGTGGGCTCCACCTCCAGAGTTTAAGGTGCCCATTCCATAGTTAAACTTTGGCTCCAAACGTCCACTGGTACTCTCCTGGAAGTAGCTAGGGCTCTCCACATGGCATTCAGAAAACAATTTATTTAAATCATCAACAGAATCTCCAAAGAAATTATTGTCCATTTTGGGAATTTTCCTCCACACATCTGTGCTCTCAATGGCAAGGTGTTTCATTATGCTCTTCAGATGGCCTTTGAAAATTTCAAAGCCAACTTTCTCGCAATGAAAAATGCACCAAAAATTACAGAAATTATCAAGGCATTCCTTGCAAGCATAAGACCCAAAAGGCATTTTCCAAGTGCCAAAGGCTTGAGATATCAGACTTCCATCCCCAGTGGCATTTTAATTTGCCTGTTAGGGTTTTTTAACTTCAAATTCTTACCTTTTTCCTTATTAACTGATTTTCTTTGACATATTCTTCTCAGACTGGTTGTCAAGGTGATGATCAAAGTGTTGAAAAAGAAAGAAAGAAAGAAGCCAAGAATATATTTGAAAAAATTGGGGCAGACCTTTTTCAATGACAAATGGCAGAAATAACCCTAATTCTTCAAAATGTTCAAGATGTTTTAACTGGAGAAGTCCCATTTGATCAAATTCCCACAAGTCAAGAGGATGATCAATATTATGAAGACCCACTAGAATGCAAGAATATCCATGGAAGACCTTAAGGAACCAAGAATAATAATAAAAATAAAAACAAAAGAGAACCATCAAGATTTGAAATTGTTGAAATTCAATCCAAGAGAAGAGGAAGACTCCAATCAAAAGTGACCAGTAAAACAATATCAAGATCACAGTCAAATTTCCCCCCTGCAATTATGGAAGTGGACTCAGCTGAAAATTCTGAAGATTGTGAGGCCTCATTATCAAAATCAATCAGTTCATCAGATTCACTACCCTCAGAAACTGAATTAAATAAATCAGAAGTCACCCTTAGAAGGTCCAGAAGATTGGCCATTGGAAGCAAAAACTCACAAAGAAAATCACACAGGTTTTCCACCAGCTTGAAGATATATGATGCAATTCACTTCACCTGTGATCATTGTCAAAGCAATTATCACACAAGTCATGAATTCTCCAAGCTGTTTGTGAGTTTCTGATTCTTTTTAATGTATATTTCTCTTGTTTATTTTGATATTTATTTGTCTTTTGACCTTATTGTATCAGATTCCTGGCTCAGAAAACTTGCCCAAGTTTATATTGAGATACACCTTCAAGGCCATCAATGTCCAGGGCAATGGAACCTGTGGCTACAGAGCAGTATCCCACTACATTCACAAGACTCAAGATCAATGGGCTGTTGTCAGAGGTGACTTGGCTGAAGAAATTCAACAAAATCAATCCCTTTATGAATCCATTAACACTTTAATTCCCTAAGTATCCTCTTATTTGGAAAGAATTGAATGGTATGAAGATTTTGGCCAGGCTCCAAAAAGCAGGTGGATATCCATGCCTGACATGGGGTATCCAATTGCAAATAAGTATCAAAGACCAGTTTTCTCTTATTCCACAGTACAATCTTTTTCTTTTTTCCCTTATTTCTTCCTCCAAATGATAATTGCCCATTTTCATCTTCTTCTTGGATAACTGTTCTCATTTTGTTCCTTTGGCTATAATCATTTCTAAATTTTATCCAGTCCCCCCATTACTGTGAATTGGGAACTTCATTTCCAAGCACAAGCCCTGGGGTGGGCTTATAAATTTAAGAAACACAGGATGTTATATTTGTCCAATATTCCTCCCCCTCAGAAAAGACCAGCTATTTCCAAGGTTGATTCAGATTGATTGATTTTTATATATACAACTTATGCCAATTATCCCCCTCCTCAGTCCTATTTATTGCTCAAATCCCACCTCAGTCTCCTCTTTTATCAAACATGTGGCACTTTTTTATTTAAAAATAGTCATATTACAAACAAGAGAAAAAACATTTGAAAAAAACATTTTTGTGCCTTCACTTGTCCCACAAAAACAATTCCCAAAATTATGGGCTTCTGGTTCTTTATTCTCCAGATTGAACCCTTCATTTGAAAAAAAATGAAGGAAATTCATAAGTGGAAAGATTTTAAATAAATTTTCTAAAAAAATATGCCATTTTGTCATATTGGCCCAATTTCTCAAATTTGGCCAAAGAAATATGAAAACATTTGTGAATATTGACAGTCCATGTCAGGAAAAATATGGCAAAATAATTAAAAAAACTTCAAAACAGATCCTGAGGAATTCTTTTAAAAAAAGGTCACTTACATGTTTTTACCATAAATGTATGTGTTTTGGGCCATAAATTGGTAAAAACACATTAATTGTTTGGTAAAAACACATAAGGGCTTACATGTGTTTACCAACACCCTAGATTTATTTATTTATAATTATAGAATAATTTGTCATTTTTTGTATTTTGGGTATATAAAAGTACCTCTAAGGATCACATGCTCTGAAGGCATAAAAAGATCCTTTTCATCACTTTTTTTGACAGAAAAAAGATCAATCCAATCCTATTGGAAATTTAAAAAGATAAAGTTTTGTTAAATATTAAATATTATGATTAAAGTACTTATTAAGTATTTTATTCTTTATGAATCTTAAATTATAGAATTGAAATCATGGAAATAAGATTAATGTTGTAATCACCAATAATATATTTTATTATATGAAATAATTGGCTTAAAATATCTTTTAAAATCTGAAATTCATCTTAAAAACTCTCAAATCTCAATTTTTATGATAAACCCCTATTTGTTCTCTAAAAAGATTTATTTTTGGCATGTTCTTAGCTTATGAAAATTATTTAATATAATAATTTTGTTGTTTGACTTGTTTTTTCAAATAAATCTTGTAAGGTCACTTTAAAATTGTATACCCTTTCTAATATAGCATTAGGTTTATTATATAGAATTTTTCTTTAAGTTTGATCTCTGAAAAGTGTGTGTGGCTTTCTGTATATAAATAATATTTATATTATTTATAAGTGGCTGAATATTATTATTTTCCATGTATAATTGGCTCATTCAGACCTTCATAGATTCTTCTTATTATAACTGTCAGTGACTATAATAAAATAGAAGAATTATAATTTTTTATAATTATTAACATTCTTCCATTATTAAATTATTTAATAAAAATTAAGTCCTTTTTAATAATTATATCAATTTGTGGTTATAATAATCAATTATATTATATTTTCTATTGAGGACAGTCATAGTACTCTTGATATTTGTTACTATTATTATGAGTTTCATAGAAAAACCTTACATTTGAGGTCCTGGACATGATGTTAAGCTATGTTTGGGACATAAATAATATTTTAGACCTTATTTTACTGTTTTGTGAAGTAGTATTGCAATATTTCATTTGATTTTGCGTTTTTTGGGACTTATCCCTTATAACTAACCTTTATAATATTGATAAAACTATAATTAATTGATAATATTTTTCAAAAAAATTGACTCTTCAGTTACTTGGATTAAATTTGTATTGTCCAACCAGTGGTGTTTTTACATCACAGACTTGAAATCTATTCTTTGAGTTATTCTAGTATAAAGTGAATAACAATACAATTCTGATTAATAACTTATTAATCACATAATTATTATATCTTCAAATGAAATGAAATATTAAATAAATAAAATTAAAAACTTAAAAATATTCATATCAAAATGTTTCATCCTTAGTCTTTGGACAACTTTCTTTATTTTTGATGTAAATCGCAATAAATTACATCAAAAAAACTTTATTTAACAGCTTTAGTTAATAAGCTAGTTTTATTTATCAATAAAGTAGATTATATTCTTTTTTTCTCTAGTTTCATCCTTTAGAGAAAGCTCTTCTGGATGTAGTATCTCAGAGTCAAGTATTGAAATTCAAACCAGCCTTGTACCAAGGGGTTTACTTACAAAAGAGCCCTTCAAAGGTTGGGAAGGTCAATTCAATACATTTCTTAGTCCAAATTTCTTTGAATTGAGGTGAAATACCTCCTACTAGAAGTGGAAGTAACTACTCAATCCAATCAAATGGATCTTGACCAAGACATTCAAGTCATAAATCCAAATGACAAGAATGTCAGCCGAGGGAAGAGGCACAAATGGGGGATTCCAGAGCTTCCACCAGTTCCCAAAGGTTAGCCATAATTTTTGAAACTCTTCTTGAGAGTCCAGAGACTGAAATAGCTGCTATTCCTATTTTCATATCTGAACAACTTCCAGCAGGAAGCAGTGGAAATATACCAGTCTCAGTACAACAGCTTTCTTTTGGCAGAAACGCAGGGGTGGGAAATTTTGCCCAGCTTGTTAATAGGTGAAGTTAACTCTTAACTTCAAGTGGAGAAGCTATTGGGACCATAAAAGACTCAAGACCTGATGAAGGGTTGGACACCCATGTCTTGCAATGTCCAAGTTCAGAAGATAAAAGCTTTGTTTAAAAACCAAAGCATTAAGCTTTGTTTAAAAACCAAAGCATTTCCTCAGAGGACCAAAAGAAAGAGTTATCCCAGAAGAAGGACAAAAGACCTGTGGAAGCTCTGCAAGCCTTCACAAGCAAGAATCTGCCTCAAAAAGCGCCAAAACGGGGAAAGCAACCCCCAAAGAGCAACAGAAGGGCCAGAAAAAGGCAAACCAAAAGTCAAAGCCCATGTGGAGCAAGCCTTACCCTCAGAACTACAGAACTTCAAAGATGGAAAAGACAGCCATGGATAATGTGTTCAATATGGAAAGAACTTTGATGGAATTCAAAAACAAGGAGGAGGAAATAATGAAGCAATCCTTTCCAAAGCAATATACCTTGTAAGGCTTGTAAACCATGTAGAAACTTGTAATAAAGAAATTTTAGCAAATCTTAACAATTTTTAGTATATCCAAAAAAGGTTAGGTAGAGACATTTTACAATTGAAAGAGACACAAAAGACCATTATTGGTCTAGGAAGTATTAATAAAGATAATATTTTTTCTTTGACAAATATTTGTGTGATAATTGGGTCCAATGTCACTTCTCTCAATAAACCTGATGATAATTCTATTTGTTTTATTACTACAAAATTAAAAGATTTAAGAATACAAGTTCAAAACCTGGACTATTTACTTTGTATAATTCAGCTCTTTTCCCAGACAAATTGGAAAAAATTGATAAAGAAATAATTTAATTAAAAGAAGATATTAAATAAAGTATTAACAATATGTCACTAAGGAATGAGTTTCCATGAATATCCACACCAATTCTTGAAAAAAGTGTGTTGAACCTTAATAATGACTTACATCAAACAATTTTAAGCAATTCAGAGATGGAAATTGCCTTCAATTTCAAAGGAATTCCCAGATTAGAGGAAAGGCCAACCTTCAGTGGTGAAGGGGAATATAATCATATGGAGTTTATGAAAACAATAAATATGTTCATAGAGGACTTGAGCATACCAGATGGATACATAAGTGCCAGATTACACTGATTATATACCAAAGCAGTACATAAATTGTATTACAAAATGTAACAAGACCATGATAAACACTCCTGGCCTTGGTGGGAAAAATTCTTTTCAAATGGACAAATGACTCCTAGAGATTCAAAATTAAAAATTCTTTTGAACAAGCCATCTTGAATATTGAGAGAGACAGGCCCATGTCCTGGTTTCTTAATCAGAAGGGGAGATCAACTGCCCTTCATCCTGATATGTCTGAAACAATGGTACATAAGAGGATATTAAGAAAATGGGGTGGTAAACTTGAGAATTCTAGAAGAAGAAGATTTATTTATCCTTAATCTACAAAAGATGATATCAATTCTATGGAAGACATCAATCAGGACTAGAACAAAAAGTGGTAGAAATTTGTATAAACCCCCAATAGAAAATAATACTAGTGGGAAACCAATTTCAAGACCACTTAAATAAAAAGAAGGAGCACCTTTGAAATGTCATAAGTGTGAAAGTACATCTCATTTGGCTAATATTTTTCCAAAAAAGACAAGAATCAATGATATAGAAATTGAAAAAACTGCATCCACAAAAGAAAAAATGGTGTATCTGTACATGAAGGTAATTCTGAGACTTCTGAAATAGAAGAACTACCAGATAAGCTTAGTATAGAAATAATTAATGTGTCTTTTGAAGTCACAGAATTGCATACTCATTTACCACAATATAGTGATTAATTTATGAATCTAATAAATTTACAAGATTCCAAAATGAAAAAAAAAACCTTCCAGAGGAAAAGGTTATAGATATGGATCATCTTGTATCAATAATATTGTGATAAAAAACAAAGTATCCAAGATACATCTTCACTCAGGTTTGTTTTGCCCTTGTGTTGTTAAAAACTATTATCAAAGAATTGATGAAAATTGGCATGAGAAACTGATTCAAATTAAACGTATAAAATTCAGCAATGCTAGCCAAGATATACACCCTTTTGGCATTCTTGAATTAGCAATGATATTTCCTAAACCTTTGGGAAGTATCCGAATGAAATTTAAGTTTTTTATTATTAATAACTGCACTTCCCAAAGTTTTAAACTTGAATATTCCTATCTCAATTTTTATGATATTGACATTGATAAAAATAAATACAGATATTTCACTAAAGGACAAAATAAAAGACAAAAGTTTTCTTTTCTCCAGAAAAAAGGAAAATGGGTGTCATTAAACAAGTGAAAATTTTAATAAGGAGAAATTGATGACAGATCAATTGATTGAAGTACAAATCAGTCCTGAATGAACAAAAGAAATTAGGGAAGATCTTTTTGAAATATTTTTTCAATATAGAGAAGCCATTTCTTATGATAATGAACCACTGGGGGCTATTAAAGGCCATGAAGTGGACACTATGCTTAAACTGGGAGTTCTTTGAGAATTTGGACATAATGAGGAATTAAAATTCACAACCCCGGAAATAACTACTTTGCATAATGATAAATCAAGGATGGTTGGTGATTGCAGAGCATTAAATACCTATACTATTTCATAAAGGTATCCAATTTCTAGAATCCATGAGACTGTGACTTAATTATCTAAGGCAAGATTAATCACTTCCATCAATGCCCTTGAAGGTCTCCATCAAACGTTTTTGACACCTCATGCTAAACAACTATTGAGAATAATTTCCCATTGTGGTTTTTATGAATACTTCAGGGTGGCATTTGGAATTACAAATACATCCTCTCATCATCAAAGAATGATGAATACCATTTTCCCAAATGAATTATCAGAGAGATGGTTAATGATTTATATTTATGACATTATCATTTGTTCAGAAACCTGGAAATTTCATTGAGAGACACTTTCATTAGTACTTAACAAATGTCTTCAACTGATCATGAAAATATCTGTTGAAAAATTTGAGTTTGGGTTTGATGAGCTAAAATCTCTAGGCCATGTAGTTTTGGGACTAATGCTTGGTGTTTATAAAAGCAACGTGGCTGCAGTCCTACTGAAGCAAATTCCCTAGAGCCAAAAAGGAACAATGTCTTCCTTAGGGCTTGCTAGTTATTACAGGAAACATCTTAAATATTTTTCAATCCATTCCAGATGATTGTACAGAATTTGTGATCATCAAACTGTCTTTGAAATGAAAAAACAAAGGATTGAAGCTTATGAAAAAATCAAATATTCCTTAACCAATGCACCATTATTATTCATATCAGACTGGAAACTTCCTTTAAAGCTGTATATTGATGCATGTGGTGAAGGCTCAGGTGAGGCTCTTCATCAAGTTGAAGTTTTCAATGACAAGCCTTATTAAGGTTCATTTTGCTTTATCTCAAGAAATATAGACCCTACTGGAGGTAGATATGGAGAAAGAAACTGCATTATTACCTTGATTTCAGTGCATTTGAGTTGATTACGTATTTCAATTCTGTGAAATCACTGCGCGACATGAAAGCTCCTAACAGACACATGTGAAGATTGCACATTGCTATACAGGAGGATAGATGCAATATGATCATTTTACATAAAGATTGAAATATTCACAAGAATTCTTATTGCTTGTGTAGATAGAAATTACTCAATTCACCTGACAATCCTGCTTATGTGCCTTCAAATGCAGAACCTCAACTTTCAATTGAAGGAGACAACATCATGGATATGTGAGCAGAATTCTTTGAAGATGCTAGAGAAAGCTATAAGCAAGATAAGAGTTTCCATATTCTTACTTCTCTACTTAAAAAAGATTGTAAAGATACCTCCTAGGCTAACTCTTTAGATGATGTATAGAAAACATAATATGATAATGGAATATTCCATTTATTTGATGGTATCTTGTATCATAGGTCTAAACACACATGTGTAATGATTTTTTGTAGTATAATGCTACTTAACACAATAATACTAGAGCTCCATGACAACATTTATTCTGTACATCTGTCTGAAGACACCAAAATGGAAAGAATTGAGACATGTCCTTTGGTAGCACTCTTGGAGAAAAGATGACATTGAATGCTGTAATAGTTGTGACAGGTGTCAAAAAGGCAAATGAAGCTACTGGTAAAGGATTTCTCTCATTTATTCATATCCAAGAGCCATGTACCCCATGGAAAGTTTTTCATATTGATTGGGTGACTGAAATACCACCTGGTGGTGAAAAAAATTACAATTCATGTCTTGTTATTGTGGACAAATACAGCAAAGCTCCATCTTTTTGCCATGCCATAAAGATGACACAGCTATTGATACAGCTCTTGTAATTTGAGCCAGAGTAATATCCCATACTGGTCCCTTTAAAAATATTATTAGTGATAGAGACTCAAAATTTACATAAGCCTTATGGACAAATATACATAAGTTTTTTGGTAAGAAATTATTGTTCTCAAAATCTTCCCATCCACAAGCTGGGATAAGCAGAAAGAATGATTCTTACCCTTGAGGACATCATCAGAAGGTTTTGTGCTTATAGGCTTTAATTTAAGGATGCTGATATCTTAACCCATGATGTTTTATGATTATACCATAATTGGAATCAGCCTACAAATCTTCTATCCATACTTTAACAGGAAAGACTCTTGCAATGTTAGAAAAGGGATGGACCACTAAACTTCAATTTGATACTTTGAATAAAGACTTAGTGTCACAGGGGCTCTTATAAGTGAAGAGGGCGTGGCACTCAGTAAACTGGTACTCACTGCAGAAGGCTCAAAGGATAAGAAAGGGCAAAACACTTAAGAGTATAATGAGAGTAAGATTTAGAAGAAATACTAATATAAGAGAAGCAACAACAAGAATAAGAATAAGAAATAGAAGAGCCAGCCACAAACAAGTCAAAGTCCACTGTTTCAACCTGTCAGAAGGAAAGAGGAGGGCTCATAAGGGTATGGCCACCACACCTCATACTGAACAGGAAAGAGAAAAATGCAAAGACTAACTTAATGCCAATAATTATAACACCCAAAAATAAGAGTAAGAATAACTATAAATTAATAAATTGACTAAATCAATTAACTGGGGAAAAGTCCCCAGGGGAGGGCAAGAGGGGCTGGTATATGTGAGAATTACCAGCCATGATCCATACAAAGAGTTTTCATGAGAGGGATTGATGATTGAATTGAGTCTGGCCATCACAGGTCTTGTACAAACTGTACAGGATCTGTACAGGAGGGGTGGTAGTGTTGAGTGATCATACAGCTTCAGGATGATTTATTTAAGCTGTATTGGATAATTCCAACCTGTACAAGTATTTACAGGTTGTATTGATTCACCAGACTGTATGCATGTTTCAGCAAGGAAGATTGCTGAAACTGATTGCTGATACACACAGTGGATTGCTTATTTGAGGCTTTTGAGTGGGTGTAAGATTGAATACCCTTACCCCTGACTAGTGGTTGTTAAAGTATCCCCCTCTTGAAACTGGTGGGCTCCTGAACACCATAATACCCTGCCACTGTTGAGTGGAATCACAAAATCCCCACATTTTTTCCAAAAAATTTTCTTTTGATTTTCTTTTCCTCTTTACCATTATCCTAAAAATCCTCTCCTCTCTTCATTGTCTTTGATTATCTATCTTATCCCCTTCTTTTAATCTCTAGTAAGTTCTTCAACCTTTGAATTATACTGTCACATGGTGGAATGTGATCTACAACTTGCCAGTATTAATCGGTCTTTCAACCGGTTTAATAGCCTTTTCGGCAAGAGTTCCCTTTGTTGAGGTCTGGCAGACAGCATTGTGACAATAAACCGGTTACCAACGTCATGGGTTCGATTCCGGTTGGAGACAAGAGGAGGTCTCAATCAAACAACCAGAAATCACTGGGTTTTCCGCTCCATTGGCGTACAAGGGTTCCGCCCCTTGGGGGTTCCTTGTAGGCTCCTGTTGTGACTAATGTAGCTCCATGAGGATGACATGGGTAATACCATCAGTTACATGCACTTCGGGACGCAGTGCCCTAAACCCGGGGGTACTGTCACATGGTGGAATGTGATCTACAACTTGCCAGTATTAATCGGTCTTTCAACCGATTTAACAGCCTTTTCGGCAAGAGTTCCCTTTGTTGAGGTCTGGCAGACAGCATTGTGACATATACTCTTATTCTGAATTTCAATCAATCATTCCCTTAAAGACATGACCCTTGGGTTGTATCCCAAAACTAAGGTCATAGAGCTCTTCACCTCAAAAAATGATTAATAATGGTGATATGAGCATATATATACCCATTATTGACTGAGAAGTTGTTCCTCTTTGCTCCTCTTCACCTTGATTGGCCTTTGGCATCATCCAAGGAGGGGGCCTGTCCCCATTGTCCTTGAAATTTGGCCTGAAATTTGGTTTTTGGCCATTTTGGACCCTCTTGAGTATTCTGGGTCCTGGCAATTTCCATGACCTTTTTTGATGGAATGGTGATGATGGGCCCTTTTGGTCCTTTTGGGGTCCTTTGGTCTTTGGCTTGTCTTATGGTTCATGGGCTGTGGGCCGTGGCTTACAGTCCATGGTCCATGGGGGTTACTAGAGCCCCCCAAGGCCAAAACTAAGCCCTATGCCAGGATTCCAGGGGTTCCATGGGACCATTTCCTCACCCAAATGGCCTGGTCCCATTGAGAGGGTCCAGGACCATAAAATCTGACCTTCCACAATATTGCAGGGAAGGTCTTGGGTGATGGATTTGGGCCCAAATTTAGGGCCACAGCTGGTTTCTGGGCCAGATTCATTGATGAAATCTTCAGGATTGGAGTGCTTTATTCTGATGCAGCAAATTCTTCTGCTACACAATTATTTAGCCATGAGCTCCAAGCTGACTGAACTCACTGACTCTTCTCCTTCTGCGCCGCCACCATCTGTTCTTTGTGGTTCTGGCTTCCTCAGTTGGTTGGCTTCACCTCATTGATGGCTTCCTCTGGGCACTTTGATCCTGGCCAAGCCTATGTTGGCTACAAGGCAGTTGAAGTTCTTGATCCTCCTTGTACTGAATGTTTGGCTAAGGGAAAAGATTTTTTTCAGAACTTCAACCCCAAATCTTCAAAGTTTCACTTCTGTTTTTTTGGGAAGAAGCCATGTCATTGTCCTGGGTCAGCGGATTCCAATGTCAGAAGGTACTTGTGGTGTAAAAAGGATGGCCCTTTTGGGAAGGAGTTCCAAGTTTCTGAGGGCCCAACTCAAATGAATTTCTTGATTTAATTGGAGACTGATATCTTGAATTAGTGACTGGTTCTAGGCAGAGGGATGTGGCAAGATGGACCAATGTTGGAGGATCCATTCCAGTTTGTGGTTGACCAATCTACTCTAGCTCAGTGGTCCCAATTTCCAGGATCAAAACTGAAGGAGTAGTGAAAAGAATGAGAAGAATTTCCTATTCCCCACCTGATCCAGATGCTGAAGGTAGTGATGAATTGGATGGTGAAGAAGTTGAGGTGGTTAATAATCTGGTTTGCCATCATTCCAGAACTTCTCCTTCTCAGCCTCCTGCCAAAAAATTCCAAAGCCTCCTTATTACAAGTACTCCTAGAAACTTTCAACCAGCTCTTGCCGCCATTCCTACTTCCCTTCCTCATTCTTCACCAAGTTCTTCCTACACCAGGCCTTCCATAAATCCAGCAGTAAGACCATCCCCCATTCAACAGTCCAGAACCTCACCCATAGTAATCTCTCAACGCCTCCAACCTGAGGCCAGCTCCAGTAGAAGAAGAGAAGATATTTCACCTTTGCCATTTCCTGCTGCCCAAGTATTTAAGCAAAGGGATCATTGGCCTATCCGTGTTACCAGAGAGGATCCAAATACAGCAAGTGAAAACCAAGATGCTGTGGCCAAGTTGTTTAGAAGAGTTGATAGGAATATTAGGTAGGTGATTATTTGTGCCAATGATAGAATGATTCCTGGTACTTCTTCTAAAGAGATGTCTGCCAAATTTCCTGGTATGAAGATTGATTGATCAATGATCTCCAAAGAATCTTTTATCATATGGGTAGAGATAACTAGCTTCCTTGTCCTTGTTTGTGTTTGGTTTGACTTCTATCCCCACTCTTTTAACTACCAAAAAATAAAAAATAAATGGAACCTCCCAATACATGATATGGAAGGGTATTCTGCTGCTTTAAAGATAAAATAAATAAAATGAAGTATTCAAGTCAAGAAAAAGAAAGAAAACGAGAGTAAAAGAGAGTAAATAAAAGAAATAGAGAAATTCCTGAGGTTTTTCCTTTTTGGGGTGAGCTGCTTTATTTTGTCCAAGAATTGTCTAAAATATGATTACCAAGCATTTGATTCTCACAGAGTGGCCAAGGTAATGTTTTACAAGAAATAAAACCCTCAGGGATGCGTACCAGGAGATGGAACTTACTTTCATAACTCCCACTCCCCACCAAGCACCATAAAAGATAGCTTTGCTATAATTTACTTTAAAGTAAGGAATGTCTTGAATAATTATGATTGGCATAAGTTGGAAAAGAATTAAATAAAGAAAAGAAAAAGGGATTCGGCCATATCTTGAAGAAAGGTCCAAATTTGAGGGTATTGATGTTGCAAGGCCTTCTGAATCTTTCCAAAGAATTTACAAGTGGTCACAAAGTGGCCAAGGTGGTGCTTACAGCAATATTGGGGTAGAATACCCCCTTAAAGGTGCATGCCAGGAGAGGAACCTACTTTCATCAAATCCAATCCCCACCAAGCACCACAAAATCAGACTCTTGATGTAATTGGGCCAGGCTTGTCTGGATACAATTAATTAAAATCCTTGACAAGCTCTGGTTAGTTGGTAAGGTTGGAATCTGGTTCCCAAGATGTTCTTTCTGGGTTTTCACTGAAGCCTTTCCACTCTAAAAGATACCATAACTTACCTCTTTTGAGTTTTGAGTCCAGGACCTGAGCCACTTCCCATTTTTATTGATCTTCCACTATGAGTGGTGGTGGTGGCAATTGATGTTGATTTGGGATAGTTGATTGCTTAACTGGTTCTAATAAGGACACCTGAAAGACAGGGTGAACTGACTTCCATTGTTGAGGAAACCTGAGGTGATATGTATGGCTTCCAATCTTCTTAAGAACTTCAAAGGGTCCCAGCCATCTTTCTGAAAGCTTCTTGGTGGGTCTTGTAGTCTTGATGTTCTTGGAAGCTAGCCATACCTTATCCTCAAGTTGGAAATCAGGTGAAACTGTCCTATTTCTATCTGCATACTTCTTGAATATCCTTATTACTGACTCTAATTCTTCTTTGACAACGTTCTGTACTGATTGGAGTTTTGTTGATAACTTTCCAGCAGGTGAGTCTTGAGAAATATTTATTGAGTCAAAGCTGGGATTTCTTCCATAAATGGTAAAAAAAGATGATTGCTTTTTTGATGATTGTTGTCCATTATTATAGGCAAATTCAGCCAGAGGGAGCCAGGTATACCAGTCATCTTGATGGTAAGTGACATACATCCAAAGATACTGTTGTAGAATCTTATTTAACCTCTCTGTTTGTCCATCTGTTTCAGGATGAGAAGCAGTTGAAATATCCCTTTATATCTTGAGCTGCTGACATAATTGAGTCCAAAATGATTAAACAAATAAAGATCCTCTATCACTAATAATACTGGCTGGAAGACCATGTTTGGAAAAGACATGGTTGATGAAATCTTGATCTAAGTCTAGCACAGTAATTGTTCCCTAAGCTGGAATGAGTATTGCCATTTTTGAGAACCTGTCCACAACTACTAAAATTGAATAAAAGTTGTTTTACAAGGTAGATTGTGTGATAAAGTCCATTGATAAATAATTCCAAGGACCAGATAAAATTTTAAGAGGCTTGAGTAATCCAAACTTCTTATGATGAATCTTATTGTTTCTTGAACATTGCGGACGTGAGGAGACATAGTCCATAATAAATTTATTCATGCCAGCCCAATAAAAATCCCTCTTGATGAGCTTGAGGGTCTTCTCCTGGCCAGAATGGCCAGCCAACAGTGAGTCATGATGCTTTTGAAGAATATTGAGTTGGATTTCTTCATTGCTTGGGACTACCACTCTATCTTTGAATAACAATAACTTGGCTTGAGGCTCAAGAGAATAATCTGAAACTGATTCACCTCTTGATAATTTCTTGATTATTTCTTTATCATCTTTGTCTTGCCATACTTCTCTTTGGATCTGATCAACTAAATCTGAGAAGATTTTCACTTTGATTGAGAAGAATCTTGACTCTTGAATTTGATCTTGCTTTATTACTTGATGAAAGTTTTGAGGATTCATTCTGATGAAGTCCACCCCCCTCTCTGGGTACACCTTGTCTCAACGTGACAAGGCATCTGGTAAAGTGGCCAGCCTGCCTGGGCGACAAGTAATAGCAAACTGAAACTCAGAAAGAAATTCAGCCCAATGGGCCTGACTACGAGTAAAAATTTTGGAAGACATGAAATACTGAAGAGAAGAGTGGTCTGTCAAGGCCTCAAACAAATTGGAAAGAGAACAAAGAAAAGCTCTCCAGAACTGGAGAGCCCAAACTATGCAAAGAGGTTCCTTGTCATGAATTTCATATTTGAGCTCAGCTGGGAGAATCTTGCAACTATCAAATGCAATGGAATGCTTTCCTGAGTCATTCACCTGACTATGTACAGCACCCAAGGAATAATCAGAAGCATCAGTCTCTACAATAGTTGGTAGAGAAGGATTGAAATGAGAAAGGATAGGAGCAGTGGTGAATTCTTCTTTGAGTATTTGAAACTGACTAAGAGCTTCCTCATTGAAGATAAAAGGAGAGTCTTTTTTTGAGAAGGGAAGTGAGAGAAGTAATATTTTTGGAGTAATATTTAATCAAACAACAATATAAATTGGCAAAGCCAAGAAAAGATTGAAGAGCTTTGATGTTCCTGGGCTGAGGCCAATTGAGGATTTGCAGAACTTTTGAAGAATCCATCTTGAGGCTATCACTTGAAACAACATAGCCCAAGTATTCCACACTTGAGGCATGGAATACACACTTGGAGGCTTTGGCAAACAGATTATTGTCCCTCAGTCTTTGGAGGACAGAGGCCACATGTTTGACATGTTCCTCCTCAGAGCTGGAAAAGACCATGATATCATCTAAATAAACTACAACAAAAATATCCAAGAAATCTGCAAATATATCATTCACAAGATTCAGGAAAGAAGCAGGAGCATTGGTAAGGCCAAATGGCATAACCAGATACTCAAAATTACCATATTTGGTTCTAAAGGCAGTTAAGTGCTCATGCCCCTCTTTGATTCTCAGGAGATTATATGCACCATGCATATCTATCTTGGAGAAGATAGTGGCACTGTTGAATATGGTAAGAAGCTGGTTCATAGGAGGAACAGGATACCTGTTCTTCCTAGTGACAGCATTGAGTTTGCGGTAGTCAAAACACAAACAAAGACCTCCATTCTTCTTCTTGACCAAAAGGACAGGTGCTTGGGCTTATGAGACCTTTCTCTATATTATCTGAAATTTAGGCCCACAGTGTTTCTGACTGTTGATTTGATAGTGAGTAGATAACACCAACTGGAGGTAGAAGACCCTCCAGTTCAATATGATGATAACAGGCATGGTGTGTAGGAAGTTTCTCTTCTTTCACCCTGGAAAATACATCCAAATATTGGTGATAAGCAGGAGGGACTACCTTCAACACAGTTTCAATTTCTTCTGGCTCTTCCTCCTCATCCCACTGCTCCTCCAGGGAGGCATGAAAAGATAAAGGAGGAAGGTCCATATCCCCTTGAAATAGATGAAGTCAAGATATGGAAAGATCTTCTCCAAAATCTTTTATCTGTTTGAAGACCTCATCTCTTGATTTAAGTAATGACTGAGATGGCATTATGGAAGGGATATGGACAGAAGAAGGAAGGGAAGGTGTCTTAAGTTCACCAACAAGAGAAACACTCTTAACAGCAGTGTCCAAGACATTAGTAGCAGAAGTTTAATACCACTAGAATCCTTATGACTAGAATCATAGGTGATTAATCCATTTTTCCAATCAATAATAGGATTAAAATGGTAGAGTAAATCATAGTCCAATATCAGGTCTTCTTCCTTGGGTGAATCTATGATAAAATCGTCCCATTCAAAGCTTGGGAAGGAAGGAAAGTCAACTACCCACTTGGTATAATGGGTGATGAACAAGGCAGGGGATTCATTTGAATCCAGAATGAAAAGAGGAATATTTTCAGGGAGCTCTGACATAGTCAATGAGTACTTGAGAACAAAATTGTTTGCAATAAAAGGGTTTGTAGCACCAGAATTAATGAGAATACTATAAAAAATATCAGAGACAGAAGAAAAATAAGAAACTTTCAAGATTTCTTGACACTAGTATTCAGAGTGCACAATTGTGTGCTTGAAGGAAATAAGTGAGAACCATTCAACACGTCATGATTCCCACTCAGGCTTTTCCCTGCTTGCTAGGGAAGCCTCTTGATGACACAGGCTTTTTCTGAGATCTCTTGAAGCATTTTTCAATTGGGTCTTTCCACCACAATAAGTACACAACCCTTCTTTGAACCTCCTCTCCTTTTCATAACCAAATAATTGATTTTCCCTATTAAGAAGAGAAGAATGGGGCTTTTCCTTTGAAGCTTGAAATTTCTTTCCCTTCTTATTCTTCTTATGGTGAGGCCTCTTTGAAGATTAGTCTTGATGAGGCCTTGAAGAATTGGATCCAGTAACAGGAGGCTTCTTTTCTTGATGACTACCTTTCTTTTTCTGTCTCTCATGGTATCTGGTATCTAATTCCAGAGTACTGTCCATGAGTTCTTGAAGAGTATCACAATTACCAGGGTAGGAAGCCAACTTGTCCAAAATTCTTGATTCCAAGCCTCTTCTATGGAAATAAATATAAGCCCTTTCTCCCCAATCTCCAATTCTTGACATTAAACTTCTAAAATCAGCAATGTACAAGGATACATGACCACTTTCCTTCATCCTCAAATTGTACAACTCCTGTTCAGCTTTTCAAAATTCATTGGGATCACCAAACAGAGTGAATAATTGGGTTTCAAATAGCTTCCAATTATTGAGGAGGTAGGAAGGATCTTCATTGGAAATATTTGAAAGGTAGGGTTCAATCCACTTGTCAGCTCTACCAGTGAGAAAAGAAGTTGAGTACAGAGCTTTCTTTCTGTCAGAGAAGAAATTTTCTGGATCATTATAGAAAATCAATTGAAAGTATTGGATAAATCCTCTCAATTTATGGTCTTGAGTACCATCAAAAGTGTCAGGATGAGTCTATGATAAAGAAGTAATTATACTATTTACAACTTTAAATATGACTTTAAGATGGATAAAAAGTATTAAATAGGCTTAATTATAAATAAAAAGGGCTTTACTAATGAGAATTAGTGGTGGTGAGCGCTGTTGAAAGCCCTGGTTGCAGCTTTATCTGTTGGGTTACAATAATAAAAGACTACAATACTAAATTTTATAGTATAACCTGATTATTTTCTAAGAGTATAACTGTTTTTGACAGTTGTACTACATGTGAATTCAATAGCAGGATGGGGATTCCTTTTCTGGCAGTTAAAAGGCCTCCTTTTATCCTGAAATGGGGTGAAAGGGCTGCTAGACCTTTTCATGTGGAGGAAGTGAAGATTTTCAACTCTCCAGGACAGGCTTGTGGCTCTCAAAGGGCCTGTATAGCCTTTATTGGGCTCATATGTGGCTTTGAAACCACATCTGGGCAGTTTTCACCAATACAGGGTGAAAGGTTTCATCTGGGGACCACACAGCCTGATTCTGACATGTATGATGCATAGAATTCTGTACAGAGCCTGTATGGGACCCCAGTATTGAAGTAAAAACAAGCTTCTTTGTCTTTTTGACACCTCATAATCATGGTTGTGGTATATTATCCTATGGTAAGGCTGTGTGGGCCAAACTGTGTGATTTTGACCTAAAAGCAGCTATACCTTTGTCAGTTTTTGAGATATCAACCTCAAAATTGGTTCATTTTGTAGCTCTGTATGTGCTCTACACAAGGGTACCTCATTTGATATGGTTATCATTAAATATGGAAAGTTATCCCATGTACAAGACTTTTGTACATATGTGTGTTTTAGGCAAAAGGCTGTATTGGCTTGTTTGACTTATCACCTTTGCTCTAGATGAGATATGGAGAAATGAATGGCACCAACAGATAGTTCTTATTGTGCTCTTTCCAAAAAGACCCCACTTTAGGTATCTCACACTAAAACTGTAGAAGCTAGATGAGATGTGAATATTCTATTCACCCTTATTTGGCCTCAATTTGACCATAACTTCTGTAATATTGGTGCTAGCTCAGTTTGGCTGGTATCATTGGATATCCCTGACTTGGAGTTTCATTTTGAATATTCATTTGATGGGGTTAAGCCTCTTTTTATTTATTTCAGATGAGAGGTGAAAATTAAGGTTTATGCTCAGTAACAACTTTGAGCAGGAATAACTTTGTTATTCTTTGTCCTATGATGATGGGACTTGCATATTTGGAAAGGGGTGAGTTTCCCCTTTCCTTTGATACCTTTTGGGCTTATTTGGATCAGCTCCATGTTTTGGTGGTATCCTGGCTACACCATTGGTTTATGTTACTTGGCTGTCATGCTTGTGCTC
This sequence comes from Austropuccinia psidii, assembly GCA_023105745.1. Classification (NCBI taxonomy): domain Eukaryota; kingdom Fungi; phylum Basidiomycota; class Pucciniomycetes; order Pucciniales; family Sphaerophragmiaceae; genus Austropuccinia; species Austropuccinia psidii. Next base: position 15,867,074 of record JALGQZ010000014.1, read on the forward strand.
TGGTTTTGAGTCACAGGCTGACATACCCTCCCTCTAAAAAAGGCTCATCATTGATGAGACTGTTCAGTCCTCCTAGAGGCTCTGAATTTCCTTAAATGAAGGTTCCCATCTGGTATGGCATCTTCTGCCAACCATTTGTCCTTATCAGCTTTTTGGTTCTTGAATCTGACTAAGTACTGTCTCTGATCCTTACAATTAAGTCTGATCTTCCTGGCCTTGATTATTTTCTTCACTGGTCCAGGGGAATCCTCCACCTCCACTATTTCTGGTGGTGTGGGATTCTTCTTCCTGGATGGGAATTTATCCTCCTCTGTCTGGAACTATGGCTTTACTAAACTCACTGGAAAGACTGGGTGTTTCCTGGAAAACTCCTCTATGAGTATGACTTCCACTGCATTTTTCCCTATCAATCAATTATAGTGAAGGGCCCTACAAATGAGTCTCTCATCTTCTTAGATCCTTTGAGATTATTAAAGTTAAGTGTAGACACTAACAGTTGGTCCCCTTCTTTAAATTCAGGTTCCATGTGTGAGTTGTCCCACCTCTGCTTGTTATATTCTTTTGCCTCACCATCCATTTGGCAGCTGTGTCACAAGCTCTCTTCCACATTTAATGGAAATCTTTGGCTGTGGGGCGGATTGTCAGAAGGGTTTTCTTCAAGTGATCCACAGGCAATAGGGGATTCCACCCTTTTTCTACCAGGGCAGGTTTTTTTCCTGTGGTGGGGTGCTGACTTGTGTTATAAGCCAGTTGGACCGCTGATAGAAGGGTAACCCAGTCATGGGTGTAACCTTCATGGTCCTTATATTCCATGCCATAGGCACTGAATCTTCTAAGGATGTCCTCCATTGTCTGGATCATCCTCTCAGCTAGTCCATCTGTTTGTGGATGGTAATCTGTAGAAAAAGGAAGTTTATTACCCAGCATGTCATAGAGGTTGGCCCAAAATTCAGATGTGAACTTTGGGTCCCTATCACTGATTATAATCTTAGGGACTCCACAGGTTTATATGATGTTGTTCCAGAATAACAGAGCAGTATCCATGGTTGTATACTCCTTGTGACATGGTAGGAACCTCATACTCTTGCTGAACCTATCAACTATGATTACTCATGCATTGAAGTTTTCTTTGCCTCCTGGGACAAGTCCTGTAACCCAGTCCATGTTGATAGTTTCCCATGGGTGCTTAGGTTCTTCTATGTGCTGAAGCAACCCATACTTCTTCCCATGTTTCCTATTTGTCTTTTGGAATATTTCACAAGTGTTGATGTATTCACTCAACTATGGTTTCCATTTGGGCCACCAAGCAGTGCTTGCTACCCTTTCTTTGGTCCTGTCTTCACTCATGTATCCCATATAGGGGCAATCATGGCATTCCTGTAGGATCAAATATATATGGTCTCTGTCTATTATTGTGAGTGAACTAGTGTTCTTCTCTCTATGGTAGAGCAGGCCATCTATAAGGAAGAATTTATTTTCCTTATAGTCCCTCAACCAGGGTTCCTCTAGCTGGGATTCCAGTTCTGGGCTCCTGTACTTTTGTTGGAGGAGTTGTAACAATATGCCACACTGTTTGTGTTTGGAATATGTCTTCATCACTGCATTGAAGAATTCAGTGTGCAGCTCTGAGGAGCCTATCCTCAATATGCGAGTTTCTGTTCCTTCTGAGTCAGTTTTTCCACTATCTGGGGTACCACTTTCTGGTGCCCATTCAGAAAATCTGAAGTTTATCTTCCTGTCTATTTCCATGAAATGGATAGGAATTTTAGCTGCTACTTCAGGGTCATAAGCTGGGTTGCTTTTGACATTATCCAGTGGCCATCTGCTGAGGCCATCTGTATTGGTATTACTTTTAACTTCTTTGTATATGATGGTCATATTCCCTCTATACTCCTTGATGGCTATTTGCCATCTCAGCATGTGTCTATTGGTAGTCTTCATGCTCAGTAAATACTTCAAGGCTGTGCAGTCTGTGTAGACTTCAAAGACTGCACCCTCCAAATAATAATGGATTTTCTCTAGAGCCCACACTAGGCATAGAAATTCTGTCTTGGTGGCCCCATACCTGGCTTCTAAATCTTTCAGCTTCCTAGAAATGTAACATATTACTCCCTCTTTTGGTTCACCATCCACAATTTGTCTCTGGTGAAGGGATGCTCCTAAGCCTTGGCTACATGCTGCATCAATGTATAACTTGAATGGTAGCTCAAAGTAAGGCAAGATGAGCACAGGTGCATTTGTGAGTTTATATTTGATCCTCTCATATGCATCCCTCCTTTCCTTGGTAATTTCAAAAACTACATCTTTTGAACATAACTTGTATAAACTACTAGTTATATGGGCAAAATCTTTGATGTTGTTTCTATAATAGCCAGCAAACCCAAGGAAATATTGCATCTCTTTGATGTTTCTTGGTACTGGTTTTTGCCGTACTGCTTCTACTTTGTTCTGGTCAATTGCCAAACTAAGACCTGAGACTTTATGTCCTACAGCTAGTAGCTCTTGTTGGCCCAAATTGCACTTTTTAAGTGAAATTTTCAGATTTATGGTTATGCATTTACTTAGTACTCTGTCTATGTATTGCATATGGTCTTCCCATGTCTCTGAGTATATAATGATGTCATCAATATATACTACCATCCAGCATTCCAATAGTTCTTCTTGAAATATGGTGTCCATCATCCTTTGGAAGTGGGCTAGTGCCTTCTTGATGCCAAATGGCATCCTGGTGTACTCATATATGCCCATATGGCATTTGATTCTGAGTAATTTCATGGATTTTGGTTTAACTCCATTCTGGTGGAAGCCTTTCATACAATCCATTTTGGTTATGTATGTGGCTTTTGCCAGTTTGTCTAATGCATGAGTTACTGTGGGTATAGGGTACTTGTCAGCTTTGGTGTAGTTTTTCAGAGCTCTGAAATCTCCACATGGCCTATACTTTCTATCATGCCAGGTGATTAGGACAGGAGTGGTAATTTCCACTATTTCATTGTTTCCAATCTTTCTGATGAAATCCATGTCCAGGAGTTCATTGATATTTTTTCAATTTCCTTCCCGGTTTCCAGACTTGCTGGGTAAGGAGGTCTTCTGAGCATGGGTGGATAAGGTCTTTCCACATTCAGATATAGTTCTATATCATGTCTTCTGATCTTGCCTAATGGTTCTTCACCAATGGCAAATGCTGGTCTATTCTTTCTCAGCATTTTTAGTAAACTTAGTTTCTGTTTACTGGTGAAGGTAGTGCTAAACTGTCCCTCTTTGAATTCATTCAGTAGTTCTTCCAGTGGATCTTGGGCAGATACTTGGTATATATCTAGTGAAAATTTCTTTTCTTTGTTGGTACCAATGGTAATGTGCCTGTTTTTACTGCTTTAAATGTCAATGCCATACATCCTCTGGTAATCTGTCCCCAGTAAGAACCCTTGGATGTGGGCATCATCAAGAACTACAAACCCTGGATTGAGTCTGATATTACCCTTCCTGTGGGCTACAATTATCCCTTTGATAATTGTCCCAATGGAAGGCATCTTCCCTGAAGCACTTTTGAAGTTCTTTGCCTTGGTTGGCAAGAGCTGGTTTTCTCAATTTGGGAAGTGGTTATCCAGATAATTTCTGGCCACTATGAAGCAGTGTGCTCCACTGTCAATGATCAATGGATGTTGAGCATTTTCAATACAAACAGTCATTTTTGTGGCTGTTCCATGTATGTATGCCATTCCTTTGGTTGGTTTAACCAGGAATGTTTGTGCATCTTGTGTGTGTTTGCACAAGTTTTTGTTAGAAGTATCTTGTGGCATGCCTGCCTCCAGCTGTATGTCTTGGATTTCCAGTGGAGTGTCCTCTTGGTATTCGACTAGGAATTCTTCTCTTGGGTCTTGGTCATCATCAGATTGTTCTCTGATGGCATCACCTATAGAGTCTGAGTCAGAATCCTATGTTGGGGATTCCTCCTCTGGGACTTTCTCAATGACATAGACTTTTTTTTGCCTTTGGACAGTTGTTGGAATAGTGGTCTGTTGAACCACAGTTGTGACAAGAATTTTTCTTCTTTCCACTTCTGCCACTCTTTCTCTGGGTTTGTCTTTAAACTCCACCCTGAAAGGTTGTTTCTCTTTGAAACCACTGCTTTTATATGGGGTTTATTTCCCTATGTTAGTTCTTTTCCTTACATCTTCTAGGGTATTTGCAATGTCATCTAGAGTGCAATGTCCTCTGTAGTGTAATGTCCTCTAGAGTGCAATTGTGGTTGCATCTGCATTTTACTGCATGTTCTAGTTTGCCTGGCATTTGTGTTGGGAGTTTGTGATTGCTCATCTGAATATTCATTTGAGGATCAATGGCTTTAAGTCTTTTAGACTATCTGAGACACCACTCATATGAATCTTTGTCCACAGATTATTTGTCATTTTCAAATAACATGGTTTTCTGCCATATCCAGGTACCATTGCTGTACTTTTGGATGATTTGACTCTTCCACCATGGCCAGCTTCTTCTGCCATGTATTTCTTTCATTTCTGTGTACCATATACTAGCATGTCCTTTAAATGCTGTATTGAGTCTAGCAGTAATCCAGTAGTCTGGATTGCTTGGTACATCAATGAAGAGTCCATCAATATTATCTATGAGGCTCATATGATCATATTCTCCAGTTCCAGAGATTTTGGGCCAGCTTGAGGTGTCAGGAAGCTGCTTCAAGGCTTCCTTTTCTGAATAAGACATATTATCTCCATCCTGGTATTGTGATGGAGATCTTGGCTTTTTCATCAACATGGCATCTGGTTTGATGTCATCTTGATTATATGGATTATCTACAACATGGCCTTGTGGTTGGGGCTTCATGTTATGGTAGACATTAAACAGTTTGTTTTTGTCTTGATCCAGACAATCCCTTCCCTTTTTGCTGTGTTGTTGTTCTTCAAAGACTGGATTCAGCCTTTTCTTGGTCTCTTCAGAGGCTTTGCTCAATTGAGCATGTCCCTCTTGAAGGATTTTGACAATCTTGTCCATGGATTCTGTTAATGTTTTCATCCTCTCATGGCTTTCTTGAAGTTCTGCAAATTTGTTTTGAGTTTTCTCAGCAAATTGGGACATTTGTAACCACATTGAATCACATTTTAGGTTACTCTCAGGTGTGAAAACATTATGATCAATCTGAGTTGGGATAATATTTCTATTAATGGGACTACTGATTCTAGAGTTATTTACAACTAATTCTGGTTCTTGTGCACTTCTTTCACCAAATCAAAAAGCTTCTGGATCATTGGGTCTGACTCTTTCTTCCTCTGGCTGAAGGTGGTCTTGTTTTTGCCCTTGTATCCTTGTCTTCTCATGGAATCTTCCCAGGATTGCGAAGACTGGTGACTCTTGGCCACTGATCTGTTGGTTTCTGAATGGTGTGAAGCCATTGATGAGCTTATTTGGCCTGCTCCTTGTGAGCCTGAAGGAATCTGAGTATGCCCTGTCTGGGTTAGCTGTTCTTCTATAGCTTGGATAGTGGCTTGATTCTCCCTTATCCTGTTTTCCCTCACCTCCAGGAGTCTGAACTGCCTGGTGGGATTCCGACCTTTGGTGATTACCATAAGGTCTCTGAAGTCTATCCCTTTGAGAAAAATCTTTTGAAAACTTGCTCCAAGTTCTGCCCAGTGGGATGCCAGGTTGAACCTCTTGTTGTCCATGCTCCATTGAAATAAATCTTTGAAGAGGTGGTGGAGCTTAAGAACTTGATCCATATCTTTCTAGTCCTCCAGTTTGAGGTTCCTGTTAAATTGGAAAGTGAATGGCAGAGTGAGTATGATTTCCCTCAGTGTCTTGCCATCCACCACTGTGTCCAAGGTGTCCTCTTCCAGGTCTTCTGGTTCTGGACAAGCCTTCTCTGTCCTCTGGTTGGTTTCTGAGGTGTACAGGTGACATATCAGTGTTTTCAAGCAGTCAAAAACTTTATGTTCTTGGGGTATTTACCTTTTTACTGTGCCTTGTACAAATTCTTTGTCTGCTGATTTTAACAATTTACCTTTAGAGGTTACAACTGGGTTAATTGTGGTAATCTTCCCTGTACAAGTGGTTAAGGTTGGTTTACCTTGTATTGAAGTAGAGTTTCTTGTTTTTCTATTCCTCTGAATGGAAATGGGTTTCCACTTTTTTTCTGTTATGAGGCCTTCACTATGGCTCTTTCCTTTGCCCTTGCTGCCCTCTGGCTCTGAGGGTGTCACTGGTGTGTTGGCCTGTGACTGGGTCTCAAATGGTATGTAGTTTTCTTCCACTGAATCAAACATGAAAAGAGGGCTTAATGTCAGTTAAGACTTCTTAAAATTCTGTTTGCACATCTAAGAATGGCCTCTGGGGTTGTATGTTACTACAATACAGCCTTTTATAATGACAGTGTAATTGAATTAACCAGCTCAGGTCAAACATACAGCTTACAGATATCTGGTACACTGTTTGTATGCCAGTATCTCACAGAATAACTTGTAATTAGCAGGTATAATCTGATAAAAGTGGTGTGTAAGATGGTAATTGAATTAACAATACACCCAACCACGCCTCAACTGTAGGTTTTACAGTAAGAGGTGTCCTTATTTAATTGAAAAAAGGACTGTATTAATGGCTTCAAGTGTTTCTATATGCAAAACATGCCAAAAATTAAGGTTTTATGGTGATTAAATGATAATCAACAATGCAACAATATGATTAAAAAAGATAAATATTAGTGGTATATAAGATATACCACTTAAATATATAAAAAACATGTGTTTCAAATTTATATTTTAAAAAATTATGCCTAAAAAGTGAAACAAGTTTGCCAGAATAGAGAAAATAAAAGAGAAAACTCACTTCTAAGGTCCAAAATGCTCAAAAAACATGGCCAGGCCCCCAAAATGTCAGGATGAGTCTATGATAAAGAAGTCATAACGCTATTTACAGCTTTAAATATGACTGTGAAATGGATAAAAAGTATTAAAAAGGTTTAATTATAAATAAAAAGGGCTTTCCTAATGAGAGTTAGTGGTGGTGAGCACTGTTGAAAGCCCTGGGTGCAGCTTTATCTGTTGGGTTAGAATAAGAAAAGACTACAATACTAAAGTTTATAGTATAACCTGATTATTTTCCCAGAGTATAACTGTTTTTGACATTTGTACTATGTAGGAATTCCAGAGCAGGATGGGGATTCCTTTTCTGGCAGTGAAAAGACCTCCTTTTATCCTGAAATGGGGTGAAAAGGCTGCTAGACCTTTTCACATGGAGGAAGTGAAAATTTTTCACTCTCCAGGACAGGATTGTGGTTTTCAAAAGGCCTGTATAGCCTGTATTGGGCTCAGATGTGGTTTTGAAACCACATCTGGGCAGTTTTCACCAATACAGGGTGAAAGCTTTCATCTGGGGACCACACAGCCTGATTCTGACGTGTATGATGCGTAGAATGCTGTACATAACCTGTATGAGACCCCAGAATTGAATGAAATATGAGGTATTGAAGTAAAAACAAGCTTCTTAGCTTTTTTGATACCTCATAATCATGGCTGTAGGCTGTTATCCCATGGTAAGGCTGTATTGGCCAAACTGTGGGATTTTGACCTACAAGCAGCTATACCTTTGTCAGTTTTTGAGATATCAACCTCAAAATTGGTTCAGTGTGTATCCCTGTATGTTCTCTACACAATGGTATCTCATTTGATATGGTTATCATTAAATATGGCAAAGATATCCCATGTACAAGATTTTTGTACATATGCGTGTTTTAGGCAAAAAGCTGTATTGGGCTTGTTTGCCTTATAGCTTTTGTTCTGGATGAGATATGGGGAAATGAATGGCACCATCAGATAGCCCTGATTGTTCCCTTTCCAAAAAGATCCCACTTTAGGTATCTCACACTAAAACTGTAGAAGTTAGATGAGAGGTGAATATTTTATTCACCCTTATTTGGCCTGAAATTGACCATAACTTCTGTAATACTGGTTCTAGCTCAGTTTGGCTGGTACCATTGGATATCCCTGACTTAGAGCTTCATTATTAGTATGAACTCAATGGGGTCAAGCCTCTTACTCTGTATTCCAGATGAGAGGTAAAAATTAAGGTTTATGCTCAGCAGCAACTTTGTTATTCCTTGTCCTATGATGATGGGACTTGTATATCTGGAAAGAGGTGAGGTTTCTCTTTCTTTTGATACCTTTTGAGATTTTTTGGCTCAGCTCCATGTTTTGGTGGTATCCTGGCTATACCATTGGTTTATGGTATTTGGCTGTCATGCTCGTGCTCTGGTTTTGAGTCACAGGCTGACAAAAAGGATCAGGTGCTTTCATTGATGGAGTCTTTAATGAAGGGGCTTTAGAAATTTTCCTGGGTGCTGCTGCTTGAGAAGGTTGTCCCATAATAGTAGCCATTTGCTCCATGATCTTGGGGAGACTTGGATCAGATTGAGAGACAAGAGATTGATTAGTAGGGGCTAGATTAGAGTCCTGGGGTACCTCTGGAGCATTTGCCAAAGCATCTTCCACTTCAGTTTCCCCAGAGTCTTCATCTTCCCCAGACTATGCCCCCTCTTCATCTTCAACTTCTCCTACTCTTCCACTTGCACCTTCAGACATTCCAGGGTAGCCACCCAATAGGCCAGAGAAAAATCTTGAGCTTCTTGATTTCATTCCCCCTCTTCTGGAAGGTGCTGCTTCTTCCATTGGTGGTCCTCTGTCCAAATTTTCACTCAGCTGATGAACTTATGGTGTGTGGTCAAGAGAAACCCTTGCTGTAGGAGTAATAATAGCTGGATTTCTTTGAGATCTAGTACTCTTGGCTGGAGGGCTGTGCTGAAATGGCATTATTGAGAAATTAAAAATAAAAAATTGATGATACTTGAGAATAAGGAATCAAAGCTTGGCCAAATCAATAATTGCTAAAATCTTGATGATATTGAGTAATCAATCAATAGTCTTGAGGTGAATCAAATTCAATCAATTCAGTCAATATCAATAATCAATCAAATATCAATAAGTCTTGAAGAATTAAACAATAAATCAATCAATAAAAAAATCAAAGCATCAACGTCAATAATCAATCAAATATCAATGAGTCTTGAAGAATTCAATGGTCAATCAGTCAGTCAATAAATCATTGTCTTCAATATAAAATCAAATATTGAGGAACAAATCAGTCAAATCAATATCTTCAGGATTCAATTCAATATCTTGTTGAGTCAAAGTCAATCAATAATCAAAATCAATTCTTGAAGATCAATCAGTTTTCTTGAGGATCCAAAATCAGTCAATCAATGCAATCCAAAACCTAAATCCTGAATCTCTGAATCAATAAACCAAGGAATCCCAACTAATCAATTAACCAATCAATAAAATTCCTGATAAGACCTGAATAAGCAAACAAAAAAGAGAAATTCAATTTGAGATAGAATTGAGAATTAAATGAGATGGTCAGCAATGATTAAGAAATGAAAAGAATTAATTTTTATATGAATATAATGAATGAGATGAAAATTTATTAGAGAAAAAAGTCATAATCATAACCATGAAGAAATCATAAAATCATGAAGGGGTCATAATTGATGAATGAGAGAAATTAATTTAAATTAATGAAAAGAAAGAATCAATTAAGAATTAATCAATTCCATGTCACAGAGGCCCTTCTAAGTGAAGAGGGCCTGGCACTCAGTAAACTGGGACTCACTGCAGAGGGCTCAAGGGATAAGAAAGGGAAAAACACTTAAAAGTGTAATGAGAGGAAGATTTCTAATAAATACTAATATAAGAGAAGCAGCAACAAGAATAAGAATAAGAAATAGAAGAGCCAACCACAAACAAGTCCAAGTCCACTGTTACAACCTGTTGGAAGGAAAGAGGAGGGTTAATAAGGATATGGCCACCACATCTCATACTGAACAGGTGAGAGAAAAATGCAAAGACTAACTTAATACCAGGAATTATAATACCCAAAATAAGATTAAGAATAATTATCAAATAATAAATCAACTAAATTAATTAACTGGGGAAAAGTCCCCAGGGGAGAGAAAGAGGGGCTGGTATATGTGAGAATCACCAGCCCTGATCCAGAAAGAGAATTTTCATGAGAGAGATTGATCATTTAATTGATTCTGGCCAATACAGGTCCTGGAAAACTGTACAGGATCTGTACAGGAGGAGTGGTAGTGCTGAGTGATCATACAGTTTCAGGATGGTGTATCCAAAATGTGTTGGGTAATTCCAACCTGTACAAGTATTGACAGGCTGTATTGATTCACCAGACTATATGCATGTTTCAGCAAGGAAGATTGCTTAAACTGACCCCTGATATAGACAGTGGATTGCTGATTTGAGGTGTTTGAGTGGGTGTAAGATTCAATACCCTTACCCCTGACTAGTGGTTGTTAGGCTTAGAGAATATTCCTCCAAATTTTTCAAGATTGAAATTACTGTTTGATAAAGTGGGGGATAATTCAAATCGAAGCATTACTGATGCCTTTGAATATACTGAACAATAGTTGGATAAAAGTCATAAACCCCAGAATTCAAAGTAGATGACTTACTACTAGCTTCAACTTTGAGCTTGAATAATATCAAAGGCCCAAAGAAATTGTTAGATTTCCTTTCAGGACCATTTATTATTAAAGCCCTTCATGGGACAAATGCAGTACAAGTAGAACTGTTATGAAAATTGGAAAATAAACACTCAGCTTTCCCTGCTAGCCTAGCAAATCATTACACTTCAAGTGAGACAAAATTATATCCTTTAATAAATGAAAAATCCTTATAGATATCACCACTTTATCAAAGTGAAGAGAAAAATGTGCTAAAAGTCTTAGAAGAAAGAAGATGTGATAGAAAAAATTAAAGAGAATAATTATTCAGATATAGAAACCCACAACCTAAAGACACGTGGCTTTCAGAAAACAAAATACCTTTATCTCACAATTTTCTCAGATGGCTCAGACATGAGAGAAGACCAATTACTCAATAAAAAGTTCAAATTGTGTGTTTTACATACTTGAAAATATCAGAACAGTGATTGGATTGTGGAGTATACCCCCCCCAACTCTGAGATATTCATAGCATACCCAAAAGGCCACAAGTAACTTTTTATACAGTTTATTTAGTCTTAAGCATAATTCTCAATTGAATTTAAGACAAAGAATAACAAAAAAATATTTAACCATTTTTTGGATAAATAAGGTTATACATATTATGTTGCTTCTGGATTCTAAACCAAAAAGAAACTAGGGTAGACCCATAGGGTGCTATATCCAAAAATAGATATTCATTATGTTATTAGAATATTCAAGAATCTCACAGTAAAATTTAAGCTTTTTTAGAATTTTCTTAAAATTGTTCAGTTTAAGCTTAAATTCAAAGTTTCATAAGGCTTATGAGAACTTGACAGAATTTTAGTTGAAATTGAGGTTATGTGTATATCTACTGAATTAGCTAATGATTTTCCATAAATAATGTAAATCCTGTGTGAGCTCAATTTAAAAGTATTTAAGGGAAAAGTATGGCTTTAAATAAATAAAGGGGCACCCAGCTTTTGGAATTGAAAGGATTCAATTAAGGTTTTGAACCTGTATTGAGGAATTTTCAACCATATTTATACTTTAAGATTAAACTTTTACCCAAAGCTAAATTTTAAACTGGTTGTATCCCAATTTTCACAGAACTCACAAGCTTCAAAGGGTAAATCCCAATGTGACAGCTTTTAATGAAGGTTTTACATATTTTTTCTAAATGGTTTTAATTGGTAATTACCCTTGAAGTTAACTTTTTTAATTATTCTCAAATGCAATTAAGATTTCTTTGAAAATCAATTAAAAATTCATTTTAAGAGATTTATGCTTTAAACTTTATTTTTAAACTATTCATATAATGAGCTTTAATATGAAGAAATTCATTTTATATTTAAGCTTAAAGTAATTAATCCAAAAGATGATTCAAGTTACTTGGAGCTAAAAATGACCCTGGTAACTTTAAATTCAAATTAAAAATAAGTTACTTTAAGTTACAAAAGTTATTTTCAAGCTTTTATTTTCAGTTTCAACCTGAAAACGCCCTCCATATTCATTCTTAATTGTGAAGCCTTTTCTGCAGGCACAACAAGAACCTTTGCATCACTGTTTTTGCCAATGACCAATCATCAATCCAATCATATTAGACATTTAAACAGATAAATTTTTATTAAATATGATATCTTATTATCAAAGTATTTCTGAAATATTGTATTCTTTATTAATCCTAAATTAAAGAATTACAATCGTAAGAATTAGATTATTGTTGTAATCACCAACGATAAATTTTATTATAAAAAACTATTGTCTGAAATATGTTTTGAAATCCTCAAACTCCTCTTAAAAACTCTCAAATATCATTTTTTTCATCATAGAAAGCTATTTTATATTTCAAATATTGGTTTTTGGCGTGTTTTTAACTTATAAGCTCTATTTAATAATATAACTGTTGGTGATTGACTTGTTACAATAGATAAATATTATAAGTAAGATTTTTCAAGATTTTATATCTTACTTTATATAGTATTAGTTTTCTTATATCAAGTTTTTCCATAAGATATATCTCTGCAAAGTTTGTGTGATAGTTCTTTTATCAATAATATTCATATCATTTATAAGTGGTTAAATATAATCCGTTTCCATTTATAATTGTCTCATTAAGAGCTTTATAGGTTCTTATTGCTATAACTGTCAGTCACTATAAAGATAATAGAATAACTATAATCTATTATACCTATTAGGATTTTTATTATTATTGAATTCTTCTTAATCATCATATCGATTTGTGGTTTCAAAATTTAATTATATTCTATTTTCTACTGAGGACAGTCATACTACTATTTATATTTGTTACTATTTAGGAAATTTCATAGAAAAATTTCACAGTCAGTTTTCCATGACTGATTAGAGAAATGTTTACTCTTGGAGTAACAAAATTGGTGACTATAAAATAAGTCCTCTTTTCCCCAATCTTCTCTTTATGTTAGAATATTTTCCTTCTATAATTAGCTAAACCATTTTTCAACCAATCAATAAAAGATAAGAAACACCTTTTTTAAATTATTTTAAACCTTACAACCATGTGTAAAATCATTACAACCATTTTTTGTAACCTTTATAATTATTTTAACCATTTAAACACACCAAAAGTGAATCAAAACATCTTTCATCACTGTTAGCTTTGTCACTCTGCTTTCAAATTCACTCTGGTCACTTTTGGTGTGTTCAATCTTTCATTTTCTCTGTAAATACTCTGTTCTCATATTAATTTCCTGCATTCCTCTATTCAATTAATTTCAATCAAAATATTTTTTGGAAAAATTTCTTTTGTAGCCATAAATATCTCTTGTTGAGTAGTCTTTGGATAAATTTTTATTGTTGGTAAAACAATAGATCTTAAAAATATTATTTTTTTATACCAAAAAATCAAAACACAATGAATTTGGCATATTGTTTCTTAACACTATTGTGATTTACTATTCTTGATTAAGTTTTACCTTATACAAATTTTGAGGACAGGAAACAGGTTTGATTTGTAATAAACGTTTTATAGCCACACCTTCCAGTAAGTCTTCCTGTGGGTGAAATTGAATGCTTTTATGGTTACTATGAGCTTGAGCCCAGTGAAAAAAAGGTATGGAATACCACATCCCCCTCTCTATTTAATTCTGTCCCCAGAATTCCGTGTGAGAGCTCCCTATTCTTCATCTGATGTTGTGCTCTCCTTCAATACCTCTCCCCCCTTTATTGTTTCATTTCATTCATGTTCTTCTTCTTCTGTGTTTTATTTTTTTCTATAAGCTTTTCTCTTGATCAAAAGATTTTGAATTGAGAGGCAGCAAATGTTCCTGATAATTTGGTTCCATCCAGCTCCTCCAGTTTATATGGTCCATTTTTTACTTGTCTGATTACTCTTCAAGGTCCAGCTGATTTGTTTTTTAAAAGAATCCCCAATTGTTTTCTATTGTTTTGGTGTAAACCAGGACCAAATCTCCTGTATTAAGTCTTGATCTTTTAAGTTTGTGGGCCATTCTTCTGTCCCAATATTCCATTGAGTCCTCCACTGATTTTTGTGTTTTTCTGCTTCTTTCTTTCTCATTTGTTATTTTCCTTCCAGCTGTTTGGCTCTGGCTTCCAATAATTCCTCAGTTGTGAATATTGTGTGCCATTCCACTTCCAAAAATGTTTTTTTCTAATCTCAATTGGCAATACTGATAGTTTTCCAAATTGGGTTTCAAATAGTGAGAAACCAGTTGTTCTTCTAGTTGAAATTCTGTCAGAAAATGAAAATAGTGGTGAATATTTTTTCCATTTTCCCCACAAATCTCAAATAGTGTATCTTTGAGTTTTTTATGGCCCATTTCAACCATTCCTAAGGCTCTGGGTAATAGGGTGTGGTGACACTGATCCTTGACCCTTCTTTCTTTACTGCATCTTGAAGTTCTTTTCCAAAATCTGGCCCCCCATCAAAAGTTATTTTTTTTGGTGAGCCTTACCTGCATATACATTCTTCAGTGAACCATTCTGCATCTATTCCAACTGTCTCTGGACATCCTGAAAAAACATCTTACAACCATGTACTTCCATATTCCAGATGTGATATGGAATGCATACATTCTGACCCTTTCAAAGAGTTTTTATGTTTCTGAAAACTTTCCTTTTTCCCTTCTTAAGCTTTGGCTTTTCTTTTGGCAGGGAAGGAAAGATTGAACCCATTTCTTGACTGATTTCTTCAGTCCTTCCCACCAAAATCTTGCTTCAATCTTTCTGTAAGTTTTATTTTCTCTTCTGTGACACATTTATTCATAAAGTGACTTCAAAGTGTATATTTGAGCTTCTTGAATTGATATAACCAATTGGGAGTTTGAATTATTTCTTCTTTTTAGTTGGCCATCTTCCAAGAAATATTTGGGGACCTTTTTTTGATCCTTATAAGTTTGTCTTCCTTACTTTATTCTGGTTTTCTTCATTGTACTTAACTACTCTTGCATTCTCTTCCAAAATCCTTCATGTTTTTTTGGTACTTTTATTGCTGAAAAAATTCAGTTAATTGACATTCTTAGCCCCAAATCCATGGTTTTACTTCATCCAATTTTCTTCTTCATCAATTTCTGGTGCATCTTCTTCTTCCTCTTCTGAGTTTTTTGGTCTTCTCAATATACCATCTAGAATAGTGAAAGTTATTCCTGGTTTTTGAACCAAATAAAAGGCAGATAGTTGAATGAAAGCCACACATCTTGTCATGGGGGCATTGGGTAAGCAAGGGATGTTGATCATTTCAATTAAGGCCTTGGCATCAACCTGTGATTGAAAATGTTGTCCCCAAAGTATGTTTTGAAGCTTCTTGAGAAATATTGCAGCTCCACAGAGCTCTAATTTTGGTTGTGAGTATTTTGATTCCAATTTTGAAAAAGCTATTGATTCATATAATACTGGTCTGTCTTTTCCATCTATTTCTTCTTGAGTTGGCACTGCTCCTGCAGCAATTTAGCTTGAATCTACTTCTACCTTAATTTTTCCTTCTCCTTTGTCATAATCCATCCTATTGAGGATCATTTTTTCTCAAACTGTTCTTCTGAGCTTATGGAAAGCTTCTTCACATTCTTGATCCCAGTCAAAGTCAAAATATTCTCTTGTGAGCCTTCTGAGTGGTAATGAAACTTTTGAGAAGTTTTCAATAAGCATCCTTACATAGGCAGAAAGTCCAATAAATCCTCTTATTTCCTTCTTGTTGAGAGGTGTTGACCAATTTTGATTTTTGTTGACCTTTCTTTAAGATTTCTCTTCATTTAAGTGATAAAACATGCCCTACTATGTCCAAAGCTGGCTCACATAATGAAAAAATTTCTCCTGATATTATAAGTTCTGCTTCTTCAACCCTGAATGAGATTCTTTCTTAGTTCATGGCATATTTCCATATAAATCTTCTGATTGAGGGGTTTTATGGTAGTGGTTTTTGGTTGTAAAGTGATCTTGATCCTTTGATTCCCCAATCATCAATAAAAATTCCTACACTTTCTGGTATTGCTTCTTGGAGTATCCAGGTCATTTGGGCTTGGTATACTGCTACTGAGTTTGTTCCTCCTTGGGGTAATCTTGTGAGTTGCATTCTTCCAAGAGATGTTTAAAAAGTGGTAGGGGGTCTTGTACTGACATCTAATTTTCTTTCGTCATATGTTCCAATGATGTCTCCTAGTACATAGCATGTTCTTCCTGTAAATGAATCTACAAATAATTCAATGTGAGGTGGTAAGCCAGCATCCTTGATGGTGACATTTTGAGCTATTAAACATCATGGACAATTATGAGTTTCCCATTTAATTTGGCCACACATAAGATTGGGCTTGTGCAGATTAAGGTGGATTTCTCATAGAGTCCATTCCTGATTCTTTCTCTTATTAATTCAGTAAAATGAGATGAATTTGATTTGGGTATGAGTATTGTTTTCTTCCGCCAAGGTTCATGAAGTAGTACTGTTTTCTTGTACGTTTTTCCATATTAGTATGTGAGTCAACCTCTTACTTATTTGAAAATGTATGCTTTTTCCCTTAAAGTGATTATATTTTTAGTAAATTTATTTCTTCATTTGATATCCATCTTGGTGGGCCAAAATTAACTGATTGCAGTCTTTCATGGGTGACCTTGAAGGTCTCTTGAAATATAGGTGGGTTCGGTGAAAAGGGTGTTTCATAGGGATCTCTTGAAAAAGGTGGGCTTTCCAAAGGTGTGTTAAGGTCTTGAGGCATTGGCTCATTTACTTATCTAAGCTTCTTTGGGACTTATTTATAGCTGGCTGCTAATATTTGGTGATCCATCTTCAATTATTTATTGCAATTTTTTCCAAGGATTTGCTAGTGTCCTGAAATGGTGAGGTCTTCATGATTCCTCTTCCTTTCTTCCATAAAGAGTTTAGTTAAAGTCATACAGGAGCTACAGCTAGGTGTGCAAGCCCTGTATATCAGGTATACATGTACTAAAGTTTAGGTCATGCCAGGACCTCTTGGACTAATTGAAAAGCTTATCTTGATTAGTGTAAGGTTTGACTATGTAGCAATATGTAAATATTACTAATGATTTATGTTATTTACTATGAATTTCCTTATTCAAGTAAATAGTAAGTTTGAAAAAACTATAATAATCAATATATATTATAATTATGGCATAAAAATGAATATATTATTTAAAGAAAAGAATATAAATATATTGATAGCAATTTATTATTGTTACAAAAAAATAATAAATGTGTTAAAAACTGTTGTTTAATAATAAAAAACAATTCATGAAAATAATATTACTAATATTGAAGCTATATCTCAATAAAAATACTATTTATATTAACAAAAAATTATCAGAATAATGATAAATATAAATTATTATAAAAGAAAGAATCACCTACTTTTAACACTTAATATAATAATTTTTGAATGATTTTATGCTGAAGATTGTAAATACAACTTATTTAAATTGCATTTACAACAAATTAAGATATTACAAATAGTCTTAATTTTATGTGGAATTGAAGTTTTGAGAGAGAATTTAACAAAAACAATTAAATATTTGTTTAATAATGCCAAAATTTGTTATTATGATAAAGATCACTTTTATTCTTTAATTGTATAATAGAACTATATAAAATAAATAAAGCTTTTACCTTTTGTTGTAATATTTTAATGTTTTTGATGTGTCTGAGGGGGAAATACAGGAAAAAAGATCTATTGATAGTAAATTCCTCCCTCATAGAGTCCATAAGGCTTCTAGTGAATTTTGAAAGATGGTAACAACTGGAATTGATCAGTACTTCAAGGCTTAGGGATGTTTAAATGATAATTAAACCATCTTATCTCATTATTACGCCATTATTTAGAGTTATCATTGTAAACCTAAGTTTTTTGTAATCATAGTCTTGTTAAAATGTTACAATTCTTAGTTTTTATTATTATTAATCATAATTCACTAGTATTCACAAGCTTTAGCACTTATATAACTGTTGAGCTTAAAATAAGATTACAGTGTATGATCATAAATGATAATTTATAAGCTCTAACTTTGAGCATTAATACCTTTGCAGTTATTCAGGCTACAGAAATTCAGAGAGTTAATTCTGAAAGCTTGGAATGTCCTTTCTAAGCTTCTAAGAGCACTTTGCTACATCATCAAAAATTCATTTTTAATGATTTGTCTTGTAGCTCATCTTTTCTGCTTCAAACCATTATTTCAAGGGTTATACCTTGATTATAATGATGAGAATTACATAATCCTTCACCTCTGAGCTAGTTTGATCCAAATGTATAATTGTTTTAACTTTGAACCAGTTTTGAGACAAAGTGGTCAGCAGCTATAACTATTTTTCTCAATAAACCCTTGCAAATTATAACCTTGCTTATAGCTTGTCAAATAAAGTGTATATCTGTATTCCCACAGCTATTACCCTGTAATCTTATTTTTTGGTTCAACTGTTTATCATGCATATTTCAAAAGATATGAGCTAAAAACCATGAATATATTCACTGATAATAAAGTGAATATATTCAGGATATCTTGGTAATTATTGACTTTTCAGATATGACATAAGGATTTCATATGTGTAGTATTTCATTTTAAGTCAAATTGTGTAACTTATTTCACATGTGAATCCATTGGCTTCAAAGATAATCAAGGGTTTATGCTTTTTCATGGCATTTTTACTTATTTTAAGATAATAATCTCCATTCTTAGTATTAAAATAAGTATTGTGAATTTCTTTGTGAACTCTTTGGAAATTTGGTCATATCTCAAAGGCTCACAAGTAGGAAGCTGATTTGTGATTGACTTTGGTTTCCACTTGAATCTTGTTTTATTATTCAATCTTCATGATTCCCATTTGATAAAAGATTCCTCTGGTTGTTTTATTTGCTTATGACGAATTTTCTTGTCTTAATTGATGGCTTGGGAATTCACTTTGTTCATTGTGGCCAATTTTATAATGATAAACACCTTTGAAACTCCTTGTTCCTGTTACACAAGCCAGAAGTTTATTGTCATGCAAAGGACAAAAATGGTCCTTCAGAAATTCTCATGACTAGGTCAATTGCCTCCTGCTTCTTGGCTGTTTTTTATGGTTAATTTTCTCTTCCCAAGTCTACAAGGGAAGAATTTTAGTTCCATGCTGAGGAGCTCTTGAGTTATCAAAATTCTTTAAGATTCCAAAAGAAATTTGAGCTGGGTTTTCTACCTCATCTTGTTGGTCAATTATTTTGTGTGAGTCCTGAGCCCATAATTAATCCAGTGAGAAATCCTGAAAATTGATTCTTTCATTCTAGATGAGTTTCAATTCGGATTAAACAGAATGGCTAAGGTCTTGTGTTTTCCAAATGCCAGTCCATAAGGAACTCCTGCTGATCTTCATAAATAATCTTATTTATTTTCAGTATTCTGAATAATTTACCCCTGATAAGCTGTCTCCAAATTCTCTTGCTATTTCTTCAAAGGAGTGTATGTCCTTTTGTTCTTCTGTATTCCTAAAATATCCCTGTTATAAGAAATCACATGAAAAATGAAAATCTATAATAATAATATTATTTAAAATTCAATTTTAAAATTAATTGATTTTTTTGTTTGTTTTTCAATAATATCATTTTGGATTAGAGCCCCCCTCTCTATTTAAAGATATTGAATTTTTTTTCAAGCTTTGGAAAGGATATACCATCATTCCCCCAAACCTTTCACTATTAGAGATATTTTAAGAAATAATCCTACCCACCCCTCATTTACTTTATAGTCCTTTTGATAGGAAGAAAAAAGAATAAGTCACATAGTTCTATTTTAATTAGTATTCAATAATAATAATCACTGATAATAGTTTTAATTTAAGTATAATATAGCCAAATATTGAGGAATCAGAGTAAAATCAGCAATATAAAGGAAAAAACTTAAATAAAAATCAAGATCATGGAACTGTTTGTTTAAATTTGGTAATTCGTTCCAATCAGTAAGAATTGGTGCTCTTGGGACTATCTAAAAGTAATATGACATAATTGAATTATCATTATTTGATTCCTTTATTCATATAATGACTTTTATGATACCACAACTCTTCCACCATGAAATCATCATTGAGACTCAGACTTTATTTCAGTTCCATCCCATTCATTGTTCAGATTTTCTGCTACCCAAAAGTGCATTATAGTTTTCAAAAAATATATAAGGTGAAATTCAAACTTTTTGCAGTTCAAAAATACTCTTTTTTCTGCTTTTAGGTGGTTTTTTAAACTCCATTTAGAATAATAGCACATTGAGATGTTATTAATATATAATTTCCCCAAATTATGTCATAAAATTATTAGTTTTTAATTGAAATGACTCCTTAAAAGTGCAATTAATGGCTTCATGGCACAAATACTTCTTTTTTTCATGCAATTCCCAATAAATGTTTCTTAATTGAAGAAATATTTCAAATAAATTGATCATTTTAACAAGATTAATTGATGCAGAGTTTTTTTTGTAATTATTTTTGAGTTAAATATTCAAGCCAATTTAATCACTCTTGGTGTAATAGTAGGAAAAATATAATGAAAATAATAATTAAAATCAAGGATATTTTTGAGCCTTGGAATGGTATATGCCCCTTTTTTCAGGGGAAAGATAAATGAATTTGAGATAAAATATAAAAAAATATAAAAAATGTTCAAACAGCTTAGCTCAATATTCATTTCATTTTATTTTTTATAATGAGATAACACTATAAAAAAGATAAAGCCAAATCTTAGGTAGTTTATAGTCTTTCCTAGGACTTTTCATCCTTTGACGGTCCTGTTTACATTGACTAATACTTGTTAGATTATAAATAGAAAGTTTATGGTCTTGCAAGCGACCATTGGTTACTTTTCCTTGTTTATTGTTGATAATTTTAGTGGGAAGTTATGGTCTTTCCAAGGACCATTGGTTTGTGTAAAGGCACTTGTGTTTGATTCCTTTAGGTTTTATGGCATTTAATTTATCTTAAAAGCCAAGTTTTGATATTCAATCCAACAGTTTATAGTCCCGTTAAGGACTCTCTTTCATTTTGCAAGAATTCTCAAGCTTATAAAATCAGGAAAAATCTTTTATGATGAAGACCTGTGGAATTCTAAATCATGTATGCAAGTATAGTTTGTTGTAAAACATAAAAAACAAGCATGAAAAAATAAAGCAGCAGTTAAAAGCCTTTCTAGGGGCTTTATTGTTATTTTATTGTTTTTTATTTCGAAACGCTTTATCAAGTTCAAAATTTAAGGTCTGTTTTGTATATTTGCAGACCTTTATAACTTAAAACCAAATATTTAAGTATAATTATGCAAGTAAAAATATAAAACAAAAAACAGAAGTTTAAATCCTTTCTTGGGGCTCCTTTTTTTAAGACCTTTATATACCTATAGAAATGTACTTTATGTCAGTTTTAAACTATTCATAAGTCCTACTCAGATAATGAAAATAAATTAAGCACAAAAATCAAGATATAAAATTCAAAACCAGCAGTTTACAGCCATGCTGACGGCTCTTGCTAGCTTTAAGCCCTGTATAAAAAACAAACGATTCTTTTCAGGAACAACCATGATATAATAAAACGAAAACAGAATTCTAATCCCCTGCTTAGGAAAACTTTCAATTCCATTTCTGCAGCATAATAAGCAATAATTTTTAGAAGAAAATAAAATTATAATGGTAAATAAGTGCTAAATAGAAGATAAAGAAAAACAAGAAGTTTAATGTCTTTCTGAGGACATTTATTTAGGTCATTATACTTTTTATGTGAAAAGCATATATTAATTATATATATATTTTATGAATTGCACTTTTACTTTACTTTTAGTTTTTAGAAGATTAATTCATCAAAAACAAAAAAACAGTAAAAAATCAGTTTTATTGAGGAATAGAAAATGAAACTAAACAGCTTAAGTTCCTTTTTGAGATTTATATTCATTATAAGTTCTCCTACAAAAATAAAATAAAATAAGTTAGAAAAAGAAAACCATAAGTTTATAGCCATGCTGAGGGCTTATATACTGTTCTTTGTTCCCTGTAGCATAAACCCAAAGCTTTTATACAAAGAATAAATTTATATAAACAAAAATACTTAAAGCTTGAAGGCCATGCTGAGGGCTTTCTTCTTTTTTTTAATAAATTGATCTTTTTTTATTCAATTTCTAAATTTTATCCAGTATCTGTATTTCTCGTTTTTTACACTTCCTCAGTAGGTTCCAATCTCACTCTTATTTGCGTCGAATTGATTACTGGTTTTGTTTAAATTGAGTCCTAATGACCAATTTCTCCTTTAATTTTGGTGAAGGGTCTTAATTTAACCTCGTAAATTCTTGAAATAACTTTGCATAGGCAGGCATAGGTTTCTGGGTCTTTTGAAACTATACCCTTAAAATACTTGGAATTGGATTGGTTGAGTGGGCAGTATTGGCTTTCACGCCTTTATTACCCCCTTTTAGATACTTTACAGTTTGTTGTGGCATTAGTTTTTACTGGTAGAAGTTCCTTCTACCCTTCTACTGTTCATTGGTGTTTTCCTACTATTTGTTGTTAACTCTCAGGGTTGCGGATAATCTGGGGATGGCTTTCAGGCTCCTAGAAGTAATTGGGGGCTTTGGAAATTGTTTTAATGATTTCAGGTAATGTTTTTGGTCATCTCCCAACCTTCAAAACCTTCAAAAATGTGAGCCTAACCAGATCAATTGGTAGTGGTAGCTGTAGGATCCTACATCCCCAATCTAAATCTAGAATCAGGATGACATCAGTTATTGTGTGTGCTTGATTTAGCATGACATGTCCTTTATATAGAGTTCCTGCCTCTATGCAGTTAGTGAGGAATATTTCTTGATAGTTCATAAGCCATGTTTGAGCTTAAGCCTTCAATTCACGGCCTATTGGATTTCACTTAACATATTACTTCAAGGCCCATAAAACTCATATTTTTAGGTCCAGCCAAGATTTTCTGAAAGTCCTCTTGTTTCATTATTGTTTATCCATCTATTCCTCTCTGTGGCTTTAGATTCTGATTGTCAACCTGTGACTCAAAACAGAGCACTAGCATGACATCCAACATACCATAAATAATGGTATTACAAGTATTGAACAAACATAGTCAATACAGGTAATAAATAAGAGGAAAAAACTCCTCTTAAATTAAACACCAACCTTATCCAAACAGAATAAGGAAACCTAGAGGAGAATAAACAAGTCAAAACCCTTATTTTCACCTCTCATCTAACTTACGCATATTTAACTTATTCTATACCAAAATTGTATTTTTCTTGAAGCTCACATAGAGAGCTACACAATGGTATCATCCATGTTGCTGTAACACCACTACAACTGGAGATACCATATGACCTTTATTTTAAAGCCAAGACCCCCCTGAAAGTCAAAGAGGGCTTGTACAAAACTGTACAAAGGTATAACCAAATTAAAGATCTAAACAAGAGCTTTAATTTGAGACACCTTAGACCTCTGTATCTCTTAAATTGACTGAGGGATGTTGGTTCAAAGGTTTAACAACCAAAATACAGATATTCTGAAAACAACAATGTAAACAAAACCCTGTATCTTTGGCATACACTCATACAGCTGTACAGTGTAATATAACAAACTGTAGAGCTAATCAAGCCCTCCAAGACTGTATCATCAGAATACAGATATCTTCCAAATTGAAGAAGATATCTGGTATGGAAGTTTTTGAAGCCTCATACTGATGTACAAAAATACATCCAAAAACTTAAAACCCTTATAGCTTTTTCTATTTTAAAGAAGG
Organism: Austropuccinia psidii; assembly: GCA_023105745.1. NCBI lineage: Eukaryota > Fungi > Basidiomycota > Pucciniomycetes > Pucciniales > Sphaerophragmiaceae > Austropuccinia > Austropuccinia psidii. The sequence continues at coordinate 15,890,845 of JALGQZ010000014.1, forward strand.
GTAAACATGAAGCATACCAAATTGAAGAGCTCATTAAGCCCTTCAATTCTGTGCTCCTGGTTTCTTGATATCTTAAGAACTGACTGAGATATCTTGATTGGAAGGTTTTTCTAACAATACATGACTGTATCAAACTTGTATCAAACAGTATTACTCTCATACTTAAAATAATATACTTATGAAGATATAACCTCTCTAAAATCATCATTATTGATCATACAGACACCAGGACAGCGTCATCCAAGTTCTGACGTGGCAGGTGAAAAGTTTTTTCACCCTGTATTGATCCAGAATGATCATTTGTGGTTCCAAAACCACAATTCTGCCTCTATTGACGTCAGAATTGACAATCCAGAACCACAGACTGATCATTGGAGTGAAAATTTTCACTCCTCTGAAGCATGAAGAGTTAATAACTCTTGACAGTCTTGAAAGATATAAAAAGAAGGGTTTTTTCCTTGAAAACCCATCATCTTTATCTTATTATCCATATTCTTACGTGACAAAGCTGTTATCAATCAGTAGTGTCCTTAGAATTATCATTAAAGATATAATTATAATATAATTATTTTAGTACTTCTTTACAGTCAAAGATATTAGAGTATTGCAACCCAGGTCCTCAACAGACTCATCACCACTGTTACCACGTAGCAGTAGGACCTGAAGATTTAAATTTATTTGTTTTTTGACGTGTCACAGTCATAATACTAGCTTGTAACTACATTTTATAGCTACTATATAGACTCACCCTGACACTGATTCCTTGACGGGCCGCGATCTTAACTGTATACATGCAACTTCCAAGTCATTCTTCAATGTATCTTTACAATTACTTAGTTTTCTATGAATTTTAAATGTGTTATCGTGCTTTAGTACTGTTCTTAAACAGTGCATAATTATGGTGTTTTTCAACTTTCTAAGTTGACCCATTAATGTTGGATTGTCAACGAGTGTACTTATATACAGTCTGCTAGCTCTTGAGGAAGTGTGTTGCAATAAGTCCAACCAGAACCAATACATCTCCCAATTTCCAATGTGCAGGCTTTCATAACGTCTTTTCCTGACCGCTTACCGCTTTGGAAGAATGAAATTTTACGCTTACTATATTTTCATCAAGCTCATATACTGCTAGATTTTTTCTCCAAAATAAGAGTTGTAATGCCCAATTTATAAGAACCAGAGGATTTTCCACTCCAGTTTTGAAGACGCAATACTGGCTCTTTTTGCTTACTTCCAGGTCCTCTTGTTTATTTTAGGTAGCTATTCCTCTTTTTTTTTATCATTATTATATGAAGCATTTGAGCTTAATGAATTGGTATGACTTATCCGGAATCATTGAGGATTTCTTTTTGGATTTTAAAATTGCAACAGTTTGACAATCTGTGCTCTTTATTATGTTAATTAGATTTTATTATTGTTTTTCTAGGTTTTCCTGCTTCTCGCTGGAAAGCTGATCGGAAGACAATTCTGCTTCTGCTAATGTACTCCAACGTGTTATGATGGGATATTGAAGTTATTTAGCTAGCCTTCCCCTTTTCATGTGATGGTACCCCCTTCAAACTCTATCTGTGTTTCCAGAGAAGCTCAGGAGTGTAGTACGATCCTTAGCTTTCTCCTTGTAAGTGGTTCAAGTAAATTAAAAATTTTCTTAGGTACAAAAGGCTTCCATTTACCCAATTAGGTCATTCCCCAAATTCTTCATTTAAGCAGACCTGTAAAACAAAATATTATTTAAAATCTGATTTTTTTCATTTATTATATTTTTTCTGATCTCTCTTCCTCTTGTTTTTTTATAATGTAACATTGATTTATTGAAGCATCCATTTTTTTGTAGTTAGTTTAAGTTCCGGATTAACATAATGAGCTCTTTGAATTGTTCCTATGGGTCTGAATATTCCAATCTTGTAAGCTCCTTTAGTCCTGAGGAACTAGAGGACTTGTTATTTTTTTATCCCTCCTCTCCTTCATAAAAAGAGGCAAGTTGGGGCTGGGCCAATGATTCTTGTTTTCCTCCTTCATCTCCGGCTTCCCTTGAAACTCTTTCCAGGGATTCCTCCCTCTCCTTCTCCTTGGAAGAAATACCAGAAGCCGCTACCGCTTTATATGCTTTAATCAAGGGTGAATAAAACCCTTTACTTTTTTTTCCTGATCCATTCAATCACTTCCTAGGAAAAGGGGCCTCTGCCTCTTCTTCTGTTAAAGCCATGAGGTCCAGTCCCATTTCCAAAAAAAACATCATGACTTCCTTTGACCTTGCGATTCCACTGGTCATGCCATCACCACATGTAGGTGATGTTAGGTTAGCTAATGATCCCATGACTTTTTATTTATCATTATTTCTTATTGTTTATGTGTGTAAAACTAATATCTATTTACTTCTCTTTTTTTGCTTATATATATATATTATATTGCTATTACTATTTCATTATCCTAATTGTTTATAGGTGTATGTAGATATATATTCCATATCCTCAATTTTTGTTATTGAATGTCGTAGGGTTTAATTGTTGCTAACTCCCTACTTGAATTTTCAAGCTTGATGTGATATGTGTTTAGGTGTAATAAAATAAATAAAAATACAAAAAAGATACGTTTCAAAAGAGCTTTAAGTGAAAAAGATTCAAATTAAATTAAAATAACAAATAAAATAAGTTCAAAAGGAACCTGAGGAAAAATTATGAAAAATAAAGGTAGTTTTTATTTATATATATATATAATAAATAAATAAATTAAGCTCCTAAGGAGCTTAAGCAAAAAGACACAAAACAAATAAGAAATAATTTTTAACTATGAGAAAAAATAAATCATAAAAATAAGCTTCAAATATAGAAAAGAAACAAATAATATAAATTAATAAAAAATAAATACAGTTAGAAAGGAACACTATATATATATTTGTACTCTACGGAGTAACTTGGTATCATATTTTTATGTTGAGAGGTAATAAAAGCTTTTTTATTCTTTTTATTAGTTTTTTCTTTAATTATGTCTTCATTATTTCTCACACAAGCTATCAACTGCAAATATTAGGTAACTTTCCCCCCTTTTTTTGTACAAAAGTTAAATCAAATTAAAAATAAAAAGAGGAAATAGTAGAAAATAAGAAAGGAGATTTGTAATACTAATCTCAAGAAAAATATGATGGATAATAAATCAAAGAAATGGGGAGCTAGCTGGTGAGATATATTTTGGTGAATTCCTTTGACCAAATTTTTTTTACTAATTATTGTATAATAAATCTTCCCAACCTCAATTGCTCTCTTTTGAGACTTTTGAAAACATATTTTTCATGGAGGTAGCTCCAATCCTCTTAATCAATTTTGGATATATCATTCTTTATCCTGAGGACTGCTGTTATAAGTATTTCTTCCCAGCTATAATCCCAGGTGGCATTATTAACAATATAACCTCTTGGAATTTTTCTTATTATTCCTGTTTTAATCTTAAGATAGTGGAGCTTGAAATAATACTGGCATTCCCAGGTTCCCCAAAATAGTAATTTTATGAGATTTTCATCCATTTTATATATTTTATTCCAGTGTTTTTTTCCAAGGTTGCCTTCAATTCCATCCCAGGTCAGTAAATTTAATCATTCATGTTTTGTAAGGTTGAATCCAGGTAATTATTTCTATCAATGATATATGACATTTTGTGATGGTGAATTTTCTTTTTCAAACATTTCCTCAAACTCAATATTTCGAAACACTATGGCTTAAATATCTGGACAGGGTTCTTGTAATTTTTGCATTACCCAATTGAAATATTCATTAAATTCTTGTCTTTCATTTTTATTGATCCAGTATTCTTCCTCTATCCAGCTGATATCTGTGTCCATTGACCAGGGATTTTCTTCAATTAATTCCCATGATTCCATTTGAAGGATTTGGTGAATTTTGAAAAGACAAATTTAAGATTAATTGAAAATAATAACAATTTTATTTATTAAAAGGATATTTATTGGATGTTTCTGTTTGTTTGTTTAATTATTTAGGATTGATTAAATGGTAACCTTCTACTTTAAATCATGAAGTCCCTGAAAAGAGCTTAAATTTTAAAGGTAATCTTAATGGGTTTTGGGAGGATAATTTTGGTTAAGGATTTGCATATTCCTCTTTGATAAGGCAGGAGGTCACTTTCTAGTGATTTTATGGTTTGGGTGAGTGAAATTGGTGCTCTTGGGCTTTGTAATTTTTTCAAATCCAAATGATAATAGTCTTTCTTGAAAATCCATTGAGTTGAGTGATTTCATTTTCACCTTATCTTTTTCTGATAATTAATGTAATTCATGGACAAATTTTGGTGAAATTCTCAAAATTTCTTCAATGGTGAGGTTTGTGTTTTTTTGCATAACTTTATTGATGATTTGGTAAATTTCTAGTTTTCCTTCAACTCATTTCTTCTGAGTTTTTCTGGTCTTATTTTCCTCTTTGGTAATTCCTTCATCCTCATTCTTATTGGCAATATTTCCAATTCCCCCCTCTGGTGGGTCTGGCTTTGGAATATTTGAATTTTAAAATTTGGTAGGAATTATTACTCTTTCTTAATCTGTTTCTTCCTGAAAAGAAGCTCCTGCAATGGCTGCTTTCTTCTCTGGCTCTTGATTTTGAGCTTGTCTTTCCCTTCTTTGTTTGGTCTGCCTTAGTCAAATATGTTATTCAAAGGGGTCATTGGCTGAATAAATGGTAGATGGTTTCAAATCTGACCAATCTTCAACTTGTTCAATTGAGGATTATTTATATTCTGATTTCTTTTCATTGGACTTAACCTCTTCTTCTGGTTTTGTTTGACCACAGGTTTCTACAAAAATTTCTTGTTGAGTCCTGCTTGTTCTTTGGCAAAATCCCCAGCTATGTCTTTGGAACTTTAAATTCCTACCACAGGTACGCCCTGATAATTTGGAAACAGGTAACATGCTCCTTGGTTTCTGACAATTCTTCTGTCAAGATATTCAGAAATTTGAGTGCATCTAGATGCTGAATTGCCTTCTTCCTTGCAGTAAGAAAATATAAATGGTGGGCTTGGAGCCATTTGAGCTGGTATGTATGGCTGGTAAGTGAATGAAAATGGTGGTAAGACATTCCTCCTCCTGTATGGCTGATTATTTTTGGGGAATATTTTCTCCTAATTATTTTTCTAGTTCCTTCTAGGTGTATTGAATCCTTCTTATAATACTTTCAGTCAATTCAAAATTTACTTGACAGATTTTTTCCTTCATTCCTTGGTTGAGGTTCTGGTTGTGGAGAGTTTTTTATTTTGTGGGTGAGTTATTTCAATTTAAATTTTGTCTTCATTTCTGGCTTTATGGTTTATAAAATTCTTTTAGTTGAATCAGTACCTTGGTCCCTACATCCTTCTAAATGTATATCTTAAAGATATTCAATCTGGGAATGATGTAGCCCCCACCCAAGGCTTGAGCCATAGATCTTTCCTTAATCATTTCTTTATAGATTGACTTTTGAACACTTATGGAAAGTCTTGCCAATATTTTTTTGATTATGGTTGATATAAGTATGAATGTATTGGTAAATTTTGAGCTATTTAATTATTTCTTAATATTCCTCAATGAATTTTCTGTAATGTGTCTTATTTCTTATTTCATCTTTTTATTTAGATGTTGTGAATAGTGCAGTAATTGAGGATAAGATGTACCTTATTTCAGGTGAGAATGTTCCTCATCTTCTTTTCATATCTCCTTTGAATTGATCTCAATCAGCTCTTTCATATCCTGGAATACCTTCAATACAATAGCTGATTTCTTCATGTTTAGTCCAAAATCTTCTTTTTCTTGTGATTTCCCTTCCACTTTCTCCTTCATTTTCTGCAATATTTCAAGCTTTTTTGATGAATCTTTAAGCATCTTTTCCATAAAATCACAATTTATAGTCCTTTTCTCTGATTTTAACTATTGTAGTATTGTTTCTTCAAGCTTCTTAATATAATTTAGTTTGTATTTGGGAAGAAATTTTTAATCTTCTTGGTCAAGTATTTTGTATTTCTTCTATATATTGTGTTCATGTGGCAATGGGTCTTGAATGAGGTGAAGGTAATCCATGTGGCCTAAATGATCTTGGAAGGATGGTCTGTTCCTCTAGTGGAATATTTTGTGGAGTATGACTTGATGATTTTTTTTCTTCCTTTTGAATTAGTGCTAGGAATTGCTCTTGTATTTCTAATACTTTTGGGTGAAGTCTTTTTTTTGAAGAAATTTCTTCCTGCGCATCAATAGTCTCTTCATTAAGGTGCTCTTCCTGCGCATCAGTACTCTTTTCATTAAGGTTCTCTTCCTGGATTTATTCAATTCTGGAAGGAAATTTTGATGATGAAGGTTTATCAATAATTGATTTTTTTTTCTTTCTTTGATTCTTTTGCTGAGCTATTAACTTTGTTCTTTCAAAGAGGTCCTGAATGAATTTCTTGACAGCATTCAAGTCTCTTTTATTGGTTATTTGTGTCACAATAAGAAAATTAAAATATATTCCTTATTCCTCTCCTAATTTTGTTATTTGCTTGGGTGGATGATATTTGTAAGGTTTGACTATGAAAAAATAAGTAAAAATTACTAATATTTTACCTATTGTACTCTGAATGTCCTTATAAATGAAATAAATAAGATAAAAATAATTATAATAATGAAGATTTATTATAATTATGGCATAAAAATCATTATATTATTGAATAAATATGATAATATAATAAATAAATATATTTAAAAGCACTTTATTCTTTTTACAAAAAAATAATAAAGGCGTAAAAAGATTGCTTTTCATTGATAAAAAACAATTAATAACAATAATATTACTAATATTAAAGCTATATATCAATATAAATACTACTTATTTTAATTAAGGATTTATTGACAGTAATAATAGAGAAATTATTATAATAAGAGAAAATAACCTGCTTTGAACACTTAATATAATAATTTTGAAAGAGTTGATGCCAAATAATGTAAATGCAACTTATTTAAATTGTATTTACAAATAAAAATAAAAGAAATTACAAATATTCTTGATTTTATGTGGAAATAAGATTTTTAAGAGAATTGTAACAAAACACATAAACAATTGAATTAATCATGTCAAGATTGATTATAATAATAAATATTACCTTTGTTCTTTGATAATATAAAAGATTTATATAAATAAAGAATACAGATTTTACCTTTGATTTAATTGTATTATTGTTTTGATGCATCTGAGGGGAAATAGAGTAAAAAGAGCTCTATATATAGTAAAATCCTCCCTCTTAGAGTCCAGAAGGCTTCTAGTAGACGTGTATGTATTTTTTCCACTGGAATTGATCCGTATTTTAAGTTTTAGTGATGATTACATCATAATTAATCCATCTTATCTCATTATTACACCATTATTTAGTGTTATCACTGTAACTCTAAGTTTTCAGACATCATAGGCTTTGAAGAGTAAACTTTGTGGATTTTATTATCTTTAATCATAATAAACTACTATTCACCACTTTTATCACTTATATGACTTTTAAACTTAAATTAATATTACAGTAAGTGATAATCAATGATCAATTTTTAGTTTAAACTTTGATAATTGATAACTTTTGATTTGTGCATGCTAAAGCCATTCAGAGAGTGAATTATGATATCTTGGAATATCATTAAGAAGTTTTCAAGAGAATTTTATTACATAATCAAAACTCTATCTTTGATGATTTTCCTTGTAACTCATCTTTGCTGTCAAAATTTACTATTTTAACTTCAAACCATGATTTCAAGGGGTTATACCTTGAATATAATAATAAGAATTGAATCATTCTTAACTTATGAACTATTATAATTTGAGTATCCACTTTCACCACAAAGTGGTCAATAGCTATAAAAATGTTTATAAGGTGTGGATATGAAACTTTGATTAAAAATCAAGTACTTTTCCTGTCCTCAAAATTTGTATAAGGGGAAATATGATTAAGAATAGTATGAAATAGTATTTTTAAGAGAAAACACACCAATTTTTTTCCTAACTCTATAAGTGTCAAAAAATAATATTATAAAGATTTATTGTCTTACCAAAAATAAAGATTTATCCAAAAATACTCTACAAGAGATACTTAAGGCTACAAAAGAAATTTTTCCAAGAGCAATTTCAATTGAAATTAATTGAGCAAAGAGCTGCAAGCAATTGATTAAAGAACAAAGTCTTTGAAAATATTTTTATGAAGAAAACACACCCAAAAGTGACCAGAGTGAATTTGGAAACAAAGTGACAAAGTTAACAGTGATGAAAGATGTTCTAATTCACTTATGGGGTGGTTCAAGGGGTAAAAATGATTATAAGAGTTACAAACAATGATTATAATGATTTTTTCACGTGGTTAAAATGTTTGGAAATGATTTAAAAAAGGTGGTTGGAATATTTTATTGATTGGTTTGACAGTATTTAAACTAATTGTAAAAGGAAAATATTCTAACATAAAGAGAAAAGTGGGGAAAAGAAGACATTCTTTTATAGCCATCGATTTTCTTTCTTTAGAAGTAGAATTTACTCTTTCCAGTTTTGGAAAACACTCTGACAAAGTAAAAGCCAATTATGGCATCATTGAACCCTGGTTTAGACCAAAAAAGGGCTGGTTTTAGCCATTTTAGACCCTTAAATCAGCCATTACTATAGTAGTACCTGGTCTAGAGCCTTCAGAACAGGTCAGAGTGTGTTTAAGAGACTTAGAAACTAGTTAAAACTTTTTTTACTGAGATTCTTTTAACTTAAGGGTAGTTTTTCCCTCTTGGAAACAGTTAAAACTGCCCTGGTTGGTATTAAAACCTCATCATCAATTGAGTCACAGACCCTGTGACTCAATTCCAGGCCAAAAGGTATGAGCTTTTGCGTGAATTATGACACCCCACACCAGTCAGCCAGGATTTTGGGGGTCTGGCTCTCCCTTAGAGCTAGAGTTCCTTTCCCCCCCCCCAGAATTAATCTTTCCAATTTATTTTTTCTTTAATTTCTCATAATGTAATACACTGGTAGTTTACACATGCAATTAAATTGAGCTTTTACATTACACAGCTGTAATAATTGATACCTCATATGTAAATTATAGTTCACTTATGTAATACATGCACACATTTTGACATTTCAATTGAAAATACTTCAATTCCTCCTAGCTTCTAAACTACACACAACACCTCAATTTTAAGACAAACTTTGATAGTTAACTCCACATTTTACACGAATTGAATTAAGGCTATGAGTATTTTCAACTTTTATACATAAAATACTAAAAACTTAATTTAACCTTATTTAGAGTTGAGTTACAGAAATTTTACCCAGAAGTGACCCCACCTTATTTTTTATGAGAAATCCAATGATGAGATAACTTTCTTATGTTTATTTATTGGAGAAAAATTTATAATATATTTTATGTACCTTTTTACCAATGATATTTTTATTTCATTAATAATATTAGAAATTCATTTTTACATAATTTTTTCAAGTAAAAATGCATTTTCATAATTTTAAGATTTAATGTAATTTTTATTTTAAATTATAATTGAATTTTTGTTTTTTTATATAAATTTGTATTTATATTAATTTTTATTTTGATAATATAATTAATTTCATTTTATTTATATTTGTATCTTATTTTGTTATTGGTGGTCTTTTGGGTATATGAAAATACCTCCAAGGCTCACATTCCCTCCCCCTAAAAAAAGAATATTACTTTGTAATATTGTTATTTCTAGTGTTTCTGAACCTTCTGAGAATTTTAGTAGCTTCTGGTATGTCCTTTTCTGCTAACCATTCATCTTCACACATTGGGTCACTGTACCTAACAAGGTATTCCCTTACTCTATTTGTTCTCAACTTTCTTTCTTTGAGAACTTTGGTCATTCTCTTGATACCAGATGATTCAATAGGAGGTATAACTTGGGGAACTTTATTCCTCAAGGGAAATTTTTCATAATCACTAGATTTATATGGTTTTATCAAGCTCACTGTAAATTTAGGATGCTTATTGCTAAGTTCTTTGGATAATTGAATTCAACAGCAGTTTCTCCATGGAGGGCCTTAATAGCAAAAGGTCCTGCAAAGGAGTCTTTGAGCTTTTTACATCCTTTGATTTTATTCAAGTTAGTGGTGGATACAAGTGCTAAATCCCCCACTTTGAAATCTGGAGTGGCATGTGATTTGTCCCATTTTCCCTTAGCATATGAAAAAGAGTCTTCCATGAACCTCACTGCATGCTTTCTAGTTTTGTCTAGCATCCCTTTGAAGCTATAAGCTGTAGGATGTATCTCAACCAAATCTTTCACCAAGGAATCTTGAGATAATTTGGTATTCCATCCTTTTTCTAGAATAGCAGGAGTTTAATTGGTACTGGAATTAATGGATGTCTTATATGCCAATTATAGTTCTGGTAAAATAGTACACAAATCATGGGTAAATCCATAACAATCTTCAAATTCAAGGCCATATGCACAAAATCTTCTTACCATGTCTTCCAAGGTTTGGATCATCCTTTCAGCCAGACCATCAGTTTGTGGGCGGTAGGCTGTAGAGAAGGATATTTTTGTCCCAAACAGGTGGTGAAGATTTGTCCATAGTGCTGAGGTGAATTTGGGATCTCTGTCACTAATGATGTTTGTTAATATGCCAGTTCATGATACTACTCTATTCCATATCAGAAGAGCTGTATGCATGGCTGTATCATCCTTGTGACATGGTGGAAAGATTTGAGTCTTACTAAATCTTTTAAAAATTGCTAGGAAAGAATTACAACTTCCATCACCCCCTGGTGGCAGGCCAGTTACCCAATCCATATGGATAACTTCCCAAGGTCTGCTGCGCTCTTGGATCTTCATCATATTTCCAAATCTTTTGCCAGTGGATTTATTTTCTTTTTGACATCTGTCATAGGTGTTGGAATACTCTACAACATCTTTCTGCCACCTTGGCCACCATATGCAGGTTTTTACTTTTTCTCTTGTTCTGTCTTAAGATAGATGTCCTGAGAAAGGGCTGTCATGGCATTCTTTAAGAACAAGATTGATGAAGGACACATCCACAACTGTCATTACACATGTATGCTTAGCTCTGTGGTAAATTATACCATCCAGTAAGTGAAATATTCCTTAATCATATTATTTTTTCCATATCTCATCTAAGGTATGTATCAAATGATTTTCTTGACAGTCCTTAGTAAGTAATTGGCATAAAGCGCTACAGTTCGTATCCTGAGTATAACTTTTTCTTTCCTCTTCAAAGAAAGTGGTTGTCAGGTCTGTAATACTGATTCCCTCTTTGTGGATCTGTGGGGAAGCTTCTTCTGGCACATAAGCAGGATTATCAATATTATTTGGTAGTGGCCATCTGCTCAGTCCATCTGAATTTTTATCAATATTCCAATCTTTTTGAGCAATAGTCATATTGCCCCTATACTCTTGTATAGCTATTTTCCATCTGAGCATATGTCTGTTAGGTTTCTTCATGTTTACAAGTGACTTGAAAGTGGTAAAATCTGTTATCACTTCAAAAGCACATCCCTCCAGGAAGTAATTTAATTTTTCCAAGGCCCAGACAAGGCATAAATGCACCATTTGACTTGCTCCATATCTGGCTTCAGTTGGTTTGATTTTCCTGGATATGAAATGTATGGGTCCTTCCACAGGTTTATCATTTATAATCTGGACTTGATGAAGTGCAGCACCCAGCCCATCCCCTGATGCATCAATATACAGCTTAAAGGGCAGTTTAAAGTCTGGCATCAGTAAGAGTAGAGCAGTGGTCAAGTCTTGTCTCAAAGATTAAAAGGCTTTGACTCTGTCAACATTCATTTCAAATACTGCGGTTTTGTCACATAATTTATAAAGAGGTGTTGCTATGGATACAAAATCTTCAATATGTTGCCTGTAATATCCTGCAACCCCCAAAAATGACTGAATTTATTTTTTGTTCTCAGGCATGGGTTTCAGCAATACTGCTGCAACCTTGTTTTTGTCAATTCCAAGGGACAAACCAGATACTACATGTCCCAGTGCTTCAAGTTCTTTAAATCCAAAATGGCATTTCCTCAAAGAAATTTTCATTTTCACAGATTGGATTTTTGTCAAAACTCTGGATAATCTGTTTATATGTTCTTCCCAAGTCTTGGAACAGGCAATAATTTCATCAATGTAACTGATCAAAAATCCTTCTGAAAGTTCTTCAGGGAAGATTTCATTAATCATTCTTTGGAAAGGCATCCCCAAATATTCATATACTCCACAATGAATAATAATTCTCAAGTATTTTCTTGCCTTTGGTGTCACCACATTCTGATGAAATCCTTTAAGGGAATCCATAGTTGTTATATACACTTCTTGATATATCTGGGTAAGGGAAATTTGGATTTTTGGTATTGGGTATCTGTCTGGAACAGTGTAAGTGTTCAGAGCTCTAAAGTCCCTAACAATTCTAGATTTTCCATTATGCCATGCCACTATGACTGGTGTAGTTATTTCTACTTCCTCATTATGCCCAACCTTTCTTATTACATCAAGGTCTAAAAGTTCTTATGAATTTCCAGAGCTTCTCTTGATTTAGGACTTGCTGGATATGCAGGTCTTCTTAAGAGTGGTGGATACGGTCTCTCAATATTAAGGATGATGTCAACTTCATGACCAATAATTTCCCCCAAAGGTTCTTTTTCTAATTCAAATTCTTCCCTGTGGTCATATAAAAGGGCAGAAAGTTCATTTTCCTGTTTATCAGTCAGATGAAGGATTATTTCAGCTTCATTTAACTGTTCAGATTTGAATTTATCCAACTCTAAGTTGACTGGTGCTACTTTGCTTATTGTAATTTGTCTTTTAAATGGTAAAAAGGCAAATTTCTGATGCTTATTGTCTCCAATAGTAAAGTATCTGCCCTTTTTGTTATGTAAGTCTATGCCATACATGATCAAATATTCATTTCCCAATATAAAATGGGTACTAGAGAAATTTTCCATAAAAACGAATTCAACAGTGATTCTTAAATTTCCATTAATATGTGAAAATATGACAATGGTCTCAAAGATTCCCAATGCTTTCATTGGATTACTTGCACTATTGAATTTTATGCCATCAATTGGTAATAATTGGTCTTCAAAATTTGGTGCACAAGTTTTAAGAAAAGATTTGCCAACACAAGAGCAGAAGGCTCCTGGGTCAAGTAAAAGCTTAGTGGGTTTGTTGTTAATTACCACTTCTGTTATACAGGGCTTACCAGCTGTATAACCCTTTCCCCTGTTTGGTTTGGTCTTCATAAGTTGTACATCTTGAATTTTTGAAAAATCAATTTGACCATTGCTTAGTTGTGGGAAGTGGGAATAATATTCCATGATGTCAAAGGTGGCATTGATATTTTCTATATCTTTTGAAGATTCAAAAAATATTTATGACTTATCATCTTAATTTTCTTCAATTATATTATCATCTTTTCAACATCAAGTTTTTTTTCAATGTCAATTTCATTGATTTTTCCCCTTTTTGGACATGTATTGGCTAAGTGGGAGGTGCTTTGAAAAATATGACACTTTCTGATTTTATCTTCAGATTTATTCTTCATATTATTAGAATTTTCTTTGGGATTTTTTTCCACAGAATCTTTCCAAGGTGTATTAAACCTTGTTTTGAGATTCACCCTACTAGAACCAATTCTGGTTCTGGTGTTTACTTCTCCTAATATATTAATAATATCTTCTGCTTAAGATTGTTCAGTAGTCCTGCTTTTGACAGCATGCTCTAAGGCACCTCCACATTGTCTCAGAATTTTTCTATGGATCATAAATTCTGACATGTCAGGATACAATGCCATTCATCTGTCCTTTTGTTGGAAAAACCATGGTAAAGCTTTGTCTTTATCAGTATTAAATTTGGCAGATTCAAAGGCTGTATCTACTCTAAACCTCCAAGCATCATTGGCCCATTTGTTGATAATTTGGGTTTTCCACAAAGTCCAACTTTGGTGTCCATATGCTTGTCTTAATTTGATATACCATCTGTGGGCTGATCTGGTAAATAAGGTGTTAAGTCTTTCTGTTACCAATTTTTCTGGTAATTCAAAATCTTCTTTAATAATGTAAATACCTCTGATGAATTCCATATGGTCATATTCTCCTTAACCACTGAAATGAGGGTATTCTTTAGGTTTTGGTACTTCTTTTATAAGTGCTTGGCCCATTTATGGTTCCAAGTTATGAAAAGAAGTGGAAAATACATTTTTAACTGTTAATTTTCAGCATCCAATACTTGTGGATGGGGACTTCACATACCCTCATTTTGATTCAGAGGTGTAGACATTCTTGGTAAGGTGTCCGGTATCTGTTCAATATCATTCATTTTACTGTTGCAACACCTTTGTGAATTTTTGAATTCATGTTGGAAGGCTTGTATTAAATTTATTAATTCAATTTTACACATGTCTTCTTTATGTGTCAGTTCTTGCCATAACTCTTTTTGTCTTGTATTATCAAAAGTGACTTGATTCAATTTCATTGTTAATTTTGATACTTCTTCTTTTGAAGAATCCAAACACTTTTTCAAGGCAATTGTATATTTCTTTCCTTCATTAAATGAGTTTTAAATGTCATCAAGGACTTTCTTGTTATCTGTCTTGATAATATTTATGGCTTGTCCAATTATTGTTTCAATTATTTTATCAATATTGAATTTAGAATATTTTTCTGTTAATTCTTTGATAATGGCAGATTGTTCATTTATCTTATTGCCAAAATAATTGTCAGTATTAGAAGTTTTAATTTTTCTTGAAACTTTATCAAAACACAAAAGTCTTTCATTTCTTTGGCTCAGACTTAAGTGGTTTGTTTTAAGATTGTTACAAATGGATGAATTTTTTTTACATCATTTATAGCTTCATACAGCTCTGGGATAGCATCAAAAATGTCAGAAATCATTTCTGATATTTTGATCTGGCTTCCTCCTTTTTCTGTAATTCCATCATTGTTCTGGCCATCTGAAATACATTTGCTATGGAATCCTTCTGAATCTTTGGGGTTCTGTAACCCTGGCTGTAAGGTTTTGTGGCTGGTACCTTGCCTTTTCCCTTGTTCTGAGCTTGTGGCTGCTTTTTCACGTTGTAATTTCTGCTGCTGGCTACTGGGGCTGATTTTGGCACTTCCTTTGGTGGTGGTGGGTTGTTTTTCCTCCATTCTGCTATTAAAAGCATCATTTTCTTCTTTTCCATAAATAGATTCCATCCATCGAATAACTTTCAAGTGTTGGCATGGCCCAGGAATTTTCTCACAGTCAGGTAAGAATTCATGCAGTTTCCCCACAGATCTTCAAGGATCTGGTCCTCTTTGTGCTGCAATGCATTGTTGTAGGCCTTCTGGTTGGCTTTTTATATGTCCATTGAGGCTTCTTGTGGAGTTTTCAGCTCTGTTTGAAGGTAAAAAAAGTATTATTAGCTTCCAAATGAGATAATTTCTCTATTTGGAAGTCATCAACTGACCCTTGTCCTTCTGTAACTGATTGGCTGCTGCCATAATCATGTCTATGACCTTTTTGGGAGCTTCTTGAGGGGTTATAACTGGCTCCCAATCTGGTTGAAGGCATATTTTATGATTAAAAATCTTTAAATAGTAATTTTACATCAAAAACTTATTATTGGCCAAATTCTTTGCCTTCTGAAGGGTATTACTTATATCCAAGTTAATGGTTTCAGAAGAAATTGGTTCTGGTTGATTATTTTGAGTTATAATAATTGTCCTATTGTGGTCAGAATTCACAATACTTGCAGTGATAATGCTTGTTACTGTTGAGGTTGTTTCAATACTTTATTTTCTTACCATGTTGTCAGGCACTAAAATTAACAAAAAATCCAATTGATTAAGTAAAAAAAAGATTGTTTCAAAATAGAAATAAAAAATAAAGCCTCACTTATAATATGAAAAAAGAATATTTTTTTTATGGATTTTTTGAATTATAAGTATTTTTTATATGTTTTTCAAATTTTTCAATAGAAGAAAAAAGATTTAAAAAGAGTAAAAGATTATGTCACAGGTAAGATATCACAGCTGGGCCCCCAAATGTAAGGTGTGGATATGAAACTTTGATTAAAAATCAAGTACTTTTCCTGTCCTCAAAATTTGTATAAGGTAAAAAATGATTAAAAATAGTATGAAATAGTAGTTTTAATAAAAAACACACCAATTTCATTGCTTTCAAATTTATGAGTATTAAACTATAAGATTATAAAGATTTATTGTTTTACCAACAATAAAAATTTATCCAAAAATACTCTACAAGAGACATTTAAGGCTACAAAAGAAATTTTTTCAAGAGCAATTTCAATTGGAATTAATTGAGCAAAGAACTGAAAGCAATTAATTAAAGAAAAAAGTCTTTGGAAAGATATTTAAAGAGAAAACATGCCCAAAAAGGACCAGAGTGAATTTGAAAACAAAGTGACCAAGTTAACAGTGATGAAAGATGCTGTAATTCACTTATGGGGTGGTTCAAGGGGTAAAAATGATTATAACGATTTTTTCATGTGGTTCAAATTTTTAAAATGATATGAAAGAGGTGGTTGGAATATCTTATTGATTGGTTTAACAGTATTTAAACTGATTATAAAAGGAAAAGATTCTCACATGAAGAGAAAAGTGGGGCAAAGAAGACATTCTTTTATAGCCATCAATTTTCTTACTCTAAAAGTAAAATTTACTCTTTTAAGTCGTGGAAAACACTTTGAAAATAGAAAAGCCAATTATGGCATCATTGAACCCTGGTTCAGACCAAATAAGGGCTGGATTTAGCCATTTTAGACCCTTAAATTAGCCATTACTATAGTAATACCTGGTCTAGAGCCTTCAAAACACGTCAGAATGTGTGTAAGAGACTTAGAAACCAGTTGAAACTGTTTTTACTAATATTGTCTTAACTTAAGGTTGTTTTACCCCCTTGGAAATAGTTAAAACTGCCCTGGTTGGTATTAAAACCTCATCATCAATTAAGTCACAGACCCTGTGACTCAATTCCAGGCCAAAAGGTATGAGCTTTTGCGTGGATTCTGACACCCATGCCAGTCAGCAAGGATTTTGGGGGTCTTGCTCCCCCTTAGAGCTAGAGTTACTTTTCCCCCCCAGAATTAATCTTTCCAATTTATTTTTTCTTTAATTCCTTGTCATGTAATACACTTGCAATTTATACATGTGATTCAATTAATTTTTTACAGTACACAACTTTAATAATTGATACCTCATATTTAAATTATAGTTCACTTATCTAATACATGCGCACATTTTGACATTTCAATTGAAAATACTTCAATTCCTCATAACACCTCAATTTTAACACAAAATTTGATGGTTAACTCCACATGTGACATGAGTTAAATTAAGGTTTTGAGGATTTTCAACTTTTGTACAGAAAATACTAAAAACTTAATTTAACCTTATTTAGAGTTGAGTTACATAAATCTTACCCAGAGGTGACCCCATCTTATTTCTTATTTGAAATCCAATGAAGAGATAATTTTCTTATGTTTATTTATTGAATGATAATAATTTATAATATATTTTATGTAACGTTTTACCAAAAATATTTTAATTTCATTAATTTTCTTAAAAATTCATTTTTACTTAATTTTTTCAAGTAAAAATGCATTTTCATAATTTTAAAATTCAATGTAATCTTTATTTTTATGTTTATAATATAGATAATGTCATTTTATTCATATTTGTATCTTATCTTGTTTTATGTGGTCTTTTGTGTATATGAAAATACCTCTAAGGCTCACAATTTTTCTCAATAAACCCTTACAGGTTATAGCCTTTTTGATAACTTTTCAAATAAAGCTGATATCTGTATTCTCACATTAATTATGTGGTAAATTTATTTTTGGTTCAACTCTCTATAATGCATATTTCAAGAGATATGAGCTAAAAACCATGAGTATATGTGCTGATCATAAAAGTGCAGATATTCAGGTTATTTCCTTGATTATTTACTTTAAAGATATTAAATAAAGCTTTTATATGTGTAATTTTTCCTGGGGAAACCAATGGTTCAATTAATTTCACATTCTGTTTCATTGGCTTCTGAGATAAACAAGAATTCATGCCTTTTTATGGCAGTTTTACTTATAACACAGTAAGTATTATATATACAGATGTGAAATAAAAATGTTATATGTGTATTTTACCATGGGGAATCTAATGGTGAAATTTTTTTAAATCTTTACTAATTAGATTTGGAGTTAATCAAGAAATTATGCCTATTTATGGCATTTTTACTTATTTCAAGATAATATTTTTGATTCTTATTATTAGAATAGTTATTTTAAATTTATTTTGTTAGCTTTTTGGATATTTGATAATATCTAAAATGCTCACACCTTCAGAAAATAAATTTCAGTTATCAGAAAACTGCATTCCCCAATATGAGTGATACTACAAAGGCATACTTACCTTATAAACACATCTTAATCAAATTAATAATATTTTACAAATATTGAATTGTATGTTATTAATTCAATACCACAATGGTAAAATCCATGGTTTTTTGTCTTTAATTCATTTCCATCTTTCTCTAACTTATTTTTTACTTCCTGTTTGAAAATATCAAATTCTCAATGTGAATCTAACTTTGACTCTTCAAATTTTCTTCTCTCAAAAGTTTTCTCTATCAATTTTATTTTCATTTCCTTTAGATTATTTTTCTTTTCTGTTTGAATTATGCATGTATCTTTCTCCTCATTCCACTTCTTCTTATCCCACCCTAGCCGTGCATGGTCATGCACCTTATGGTCTAAAATGACTGTACATTTATATTCTTTCACAAAGCTACAAAAAATTCTCAGATACTTACCTTTTTTACAATTTTACAGTATTTTTTGATATGATTGAGAAAAAACATCATGTGTCCTATTTTTGGGACCCACTTGCCTCATTCAGATTGAAGCTGTAGTCCCTCTTCCTTTTTTTGTGATGACAAGGGTTCTAACTGCTTATCACATGGTGGAATGTGATCTACAACTTGCCAGTATTAACTGTTCTTTCAACTGGCTTAATAGCCTTTTTGGAAAGAGTTCCCTTTGTTGAGGTCTTCCAGACAGCATTGTGACAATAAACTAGTTACCAACGTCATGGGTTTGATTCTGGTTTGAGACAAGGAGAGGTCTCAATCAAACAACCAAAAATTTCTGGGTTTTCCGCTCCATTGGTGTACAAGGGTTCTGCCCCTTGGGGGTTCCTTGTATGCTCCTGTTGTGACTAATGTAACTCCATGAGGAGGACATGGGTAATACCATCAG
Source organism: Austropuccinia psidii (assembly GCA_023105745.1). Taxonomy (NCBI): domain Eukaryota; kingdom Fungi; phylum Basidiomycota; class Pucciniomycetes; order Pucciniales; family Sphaerophragmiaceae; genus Austropuccinia; species Austropuccinia psidii. The sequence continues at coordinate 15,910,107 of JALGQZ010000014.1, forward strand.
TTACATGCACTTTGGGACACAGTTCTCTAAACCCAGGGGCACTGTCACATGGTGGAATGTTATCTACAACTTGCCAGTATTAACTGGTCTTTCAACCAGTTTAATAGCCTTTTTTGGAAATAGTTCCCTTTGTTGAGGTCTGGCAGACAGCATTTTGACACTCCTGTGGCTGATTCTGAAAAACACAATGTCAGACACCCAAACCAATCAGATATATAAACTAAATTAATCACCTCATCTCCCTCATATATTTCAATATTTTATGTTATTGTGAGGTTTTCTTCTTCATTAATGTTTTCACCCTTGATTTGAATGATTTAGTTGTATAAGAAGAGCTCCTTGTGCTACTTTACACAGCTTATGTCATCATATAGATCTCCTGCTTCACCCTCATGAGTATTTTTATCCCATACATATTTAGAATCATAACTAGCTGGTGGTGTTATGTTTGGTTTATGACCAAAGAATACATTCATTTCCACAAAACATTGGAAAATGCTATAGAGAGTTTTAGCCATAGTATGCATCCAGTTTTTCCCATCCTACTTAACAATCCCTCCCCTAGTTTAGTCTGAAGTTTCTTTTCTGTTGTATATTTTTTATATGTATGCCATCTGTACCAAATACTAGTTGAACTAATATTTGACTGATGTTGTAATTTTTCATTGACCTCTATAGCCATCAGGTGAACCCCATCTTTTTCCCTTGGGTGTGTCTGTCCTACTGATGTTGCACCACTAGTTCAAAAACATGCATTGAAGTTTGTTTTATGTGTCAACCAATTGATAATACATAAATAGTCAGGCTGTGTTAAGTGCCCTCAAGGATGAGGAAGACCTGGGGCTTCTTTTGAACCAGACTTATTTTGCTTCATGGAGTATTGATTAAGCATAAAAAATGGCAGGAGTAATCAATTTGATAAAAGGTTGGTGAAATTTTTGATAAGCTTAGGGGATTGGGGATGTACTATGCATAGATCATATTTAAGATTGAAATGCAGGTGATTCCAAATATTTTGCTTGACTGGGGTTGAGTTTATTTGGAAAAATAAATGAAGTCAAAAACTGACATAATTTCTTTTTGGTAAGTTACCAGGGGACTGAGTTAAACATCGCAGGATTTATGATTGCAAATCATGGATTGCTCACTCTGAGATTTGGTGTATTTCACACCCCCTAATATAAATACATAAACCCATAAAATAAAATGAAGGTAAAAAAATCAGTAATAATAATAACTCTTTTTTTCTTACTTTTAGTATCTCATTAAACCAAGACTAATTTTTTGCTAAATCAATACTTTTTTTGACGTAATGAGGAATTGATTAAATAAAAACTTTCTATTATCGTAACAAAATTACAAATAAAAAAACATTGTTGTGTTTGTTTTCTGTTGTTTTTTTTTCAGAATTGAGATTCAAAGTTTTCTTTTATTTTCAATTTCAATTTCTTTTCTTTTTTTTTAGAAAAAAAACCATACATCATTTTTCTAAGAAATTCTTTTGTTCTTTTTCCTTTTCCACTTGGTTTTAGGTGATAAATAATGAAATATACTAGAAACTCAGGAATTTTTGAAAAAAAATCAATAAATAATAAAAAAACCTATAGTGTTCTTTTGTAAATGAATACTGAAATCGGTATGATACAAGGTCTATTTAGCAAATCATTCACACGCATTTGGAAAGCCTATATTTTTGTTTGTATTTATTTTTTTCAAATGTAAAAAAACCAAATTCAATTTCTTCAAATCAATTCAGTAATAGTTTTTTATTTCATTTCAAGCTTTGAATTCAAATGGTATCTACTCGAATTCGGACTCCTTAAGGAAGAAAAAACTGCTTCATTGATAGTTTGCTATTGTATTAGCAGTGGTAAGCTGGTCTTCAACTTAGTATGGTAGATAAGTTAAACTGGCATTGTTGTTAAAATGGCTATTTCATGTAATAGGGACATATCATGGAAATAACCTCACATTATTTTGTGGGTTGGTGAAAAGGAACAAAAAGTTGTTGCCTGCTATGCAGCGTATACTTCAGGCTGTCGAGTGTAGAAAGCTCTCCATAAGTAGGAACCCAGGCCTAGTTTAGCACCAAGATGCATACCATATCCTGTACAGATGATCTGCGCAAAGCAAACCTTAAAACCTACTTTTCAAATGAACGAATGGTGATAATATTGATACAATAAAAACAGCCCAATTCAGCTATGTTTGACATATTTTATAGTATGAGAATGAAAAATTATTATGCGCTATGATTCCTTTGAGCTAATAAAAAGAGTCCTCAAAAAGCAAACACTCAAATGCTTTAATATATAACAGACCTTTGAAAAGTATGAGTAAAACCAAACATTGCTGGTTATAAATGGTTAAAAAATCTTGATAATAGCGACTCTTATTTGTTTAAATTAAGCTTGCTCCATTTAATTACGTCAGGATGTGCCATAACTTTTTTTGAATCAAACCTTAAAACTTGTAAACCCTCTAAAGAAGTAGCCCTAGAAAGTGCGACGTAAATTTGACCTGGATAGAAAATTCGCACATCAGCAAGGTCAAATACATCAGAATTTCGAGATTTTTTGAAAAAAAGGGAAATATAGAAAAGTCGGTTGCTGATTACCTTTCTCAAAAACTCTGCCTAAATCCACTTTGACTCTGTTCAAAGTTTGACCTTGACTTTTGTGTATGGACATGGCCCAAGCTAAAATTAAAGGAAGCTAAGATCGAAAACCCATTTTTTTTTGTGTATTAAAAGTTAACAGTCATCCAAAAGCGGGTTCTACTACAGATTGTCATCTCCTACCTGAACTCTTCTTGATTGAATAACCCCTTCAGCATTTTCAACCTTGAATTCGGCTTTCCCTACAATGGTCAGTTCTCTTTTCCCAGTGGGAAGGTACCATTCTACAAGCGGCATGCCAGATTGGACTCGAGATTGCGTATCATCCTTGGTGCTATCGTTAGTTGTGGATACTGCACCCCTGGGAGGTGGATAAGCTGTTGGCTTATGATTTTGATCGTTTAAACCGTTTGAGCTTGATTGATCCCTAAGATCGGATGCATATTGATCAACGTCTGCATTAGGGTCAACAAAGTCGACCACCTTTCCAACTAATCCATTCACGAGCCACGCTGGACCTTCCTCAGCTAGTTGATTTTTAATCATCATTACCTGAGCGCCTTTCTTCAACACAAGTCGAGGTATAGCCAGCATGTTGGCAAGATCTCTAGTACGTTGTTCAGGAGAGGCTTTTCCTGTATCATGAGCAACATAGACAACTTCTTCACCTGGAAGAGCATTAAGTCGACTTGAGTTTGATCTCTCGACTTCTTGGCGAGTTGGAAAGAGTTCGGTAGGAGCAATTCCATCTTCGTAAGTGATTTCACGCGAAAGTTGACGAAAGCGTTCTATAGATTTGGCAGATAACTGTCCCATCCTCATCTCGCTGAGCATATCGATAAAGGCTGTTTGAAAGGATTAACAATTACTGTAAGCCCAAGCTTGATTACATTGGCAAAAAAAACAACCTAAAAACTGACTGGTATCTTTTTGTCGAAAGACTTGGGTCAGGCTGATGGTTTGAGAAATACATTCTGACCACTTCTTAGCGTTAAAAGCAAATAATACTTGACTCTTGTTAGATACGGGTGGAAGTTGGAAAAAATCACCAGCAATGACAACCTTTAAAAAAATCCAGAGGGTTAAAAAGGATAGGTTGAAAGTCACTTGTGATTAAATCGAAACAAACTTGAATCCCGCCAAATGGCTTAGTTGATTTTCTTATCTTTTGAGCAATGTATGCCAGCTTATCGAAGAGCCCACCATCGACCATAGAGACTAAAACAAGAGTGAAAATCAAGATACATTACTCAAAAGATTGTTTGTGAAATAGTTGCAAAAGACCTACTCTCATCAATAACAAGGACTTTGGTTCTTATCCACCTCGCAGCCGCTCTAGAATTTTTTTTGACCTTGTTGACTAAATGGTCCGGTGGCTCAACGCCGAGTCCAATACCTCCAAAAGAATGGATGGTTGTTCCGCCGATACAACAAGCAGCCATTCCAGTTGAAGCTGTAACTGCAACGGCATCAGGGCGTGCGGAATGGTTCCTCTTCAAGGCTGAAATGATGTGACGGAGAAGGACGGATTTTCCAGTACCAGCCGAGCCCGTGAAGAAGACAGATTCACCTCTCAAAACCAAATCCAGCACATTTTGCTGCTCAGGTGATAATGATACCTGAGAGAATATGCAACAATAGTTTGATTATTTATTTTAAGTTGAAAGCAAAAGCTAAAGTTCAAGAAACTGAAAGTATTAACCTTGGCAGCGATACTGATGTTAGGATTTCCTAAATGATTTGATTTTGGAGGTTTTGTTGCGTTTTCGACTGACGGTAAAGTATAAAGGGTGGTACTTTTTTTGACAATCTTCGTACTATTGGCTGGTACATCCCAGGGAAATTCTCTCTTAAGACTTTGAATGGGTTTATCGACCTTGAGTTTTTCATTCAGCTTTCCAAGGCTTGGCGTTTTTGATTTTTTGACGGCATTGACCATTGAAGTGATCTCAAATTTAGTGGTGGGTATCATGTTGGCTTTTCCTTTAGAAGCAAGATTTTTATGATTGATTTGATTAGAAGGTGATTTGACGAGATTGATATTAGAGGTTTGGGGCTTGAAAGGAATGCTTGAAGTAGATTTATTCTTCTTGATTTGAGGAGGGGAAAGTGGCCAGTCTGATTCGCTAGCTTGCCAAGAAGGTTGCGACGAAGAATGCGCTGCATTTTGAGATTCTTGAAAGATTTTAGGCTGGATCTGATTCTGTTTTGAGGTTGAGGACCATTGTCTTTGAAGAGAAGAAAGTTTTCCTGATGATTTCGGTCTATCGTCGTGGTCTTGATGAGCTTGGAGATGACTATCCAAATGGCTTGACGCCGATTTGAGTGAGAAACTCATCCTGGAGTGAATCTCAAGAAGTTTTTTTGGATGGAAGAGAATCTGACGAGAGCGTAGACCGAGGCGGTTCATGGCCACCCAACGGTCAACAGGCGCGACAAGCAATGACCAAGCAATCCACGTGAAATCCGCCGCGCTTCGCAAGAATTCATTCTGCCCTTTTGAAATTTATTGGATTGTATGCGTTATACCCCCTATCAACGATGAGCAATGAAGTGGTGGCCAAACTGGACTAATTTAAACAGCTCTAATGCTCAAGGGAAATCTTTTGATGAGCTAAATCACAACTTTTATTTGTTTATTTTCTCAGTGAATTTTGGAATACTCTTATGGCTAGGCTCTTATTTATCCAGCTGTGGACTTTGTTTATTTGACACAACATTCATTACATTTTTATTATAATTTATTTTTAAATTAAGCATGAAATCATTTCTGTACGCCTATTTAGGCTTCGCATTCTGTCTGATTTTCCATTGTCATTTCAGTAATCTACAATTGAATATTTCATTGATCAATTAATCCATTCTAATGGATGTATGAGTACCAATAATGCATCATGGCTCAATGAAGAATGTCAAAAAAGAGATCCTTTTTTCTTGTTGCAAGGTCTTTGTGATCTCTAGTATTTCAATCAATCATTTTAAAATTAGTGAAAGGTGCGAAACAACTACTGTTAAAAAGTATTTCATGAAGCATAACCTCATTGACTTTGCTATAATCTCAATGATAACCGCAAAAAACCTCCAACAGGTAGCTGTGCAGTATACTGAGTCTTTCCAGTCGTTTGTTTTATCATTTTTTTCAAAGAATCCATACTCCTTTTCAGTAACATAATGCATGAAGTTTGTATTTGTAATGTTTGCCTGGTAAACATTGGGTCAACTTAACAAGAATTCTACCGGCAGTTGTAAAGAGACATAGCGCAGCAGTTGTAACTATATCTAGTACTTGAGGCTCCTTGAATGCTCTCGAAAACCCCTTTCCTCACCTCTTTCCACTTGGATGTGACGAGTTTGTTCTGAGAGCTGCTGGGAGCGAGCCTGACAACCCTTCTTGTTTATCTTACAGGTTAAAAGCCTTGCTATACCAAGCTCCAGTCATTTGGCCGCACATCAAGATGCCTCCAAATACTCGTGGGTCTGCTAGACCCGACCTTGGGGCGGAAAATAAACCCCAGTCCTCTGCCAACCAATACTCATTATTGGTTGTGATGTGCTGAAATCTTCCCATGCTGCTGAGATTGAGTGTCTCAGAGCTTCCTTTGTCTCTTCCTGCCCTTCTCAACCTCTGTCTTCCCCTTTTAATCCTTGCCCATTACCATCTGCATACAAGAAATTCCTGCAAGCTCCTTTCAAAGCTTTGCATTGTGTCCCAACTCTCCACTCCACTGGCACTAGCTACAATGACTGGTTACTGCATGTCAATAAATTCCTGTTGTACACTTTCAGCTTGGCTGTCCCAGTTGAGGGTGACCCATCTCTGCTGTCGGCTCTCTCTCCTGTTGAGACATGTGCAGTGTGTCATTTCCTTGACTCAATGATCACCACTGACTTCTCCATTACCCTGGGTTTACACCTGTCAACAGTGATTCCAATGTCTTTCTTTGATGTGATATGGGGATGCTTTTTTCAGGTAAACTGCTTTGAGAAGATGATAGCTGTAAAGAAATCAATGGATATTATGTTTGTCACCATGACAGACATGCCACTCCCTGTCAATTAATTAATTTCTAGATGGTGACAAATCTTCTCTCCTATCAACTGCCTAGAAATTACACCCAATGAGCTGGAGGGTTTTTTCTGCATGCGACAGAATCCCCTCCACCTCAACTTAACCTCTCAAATGTTGATGGCTATATTATCAGGACAATCATTGGCCCCCTCAGCAACCTTTGTTGGTCAAATTCTCACCAAACCCATTGGCCACATCAATCCAGTGCAGTAGAGAGAGAGCCCTTTTTTCAACTGGCATTAAGGTGCCCGGAGAAGTCATTTCCTTTGGCAAGCCATCTTCGGCCACCCATACCAAACTCTGGCTAATTTAACCAAGAAATTTAGCAATTTTTTCTTTGACTTCAGTTGTTATGGGCATTGGCAGACAGACTTTCCAGCTCTTAGCAGTTTTTCCAACCCAAGGGGTAATTCCCCCTTGACACATGACCAAAAACTCCTGACTGATGGCCTGCAACACCAATAGTGTTACACTCTGTGGTCACTACCAATTGGGTATCCCAAGTGAGGATCCCAGAGAGGGAGTATTCTCACAAGGTGCTTGTAGATAGTGGTGAATTTACCCATCTTACCAAGATTTGCAACATTGCTCCTTTCCCCATATACCTGGCAGGCTCATGCACCTCTATCACCATATCCCAGTGTGCCACACTTAGCTTTCAGATGTCTGATGTCCCTTCCACCACTTACATCAGAGGGATGATCCTCTCTCTTGGGAGTCTTTACAGGGTGGGAATTCTTCCAGTTTTTGGGAAAGGGGATCTAGTTTATCATTTAACTAGGAGATTCCTTTCAAACTATTTTCTCAACAACTTTTGGTGGCTTGAACTTGATTTTTGTCAAGGGGAAACTGTTCCTGAAGCTATGTACCCTCCTATTGTAACACCTGTAGCCATACATGGCTTTTTAAATGTAAAGGTTCCACAAGAAACTGTAGACCTCACTCCCTGCCTTTGGCATGAGCACCCCATCCATGCATCTAATGCAATGGTGCAATACTTCCTGAAAGCTTTTTTTCCAGGATTCAAGGGGTCTTTGTGGACATCTTCTGTGAGACATGTGCCACAGAAATCTAACAACAAAATAGAAATTGCAAGTGATGCACCTCTAGACTTTGTGGTATCTAAAATCCTGGGGCCTGGAAGGTTTTTTCATGAAACTCTTGATAATAGTAACAAATATCAACAGTACTATGACTGTCCTCAGTAGGAAATGTAATATAATGCACTATTATAACCAAAAATTTAATATAGCTATTATTAAAAATAATTTTATAAAAAAAAAAATTAATTATTATTAAATAATTTGATAATAAAAAGATATAATAATTGTAATAAACTATAATTATTCTATTATTGTTATAGTCACTGACAATTATTACAATAAGAAGTGTAAAGCTCTTTTTCATGCAATTATATGTGGAGAATAATAATATTTATCCACTTATAAAGAATATATGAATATTATTTATAAAAGAAATTATCACACACACTGTGCAGAGATAATTCTTATAAAAAAATTTTGGATAAAAAAGATATAGAAATGTAGAGAAAACTTACTAATAATCTTTATTTAATACAGCAAGTAAAAAAACAACAGTTAGTATATTAAATGATCTTTATAAGCTGAAAAAACACCAAAGATGAATATTTTAAAATATAAAAACAACTTTTTTATGATAAAATAAGATTTGAAAGTCTTTGAAAGGAATTTGTGGATTTAAAAAGATCTTTAAGTTAATAATTTGATATAATAAAATATATTATTGGTGATTACAAAAATGATCTGATTTCTATTATTTCAATTCTTTAAATTAAGATTGATAAATAATAAAATAAGTAAGAAATTACTTTAATAATGAGATTTTATAATTCATAAAATATAACTTATCTAAAATGTCTAATTAGTTGGAATGAGGAGTGGTTCTTTCCAAAAACAGTGATGTGTAGGCTCTTTTTATTCCTGTAGATCAGCTCTCATGATTTGTAATGGCTATAGAGGGTTTTCTCAGGTAAAAACTGAAGAATAATCCTTAAAAATAAGGTTCTTAACTTAAAGTAACTTATTTTTTATTCCAATTTAAAGTTACCAGTGTTATTATTAACTCCAAGTAACTTTAATTCTTTTTTGGATTGATCATTTTACGCTTTAATATAGAATAAGTTTATTTATATTGAATTTCATCACATGAAGAACTTAAATATAAAGCTTCAAGAAAAAATATCTTAAACTGAATTCTTAATTAATTTTGAAAGAAATAATAATTTTCTTCAAGAATAATGAAAATTGTTTATTTCAAGTCTAATTAGCAATTAAAACTGTTTAAAAAACTTAAAATTATACAAAGATAACATCAATTTGTAATCTGTGTGAAAAGCGCAAGTAAATCCAATAAGAATTGGATTTTTAATGAATTTTTGAAGTCATTGCTATTTTTCCAGGTAAAATAGCAATACACGCCAAACCTTAACTTTTGATAAGGCTTTCATACTTTCAAATTGAAACTTTTAAGCTCATTTAAGTTCTTGAAGCTTAATTAGGCTTTGACAGTTCTTAAAACCTTGATCTTAAGCTTTCATATTGGGATTTACCCTTTGTCAGCTTGAAATTCCTGTCCAAATTGGGATAAAACCAGTTAAAACTTTAAGTTTTGATCAAAGTCTAATCTTAAAGCTTAAATAAGATTGAAAATCCTCCAATACAGGTGGAAAACTTTAAATGAATCCTTGCAGATCCAACAAGTTAGGTACCCCAGCTCTGTTTGTTCTTTTTCCTTTGGCCCACCTTTCTGTGTGGATTTTTCCCTTTTATTTATTTGAAGCCCTACTATGGCCTTAAACCCTTTTAAATTGAGCTCACACATGATTTACATTCTGTGTGGAAAATCCTTAGCCAATTCAGTAAATATACAAAACACCTCAATTTCAACTAAATTTTTGGTAAGTTTGCATAAACCTTATGAAAATTTCACTTTAATCTTAAATAAGCTTAAATTTGACAATTTCAAAAAAATGTTAAAAAAGTTGCAATTGTACCGTGAGATTCTTAAATCTTGTAATAACATAGTAAATAACCTTTTTTGGGTATAACACCCTATGGGTCTACCCTAGCTTTTTTTTGGTGTAGAATCCAAAAATTACATAATAATTAAAATTTTGTTTCTCCAAAAAAAAACTTATATTTATTTTCTGTTATTTTTTATTTAAAATCTAATTGATAAGTCTGTTCAAGACTAAATTTACTGTCTAAAAAGCTATTTGTGGCCTTATGGGTATGTCATACATATCTCACAGGCTCACAGGGCCCTTCAGCAATGATTCTTATGGCTACCACTACATCATAACTCTGCAGAGCCATGTATTGAACTTTAATTTTGAAACCCCACTGAACAGTAGATCTGAAGTGTCAGGATTAATACAGCTGTGGGTCAATCTTATTCACATGCATCTTTGCTATTACCTAAAAGCCTTACACACTGACAATGTGCAGGAGTTTAGCTTGAAAAACTTCAGTAATCCAATTTTCAGGCTTGACATTTTCCTAGTGCAGGTGTTGCCATACCTGCCTGCAGAAAATGGCAAGGTGGAGCATGTAATCAAAATGTTGGGCAACATGGATTGAGCTATTTTCTGTGGGGCTTTCTCATCTTTCCACAGAATACATCCATAACTGCATCCCCAACAGAAGATTCTGTCATACTATACCCTTCATGGTACTATTTTTTAGGCCTTCCTTGGTGCCAAAAATCCACCTGTTTGGAACCAAGGGTCCTTCAGGAAACAAAATTGGGTGAGAGGGCCATGTAGTGCGTACTCCTGCACCATTTACCAGGTTCCACCTGGTGGGTATTCTGGGATGGAAAGCATGGTAAAATGATTTAAGATTCTGGCACTGTCTTCCCTGATTTTCAGCATGTTTGATTGAGAATCCATCAAGATAAGGGTGGACCCACCCACATCCTTAACTTGCTATGACTGAGAAAGTTTGTGCCTGGGAGACCTTAACAAAGTCACTAAATGACCCCCAGTTGGCCTTGTGGGAATTTTAATGCGGTTCTGAGCTGCTTCAACTGAAAGAGCCCAAATTATGACCTGATTCCGTGTTGTGAGGGGATGAAAGTGCTGCACCATCAATGGGTGTTCAACATAAAGTGTGGAATTTACGGATCCATTGGAAAGTACAGAGCCTGGTTTTGCACAAGGGGGGACTTCCAATTCCCTTGACTGGACTGTGGCAATACATTCAAGCCAATTGTGTCACTTATGGCATTGTGGCTTGTGCTCTCAATTTGGGTGTTTCATGGCTGGTCAATGGAATACTTTGAGGTGAGTGGGCATTATCTTTATAGCCCTATCAAGGAAACCATCTATGTGCACCTGCCTGTCCAAATTATGCCCACTGGTGAAGGGAAGTTGATTCAACTCCAGTGAGAGCTATATGGTATGCAAAAGGTGGCTGCTTTTCTTAGAGCCCCTTAAGGAAATGGGGTTTATAGCAATGGATTTCAAGAAATCCTTGTATATTTTCAAGTGGGGAGAGAAAACCATGTTGGTATGGATTAACCTTGACTATGGGCTTGTTGTGTCTGACTTTCTGGACTTGATAACTCTTTTCTGCTGCACAATTGAGTCTAATATTAAGATAATGTGGTCAGAATCTGTACAGCCAATTGTGGGTATTAATGGGGCACGGTGCGAAAGGTAACTGTGCCTCTCCTAGATGGACCTTTCCAATGAGGTGGAATAGGTGCAACATCGTGAAAAATTGCCCTGTGAAAGCCTGCTACTAACCTGGATATGTCTGCCAGAGGTATAGCTGAGGCTATTTACTCACCCGGCTACCATTTGGTGCTAGGTGCCATCTCCTACATTGCCTGTGGGACGCGACCAGACCTTTTTCATTCCTTGAAACTCCTGGAAAGTAACTCAGCGGGAAAAAATCAAGAACTTTGGGAAGAGAAAGACTATCTTCTGGGTTACCTCAAGAAGACTAGTTCAACTGAGCTCTTTCTATCCCCCTGAGCAGAAAAAATCATTTTATGTACTGATGCGAGAGGGGTAGGTGACTAAAAGTGTTTTAATAAAGGGTATATGCTGACTTTCTTTGGATTTCCAGTGCTGTGGGGCTCGTGGTTCAAGGAAGTTGTGGCACTGTCTATATGCACAGAAGAGTATGTGGTCCTATATGACTCAACACAGCACCTGTTCTAGGAAATATCACATTACCAGGACCTTGGGCTCTCACAAAGGGGAAATATTTGGTCTAAAAATGAAGCCCCCGTCAATATCTCTCTCAACACCAAATTGCGCAAGCGCACAAGGTATCTGGATAAGAATTTTTTTCAATAAAAGTGTTGGCCAGTATAGCAGTGCCATGACATGGAAACCAACCGGCAAGAAACTAGAAAACCTTTTCACAAAGCAACGATCTGGTCCAGAAATGGCACTGGAAAGGAAAAAGCTGAAATTGAAGGCCTTTCCGGTATCATCTTGGCAAAGGGTTTAATTTTTGCATGGCAAACATTGAGCTAGATAGACATAAATTCTACTGGCAGTTGTAAATAGACATAGCACAGCAGAACAGAAGTTGTAACTAGATCTAGTACTTAAGGATGTTTTTGCGCTATTGACAACCTCTTTCCGTGCCCCTTTCCACTTGGAGGTGACGAGTTTATACCAAGAGCTGCTGCTAGAGAGCCTGAAACCCCTTTTTTTATATGAAGTCAAATGATGTACAAGCAACAGTATGGGACAAACCTAAGCCATATATACTTCAAGAGAGTATTAATGAAAGCTGAAAATTAACTCGTTTGTCAGCCTTTCCTCCTATGAATACATTGGATCAGTGGTTGTTGAGAACTCTGAAGCTCAATTTATTCAAGCTTGAAAGAGATTAAAAATCTTTTTAGTATTATGAGCTAAAATTAAATAATTTTTTGGTTAATTCACATTAAATTTGGTGTTTAAAATAATTTTTAATGAGGTTTGGTGCGAAGTCTTCATTTGAGGGAAAATCAAAGTACAATTACTTGGATTATGTGGATGTGCTTCACAAATAAGCTCTAAGTTATATATGCGGGATTGAAATTTACATTTTTTTAGCTGTAAATTTGGATAAAATTACATATGTGATATCAATGTATAGAAAAGTATTTTACTTATAATGAATATTATTGGACAAATAACCTTTAAAGGGAATATGAAACTTTGCCACTCTGGGTGCCAAACTTTCAACAAAAAACTTGACTCTCCAGGTGTAATTTCAAAATTGTTTGAAGGTTCATATTGCTTGGGATTTGAATTAATTAAAGGATATCTTATCTTAGTCAATTTTATGGCTTCAATATAAGCCAGGGAAGTTCAATCAGTTTCTAACAGGTAGAAACTACCCTTGATCATTTTGAATTTTTTGAACTGGTTTATAAGCATTTATACTCCCTCTGATGTGTTTTTAGTTTCAAAGAATACATTACATCGAATAGAGACTATTTTATAAGGACAAAAAGTACTAAAACAGGCGGAACCATGCTTTTTTGACTAAATCATAGTATAGAGTAGTAAAACTGATTTTGAGTTATGTCATGCTGCTCTGCCTTTTTAAAGAAGCTTTGGAATTGATCTATGAAGTTCTGATGATTTTAAAAAGGTCTCCTTGATCTCATCTTTTCTTCAAAAGTTGAATTTTTCTTTTTGAGTTACTTCAAACAAAAATTGAGGAGTTAAATTAATAATTCCAAACACCCATTGAATATTATTTTGAGGTCTTCAACAACCTAGAATTTTCTTTACGATCAGTGTTTCCCTTCAACAACCTCAATATTTAATCAAAGTATCTTTTTTACAATGAGTTTCCTGAAATAATTGAAAGTTAATTTTTGTTTATTTTTAGTGTCTTTCTACCTTGATTTTATTTTTTCAAATCTCTGTTTGCACATGAAACCCCAAAATTACTGTTCTCAATTTGGCAGCCTGTGACTCCAATAAGAGAACCATAATGAGATCCAGATACCATAAATAATGGTATAGGAGCTACTGATAAAATACAATTCATACATTTATAATCAGAATAAGGTAAGCTACCCAAAAAATAATATACCACTCTTATGAAGATTGTATAATAATTAAAAAGGATAGAAACACTTAAAGATTGGATAAAGAAAAAATAAGAAAACACCTTATTCTAACCTCTCTTCTAGGTTATGCACATTTGATGAAAGCCTTATTATATTGTTATAATTCTTAAAGCTCTCAATGAGAGCTATCTAATGGTTTAATCCATTTGCAAGTAGCACCTCTGCTTCAAGAGATACAATATTCACCCCTTTAAGCTACAGAGACCCCCTAGCCCTCTAAGAAAGCTTGTAAAAAGCTGTAAAAAAGTTTAGCAAAATTGAAGCTTTGGATCAGAGCTTTTATTTGAGATACCTTAGACCTATTTATCTACAAAATTGACTAAAATATCTTGGATCAAAGAGCTTTTGAAAAAATACAGGTCTCTGAAAATGGTAACAAAAAGAAACCCCTGTATCTTTGTAAGACTTTACTATGAGACTAATAATTGAATTAATCCTAATTCAGTTATTGTACTATATCTGTTCTTATTTTTAAGAAAAACCACTGCGATAATTTGAAGAAATTAATACTATAAGAAATTAATAAAACTATAAATAATATATATTTATATAAAATAATTTTTATATCTGAACTAAATAATGATAATATTACCAATAATTATTAATATTAAATATAGTTATTCTTTTTACCAATATAACAATAACAATAGAACACTTACTTTACCTGAAGTAATTTCACATTGAAATGAGCTATTTATAACATTATGAAAATGAATATGAATTTATACTAAAAAAAGATAATAACAGAAGAATGCCTACTTTTTAATAAGAAGCTATTATTATTATGAAAATACATCAAAGAAATATTATTCAAAGGTAATTTATAAGCGAAACACTTGGGAATATAAATACAAGTGGATTTGTTTTAAGAGAAACATAAATTTAATAATATAAATCAATTTATTTTTTTGAAACATGATTCTTTAATTTAGAAATGAAAATTTAAAAGAGTGCTTTTATTTGAATTACAATAAAATTAATCCATTAAAATTATAATTATAAATATTTTGTCAGCTTGTGATTCCAAACACAGCACCATCATAGCATTCAGATACCATAAGTATTAGTATAGAAATTATTAGAGCTAAATATCCAATAGATGTATAAATATAAAGAGGGAAAATCCCTGAACCTAAACATATCAACCTTATCCAAATAAGATAAGAAAGAACAAAGATACAACAGCTTAAAGATAAGACAAATTACGTAAACCCCCCTATTTTCACCTCTAATCTAGAATATGAATATTTAATTCAACCAAAAGGAAGTTGTGATTTTTTTGAAGCTCTCAATGAGAGCTATAAAATTGTACCATCCATTTTCCTGTACCACTCTTACTAAAGGAAATACTATTATAGCACCTTTTTTACCAAGGAAACCCGCTAAAGTCTGATAGGGCTGGTACAAACCTGTACAAGGATATAGCCTAATAGAAAATATAAGTGAGAGCTTCAATTTGAGATTCCTTAGACCTCTGTATATCTGTATATCTGAAATCAGCAGATGTATCTTTTTTCAAAGGTCTATTACTCAGAATACAGGATTTCAGGAAATGGAAATATTGTTGAGCTTTGGGACACTGTCGCAACGTGGTGTCCAAAAAATCTATGTAGAAAAAAATGAATTATAAATACAAGCCTACGCTGACGCGCCACAGCTGTCTAGTTGCAGCTTAAAAACCTGCTTGCAGTCCAGATCCGTTTCCTTTTTCCCTCACCTCTCATCAATTGGAGGTGACGGATTTTGGAACTGACCGGCGAGTGAGCTTTGCAATCTTTTTATTATTTCTCATTAGGTTAAAAGCCTCGCTTCTAACAAGCTCCAGCGATAGGCCGCCTGTCAAGATGTCAGTTTCAACCCGTTTGAAGAAGGTAGAAGACAAACCTCTCTCCAACGAGGAGGTATACTCATTATCAAATTCTTTAGAATTGGAGGTTATGTCCCTCAAATCAGCACACACCTCTGATGCCGCCGAAATGCAATCTCTGCAAATGGCACTATCCTCACCACCGCCAGCTTCTTCCCCTTATCACTTGGCATTGCAACTGAACTCATCTGCATATGATTGCTTCATGCAAGAGCCTTACTGAGCAGCCAATCGCTTTGATCATCTTTGTAGTGACGGCACCAATCACCCAGAATGGGTGGCTTCTCTTAACCGGGTACGCTGCATTGCATTCAACTTGGATGTGTCTGTCGACGACTCTCCCTCTCTACTTGATAACCAAACACCCCAAGAAAATAGGGCAATTTCCCACTTCATTGACGCCACCCTTCCGGCTGACTTTGCACTGTGTATAGGTATCATGCCGTCGCGTGTGACTGCAAAGGAATTTTTTGACACTGTTAAGACATGGTGCTTCCCAGGAAATTGATTCCAAAAACTCAAGTTTGTACGTGACCTCCTCGGCACACTGATCAAAAACGGTTCTGGCATGCCAAAACCAAACAATACGATTGTCCTAACACTCCAACGTAGCTTTGCTCTCTTCAAAAAGCTGGGTACCAAGGCCAAAGAGATTGAAGGTCTACTGGCTCAAGCAGCGTTTCACCCACCACCAACCCTTGACCAAGCCACTTTTGATCAACTCATCACAGTGGCTATCCTCTCAAAAGGCGAGGAAAAACCATCCTTGACTTTTGTGGGCCAAGTGATACTGAACGCGTCCCAAACCAGACTGGAAGCGGCGCGGCTCACGTCACATTTTGTTTACCGAATGTCCGACCCACCAGAATCAGCCTCAGTATACCCCTGGCCAAAGTCACCTTACCATGGCAAGCAATGTGCGCCGTCCCCCTGATCATTTGATCAAACGATTTGGGGGCGAGCTGACTGTCCCCACACCAGCGGCTTTGCAAATCCGAACAGACGCCCACCTTCACTGGCTACTTTTGGTTCCACGAGACCAATAACTCCTGACCTCCGACCATCACAGGCATCAACCACACACTACCACTGGGAGAGAGTATCCCAGGTTCAATTTGTTGAGCAAAATGCTGACAACAAGGTGCTGATTGATACCGGCGCATCTATTCACCTATCTGGCTCCACTCCCTTTGCCACTGTGCTGCAAGATATTCCTCCATTCCGCATTTTGTTCGCCGAGGCCAACTCTTCCACTACCATTTCTCTGATGACAACCCTTAAGATACCCATTCAGGGTGGCCACATCATCATTTGCGACGTGCTGTTTTCCAAGAAAATCTTGGGTACTATCCTATCCATCGGACGCCTGTGTAGAGCTGGAGTCATGCCGCTGTTGAGTGAACTGAAGCTATCCCTGCTTGTAAATCATTTTGTTGTTGCCACCACCTTTTTAAACGATTGCTGGTGGCTGGATATTGTCCAAAAAAAAGGGACGAATGTGTCTGCGGCTGTGACCCCTTCATCTTGTCTGATTGAAATGAACCCAATTTCCACTTCATCTTCCAAGAGTTTGAGCTTGCACGAGTGGCATGAACAGCTAGGACATTCCTGTGATAAGTTGGTCATCTCTTTCCTTAAGCAACATGTGCTGACTTTTGATACAAAACAATGGCAACCATTTTTCTGTGAAGTATGCACAAGGGCAAAAGGCATGCATCATCTAGCAAGGGCTCATACTGACATTCTGAAGGAGAAACCACTTGAACTATTGGTTTCAGATATCATGGGCCCTTTCCATACCAATGTGCAGGGTTTCTGCTACATCCTGACTGTGCAGGACCACATTTCTACCTACAATATTGTGTATCCACTCAAGTCAAGATCTGAGGCTCCCCAGGCGATAATCAACTGCAGGTGTGCCTGCGCTTGACCCCAAGAGCACTACAGACGGACAATGCAAGGGAGTTCACTTCCTCATCCCTCACCGACTTCCTTGCTAAAGTGGGGGTAAGCTTTGTTCCCTCGTTACCATACTTGCCACAAGAGAATGGGGAAGTGGAACGTCTGAACCAAATGCTAGGGGACATGGCCCGTGCAATGATGACCCAGAGCAGTATGCCCACCCGTTTTTGGGATTACACGTAAACCTCAGCCTGCTACATCCACAGCCACATACCAAACACGTGTTGTGCTAATTCATTGCCGTACCTGGAGCTGTTCAGCTGAGCCCCGGCAATCGCTACTGTTTACCCATTTGGGGCGGGGGCTATCGTCCATCTGCCAGCAAATCAACAACCGCATAAACTAGTGCCTAGGGGAGTACCATGCAAACTACTGAAGCCGCTTATGATGGGGGGGTGGTTGCTGCGGGACTCGCATGCCAACAAGCTAATTCAATGGGCGAGCGTGATTTTCCCTCAATTCCAACCGGAGAAATTCTTGGCAGGACAAGCGGTGAAGGGGGCATTGCCTCACATCCTGAATGCGATGGCCCTCAGAGAGGTGCCTGGCAGATGAGAACAAGGCCATCTCCTCCCTACCTTTGGCTAAAGACATTGCCATCCCAGACCACCTTGGTAAGGCTCTTGCAAAGGTGACTGGATAAAGGCGTGTTTGGCAGAGTTAGACCAAATGAAGCAATGGGATGTATGAGAGGTGGTCGACAAAACACCCAGTATGACAACAATTGGCCACCGGTGGGTTTTCGACATCAAGTGCAGAATTGATGGTACGGTTGAGAAGTTCAAAGCCCAAATGGTGGCACGTGGTGATCACCAATGCCCTGGAGTGGACTACACGGAGACGTACACTCTGACTGAATTGCTTATGTCACTTTGGCTAATCCTGGCAACAGCATGCCTGAATTGCTGGCAGGTCTCCTCTTTCAACATCAGTGGTGCCTACCTATACAGCCCAGTGGAGGAGACGGTGCTAATAGAACTGCCCACCACCTTAAAGGGAAGGTGCTGCGGCTCAAGAAAGATCTATATGGCATGAAGCAGGAAGGCAGGTGTTGGTGGCTTTTTCTCTCTGGGATTTTGGAACGCATGGGTTTTGCAGCGACAGAGGTCGATCAATCTCTCTGTATTTTCCGCAATGATCAAGAGGTAATTGCAATCTGGATACACACTGATGACGGCGGTGTGACTTCTAACTCACTAGGAGCCATCTCTAGATTCAAGACGGCTCTGTGTGGAGAGCTGGATATTAAATGGTCTGATCAGTTGACACACATCGTGGGCCTTAACTGTGCGTTTGGTGAAGGTGAAGTAACAATCACACAGGGGCATTTGACCAACGGTATACTGGAGGCCTACCCACAATGCTCCACTGCCGGTACTGCCTGCGGGGTCTGCTATACCCAATCAGGATGCATTGGACCCAACGCTATACCGATCTGTGGTCGGTTCCTTAGTATACCTTGTCAGCGGCTCTAGGCCTGATCTGGCTTTTGCTGTTAACTATCTTGCCCAACATTCAATGAAGCCAACAGCCAAACACTGGCTCCTATTAGATCACGTGGTGGGTTACCTGCTCAAGACCCATTCCCACGGAATACGCCTGCGCCCGATTTCACTCGCCCTCAGCTTATGGAGTGATGCGGGGTGGGGTGGGGATCTCGAACGCTCCCAGTCTGGTTTCATCCTTAAACTGGGAGATGCTCCGATTCACTGGAGCTCAAAGCGCCAGAAAGTGGTAGCACTATCCACCTGTTCTGCGGAGTATGTGGTGCTGTCAGATTCGACTCAACACCTGGTGCAGGCAATAAATCAACTTGCGCAACTGGCTGAAAAATTCAACAATAAAATTTTCTGCAACAATCAGGCGGCAGTACAGGTTTCAATCAACAATCACTCAAGGAAGCGCATGAGGTATCTTGATAGGGCATTTTTTTTTGTGAACGATATGATTTGCAAGCACAACATCAAGGGCTCATGGGTGAAGACGGCGGACATGCAAGCTGACACGCTGACAAAGCGCCTCTCAGGCCCGGCACTACGTCAGGCGCTACCCTTCCTAGGAATCACAGGTGACAGTTAATTTTTTTGTGGAGGGTGTTGAGTTTTGGGACACCATCGCGACGTGGTGTCCAAAACATCTATGTAGAAAAAAATGAATTGTAAATACAAACCTACGCTGTGGCACACTGACACGCTGCAGCTGTCTAGTTGTAACTTAAAAACCTGCTTGCGGTCCAGATCCGTTTCCCTTTTCCCTCACCTCTCATCAATTGGAGGTAACGGATTTTGGAAATGACCGGCGAGCAAGCTTCACAATCTTTTTATTATTTCTCATTAGGTAATGCAACCCTGACCTCTCATCAATTGGAGGTGACAGCTTTTGGAACTGACCGGCAAGCGAGCTTCGCAATATTTTTATTATTTCTCATTAAATATAAAGAAACCCCTGTATGTTTGCCACATATTCATACCTCTTTACTGTAAGCTATACCAATCTGTAGAGATCATCAATATCTATAATACAGATATCATTGGAATTAGAAAAGATATCTGGCTTGGGAGGTTTTTAAGCCAAAAACCAATGTACAAAAATAAATCAAGAACTTAAAGCCCTTATAGCTGTTGCTACTTTTGTGAAGGGTGAAGATGAAGCATACAAAATTGAAGATCTTATGAATATATTCAATTCTGGGCTCTTTAATTATTGATATGGAAAAAAATGACTGAGATATCTAGGTTGGAAGTTTTTCAGCTCATTCTGGTCTGTACCCAACCTGTACCAACCTGTACTGTCTTTATAATTAAAATAATAGTTGTTGAAGACTTATAAATTCTCAGGATTACTGATATTAGTCATTTGAGTACCCTGGTTGTGTCATGAAAGGGCTTATGTGGCCAGTGAAGGAAATATTTATCCTTTTTTGATCGCGAGTGATCATTTTTGGTCCCAAAACCACAATTTTGACTATAATAATGTCAGAATTGACAATATAGACAGAGAATTAAGCCTCCAGAGTAAATATTTTAACTCTGAAGATGTATTAAAAGATTATAAGCCCTCAGAAGTCCCCAGAAGGGATAAAAGAAGGCCTTTCCTCACTGAAAAAGAACCTTATCATTTTATCACCATGACAAATTCCATGTCCATCCCCAGAGATTGAGGTGAATTCCACCATGGTGTATTATTAGTATTATTACATAGGAGATATGTTAACCATCAGTTTTTCCCTTAAAATAAACTCCATATAATTCAAATATCAATTATTGCATTAATCTTCACAGTCAAAGATACTAGACTTTGATACATAGTGTTCTTCTTACCTTTGGGACTTTTTGACTGGGTTCCCAGACTTGAGTGGCTTGACAACAGCCTTAGCTTCTTTTGGCTCCTCCTTTGCAGTTGTCTTTCCCTTTTATAGGATTGGTGATTGATTAATATCATTCTCAAGAGGATTCTGTGAATTATATTTTGTAGGTATTATAAATCTTCCTCTATCTACTTATTAATTCTGTATGAATCCATCAGGAATACTTGTTTTTCTCTTCACAGATTTTCCCTCTCCAGGGGAAACCATTGGCTTAGGAATTTCTTTTCCTAGAAGGCTATTTTTTGACTCTTTTCTATTTTCCTCATTCTAAAATCTCTTCCTTGTCTTCCTTAAGCCATAATTAGCTCCAGAAGGCTCTAATCCTGTTTTTCATTGCTTGGTGATTGCCAATCACCCCAGTCATCAATTGCTACAAAGGCTGTTTACTTTCCTTCTTTCTTTTTGTCTTTTTTCTATCTTGATCTCTTCAGGCTTTGTTTTAACTTTATCTCTCTCCTCCAATAAGTTCTTGGTAAGTACTTCTCGTTCTGCTGCAAACTCTATTACTAAATACTTAAGGAGTTTTGTTCCTTCTTTAGATACTCTTTGTGAATTTGGGAAGTAGTACAGATTACATTTTTCCTTAAAATTCTTTTCTCAAGATCCTCTGCTAGATAATTACACCCAGATACAGAACACTCTTATCTCAATATATAAAAATATTTATATTGAAATCTCTGTGCCTTTTGTGCAGGTCTATAGGGTATATGACTTGATGATACAGGGGTGAATTATTCTTGGCGGCTGATTCTTGATTGTGTGTTTGAGACTTTGAAAAAACTTAATTCTGTGGTGTGAAAATACTCATTAGTTCATCAATTTGATCCATGAGCTTTCTGAAGTATACCTTCTCCTTTAAAAATTCCTTTTTAATTTGTTGCTGTTGATCTTTGAATACTTTAGTAAGTTCCTTAATTTTATTCAAAGCCTCTTCCATTCCTTGTAATTTTTCCTCTTTGATCTAAAATCTTCTTTCTCTAACTACTGAATCTTTCTTTTCTCTTTTCCTTGGGGAATAAAGTCTTTTTTCACTAGTATTTTATCTTCCAGTTCCTGTTCAACATATTTATTTCAATACTCTAATAGGTAGTATGAGATATCCTTCATCTTCTGCTCTAACCATAAAATTATTTTTGCTAATTTATTTGCTTATAGCTCATTTTTTATTAGATGAGAGACAATCAAAAACATATTCATGGAGCATTTTATCTTTGGGCATATATTTATATTTCAAAATGTATGTGATGATTTTCTCATATTCTCAAATAAGTCCCTTATACTGTGAATGAGTACCAATTCCTCCCCCATCCTGTGTATCATTTAATAGCTGTTCCAGAGAATCTTTTCTATATATCATTTCAGGTTCAACTCTTTCCCCTTTGAATATAAGGTCTTTGTTAAGCTGGGTAAAATTCCCTTCTTCATATCCTGGAATAGCTTCTATTGAATCACTAATTATTGAATCTTTTGTCCAAAATTTCATCTTCATTTCCAGCTCTTTATCTGTTGCACCTTTTCTTTGGGCTATTATTTAAATCTTTTTAATAGATTTATCAGCTTCCTCACCATTGAAGTTGAGTCTATAATTCCTTTCTTCAATTTTGACTACTGATCTTTCTTGCCTTTGTACCTCTTGATGTAATGGACTTGGATGTGTTGGTGTTTAAAAAAACACCTTTTTTTGGTATATTTGATGGTATTGGCTCTGTTTCTGGAGTAGATTTTCCTCTAGGTCCAGGTGTTGGTGATATTGGAGACTCTTCAGGTCTTACATTAATAGGTCAACTACGTTCAATAGGACTAGCTCCTGGTGTATGTGATTTTTAATCTCTTCCCATGCCCTTGTTTTTGATTATATTTTTGCTAGTATTCTGTAATTCCTATTCTGTTTGCTCTTGTGACTTATTGAAAATCCTCATGAGATTTTCACTCTGATCTTCTTCCTCACTTTCCTCCTCATAATTCTCTATAGTATATTCAGCTAATGGTGGTAATTTTGATGTTTAATGATCCATTTTATCTAATTTACAATTACTCCCTCCTAAATCTACACCTTATCTTTTAAGCTTATTGAATTAATTTATAAGATTGAAATAGGATCTTCCAACTCTTTCTTTTTCCTTTTCTTCTGTCTTGAAGGTAGGAATTAGGTCACTATAGTTCCTTTTTTATTCTTAATCTGGTGGTGTTTGTTGTTCTCTGGGGTAATAATAATGATAGGTTTCCAGATGATTCTTTTGATTATGATTATTAATAATTACTTTATTCTAGCTTTAAAAAAGATATTTATTTTATAGCTTTTATTGTTTGGATATAAAGCTAAAGAGATGCTAAAAATGTTCCTATCTGAAGTTCCACTCTTGGGAAATCAGATTTGTAATGGAAATCAGTACCTGGATGGGGATATCACAAGTTAACATTTTTGAATTTCTGTCTTTGACTTGTAACCCTTGCTCCGCCTGTGTTCTAGAGTAATCTAGACTTCCCTTCCTAATGTTCCAAGTTATCTTTACTGAGTTCACCAATAAATTTTCTTATTCTTGGTGGATTTATAAGAAAATACTTTACTCAACAACCTCTAATCAGATTTTTATTTACTTAAAATAATGGTCAGTTAAAACCTTAACAAATTAATTCTTTTTAAAACTTTCAGAAGGCTGAGTGGCTTATACAAAATAATTTTACAGCCATATCCATAAATAATATAAGAAACAATAAGAAGAAAAATAATAACAGACAACAGTATTTATAATACACAAACTACCAAATTTCTTCTTCTCTTGATTACTATTCAGTAAATATAACAAATAAAACAACAATAATATTCAATTAGATGTAATAACAAACTTAAATGGATAGAAATATGCTCAATGGTCTTTGTGGTTTCATTATGGGGCTACCACCTTAATAATTGTTAATAATAATTCTTAATATAACCAATTTAAATGTTATCCATGGTTTTTGTTTTGTTGTAAATAAATTTTTCTATAGTTTCTTTTGGGTTGTTAGAAATACTACTAGCTATACGCTGTAAATTAATTACTAAATATCTCATATTATTATGTTCTTCTTTTTCCTTGATGATAATTCATTATGCATTAGCTAATGAATATAGATCCAATTTTCTCTTAAAAGTGGTAAAATTACTCCAGTTATGCAGGTTTTCTTTTCTAAAGGAAAAATCACTCTCTTTGAGGAAGTGTGCAGAAAAAAAACCCAAAACAAATTGAAAATTATTAGGTTTTATTTTTAAGCCTACAGAATTATGTTTGGGTGATGGTTTTATTTAAAAACTATCTAAAGAATACTCTGAAGGCTTAAACACTAAACTCCAGACACACCTTTCTCATGAGCTTCAAGCTTTAATATCCTAATTAATTTAATAAATTACTAGTATACTGGCTAGTGAGGGATGATTCAAAGTCCTTTCACACTATTGGTTTTCTTGATCTCTGTCAACAACAAACCTCAGCTAATGGGCCTAATTTATCAAAATAAATTTTCTAGTATAGCATTCTAGAGGAGTTATCAAAAAAAATAAATTCAATTTACTATTTCTAGATGGGAAAAAGAGAAAAAGTGGGAGAGAGGGCCTCTATCCCTCCATAGGAGTGAAAAAAACAGGGTACTTAGGAATATGCAGCCTCTAGTGGCTGTACAAAGAAGGGCAAAGTTTAATTTTGGATTTTCAGGGAAATGTGTTGTGATGTGACACAAGCCTAGATTGCTGACCAATCACATTTCTTCAATTCAATTTCATATTCATGTGAGGTGTTTCTGACCAATCAGTTAAATTCATTTTTATCTCAATTGCTCACATTAAATGTTTGTGACATGTTTCTGTGAAATACAACTAAACCTTAATTTAGGCCCTCAAGCCCTCATATCCATGTATTATTCAAGTGAGTACTAATCAGTTGGGTGATCTTACTGTAATGAAGCTTGCTTGTCTTTGAGGGCTGACTTGTGGGCTAGGCTTCACATCTTTCTGAAAATAAATGTAGGACTGATCACCTGTATTTCCTGTATTCTTCTTTAAAATTCCTAAGTCTTCTTAAATCTTCACAAAAATACTCAAAACTTTGAGAAATTTAATTTTCCCAAAACCTTAAGTTTTGAGTGTGTCCTTCATGTGGCTTGGGACCATGACATGCCTACTTCCAGTCTCCAACAAACAAGGTCCTACTTACCAACTCTTCCAGTCAGCCTTTTCAGAGACTCCCAAAATGGTGGCTACATTACCATTTCCCAGCATATTTTTCAAACCTACTTGCCTTGCATAGTTGCCCTAAAATAGAAAATCTATGCAAGACAAATAGATCAAAACAAAACAAAAAACCATACATACCATATACCTTCCAACATCCAGTCACACTCTTTATTTCTGAAGCTTCAATGAGAAATTTGGATTTTACATTAACAGAAAGGTTGATGTAATATCACCTTTCCATTTGAACAAAAAATTATTAAAATATTCAGAATTGATCACTTAAATTTGCTACAGGAACTCAATGATGATTAACCCCCCCTTGGTTGGTTCATAACAGGAAAAATACTTGAATTTTTCTAAAATTAATACTTCAAAAGGTGTTTTGTTCCACATTTTGAACCTTCTATGTCCCCTATTATCCTTACAGCTCTGCTCTTCATTAACTGGCTTCCTCATTGTGACTCTAATTAAAATAATCACCAAATTTCTTATATTTAAGCATATTAAAAGATATATAAGTAAAAAGAATTATTTGCAGAGAAAATTTAAAAAGTTTCTTTGATTTTTGTACTATCAATCACAATTATGTATTGGATATTGCAGGGGGTGACACTTGCAGAGAAACCATGTGGTCAATTTTCCTTAATAAATATATCATTTGTGTTCTTCCATGCTTATTTTCCTACTATTTTCCCTGAAAGGTAATTTAATACTAATGGTACCTTCTTTCATATAGATAATTACCAAAAAAATGAGAATTTTATTCAGCTGAGCTGTCCTGGAATACCACAGTATGAGTTATCCTACATCTTCAGCTCTGAACACAAAATTGTCTTTGATCATTTCCTTACTTATGGGCCCTTAAAAATCAGCTGAAATAAAATAAAATAAGTCTCTATGGAAAATGTTAACTTGAGGAATATACCTGTATCTCAAGAAGTAGAAATAGTCTTATACTCTCCAATAAACTTCTTATTCTGTGAGAGACTACCAATTCCTCCATAATATTTAGTATTATCAAAAAGCTTCATTAGTGAGTCTTCTATATATCTTCTTTCAGACTCACCTCTTCCCCATTTTTTATAAGATGTTTCTTGAGTCGTGTCTGATTTACTTCTTCATAACATTTCATGGCTTCAATTGCATCACAAATTATTTATTCTGTTGTATGAAATGACATTTTCATTGGTAGATCTTCATATTTTTCTCATTTCATTTGAGATAATATCTATACTTTATTGATAAAATTCTCTCTTTCCTCTCCATCAAAATTTAGGTTGTAATATTTTGCTTTGATTCTAACCACAGGTATTTCCTTCCTTGAAAATTTCTCCTGCAATAGACTTGGGTCATTAGGTGTAGTTACAAAAGATCTTCTTGGAATACTTTGAGTTCTTGACTCTGTTTCTGGAGTAGAGGTTGCTCTAGGACCAAGTGTAGGTGATATTTGTGAGTCTTCAGGTCTAAGATGCCTTGGTAATTGGGTTCACTTGGACTGGCACCAGGTGTATAAGATGTTTTTTCCCTTCTTTTTCTTTTTTGCTTTGTTTCAATAACAAATCTTGCATTTTCTTCATAATATTATGTATTTTAACTGATTGATCTTCTTCCTCACTTTCTTCTGCATACTGTTCTTCTACATTATCTGAAGCTAATGGTGTTAATTCTGGTATTGATTGTTGATTCCTGTCTAATTGGTAAGCTTATCATTTAGATTTATTTTTACTTTCCTTACTATATGAACTTGAAGAAAACATCTATATCATTTCCTTTTAATTTTTCCTGTTATTGGTGTTGCAATGAGTAAATCCATATCTATAGGTGCTTTATTTTCTGGTGTTATTTCTTTAACTGGATAGTAGAAGTGGTATAGTTTATTTGATGATTGTGATGGTGATGATAATCTCTAATGGGATTAATTTCCAGAGTAAAAACTATGAATTTTCCAGAGGTTACATCTTTTGATGTAATAAATTTTATTTGTGGTAGGATTATTTGTTTATCTTCTGGATTGATGACTTACTGATTATGGAATGTTGAAGTTGAGAACTTGCCACTTTTTGGATACCAGATGTGGAATTCCTTTTAGTGTGGGATTGGATAAGGAAGTTCTTGAGGGTGAAATCACATGTAAATCTTTTCCAATTGCTTATATAATCCTGTAGCCAAGGGTGCTAAGGTTTATTGGCTACCCCTCTGAATATACTGAAAAATATCCCTAAAGCACTCACAAATAAAGCTTTACAAGTATATAAGACCTTTCAGCAGTTCCTATCATACCTAATAAATACCAAGCCTAATTATAATAGTTAATGATAATATAAATAAAATAATTGAAATATAATTTCTTAGGTTAATCCCTTGAGGTTGAATACCCCAAATACTAGTACAGTATTATTTTTTCAAAATAAGGAAAGGACAATTGGGTAAATAAATAGTATATAGAATAGTACTGAGTAGTAATTTTAGTTGCCTCTTTCACTTAAATTAAGCTTTAAAGAATAATAGTTTAATCTGAGAATGTATGATAGTATTAATTATATAAAATAGTCTGTTTAAGGGTTAACTAGTTGTAATTGATAATAATAATATTTATAGCTAAGAAATGAAAGGAATATATCCCAAATGTTATTAACTATATATGTAATAGAACCAATATCATCTAACAATAATGGTAGAATTTTACTAATATATTACTAGCTATGATGGTAATAAGGGATAATAATAGTGATTACAATAAATAATAACAGTTACTAATAGTAACAGCCATGACACTACTAGTATGAATTTTCAAATTTGATAGTAATAATAATGTGTAGATTATCTACTACTGAGAAAACTATAATATAAATATTTCTGTACTTCCTAAGAATTTTTGTTTGACTAATAGATGAACTTATAATATAGGACAACCTACTTTTGTCTACAGCTAATTATAAATAACTATTAGTATAGTATAATATAAATAATAATAATTTCTAGATTAGCCTACTAGTATGGGATGAATTAATATTCTCCTTCTTGGTATAGAGCTAATTGAATGGGGAAAAGAAGATAAAATGGGGGTGGAAGGCCTCCTTTTATTTTGTGAGAAGTACCCATGGGCTCTCCATGTAAAGCTTTATTTTTGCCTTTGAGATAATTTTCTGGTGGGGACTTTTTTGAATGCTGTCATGTGACTGAGCTTCTTTACTCATTTGTTTGGCCAAAATCAAAGCTGAGATGTTATCCCTGGTGTGGATTTTGATAAGAATGTAAGATGACTTCTCCTTTAAACTACTTTAGCTAGCTTTCAAAGAATTGATAGATTAAGGCTGGTGGCTACTACCATGCATTAGTTAGCTTTCACAGCCTTAAGGAATAAATTGTGGTGAGCAAAAAAATGAATCCTGTGAAATTTAAATAAGATCTTTAATAATTTTTTTGTTATGTTATTTAACTCAATGTGATGATGCTGTGCAATGTGGGGATAGCTTATTTAGTCTTAATCTTTGATTACAGTAATTTATATTTAATTTTTTAGAGCTTGGTGTGCTTTCCTTGAGTTCAGCTATTTTAAATTTAATTTAGTTTCAATTAATTATCCTGTGGCTGTGCCCTGTACAGATCTCATGCATGTGGATTTCATTAAACTCATCTGGGTGTCTGCATTTTTGTTTTAATTTTAAGATTTTTACTGGATTTTTCATGCATGAATCAGAATTTGATACTATCAGATGATTCTTCCTTCATATAAGCTTCATTTTAATGATTTTAACTCTTCAGTAATATAATAATCTGGTGGATTTAAGGTGGATATAATGCCAAATTTCTACCTTTTATATGTAATTTTGTGTTTTCTGTATGTATTACACTATATTATTGATTCTGTAAAGCTTAAATGTATGTTTTCTTGTATAAATCCATAATATTTGATTCCTTCATTATTCCTTGAATCATGGAAATATTTTGGTTATTTCTATTGCTGATGCTAAATATTTCCCTTTACTCTATACTATTAATATAATTACTGACTTTGTGTGATCTCAATAATGTCTTTTGAGTTCTAAATTCTTAAATTAGCCATTGTAATCTTGATTTTTATGACTTTTAATTTTCAAAAATTGCTTTAAAATTGGCCAAAAGGTATGGAATACCACAATACCCAAAATACCCCATGAACCTTGAGGAAGAAACCATTTCCTATACCCAAATCAATTTTCCCTCAAATTACTGAATGAATTAGAGAAAGAATAAGGAAAGGAGTACATAATCTCAATATTTTCTGTTGAAAAAGAAAATGAGAAAAACAAAGTTTTCCATGACTTTCAATCAATCAAAAAAGTTACCATCAGGAATTCTGTCAACCCACCTTACATTAAAGAATTTTGATTTGAATTTTCATGAAGAGCCTGTTATGGACTAGGTGAAGTATTTCAAGTATTTTCTGAAAGAGATTAATTCTTCACTACAAGGACCCTCGCCACTATCTACACACCACTTGAACAGCTGAAACGTGCAAGATCACCCTAAGGAGCCATTAACTCAGTAGCAGTATACGAAGCCAAAATTACCTGAATATTCCAAGGAGAAACACAATAAATGCCATGAGTTTTTACTAATGATTAAGGAATAAAAGTCCCAAGATCACTTTACAACCAATAAGCACTACCAAAGAGCCCCTCAATCAGGAGATTTTTATGAGAATATGCCATAGAATTAAAAGGGATTTTATTTAGGATTGAACATGAAGAACTCACTATCTCATCAGAAAATGTGCTTTCTGTGTGCCATCTTTGGACACAGTAGTATTAGTTCAAGTTTTATTACTTAAAGGAATGAATATATTAAAAAAGATGAACAAATTCAAAACTCTTTGGAGCATATTTACAACAATAGGATATAAAACGTTCTTGTATTTTGTGCCTATTTTAGCATTTTTATTGAAAATTTCTCACAAGTTCCATTACCACTCAAAAGAATCACCAGGAAGGATGTTGAATGGAATTTTTATTAAATATCTGAATAGTCATTAAAAATACTCAGTAAGATTATTTGAGAAAAAATATATTATTCCCAAGGAACAGGAGAAAGAAAATTAGAATTAGACTCAAGCTACAATTCTGCATGAGCAGTACTCACTCAAGGATACAAAGAAGTTAAAGACAGACCAGTATTATATTAATTAATAAGATATTCACAATTGGAAGCAAGTACTCAAAGCCAAAATTGGAACTCAGTGGAGTCACAAGAAATCTCAAGAAACTCAAATTGATACTTTTGGGACAAACTTTTGAATGAAAGTTTGATTCAAAAGCTTTAATTTAAATGATACAAACCCCTTCTTTACAAAATGCCCCAATGAAAAGATGGGTGGCTTTTATTAAGCTATTTTTCTGTGGTTTGGTACACAAACCAGGGAAAACATTCAGTTTTCCAGATGGGATATCAATAATACCAAGAAGCTCAGAGGATGGAGATGAATATGCACCAGAATTTAATGAGGAAGAAAATTGGATCAATCCACTCCCTGAATTTGGAGCTAAACATGTAAATTCACTAAATTTTTCAGGAGTACAAGTAACCACAAAACAAGAAGGATTTTTGAATAGTATGAAAGAATACTTGAGTAAAATGAAAAAAACACAATCAAGTAAGGATCAAGAATTTAGAAGGATAAAAAAAGGTCTCCCAGCTTTTTCTTGGAAGATGGCCAGCTCAAAAGAGGAACTAACCCAAACACCCAATTTACAATATCAACTCAAGAGGTTAAAGTTACAATTTGAAATTAATTCATGAATGAATGGGAAACATAGGAGAAAATTAAACCTTAATAAGGGTAAAAGAAATAATTTGGTTTTAAGAAATTGTAAGGTGTGGATATGAAACTTTGATTAAAAATCAAGTACTTTTCCTGTCCTCAAAATTTGTATAGGGTAAAAATCAATTAAAAATAGTAAGAAATATTATTTTTAAGAGAAAACACGCCAATTTTATTGCTTATAACCTTATTAGTATAAAACAATAATATTATAAAGATTAATTGTTTTACCAACAATAAAAATTTATCCAAAAATACTCTACAGGAGATATTTAAGGCTACAAAAGAAATTTCTTCAAGAGCAATTTCAATTGGAATTAATTGAGAAAATAACTGCAAGCAATTAATTAAAGAAGAAAGTCTTTAAAAAGAATATTAAAGAGAAGACATGCACAAAAGTGACCAGAGTGAATTTGGAAACAAAGTGACAAAGTTTACAGTGATGAAAGATGCTTTAATTCACTTTTGGGGTGGTTCAGGGGTAAAAATGATTATAAGAGTTACAAACAATGATTATAATGATTTTTTCACGTGTCTAAAGAGATTAAAATGATTTAAAAATGGTGGTTGGAGTCTTTTATTGATTGGTTTAACAGTGTTTAAACTAATTATAAGAGGAAAAGATTCTAACATGAAGAGAAAAGTGGGGCAAAGAAGACATTCTTTTATAGCCATCAATTTTCTTACTCCAAGAGTAAAATTTACTCTTTTCAGTCGTTGAAAACAGTCTGAAACCAGAAAAGCCAATTGTGGCATCATTGAACCCTGGTTTAGACCAAAAAAGGGCTGGTTTACGCCATTTTTAGCCATTTTAGACCCTTAAATCAGCCATTACTATAGCAATACCTGGTCTAGAGCCTTCAAAACACGTCAGCATGTGTGTAAAAGGCGTAAAAGCCAGATAAAACTGTTTTTACTAACATTGCTTTAACTTAAGGGTAGTTTTACCCTCTTGGCAGCAGTTAAAACCACCCTGGTTGGTATCAAAACCTCATCATCAATTGAGTCACAGACCCTGTGACTCAATTCCAGGCCAAAAGTGATGAACTTTTGCATGAATTTTTACATCTCAGGCCTGTCAGCAAGGATTTTGGGGGTCTGGCTCCCCCTTAGAGCTAGAGTTCCTTTTCCCCCCCAATTTATTTTTTCCTTTAATTCCTCATCATGTATTATACTTATAATTTACATATGTAATTCAATTGAATTGTACAGTATAATACAGTAATAGTTGATACCTCATATGTAAATCAAAGTTCACTTATGTAATACACGCGCACATGTTGACATTTCAATTGAATTCAATTGAAAATACTTCAATTCCTCATAACTTCTAAACTAAACACAACACCTCAATTTCAACACAAAAATTGATGGTTGACACCACATGTGGTGTGAATTAAATTAAAGTTTTCAGGATGTTCAACTTTTGTATTGAAAATACTAAAAACTTAATGTAAGCTTATCTAGAGTGGAGCTACAAAAATTTCACTCAGAGGTGACCCCACCTAATTTTTTATGAGGAATCAAATGGTGAAATAATTTTTTTTTATGTTTATTTATTGGATAAAAAGCTATAATATATTTTATATAAATTTTTACCAAAAATATTTGAATTTCATAATTTTTATTAAAAATTCATTTTTACATAATTTTTACACGTAAAATGAATTTTCATAATTTTAATTTTTATTGTAATTTTATTTTTAAATTATAATTAATTTTTGATTTTTAAATATAAATTTGTATTTTCTATTTCAATTTTTATTTTTATAATATAAATAAATTTATTTTATTTATATTTGTATTTTAATTTATCATTTGTGGTCTTTTGGGTATAGAAAAAAACCTCTAAGGCTCACATTACCTCCCCCTAAAAAAAGAATATTACTTTGTAATATTGTTATTTCTAGTGTGTCTGAACCTTCTGAGAAGTTTAGTAGCTTCAGGTATGTCTTTTTCTGGCAACCATTCATCTTCACAAGTTGGGTCACTGTACCTAACAAGGTATTCCCTTACTTTGTTGGTTCTCAACTTTATTTCTTTGAGAACTTTGGTAATTTTCTTACTACCAGATGGCTCAGCAAGAGGTATAGCTTGGGGAATTTTATTCCGCAAGGGAAATTTTTCAGCATCACTACATTTATATGGCTTTATCAAGCTCACTGTAAATGTAGGATGCTTATCGCTAAGTTCTTCAGATAACCTTACTTAAACAGCATTTTCTCCATGGAGGGCCTCAATAACAAAAGGTCCTGCAAAGGAGTCTTTCAGCTTTTTACATCCTTTGATTTTATTGAAGTTAGTGGTGGATACAAGAACTAAGTCCCCCACTTTGAAATCTGGTGTTGCATGTGATTTATCCCATTTGTCCTTAGCATATGCAAAAGAGTCCTCCATGCACCTTATTGGATGCGTTCTAGCTTTGTCTAGCATTCCCTTGAAGCTAGAAGCTGTGGGATGTATTTCAATAAAATCTTTCCTCAAGGAATCTTGGGGTAATTTGGGGTTCCATCCTTTTTCTAGAATAGCAGGAGTTTGATTGGTACTGGCATGGATTGATGTTTTATATTCTAATTCCAGTGCTGGCAACAGAGTACACCAATCATGGGTAAATCCATCACAATCTTTGAATTCAAGGCCATATTCACAAAATCTTCTTACCATGTCCTCTAAGTCTTGGATCATCCTTTCAGCCAGTCCATCAGTTTGTGGGTGGTAGGCTGTAGAGAAAGACAGCTTAGTGCCAAATAATTGGTGAAGATTTGTCCATAGTGCTGAAGTGAATTTGGGATCCCTATCACTAATGATATTTGTGAATATTCCAGTCCATCACACTATTCTATTCCATATCAGAAGAGCTGTATCCATGGCTGTATCATCCTTGTGACATGGTAAAAAGATTGGAGTTCTACTGAATCTATCCACAATTACTAGGCAAGCATTATAACTTCTGTCACCTCCTGGTCGTAGTACAGTTACCCAATCCATATGGACAATTTCCCAAGGTCTTTTTGGTTCTTGGATTTTTATCATATTTCCAAGTCTCTTGCCAGTGGATTTATTTGCCTTTTGGCATCTGTCACAGGTTTTGCAATACTCTGTAACATCTTTCTGCCACATTGGCCACCATATGCAGGTCTTTACTTTCTCTCTTGTTCTGTCTTCAGACAGATGTCCTGGAAAGGGGCTATTATGGCATTCTTTCAGTACAAGATTGATTAATGACCTGTCTACAATTGTCATTACACATGTGTGCTTGGTTCTGTGGTAAATTATACCATCCAGTAGGTGAAATCTTACTTCATCATAAGAGTTTTTCCATACTTCATCCAATGCATGTATTAGAGAGTTGTCTTTACAGTCTTTGTTAAGTAATTGGAATAAGATGCTACAATTCTTATCTTGAGTGTAACTATTTCTGAGTTCTTCAAATAAGGTGGTGTTCAGGTCTGTAACACTTATTCCTTCTATTGGTATTTGTGGTGAAGCTTCTTCTGGCACATAAGCAGGATTATCAATATTATTTGGTAATGGCCATCTGCTTAGTCCATCTTCATTCTTATGAATATTCCCATCCTTATGAACAATAGTAATATTGCCTCTGTATTCTTGTATGGCTATTTGCCATCTGAGCATATGTCTGTTGGGTGTTTTCATGTTTAAAAGTGATTTGACAGCTGTACAATCTGTTGTCACCTCAAAAACACATCCCTCCAAGAAGTAGTTTAATTTTCCCAAGGCCCAGAAAAAGCATAGACATTCCATTTGACTTGCTCCATATCTGGCTTCAGTTGGTTTGATTTGCCTGGATATGAAACATATGGGTCCTTCTACAGGTTTATCATTCATGATCTGAACTTGGTGAAGTGCAGCACCCAGCCCATCCCCTGATGCATCAATATACAATTTGAAAGTTAATTTAAAGTCTGGCATCAGTAAGAGTAGAGTAGTGCTCAAGGCTTCTCTTAGAGACTCAAAAGCTTTGACTCTGTCAACAGTCATTTCAAATACTGTGTCTTCATCACACAATTTATAAAGTGGTCTTGCTATGGATGTAAAATCTTTAATGTGTTGCCTATAATATCCTGCAAAACCTAAGAATGACTGAATTTCCTTCTTGTTATGAGGCATGGGTTTTAGCAATACTGCTGCAACTTTGTTTTTGTCAAATCCCAGGGACAAACCAGATACAACATGTCCTAGTGCTTTAAGTTCTTTAAATCCAAACCTGACATTTCTTCAAAGAGATTTTCATGTTTACTGATTGAATTTTTGTCAAAACTCTGGACAATCTGTACATGTGCTCTTCCAAAGTCTTGGAACAGACAATAATGTCATCAATGTAAATCATTAACCATCCCTCTGAGAGTTATTCAGGGAATATTTCATTCATCATTCTTTGGAAGTGTGAAGGTGCATTTTTGATACCAAAGGGCATCCTCAAGTATTCATACACTCCACAATGAACAATAATTCTCAAGTATTTTCTTGCTCTTGGTGTCACCACATCTTGATGGAATCCTTTAAGCGCATCCATAGTGGTTATATACACTGCTTGAGATATTTGAGTAAGGGCAATTTGGATTTTTGGTATTGGGTATCTGTCTGGAACAGTGTAAGTTTTCAGAGCTCTAAGGTCCCCAGCCATTCTAGATTTTCCATTATGCCATGCCACTATGACTGGTGTAGTTATTTCTACTTCTTCATTGTGGCCTACGTTTCTTATTACACCAAGGTCTAGAAGTTCTTTGATATGAGTTTCCAGAGCTTCTCTTTACTTGGGACTTGCTGGGTATGCAGGTCTTCTCAACAGTGGTGGATAAGGTCTCTCAATGTTAAGAATGATGTCAACTTCATGACCAATAATTGCTCCTAGAGGTTCTTTGTCTGAAGCAAATGCTCCTCTGTGGTCATACAAAAGGGAAGAAAGTTCATTTTCTTGTTTATCAGTCAGATGAAGGCTTATTTCAGCCTCATTTAACTGTTCAGACTTTAATTTCTCTAACTCTAAGCTGACTGGTGATACTTTATTCACTGTAATTTGTCTTTTAAATGGTAAAAAGGCAAATTTTTGGCGCTTATTTTCTCCAATAGTAAAGTCTCTGTCTTTGTTGTTATGTAAATCTATCCCATACATGATTAAATAGCCGTTTCCCAATATAAAATGGGTACTAGAGCAATTTTCCATAACAACAAATTCAACTGTAATTCTTAAGTTCCCATTAATGTGTGGGAATATGACATTGGTCTCAAAAACTCCTAATTCTTTCATTGGATTACTTGCACTATTGAATTTTATACCATCAATTGGTAAAAATTGGTCTTCAAAATTTGGTACACAAGTCTTAAGAAAAGATTTTCCAACACAAGAACAGAAGGCTCCTGGGTCAAGCAAACGTTTGGTGGGCTTGTTGTCAATCACCACTTCTGTTATACAGGAGTTACCAGCTGTATAACCTTTCCCTCTGTTTGGTTTGGTTTTCATAAGTTGTGCATCTTGAATTTTTGATAAATCAAGTTGACCATTGCCCAATTGTGGCAAGTGGGAATAAGATTCCATGATGTCAAAAGTGGGATTGATATTTTCTATATCTTCCAAACATTCAGAAAATATGGATGACTTATCATCTGAATTGTCTTCAATTATGTCATCTTTCTCAACATCAGGTTCTTTTTCAATATCAATTTCATTGATTCTCACCCTTTTTGGACATTTATTGGCTAAATGGGTGGTGCTTTGGCAAATATTTCACTTTCTGACTGTATCTGCAGATTTATACTTAACATTATTAGAGTTTTCTTTGGGGTTTTTGTCCACAGATTCTTTCCAAGGTGTATTAAACCTTGTTTTGAGATTCACCCTACTAGAACCAATTTTGGTTCTGGTTGTTACTTCTTCTAATATATTGATAATATCCTCTGCTGAAGATTGTTCAGTAGTTCTGCTTTTGACAGCATGCTCTAAGTCACCTCCACATTGTCTCAGAATTTTTCTATGGATCATAAATTCTGACATGTCAGGATATAATGCTGTTAATCTGTCTTTTTTGTTGGCAAAGCCATGGTAAAGCTTTGTCTTTATCAGCATTAAATTTGGTAGATTCAAATGCTGTTTCCACTTTAAACCTCCAAGCATCATTGGCCAATTTGTTGATAATTTGGGTTTTCCACCAAGTCCAACTTTGGTGTCCATGTGCTTGTCTCAATTTGATATACCATCTGTGAGCTGATTTGGTAAATAAGGTGTTAAAACTGGCTGTTACCAATCTTTCTGGTAATTCAAAGTCTTCTTTGATCATGTCAATACCTCTGATGAATTCCATATGGTCATATTCTCCTTCACCACTGAAGTGAGGTCATTCCTTAAGTTTTGGAACTTCTTTCAAGAGTGCTTGGCCCATTGATGGTTCCAAGTTATGAAAAGAAGTAGAAAATTCATTTTTCAATCTCCAATACTTGTGGATTGGGAATCCCTGTACCCTCATTTTTATTCAGAGGTGTAGACATTCTTGGTAAGGTGTTTACTAGTTGTTCAATATCCTTCATTTTACTATTGTTACACCTTTGTGAATTTTTTAATTCATGTTGCAAGTTTTGTATAGGGGTTATTACATTCTTTTTATGATCATCCTCTTTATATGTCAGCTCATTCCATAATTCTGTTTGTTTATTATTATCAGATATAACTTCATTTAACTTTATTGTTAATTTTGATATTTCCTCTTTTGAGGTATCAAAACACTTTTTCAAGGAAATTATATGTGTCTTTACTTCAGTAAATGATTTTGAAATATCATCAAGAGCTTTCTTATTATCCTCTTTGATATTATTTATGGCATGTTTTGTTCTTGTTTCAATCATGTCATCAATATTGAATTTAGAATATTTGTCTGTTAATTCCTTAATAATGGCAGATTGTTCATTTATCTTATTGCCAAAAGAATTATAATTATTGGAAGTTTTAATTGTTCTTGAAACTTTTTCAAAACACTTGAGTTTCGTTGATTTGGCTCAGACTCAAGTTATGTGTTTTGAGATTGTCACAAATGGATGTATTTTTATCAGAAAGATGACTTTTTACGTCAGTTATAGCTTGATACAACTCTGGAATAGAATCAAAAATATCAGCAATCATTTCTGATATTTTAATCTGGCTTCCTCCTTATTCTGTAATTCCATCATGGTTCTGGACATCTGAAATACATTTTCCATGGCATCCTGCTGAATCTTTGGAATCCTGTATCCTTGGCTGTAGGGCTTTGGGGCTGGTGCCTTTCCTTTGCCCTTGTTTGGAGCTTGTGGCTGCTGTTTGACATTGGAATTGCTAGTGCTGGCCACTGGGGCTGTTTTTGACCCTTGTTTGGGTGGTGGAGGGTTGTTTTTCTTCCATACTAGTGTCAAGAGCATCATGTTTTTCTTTTCCATCAATGGATGCCATCCATTGAGCAATTTGCAATTATTGGGATGGCCCAGGAACTTTCTCACAGTAAGGTAAGAATTCATGCAGTTTTTCCACAGATCTGCCAGGATCTGGTACTCCTTGTATTGCAGTGCATTGTTGTATGCTTTGTGGCTGGCTTTGTATATGTCCACTGAGGCTTTTTTTGTGGTGTCAGCTCTTTGTGAAGGTAATTGGTGTTATCAGCATCAGAATGACCTATTTTAGTTGTTTGGAAATCATCAACTGACCCTTTTCCTTCTGTACCTGGTTGGCTTCTGCCATAATCACGTCTATTACCTTTCTGGGAGCTGTTTGAGGGGTTATAGCTGGATCCTGATCTAGTTGAAGGCATATTTTATGATTTAAAAGGCTTAAAATAGTATTTTTAAATCAAAAAAACTTACTATTGGCCAAATTCTTAGCTTTCTGAAGGGTATTACTTATATCCAAGTTAATCAATTCAGAAGATATTGGTTCAGGTTGGTTATTTTGAGTCACAATAACAGTACTATTGTGGTCTGAATTAACAGTACTGGCAGGTATAATGCTGGTGAATGTTGAGGCTGTTTCAATGTTTTCTTGTCTTACCACGTTGTCAGACACTAAAATTAATGAAAAAGCCAATTAATCAGGTAAAAAAAAGGTTATTTTAAAAAAGAAATGAAAATATAAGCCTCACTTACAATATGAAAAAAAAATTATGGGTTTTTTGAATTATAAGTATTTTTTATATGTTTTTAAATTTTTCAATATAAGAAAAAGGTTTAAAAAGAGTGAAAAAAAATATGTTACAGGTAAAATATCATGGCTGAGCCCCCAAATGTATGGTGTGGATATGAAACTTTGATTAAAAATCAAGTACTTTTCCTGTCCTCAAAATTTGTATAAGGTAAAAATCAATTAAAAATAGTAAAAAATATTATTTTTAACAGGAAACATGCCAATTTCATTGTTTATAACTTTATTAGTATAAAAAATAATATTATAAAGATTTATTGCTTTACCAACAATAAAAATTTATCCAAAAATACTCTACAAGAGATATTTAAGGCTACAAAAGAAATTTCTTCAAGAGCAATTTCAATTGAAATTAATTGAGCAAAGAACTGCAAGAAATTAATTAAAGAGAAAACGCACCCAAAAGTGACCAGAGTGAATTTGGAAACAAAGTGACAAAGTTTACAGTGCTGAAAGATGCTTTAATTCACTTTTGGGGTGGTTCAGGGGTAAAAATGATTATAAGAGTTACAAACAACGATTATAATGATTTTTTCACGTGGTTAAAAGGTTTAAAATTCTTTATAAAAGGTGGTTGGAATCTTTTATTGATTGGTTTAACAGTGTTTAAACTAATTATAAAAGGAAAAGATTCTAGCATGAAGAGAAAAGTGGGGCAAAGAAGACATTCTTTTATAGCCATCAATTTTCTTACTCCAAAAGTAAATTTTACTCTTGTCAGTCGTGGAAAACATTCTGACAACAGAAAAGCCAATTATGGCATCATTGAACCCTGGTTTAGACCAAAAAGGGGCTGGTTTACGCCATTTTTAGCCATTTTAGACCCTTAAATCAGCCATTACTATAGCAATACCTGGTCTAGAGCCTTCAAAACACAACAGAATGTGTGTATGAGGCGTAGAAGCCAGTGAAAGCTGTTTTTACTAACATTGTTTTAACTGAAGGGTAGTTTTACCCTCTTGGCGGCAGTTAAAACCACCCTGGTTGGTATCAAACCCTCATCATCAATTGAGTCACAGACCCTGTGACTCAATTCCAGACCAAAAGTGATGAACTTTTGCATGAATTTTTACATCTCAGGCCTATCAGCAAGGATTTTGGGGGTCTGGCTCCCCCTTAGAGCTAGAGTTCCTTTTCCCCCCAATTTATTTTTTCCTTTAATTCCTCATCATGTATTATACTTATAATTTACATATGTAATTCAATTTACTTGTACAGTAAAATACAGTAATAATTGATACCTCATATGTAAATCAAAGTTCACTTATGTAATACACACGCACATTTTGAAATTTCAATTGAATTCAATTGAAAATACTTCAATTCCTCATAGCTTCTAAACTAAACACAACACCTCAATTTTAATACAAAAATTGATGGTTAACACCACATGTGGTGTGAATTAAATTAAATTTTTGAGGATTTTCAACTTTTGTATTGAAAATACTAAAAACTCAATGTAAGCTTATTTAGAGTTGAGTTACAAAAATTTCACTCAGAGGTGACCCCACCTAATTTTCATGAGGAATCAAATGGTGAAATAATTGTTTTATGTTTATTTATTGGATAAAAAGTTATGATATATTTTATATAAATTTTTACCAAAAATATTTGAATTTCATAATTTTTATTAAAAATTCATTTTTACATAATTTTTACAAGTAAAATGAATTTTCATAATTTTAATTTTTATTGTAATTTTATTTTTAAATTATAATCAATTTTTTATTTTTAAATATAAATTTGTATTTTCTATTTCAATTTTTATTTTTATAATATAAATAAATTTGTTTTATTTATATTTGTATTTTAGTTTATCATTTGTGGTCTTTTGGGTATATAAAAATACCTCTAAGGCTCACAGAAATGAATAAATTGGGCAAGGAATGGGCTAAATCTTTCCTGGCCTGTCAAAAGAGAATTCAAATCGTACAAAGAGAACAAGGAAAGTCTAAATCAGCCTCAAAACTCCTTGAAAGATTCAGAATGGATGCATTTCATATAAAATCTGGAAGATGGAAGTACATGGTTATGGCCAGAGATTGTTTTTCATGGTAGCCAGAAATAGCTGGAATTGTCAAATTAACAGGAAAGATAGTTTTAGAACTGCTCCCTAAAGGAAGTTACTGTTAGTGGGGGACATAGTTTGGTAAAGACCTAATAATGCAGTGAATAAAGAAGGATCAAGGATCAGAATCACCACACCCTATTACCCAGAGTCTCAAGGAATGATTCAAAGGAGCCATGAACAACCAAATAATACACCAGTAAATATGTGCGGAAAAATCATGGAAAATAGAAGAATATCTACCTCTTCTTACTTTGGCTGACAGAATCCCAACTAAACAAACAACTGGTTTTCCACAATTTCAACTTCAGTTTGGACAACTACCAATAATAACTATTGAGAATTGAAGCAAAAAACATTCTAAGAAGTGGGATGGCCTAAAGCTTCCACAACTGAAGAATTATTGGAGTTCAGAGCTAACAAATTAGAAGTAAAAGAAGAAATGAGAAGGAAGGCAGAAGAGAAACTCAAGATGTCAAAGGAGGAACTCTATCAAAAATTTCTATAGACAAAAGGAACACCAACTAAGATCACCACTCAAACCAGGAGAATCTG
The DNA here is from genome assembly GCA_023105745.1 of Austropuccinia psidii. NCBI lineage: Eukaryota > Fungi > Basidiomycota > Pucciniomycetes > Pucciniales > Sphaerophragmiaceae > Austropuccinia > Austropuccinia psidii. The sequence continues at coordinate 15,951,932 of JALGQZ010000014.1, forward strand.
TCTTTTCTTAAAAAAAATAGATAGAAACCAATTTGGTTCTACTAAGAAAAAGAAAATGTAATGGACAATACAGAGTAATAAGATAAGTCAACAATGGACCATATGACTTTGAGGAGCTGGATAGAACCAAATTATTAAGAAGATTTTAAGCCCCTCAAGTCAAGAATTTTTACCCAGAAGGAAATTCTATAGACACTGAAAAAGACACAGAAGAATAACAAAGTGGACAAGATAAAACAATAAATGAGGAAAATTTATTGCAAGAAAACTCAGAATCATATTAAGAAGGGGGAGATTTTACCTGGAATATTGGGAAAGCATTAAATGGACAGGGGAATGTGGTATTCCATACCAAAATATCACCAGAATAAAGTACATAGTACCCTAGAAAAGCAAAATATTTCACTAAAAGAAAGACTTAAATCAAATTTTTACACCAAAATTTCAGCTTCAAATCAAAAGGTTTTAGGTTATTAATAAACCCATAGCAGAGGAACCAAAAGGTGGTGTATATGTTAAAAATTAAAAATGAAATTCTATTATTCATATCAAACTACATATAACAAACAAATTACAATAAGAAAGGCTCCAACCTTTGAATTACATATCTCAGCCAGTTTTACAGACCTCTTATAGCGATTGGACTCATTCAGACAGAAAATTACACCTGCATAAATTAAGAAGCCACCTTGCATTCAGACACAGGAGAGTTACATTATTCAAAGCGCCCACCCACTGAGTTTCCCAAAAGCAATCTTCAGAATAGCCATGGGAATAATCCATTTTGTATCCACATTAACCCCACTTGGAACTTTCAAAAAGTGCCAAAGTCTAGTGGGACACAGCCATAAAATCTTAAATAAGGAAGTTCATCATCTTATTTGGCACATAATCAATCAAAACCAAAATACTTTGAACCACTCATCACCTCATTCCAGTCAAAACAAACAAGAATAATTCAATACAAACCAGTCTTTTAATCTCAGCTACAGGATTTACACAGCCAAAGCTTTATTCAAGAAGACTTAACCACATGACAGTGCACCACATGTGTCAAACGGAAAGAATAACATCATCTAATGCACAAAAAGCAGCCCTATTAGTGCAATAAATCATCACCTGACCTCACTCTAAAATTCAAAAAGAAGTACATCCATTACACAGCTACTTCTACCAGGCCTAAAATATGATGTAATAAAGGGAATTCCAAAGTCATCATGTGATACTTCCCTCCCCAACAGCATACCATGTGACAGAAAAAAAGGATATGCAAACAAAAAACTCATAGAAAAGATGAAATTACCTCATGCATGCAAGGAGAACTCAAGAATATTATTTTATAACCAACCCACCCAAGTAAAATCATGTGACAAAATGAAGGCTGTTCATAAGAAAAACTATCACTAAGTCATATATAGTATCCAAACTTCAAGAAAGGTCCTACCAAAAATCAAGTCACATAATTAAATCAAGAGGAATTAAAGTGGGAAAAGATGGCTCCTATGGAGGAAACCCTTGGCTTGACAAATGTACAAATAGAGGGGGGCTCTCCCCCAATGCACAGGAATACATTATCCCTTATGTGGGAGGTAGTCCAGAGTCCAGCAAAATATATTATGGTGAGTTTATTTTCACAGTAGCTAAACTCAGTGAAAGTATAGTCTTGAAAATTTCCCACTACCTAATCTCAGTGGGATATTAGAATTGACAAAATTTAGCCATAATCAAAGATTAGAGGGACTTCTTCATTAGAAGTATTTTATCCATTAAATAATGAACCTTTGATCAAGATTTTAAGCTAACTTACCCCTTTAGAATATGCAATATCAAAGAATATTACCTTTAAACTATAAAAAAGACTATTTTATCTTATTATTACATACTCTTACAAAAAATGAAACCCTTAAAAAATTATCTTCCTCTATTATTACTTTAACTTAACAAAATTTAGCTTACCAACTTTCATCAAATCTTTTAGAAAATCCCAAAAAGCCCATTTTACCAATATTTCATCACCAATAATAAGCCACTCACCTCGATTTCACTCAAAAGAAACTCTACAGAAAGATTTTCCATCAGAATCTCTTAATTAACCATATTGCTGAAACTATATTTTATATTATAGATTGAATAGTTCCAATCTTATACTTCTGTATTTTGTCTTCTTCAGTTTTTTAGACACTTGATTATTTCATTTTTTTGTGTGACCTCCAAGGAAATTTTTTTTTCAGTCTGCTGGGAGGGGAAGGAAATACACCCTTTCTACCCTTGGTTACAGGAGGTAATAGTAATTAAATACTTATTACCTTTAATTTCCCTTCCAGACACTTTCTCACCTAAATTCTACGCATGAATAGTCTCCAAATTATTTTTATGAATTCCTTGATCCAGTGCTACATAGCTATAATAGTTACTAAATTGATATGATGGTTAATTTATCTTTGGAGGGCCTTGATTTACTTGGGTTGAACTAGACCCCAATATCCATACAAGATGCATCTATGTTTTCAAAGAGATATCCACAGTTTATATATTTTCTTTTCAAGTTTAAAATGATGATTATTCATTGTAAAATTTCATAATTTGAATAAAGTTATAATTATTAGAAAAATAAAAATTAAAAATGAATTTTGAAATCAATTCCAAAGTTTCTTTTGAGAGAAATAAGTTTCTTTGGAAAAATTACTATAAGAAAATTCAAAATATATATCGTAAAAGCTAATTTTTATTTAAATAATGACTTCCCCCAATTTTTATTGAAGCCTAGAAGACCATTCAAATTGATTCCTGACTTTTATATTATGTAGAGAGTATTGAAAATTCATATCCAAATAGTATTCTTGTTCTCATGAAAAATAAAAATATTTAATTATAAAATTGTTATTTTGATAAAGGGATAGTAACCAATTTGCTTGTTTTTGATTTAAAAGAATCATCATAAGCTTACTTATTTCTCTCTTTGAGATAATAGAAAATCAAGAGTCTCATTAAGTCTTCTTTTGTCACAATGGTAGAATATAATGAATGCATTTTTCAATGAGATCCTTTGTATGAAGTAAATATGATTTCAGAATATATTACTATCAAGGAGTTTATTTTAGAATTTTGGGTATAGTAGATTTTATGTGAGATGGAAAGAAATTACTTCTGAGTAATAATATGGCTAAGGATATTCATATCATGGAAAAAAGGTGTCACTGTGTGCATTTCTTAAATTTTGGAAAATCGAAAAAATATTTCCTCTCAATTACTAAATAAAACAATAGTTATAAGGGATGATAATAGAATGGAAGAGCTATACTCAGTGAGTTATTTTTTGGAAATATTTCTTTTGAACCTGATATTCACAAGCCATTTCCAAAATAAATTTACAATTTTTGAAAAGTGACATCATTTATTGTAATTTTTGTTCAATCTCTGGAAATCAAGATAAAGTAAGCTTGTGGGACAAATTAACAATTAAACATACACATATTGTTGTTTTCTGTAAGTGAGAAAATTTGATTGTGGGGAGCTACCTGAATAAAAATACTCTGACTTACATACTTTCAAGGTTTGAAATATTGAGATCTGATAGCAAAATTCAAAGAGAAAAGAATCCATGAAAGGAAGGATATTATTTAAGATTGGGAAAGAGGGTATTTGTATTTTGAGAAATTTGAAATGAAATATTTTATTCCTAATGGCTTCATTTTCATTGTGAAATTATTGGTTTTTTTCTCAAATAACTCTGTGGAATAAGGAATTATTTAGGATTTCCAGAAGTTACATAAGGAAATTAATATCATGTGATGTATTTATTAATATTGAAACTTTATCTTGGAATATGCCCAAATGACAATATCAAGTTAGAGGCCATTATAAGGCAGTGGGTAGCTTTTTTTAATGGTTAATGGTGTTATACACCATTATGCAAATTTTTTCACCAGAAATTTAATTGTGGCAATTTAAAGGATCCTCACATTTTGATTAATTTTCAAGCCCTAAAGTCAAAATATTTAAAAATTCATACTCAGGGCTCAAGCAGAAGTGTTTTTATCAACACCAACCACCTCATCCATAAATTATTGGTTAATTTCAAATATTAAGTATTGCCCCAAGGGAATACTTCAAAGATTTATTTCATGGGATATTCAATAGGAATCTCCAAAACAAGTTTTGAAGTGTAAAAGCTCCACAAATCCACCTTAGTAATGATACTCACCCAATCCCCTCTTTTTCTATTGAAGCCTGTATTTCAACCACAGACCCTGTAAGATTATTCAACCTAGTTCATTTTTCAATATGGAAAGGTGTAGTTCTTCACAGAAGTCAATACAGCTCTAGGAATTCCAAACAACTAAATCTAAATAATGAAATGATCAAGCTTCCCACTTATCACATAGAACAGCCTCCCTTCCAGTCCTGGGTTTTTTTCCTTTTTAGTTAATCTACTAAGCTTCATTCTTATCTTCATGTTATTTCATCCTGATAGTAAGCTCTGATATTATCAAGTCAGTCACCTGAACAAATTCTTTGCCTTTTAATTATATTTTGGTGGTCATAACCTTTTTTAATTCCTTTGTTCCTTCTGAGAGATTAAAACAGTAATTTACAACTTATGTGATTTCCTCCTTTCACATTTGCTCTATTATTCTGCATTTAATTTTTAGTTGCATTTTTATTGTCAAGCAAATATATTGATTCTATTACTTTCTTGAATTCTCTTGGATTCTTCAAAGTGATTTCTCTTATTACTGAGTAACAGGAAATTCTTTTTTCCCCAAGAGCCCCTGTGACAGAACCCTAGTTAAAGTAATTAAATATTGATCAAAAAATATTATAAAAGTATGTAATAGTTATCATTCTAAAAAAACTGTATTATAAGGGTCCCATTACCTAAAAACAGTCATACCCAATAAGAATTCTAAAATATGCTTAGGGGAAGGACTTTTTCCAGTGTTAAAATGCCTTATTTTATCACTTTAGGGTAGCCTTCTCACATGTCTCAATGTTTAAATTCCAGACTCTGGAGACTGATTCATTTCTTTACACTAACAATACTTAAATTGGAAAAGTCAAAATTGTGGTTTAGGGACCACAAAAGATCATTCTGGAGCAATAAATGGTGAAATAACCCTTAAAAGGCCACATCAGAACCATTATGATGTTTACTGAGGGCTTTATTTAATTATACTAGTACTTCTTGTAAGCTCTCAGCTTTAAATTAACAATGCTGTAAAATAAAAACCAGTACCACAAAGTATAGGTATGGTACAGACCAGTATGGAAGAAGATTCTTCCATCCCTGATAGCTCAGTCAGTATTGGATATATCAAGAGCACAAGGAAAAATGATTAAATCAACTTATCAGCTCTTCAATTTTTTATGCTGAATTTCTAACCTTCTCAGGAATTTCAGAAGCTCTAAAAGTTTGAGACATTTTGATATTTTTGTGTACATCAGTATGTGGCTTAAAAAATCTCCAAACCAGATATCTCTGCCAATTTGAAAGATAAATGAACTTAAATTATACAGAAATGTAGGGCTTGAGTATCTTTACAATTTGTTTTACTTCTCTATACAGGTTTAAAAAATAATTGCAAAGAAGCAGGGGCTTATTTGAATCAACTAATTTAGAAAACCCTTATTTTGTTTCATGAGCCTTTGAGAAAGATTCCTTTATCAGTTTTGTTTATAAGCTAGCTTCAATTATCTTAAAAAAATTGTTTAATGTGGCATTGAGCTTGGTGGTACTTATTTCCAGCTTTGTACAAGCCCTAATTATTTTCTGAAGGTGTCTCTTTGGATTAAAGGTCAAAATATTATATTTCTTGAAGTAGGGGTGCTACTGGAAAAAGGATGACATAATTAGAAATTTCTCACAGAAATATTCCAGAATAATTGGATTAAAATTGGGCTTCTATTGAAGATAAAAAAGCTAGATGAGAGGATAAAATAAATTTTTGTTATTGGGTACTCATCAAGAACTTAAAGCATGAAATCTTGGCCAATACTTATTCAATTATTATAGTAATTTTATATTCTTAGATATGAGATTTCCCTCTTAATACCAATATCTATACAAACTGTTTTTTTGAGTAAATGTGTTACCCAGGTATCAAGGTTAATACCACTATTTATGGTATTTGTATTTCATGCTGGTGCTCTTTTTAAAGTCACATGCTGACAGAATATATATCTCAGCTATGAATTTCAAATTTTCATTTTATCACATTCAAAAACAACTTGATAATTTTAAGAAAGCCTCATAATAAAAATATATTATTTTTGTAAAGTTTTCTATTTCTTTCTTAAAATAGTTTATAATAATTGATACAATTGTTGGTTATTAAATTATTCAAATACTGAAATTCTCTTTTTATGTGATGCTTCTTTTAAATTTCAAAATGAAAGTTTTCTTGAAATATACTTGATAATAATTTTATTCCATATTTAAAGAATTCATTTTTAGCTATGTTTAAGCTATCATTCATTTTATTATGTGATTCAGAAATAATGCTTTCTATGCTAAGGAAAAAACATCTCTCAATAATATATTGTGCAATAATAGCATTATAAATTTTCTGGAATTTCAATAAATATAATTGGAAAGACTTACTAAGCTCATTTATACTATTATGCAAGGATATCTGAAATATATAGCTAACCACTACTGAGAAGATATCCAAACAAATTTTCTATTCTACTTAGCTTGAGTGCTGGTAAACTCATTAACAAAGGAAAGGATTTTGACATGAAAAGAAAAGATGGGGAAAAGAAGACATTCTTTTATAGCCACCAATTTTTTTCCCCAAAAAGTAAAAATACTCTCACCAGTTGTGAGAAACATATTGGAAACATAAAAGCCGATTATGAAATTATAAACACCTGGTTTAGACCAAAAAAGGGCTGGTTTTAGCCATTTTAGTCATACAAACCAGCCATTACTATAGTAATAGCTGGTTTAGAGCTTTCAAAATACATCAGAATGTGTGTAAGGACCCTTTAAAAAAGCCTGGTTCGAGTCAGAATGAAATCCAGGTTGGTAGACCAATTTGACCTGTGCTGCATTTTTTTCATGGTGAATGATTATATAAAACCTATTGGATACACCAGATGGAATATAATTGCAATAGAGCTTGATAGTTCCCCAAATTGAAAAAATGGAATTGCATTTACAACAAAGCATGAAACACTGTAAAAAATCCATAGCAACCACAAATTTAGTTTATGATGGCTCAAAACAAACAAAAGCCTCAAACCTCTTGACACATGTGGCTACAAGACGGAATTCTACAAATGAAACGCTTGAGTCAGCCTGAAATCTTAAGGACACCTTCATTCCATTTGGAAGCCCCCCAGCCAACATGGCATCATTCTGACTCACTTTGCTCAAATGAGTCAAGGTAATTTTTATTGTCAATTTTCTGCTTCCATCAAATGGAGCAAGGCTTATTATTTGTAGAGAAAAGTATCCTGAAAAAAGATCAGGCTTTGCGGCTGTGTATTTCGCTGATTAAAAGAATACAAGTATGTGCTTTGACTTTACAATTTTTGATTTTATTTTTGAAATTACTAATTTGCATAGTCTTTTGATTGTTTGAGCATCTCAGAAATACAAATTAGCTTCCATTGAACCAGCCACATATGCAAGGACTGCAAAGAGTTTTATACTACGCTGTTGTCTTAGTCAAAACAAAAAAGCAGTCATATCCATTGAGGTAAAGTCAAATCTGAAAGGCATGTTAAGAAGCTCTCTCGATATGTCAAAAACAAAGTTAATTTATTTCTTTTGATGTACATAGCTAAATAATGTCCCTTGGTTACAAATTGAAAATAAAAGCAATTTTCAAGTTAGGTCAAAGGTATGCTTTGCTTGAGTAAAAGCAAACCATAGAAATCCTGTAAAAAGAGAACTACATCAAATCAAGGGAAAAAAGCATTTAAAGCGATCAAAACGATTTTTTAGATGTCTGGAGCTACAGCGATGTTCGCTTGGATTGCATCACAAAATATTAAATGTTGGGCTGAAAGAAAAACCCCTAATGCGTATCAGTAGTATATACACCAATAGGAATATATTCTGGAAAAGGCGTAAAATTAGTTTGGTTAACTCCTTTTTCAATTCTACACTGTCTACCAACGGCAATTATGGGCTCAAGACCATTCAAGGCCCGGTATCCATCATCTAATTCATCGATCCAAGCCTTTCTAACTTCTTGATCTAATTTGAGCATCTCATTTAGCCCTAAATCTTTCTGTTTTGATTTCGCTTGGCCTGCAGTCTTTGTCGTGGTAATAATCTTTGCTTTGCCAGTTTTTGGCTCGATTTTCAAGACAGTATGCGAGGTTGAAGACATTGCTTTAGGCCTAGGTTCTTGAGCCAAACGTTCATAACCAATTCGAATGCGTTCCTCAATGGACGCACCACCACCCAATTGAGTGGAATATGATTTTGAGGGTGCATCTCGGCTAGGAAGTGGTCGCGATTTTGTTGAAGGGGCTTGACTTGGTAGACTAGGAAAAGATTTTTCAGCTTTGGCGGCCAAAGCTTGTGCTTGTTTTTCCTGAGAAAGTCGTTTTTGATATTTTTCCAACTCCATGCGTAGTAGGGCGTCTCGTTTTGAAATGAAATGATTGCAAATAGTTTCTTGCAAATTTAAATTGGTTGACAATAATTCAAGCCCATTACAAGATGGACAGGGGCCAAGCGGCGGCTTGAGTTCACAGTAAATTAGACCGCAGATTGAGCATTGGCTTGGTAATGGACTTGTTGGTAACGGGTGGATTTTGGCGGCACAGAAACACTTCGCTGTTCCTTGAGGCTGAACTGTTGGACTGGAACGCAAGCACTCGAGAATCCAGCTCAAACGGGGAAGTTCTTTTAAGCTAGATTGCGAAAGTTGCGACAGCGGAATGTCATAATGCTCAGAGGGATCCGGCTGAGTTGATTTCACTTGGCTGACGGCTGAAGGCTGTGAAACTGGTGTGATAAATGATGACTCTGATGGATAAAGTCTCTGATTCTTCTGCTTCCCACGTTTTCCTATCACTTCTTCGTTGTCTCTTGATTTGATGTATACATTTCCCGAGCTGCCAAAATTACTTTGAATCGTCTGATCAACGCCCAGGGCAGGTTGAAGTGAACGATCAGGGTTGAGCTTGAGTGGCTGATTTTTCGGTTTGACTCTAGCTTTGGAAGGAAATAGGCTTGTAGGAGTAGTACTTGGCTTTGAGGTGGACTGTAGCGAGGGAAAGGCAGAGTTATCCTTTGGCTTGTGCTTTGGAGCAACGCTGAGGGTTTGTTGAACCCGAAAGCGTCCAGCGCAATACTTCCGAATGAATTCAGCCTGCTCACGTCCCTCGCCAAGCAAGCTCTTTAGATGTTCTTGGAGTCGATCTCTGTTCTCGATTTTGCGTAGGTAAGGTAATATTTGAGTTGAAGTTGTCTCTCTATCTGGAAGCAAAGAAGTTTGATTAGGATATTTTGAAATCGAGAAATTTCAAAGAAATAGAGTCGTGAGAGTATTGACCTAAGCCAGTGAAACCCATCAAGGCCTTGCAATTTTCTTCATCTGCCATGATTGAGTTTGAATGAACCAGGATTGATGGATGGATGGAGCTCTTGACGTGTTTTTGTATAATTTGATCAAGAAAGGAGTGGCCATCCCACAGAGACTAGGACACTGCTGGTGATCCAGATGGGGCCAATCAGAGCGAGATTGGGGGCTAGATTTGTGCTAGGGGGTTCTCAAGGTAGTTTTGGGGGTGTTATTGGTTTCCATTCCTGATTTTGTCCATAGACTCCTGATGGCAAATTAAAAAAATGGAAGTGGAACTGGAAATTCCTACTATTAGTGTATCAAAGGGGAGAGCTAAACTGCAGCTGGATCTAGATTTGCTCTTAAAGAAGGAAACATGTGAGCTGGGCTATTGTAATTTCTGCAGAAAACACACCATGGGCAAAGTGGGCTACACCTGATAGTAGGTGTTAAATTTAGGAAGTGACATGGGAGATATGGTGGATACAGATGGGAATACATAATAGACATGAAATCAAAAATTAAAGGTTTTGGAAAAAATTCAAGCCACAAATTTTCAATTCAATTAGATAAATATCAGTATGTGGTAGTAGTTTTGCTATACTAGAGCATTTCCACAATTTTCAGAAGGATTAAGAATATGAAAAAACAAAAAAATAAAAGATTTACTAATTCAAAATGTATAATAAAATAATCTATTCAGGTGTATTTACAGCTAATGGAATTGGTCTTGAATATTAGATTTTATTAATCTCCCCTATAGTGAGGTTAGCATACCTTTTAATAATAAAAACTATAAAAAAAAACTTTAAATTATTAAAATTAAAAATTAAAAATGAATGAGGAAAGATCTCCCCTGAGGAGAGATCTTTCCTGTTGGATGTTGTTTTATATATTTTATGATGTGTTATGAATATGCATTTCAATATTTCATTGAGTTATGTTTTATTTTTGTACCATATTGTATTCAATTAATTCAACTCTCCCCTCCATAACAAATCATTCCCAGTTAACTTTAGAGACAAACCAAGCAGTATTCAGACTTGCAAGAGATTTAGTTGAAATATCAGTGAGTTGCTTATTTGTTGAGATCCCTCATAAATTCAGCTTCCCTATTGCAACGTACTCATTAATTTTGTTGAAGTCCCTAATTAAGTGGTGTGTTTGCTTACAATCCATTGATTCATTTGAAATACCTATGGAAGTCTTTTTATCCAAGAGTAAGGTAGGTATTGTGTTCTTCAGTATATTGCATAGCTGGTTATACAGCCAGAGCATTTCATTGGCTGCAAATGATAGTGCCATGTAGTCAGCTTGAGCTGTTGAAGAAGCAATTGTTGTTTGTCATTTTGATTTCCAGCTGATTGGATTGATTCCAGGTGGCAATCATGTGGGACAGGGATTTAACAATGATCTTCCTGGCAGTTAGATTTATGAGTTTGTCAATCAAATCAGGCTGGAATTTTTTTAACCTTCACTTGTTTCTTTAATTGATATTCCTACTAGGTCACTAATGGTTTTATCCCATTTAGATTTAAGGTACATTTTTATTTCAGCTGATATTTGATCCAGAAATACAGGTGATGAAGCTGTCAGTGGACCATCATCAACATGTAGTATGACTTGTTCATTTGCTTGATTTAAAGTGTATGTACTGGGAGCTTCACCATTGCTCATAAAACCAATCTTCTGCAGGATACTTTATTTGTCTCATACAAAGCCCTCTTCAGATGCAAAACTTGAAATTCAGGTATATTCAAACATATCAGGGGCCAGATATAAATTGGTTTGTCAATCAAACTACGTAAAAAAGCAACTTTTATGTTAAAAGTTCTTATTTTCCACTTCTTAAAACAAGAAGCTCCAAAGAACTACATGTAGGGGTAGGTGAAAAAGTTCTGTTGTAGTTAGTCCCATAAGTCTGCCAAACACCTTGCCTTACCAACCTTGCCTTGAACCGTTTGGGCTTCTTGACAAACACCCATTTAGTACAGAGGATACTTTCATGAGGTACATCTCTTAGGGCTTCATTTAGTCTCATCAATTCAAAGACCTCCTTTGTTTTTATGTTGTAAATCTCTTCACTTATAGCAATCATTCAATCAGCCTTGTTCTCAGAAATAATGGCTTCTCAATAGCTAGAAGTAATTGAAATAGTGGAGCCATTTTGCAGCAATGCATTTGCTATCAACTGGTGCTTTTGGTTCAGTTCATTAACCATGAACTTATCAAAAACATTTCCTGCTTGTATTGAAAGCATACTTCCTTTTTCCCATGAGCCATTTGTGAAAAATTGATTCATCAAATACAACGCTTGCCAATTTAATTATTGTTTTCTTTTGTGGTACCCAATTTAGAAATCCTTTTTAATCGTCGGACCCTGTCACATTATAGCCAATGATTACTTTAGTAGGAAACTCCTTCCAAAAGTTGTGTTTTTAGAGAAAGTATTTTGAGCCAAAACTCCTCAGTAATTCTAGACTGGGTTTTATGTTGACAAGTGTTTCAAAAGGAGTTTTGTCATCGTCAAAATGCAGATGAATTGAAGACACATATGGAGTGTCACAAGGCCCATGGCCATAAAAACGATGTAAGCCTTGCTTCCAATAAACACGTTTGAGCCATTTCTGAGATTGTTCAATTTATATTCTTGAGTCTTCCATTTTTGATAATGTTTGTATGGCACTGAAAATTCATGGACAATGCCATTCTGAGCTAAAAAACTTCTAAAAGTTAAATTTTCAAATTTGGTACCATTATCAGTCCTTATTGCTTCAATTTTATAATTAGTTATATTCAGAAATTGCTTAATCCAGTTAATTAGGTAAGCTTTAGCTTTGGTTTTATCAGTTAAAGGAATTGCAACTATAATTCTCAAAATGCATCCTGGATCATGAGTATAAATTTCTTATAATTCAGGTTAATCTCAAAGGGCTCCATCAGATCCGCCGCAATGAGATCGCCCAGTTTAGTTATCATTTTTCATGCATTTACCTTCACAGGACGATGTTGACTATTTGCTAGTGGACAGCTGTGACACAATTTGATTGCGTGAAAGGTTAAGGATGGAATAAACTTAGCGGCTTTGGATTTCTGCATATCTTTTAGGTTCCTAATAGACAAATGAGAAATTTTCCTATGCCATAATAAACTGGAATCTTGTGAACTGAGATTATCATGCACTCCAGGGAGGATAGTATAATAGATGGGTTTAAAACTAAGTATCTTGTGAGAAGATGAAAGAAAAGGGATAAAAAATTTCTTATTCTTTTTGAAACTAGATAAAATAAGACGTTTAATAGACAAAGTGAAGAACTGATTTGTAGAAAAGATAGAGAAATTTTCTTGAATTAAATTTCCAAGAGAAAGTACAACTCTGGGTATACTTTTCCAGTATAAAACACCCTTCAACCATAATGGACCATGTGGTGTGCAGTGTGGTGACAAAGCTGTCTGTCCAATATTTTATTTCTTTTTTTGGAACTTATATTAATGTTCTTCGCAATCTCATTTTTAGTCAAAGTATTACTTGCTCATATTATTTAATTTCAAAAACAATATCAAATAAAAAAACTTGAATAAAAATATGTATTAATTTACTCTTTCATGTAATTTAACATACTAATTTCTATCATAAAAAATTCCCAAATGGGTCCTACCATCTGGTCGGAGCCCCATATTGAGAAATAACAGCCCGCATGTCATTGGAAATTGATTTGATTAATTTTGAAAAGTAATTGTTTTGAATTTTGTTCCAGGAAGCCTGCACAGCCATTCAGATTTCAGGTATTTTTTTGGGTGGAATTGTTTGTGAACCAGAACCTTCATCTTTGTCAGCCTGTGACTCAAAACCAGAGCACAGGCATGAAACCTCAAAACCATAAGTAATATTATTGAAATAGGATACTCAGAAAATGAAAAATATCTTCCAAATGACTCAAAGTAGTATCCATCTGAAGGGGGAAGCTCCCCAATTCCAGAATACAATGCTCTCATCCCAAAAAAGCTATTTCAGTCAAAGCCAGAGATGAGCATAAACCTTAATTTTCCCCCCTCATCTAAAATCCATATGAAAAGTCTAGAACCCATAAAATGGGTGTTTGAATTGAGGTTCTCAATCAGGGATACCTAATGGTACTAGCCAAATTGAGGTAGCATCAAAATTACAGAAGGTATGTCAAACTAAAAGACAAATAAGGGTGAACAAAATATTCACCTTTCATCTAACTTCTACATTTTTAGTGTGAGTTACCTAAAATAGGGTCTTTTTTGAAATAGAAGAATCAGGACTTTCTCATGGTTGAATTCATACCCCTTTATCTCACCTCAATCAAAATCCATTAAGCAAACAAGATTAATAAACGATTCATGAAAAATTCATATATGAACAATAAAGCTTAGCATTGGTACAGCTTTTTCACACCTAATCTTAGCTATACCCAATAGTGTAGCATTTTGTAGAGCTAATCAAGGGCTAAAAAATGAGAAATTTTTGAGCTCTGTATCCTTAAAAATGACAATGATATTCAAGTTTTAATATTATAATCCCACACTGGACAGTATGGAATCTTACTGTGGGACAGATGTTCATATAATTGAATTAACAGCTAATCAATTAAATTAAATGCTGTTTATTCTTTATTTTCTCATGAACTGACAGCTATGAGTCATACAGACATGGTTTCCAAAGGTTCTGTTGTATCAGAATCACCAGAACACACCTGCAAGATCCATTGGTGAAAGTCTTCACCCTGTATTGGGTCAAAATGTCAACTTGTGGCTCCAAAGGCGCATTTCCACCAAATAAAATTCTGTATTGAGTTTATAGAATCACAAACCAGACCACACTTTGGAGAGATTTCACTCTGTGGTTGTGCACATTACCTTTGAAAAAGATAAATGGAGCCTTTTCCTCACCAAGAGGAAGATCCATTATCCCATTCTTGGTATTTTCATGTGGTATAGCCTATCAATAAGCTTCAGCCTTGGAGTATAAAAGGTATAATTATAGAATTAATCATTGTAAAACAACAGGTAAATACTGCACCCTGGGCTATTAGTAGTACTCACCATCACTAAACTTTTTATTATAGCCCTTTTAACCATCTTATAATTAATTTAGCACTATTATCATCATGTGCCACAAAATTTATAGCTTTTAATTATAATTTTAAGTCTATATCATAGAGTCACCCTGACATTTTGGGGTCCTGGACTGGTTTTTTTATGTATTTTAGACAAATTCTTGGCTTGTTTCCACTTTTTTGAGCTTGTTTTTATGCTTATTAAGCTTTTTTGACTTGTTTTCTTTATCATTTAGACTCTCATTGGGACACCAACATCCCTAAAGGGGATTAGCTCTGTGTTTTTTCTATATTTTCATTACTTCTGAATCAATAAATAAATAAAGGGGAGTGATATTTCCACGCCTTAACCTAAAACTTACGCCTACGCCTACGCATAAAATTGTGGATTCAGATATGTCTTCACACCTTTCATGGATGTAGTTTGCTAAATCCACACATCCCAGTGATTACTAAATCCACACCGAATAAGATGTTGATAAGATGTTTATCTCAGAAATTTGACAAAAAACTCTAAAATGAAAAAATGCTATATACAAGTGATCTGTCTACATTTTCAGAATAATTTTATTGATGAGGAATATACTCTTCTGCAATTTGAAGCTGATTGATGTGAATGTGCCCTGGGCCACTGCGGTGGCAATTTGGGAAGAGATAATTTGCCTATCTCATTTTCATTGAAAATGATGAGTATCCAATGATTACCATTTATGTGACCTAGGGAGATTGGATGCATAATTGAAACCGCACATGGACTGCATAGGGTTAGAAGGAATGTTTGTGGTGGGAAGTTCTGCCAATCTGGATGGAAAAATACAATTGGACGCTTATATGTATTTGTCAATATTGGTCCATGATCCCATTTACTTAACCAGTTATCCATTCTTGTAATAGCTGTAGCCATCAGATTATCTCTTATTTTATCCATTTCCACTGCTCCTCCCAATATTTGGCTGTAATAATTGCGATTCCTATCAATTTCTTCTATCAAATCTTGTCTCACTTCTCTCCAGCTCTTTTCCTTTTGTGGGCTTGAAAGTGACAATCCTTTTGCCACTGCATGGAATCCACAATTCCCATCTGCAGGAGGATTAAAAATTTTCTCAATGAACTTGTTCATGAAAGGTGGCTGTATCTGATCAATATAGAGAGTCTTTGAAAAGGAGGTTATTTTTCAGTTATTCATTTGCATATCAAATTTTATCCACTCACTGGTTCTTCCAAACAATTTGAGTTATTTTGGGGTCTCAAGTTTCTTTCCAGTTTTCCTATATCATTTAATAATTTTCTTTTTCTTTTTGTGGTAGTTTCATCATCTTGGCTTGCCTCTTTTTTCATCAAATAGAACTTTTCCCCCCTCATAAATTGAGTGTTGGGACCAATAGTAGCTCTGTGCATCTTTTTAAGAAATCTTTTGTGGCGATTCAGGATATCCTGCTTGACTTCAAACTTGGATGGAAGCCTTTTGGTAGACTTTACCCTTTTCCTTTTTAGTGATGGCCCACCACGTGAAATTAAAGAGTTTTTGGGGTGACAAAGCTTAATGGTTGTGTATTGAAAGCTAAGTAGCTCCTGAATTTGCTTGATCAACTTTTTTTGTAATGGTATTTAGTGTTCATCAACTTCCTTTTCAATCTTTTCCATTTGTTGTTTCAAATTCCATTGTGAATTAGAATCATGGTCCTGTTAAACATGATTTTAGCATGACTACAATCACACATATCAGAAATAAGATGTCACCTACTTCAAGAGGATTATAAAGTAGATTCCATTGTGGATGAAAATCTTCACTTCCAATGTAGCCTTTAGTATTAAGAAGTTTCTCAATTTCATGTGAGCAAGGAATACCCATGCCATTAGTTAGTGTTTTGGAGCATGGCTGAAGATTTGGTTGGTGTTTGAGCTTTTGAAATTGGTATTCAATAATTTTTATTGCTTTTATTGATATAGTGCCAAGTAGCTGCTTGAAAGGTGGGGAAACATCAGTCAATTTTCAAACTCTTTCTTTTCCCATAGTATGGTGGATATGTTTCAATTGAATATCAATTGCTGTTTTGAAATTTTGGAATACTGTAGAAAGCTCTCCATTAGAATTATTAATAAATGATTTTATGTAGGAGTGTGCAGATTCAACACGGGAGCTGGCTTGATTTCCTAGGTGAGGATGCTGGCTTTCCCAAGCAGTGACAAACTTTTTCTTGAATGGGAGTAGGTTGTTTGAGATATATGACCATGCTCCTGAGTAATCTTTCTACTTCTCTTTGAGTTTTTCAAGATTGTTCTCATATTCCTTGGTTGACTTGGAGCTGACCAGTAGGTTCCAGGATGTCTGATAATCCTTCCAATCATCCTCTTGAAAATATTTGCAACAATTTTGGATAAGGTTTTTGCTGATGTGCCATGTGCAATAATTATGGATTGAGCTAGGAAAGACAAATTCAATGGCCATCTTCAGAGATGGCTCACGATCTGTGATAATAACCTTGGGAATTCTGGGTGGCTGAAATAACATTTTGAGTTCTTGAAGGGCCCATATGTATCCTTTGTCATTTTCCCGTTCCATGTAGCAAAAGGCTAATGAGAAGGTGTGTCCAGTTGCAGTTTAGCCAACCATGTGGAAAAGTGGCAAATTGTACTTGCATGTCTGGTAAGTGGCATCAATCAATATCACATGGTGGTTTATATGACCCAATTCAATGGAGGCTGGGTGTGCAAAGAATAGGTTGGTAATCTTTCCATTTATATTAGTTTTATTACTATGAATCCAATTGCTCTCTTTCAGAAGACGTATTAGATATTCCAGTTGAGATTGACCATTCCTTTCCTTGATTGATAGATGTCCTTTGTAGTTATACAGAGCTCTGCTAGTGGTACAGGTATTTCCTTGGGAATAAAGCTGGCTTAAAATCTGATTAGGACAGAAATTTGCCTTCATCAATCCTTCAACTTGCACAAGTTCTTTTTCATTAAGCCAACAATGAATGGGATGTACTGATGGGGTTGTAGAGGGTGGATGATTGTGCAGAATTTCTAGTGGGGCTAAAACCCAATAGCCAGATCTGGTGAGGTGAATTGTGTGAAATTCCTCAGAATTGATATCACCTTAATGGTAAGAACATAGTAAATACATACAGTATATTTGATGACTTACTCAGAGCAGCAATAGAGCCTCTGAGCCTAAACTTGCATCCACATTTTTTGGTTGTTGACTGCCTCTGGGTAGGTCCTTTAAGTTTTATATATTCACCATATCGGTCACATGCCAAGTAAACGTTCTTCCCTTGGTGAGAATTTCTCTTTGTTAATGAATAGCCATGACTTTTAGCCCACTTTTGTGCAAACTGGATGAGGGTATCTACATCATTGAACCTTGCAAGTGGAGGTGGTTCTAATTTCACTATATAGTTATTCAAATCAGTAAAAGTGTAGTGGATGAATGGAAATATATGTAAGCTTACGTCCAGTGGAGTAATCATATTTATCTGGGTCAGTAATGAGAGGGAATTGTTCATTAGGGACTGAAAAAGCAGGTGTGCAATCAGTAGTGGCCTGTATAGATGATTTTATTTCCTCAATATCACCTTTAAACTGAGGTGTCCCAGATTCATGAAGATTCATAGCTTCAATCGGTTGTAATGATTCCATTCTAGAGGTCAAGCATTCAGGTGGTGGAAGGTTGTGGGGCTTCAAGGTTTTCCCAGGTGTTAATATAGTATTTTTAGAAGGATATGAGCACTCTGATTCATTATAATGGACTGGATGGGTATCAAATTGGGAGTAATCAGGCTCAAAGTGAAAGATAGGGGACATAAGGGGGTAGATGACAAAAATATTTGAAACAATTGATGTGTTTAAGAAATAGAGGTCTAAAAATGATTTTTGGTGGAATATAGATTGATATGAATAGCTTAACAGTGTTGTAATAATGGTGGAATTTATATATTTTGTAAAAGAGGAACACCTTTCCAATTATTTCACACTAATATTGGCAACTTGTGGTTAGAGTGAGAATGATTTGGCAATAGAATTTTTGAGTAAATTGTGATTATTCATGATTTTAATTAAGATTTATTTGGTCTTTTCAATTTAATCAACCAACATCTGGATATCAAAATAGAATCATACTAGAATGGATTATGGGATAAAGTTCTATTCCAAGGGAGCTTTTGTTTGAGTCTTTCAGGGAACAATCAAAGATAGATTTCTGAACACATTAAAATACACTTGGAACATTTTTGAAGTATTCAAATAGCTGTATATATTTCTCAAATGGATCCTTGATTGATGTGGCAACTCTGAACAGGAAGATGAATTTGGTGACAGGTGTACAATTTCAGTCTAATCACAGCTCTCATTAGGTTTCAGTCTGTAAGGGGAGCAAATACAAAGCTCCCCTCAGGTCTTGTTATGTGTGGTACTATTTTGCATTATGTATTCTCATATGAATTAGAAGCTTTTAGACCAAAAAATTCAATAACCACATTCTGGCCCTCTTTGTCTCCTCATTGAGTTTATAAAAGGGATTCTCATTTTAATTTGTAGCCTTTAACTACAACCCTTTGTTATAATTTCATAAAGATACTTCCCTTCCAAGCACATATACAATATTTATCTACAATTAGTCATTTTTGTCTCTATGGATGCCAATACTACTAACACCTCTGATATGGGTCCCCAAAAGAAATTCAATTCTCCCAAATCTTCTGATATGGAGTGCTCATCAAGTGAAAGTATCATTGCAATTAGTACAGCCATCCCAAATCCACCTCCAAAATTGCCAGAAGGTATGTTTTTTGAATGGAATTTACTTCTGAACAAATCAGTCTTATCAGTATCTCAATTAATCAGAAATAATGCACAAAAGCATCATAGAGGCACCCCATGCTCATTGGGCTTCTTCCACCAAAATATCTACTGAGGTGCTTTTTGGGGCTGAAATAGAAGTGATTACAAAGGAACAGTTCTTGAAAAATTCATTAAAAATAGCCCCAAGATTAGAAGGAATGTCCAAAGATGCACGTATTCCTCAATATGTACGAGAAAAGCTCCAGGAGGCTAGAGAACTGCTGGTTGCTGATATTGATCATATGTATAAAAGATTTTTATCTCATATATTTCACATTCCACCCTAATTTCTTGGAATTATAACTTTAGGGGTCAAATTGGGCAATACACTACCACCCAAATCACATGTTAAAATTGGTAAAATGACAAACATTTCTTCAAAAAAGAAGTTTAAACCTTCAAAGAATCAAGCAAAAAAGAAAATTCGCCAAACTTTTCAATTGGCCCCTGAAGTTAATGAGGGGGAACCAGGGGCTCTTTGTCCTTCTGCTAATGAAAGTAATAATGGACATCCAATAAACATCACAAATGATCACCCTGTTGAAATTCCTGAGATTGGAGGTGTAACCAATCATCATGAAAACATTGTTCCACGTCCAAATTTGGACACTCAGGAAGCAACTACTGTTCCCAATGAAAATATTGGTACAGAAACTCAAAGAACAGTGGCTGAGGATGAAACTGTATTGACCCAAACAAATTCTGACCCATCAATGGATTCAGCTGCTCGTTCACTAACTCTAACTCCAAGTCCTTCATGCATGAAAATTATATTGGAAAATGAAAACAAATTTGATTACATTCTAATGTCATATCATGTATTCAAAAGGGAAGATTGGATCAAATTTAATTCACTCATTCAAATGACCTTCATGAAGCGCAAATCACTTGTTCCAAAGTATGAACTTCCAACCAAGCTCCAATGTGGGATTTGCTACAAGAGTGGTAGGGACATTAGAATGAAAGAGTGGCATGAAGAGCTCCATGCAGCTGGTAAACAGGCTTTCAGAAATAAATATATTGGTATCTCACTAATCTCATTTTTTCATAGGCTTAGATCTGTTTTCACCAATATCTGAGGAGCCGTTAATCTATGAGACAATTTGGAATATGTCATTATTTAAAAGCGACATGTCCATACTGGCAGGTTTACCCAAGAGGCTCCATGCACTGTATCTATTGGTGCACAATCTTGTTCAACCAAGTCAACATCAAAAGCAGTGAGTTGCTAACATTTTATTTGAAGCCATTGCACTTTATATGGATGATCAGAACCCTCTGGTTACATTCAATATTTCTGATTCAGCTTCCAGTGATTCTTTGTCTGTGGAAATTAGTGCTATGCAATATTTGGGCTCCTGTTTGAGTGTCAACAAGGTTCAACTTGTTCCACAAAGCAATGAAAGTCAAGAAGTTACTAGTATCACATCAAAGGGAATTTTAACACCAACTTTGACTGGCTTGGTTGATAATATCCTCCAGCTGATGATTGCATTTAATTGGGTGTGGGTGCATACTAAGGTTGATTCCAAAACTACTCAGAAAATTGGAAAGCAATTGGTCAAGAGAGGAGTGGATCCTTTGCAAGAGTTGGTGACCATTCAAGATCAGATGAAGGCTGGAAGGCCATGCTACAATCCAATTGCAGCATTCCTTACAGGGGGTGTAGGTGGACTTCTGGTGTGTTCAGCTGATTACCGCATTAGTTCAGCAAAAGGGACCCTTCAGCTTCTGGAAATTAAATCAATGCTCAAGAGAAAAGAATACTTGCCAGATGAAGATATTTGGAAGCACACAAACAAGTATATATGTGAAATCCTTCATGAAAGCTTTTTCTCAAATCCTTCATCTTCACCAATTTGCCCCAGCAAATACCGCCTTGCAGAATATTTAGCATTGGATTTTAGTGAGGCTTGGCAAAAAAACACCCTTTGGAGTCCAATTTAATCATGAACTTACCTAAAAAGGTTGGTATTGACAAAGAAATTCAAAAGTTGTAGTAGAGTGTGCATGTGTCATATTACTTATTACTACCTGTGACCTGTAATTCATCACTATTGAGTGCAGGATATGCTTACTGTGCAGAGTCTTGACTTCGAACAGCTTTGCGCCAAGCTACTTATAAGATTTTCCAGTGTTCTTTTGTCACCTGAGTGCAAAAAAGTCATGGGTAACAAGTTGATGCCTCAAGTATCACAATAGAGAATAATTGTGCTTATGAGAATTTAACGTAAAAAGATGAAGATATGAGAGAAGTGATGCCAGGGACCTTCTGAGGGGCTTGAACCCACAGAGCCTACCTGTTCCACCAAGGAAGAATGAGTTGGATTTGGTATGCCAAAGCTATTGTCACCAACCACCCAGATTCACAACCCAGGTTCCCCCGGGTGAGTCTGGCCAGCACCCAGGATCAAACATGCTACCTCTCAACCAGTTTGAGACGCAGATGCTCTAACCATTAGATCATTCACATCACATTGATTTCAATTGATCCTTTCAAAGCAAAATACCCTCGCCTCCAGACCTTTTTTCATTATTAATTTAATCACTCAAACCTAACCTTTTCCAAATTAATAATATATTTTTCTTAAATATAAAATAATCCTCTCAACCAAAAACTTGTAATCAATATGTACTGAAGTAAGTTTTTTTTTAATTTTCAATTCAACAATATTTTCTTTCTATTTTATTGTTTTTTATTCAAATTGATTACTGGGGCTCTTACAGCCCCAGCAATCAACATTTTTTTTTATTTTTTAACATTTAAGTTTTATTTCTTATTTTTTATTAAATTGATTGCTGGGGCTGTAAGAGCCCCAGCAATCAAAAAATATTAAAAAAAAAAAAACTTTTTTTTTTTTTAATATTTAAATTTTATTTCATATCTTTTTATTTAAATTGATTGCTGGGGCTCTTACAGCCCCAGCAATCAAAAAATATTAAAAAAAAAAACTTTTTTTTTTTTAAAAAAATTTTATTTCATATTTTTTTATTTAAAAAAAAAAAAACATTTTTTTTTAATTTTTTAATATTTATTTTTTTTTTAAAATTTTTTTATTTAATTTGATTGCTGGGGCTCTTACAGCCCCAGCAATCAAAAATTATTAAAAAAAAATGATTTTTTTTTATTTAAGTTGGTTGCTGGGGATCTTACAGCCCCAGTGATCAAAAATCATTAAAAGAAATTTTTTTTTTGTTGAAATTTTTGTTTTTAATACTTAATTTTTATTTTATTTTATTTTATTTAAATTGATCACTGGGGCTCTTCAAGCCCCAGCAATCAAAAAATTTTTTTTAATATTTTATTTCCAGCAATCCATTCTTATTTAAATGGATGGCTGGGGCTCTTACAGCCCCAGCAATCAAAAAAAATTTTAAAAAAAAACCTTTTTTTATTTTTTTTTAAAAAAAAGGTTTTATCAAAGTTTCAAAAAAGAAAAATTAATTTTTTTTTAAAAAAAATTGAATTTTCAATTATCTCATTTTCTTTTTTTTAATTTGAATTGATTGCTGGGGCCCCAGCAATCACAATGTTTTTTCAATTTTTTTGAAAAACATTTTTATTTTTATTTTTTTTTTTTTTCAATTCAAATTGACTGCTGGACCCCTTAAAGCCCCAGCAGTCAAAATGTTTCTATTTTTTTTTTAAATTTTAATTTTTACTTTATTTTTTTTTTTTTTTTAAAAAAACATTTCCAATTTTTGATTTTTTTTTTAATTTAAATTGATCACTGGGGCCAGACCCAGCGATCACAATGTTTTTGTATTTTTTTGGTTGTTTTTGCGTTAATTCAATCGTAAACTCTGATTTTTTTAAAAGAAAAAATTTATATTTATATTTACTAATTTTTTTTCAAGTTTGTTAAAACAATTATTTTTTTTAAAAAACCTTATTCTTTTTTTTAATAAAATTTAAGCAACCATTATTTTTATTTACTTATTTTACTTTTTTTTTAATAAAAATCATTCTAGGGGAAAGCCTAACCTGTTGCTTCTTGCTTTTTCACCGATCATGATCCAACAGTCACCATACCAACTCATTGAGCTCCCAAAATGTATGGAGTCACTTAATGATGAAGAAAAACATTTCATGGGAAGGACTATTTCACCAGTTGTAAATGATTTTTCTTCATCAATTAGTGACTCAATGCATCCAAAAACCCTTCAAAACTCAGCTTACACAGCACAAATGGAAAGGATGAGTCATTTTTGCATTCTGAGGATCATTCCATGGGAAGGACTATTTCACCAGCTGTGAATGATTCCCCCTTATCCAAAAATGACTCATCTCTAAATAAGAAATCTAATCATTCACATAGAAGATTTCAAATTGCACGAAAATTACTCACCCAAATTTTGGACCATCCATCAAGAAGCAGAGGCAAATTCAGTACAGTTCGAGTTAAGCCCAAGCCAAATAGAATAAATAAGCTTTTATTACCTTCCATAAATGAAACACCAAATCCTTCAATTGTTTTCAATTCAAAAAATCACAAGCCCCTCTTCATTTATCACTTGCATCCATTTCATATTCCTTCTCCAAATTTTACTTCATTCAATCAATTAATAATATCACTTTACAAATTAGCCCAAAATTGTCCTCATATTAAATCCAATAGTGATCTTATTGATGGTCATATGAAAGGAGTTGGATTTCGCTGTGGAAGTGATAGTGGTAAGTCCTTAGGTGAGTCTTTAGAAAATTATATTCAAGTTTTTTTGTTAATTTTATTCTCCTTTTACTAGGTGTTTATGCCAGGAAGACCACAATGAATCCAGAAGTATTAGACGCAGATAATGAAGAATGGATTACCCTTTCTCAGTTTGAAAATTTTGTTTCCTCCTGCATCAAGCTTCTTTCTATGTCTGCTTCCTGTGAGAATGATGAAATCATGCAAGAAGCCCAGCTAACTGAATGGCATGAATGTGAATGGAATCCAATGTTCCACCAAAAGTTACGGTCTTTCTCCAATGTAATCATAACAACAAATGGTTTTCATAATTGTGTTCATAGAGATGAAAAGGACATGAATACTTGGACTTATGGTTTGTTCACAATCTTTGACAAATCAGCCATAAAACCAATTCCATCTCCCATCCGCTCCTGTGGCTATGGCCTCTCATTTCCTGAATACTCCACACTTTTGGATTTTTCTCGCAAACAAGGTATTATTGAGCTTCTCTGGAAAACTTCAACCACTTTTCACCAGACCACTCAGCCACCTCCTATTTTTGATGAACTTCCCACCATAACTCACTTTGGCTGTTCTTTCCAAATCAACTCCAAGCTATATTGAAGAGCTAAAAGCCTTATATGTATGGATCCAATAAGCCAAGGAGAGAAGACATATAGACGTCAAGAAAGGATTCAAAATGAAAAGCAAAGACATCAACAGAAAAAAATGAAGCTTTCAAATATATAAATTTCTTGTAATTTTCCATTTCTTTTGATGTAGCTTTTCAACCTTAGACTAGGATACTTATGCATGAAATGGGATGGTTGATGCAAACTTGAGTACATATTTTCCTTTGATGACTTTCTTGAAATATATGTCCTTAAGTATCCTTAGGAATTTGCTTCATGTATTCTGTTCGAAGTCAGGACTTCTAATAGAAAGATTTTTCTCATTCAGAGCTTGATACAATTATATTGACATATCCAAGAATAAATTTCCTTGCCTCTCTAAATTGAGCTCTTTTTTTCAAACAATCTTTTGTTGAATGTCGCATGTTTCTATTTATAATACAAATACTAACTGCAAACCACAAGCCGGCCTGATTAGTATCAAAATTACTTTAGTATATATTCTTGCTCTCCAGTTCATTGCATTTACCATCAATTCCTGTCAAGATCAAACTGAATATTTTTTCGAAATATGGATTCTTCCAAGCCATATTGCCTTGGTATATTGAAAACCCATGCATGCCTCACTAATCCCATTCAGAAACCTTTTCATCCGGATGATTGGATTTTCTTATGTCATACAAGTCAAAATTTATTCTTGTATACACAACATCAAAGAGAAGCTTTGGGTAGCCTTCCTCTGGATGTCACCTCTGCACTTGTACCATTATTGGGTGACCCCAATTTCTTTATATCCTGTGGTCCTTCTGGCATGTGGCACACCAATCTAGAGAAAAACCCTGACCAGAAAGTATTCATTGAAAGCTTTCTCAAGATTAACCTTTACAACAAGATAAACATCACTATTCCAATAGTAATGTTTATTTTTTTGTTTTCCTCAGCAAGCATTGATATATTTGACCTCATTAGACATAATTCGATATTAATTCACCAACCAGCCACATACAACAGCTCTGAACATTGTGGGTGTTCACTTATCTCACACCTGGAGCCCCAGCCTGTTATCTCTTCTCAGAACGTATTGTTGTCACCTGAGCTGCACTCACAGCTCCTGAAGATTCCAAGTGGGAATGACCTTCCACAAATCAAATCTGTAATACCATTCCTAAAATCATCACTCAAGCCTCATCAAAAGCAAGGATTAGCATTTCTCCTAGATAGAGAAGCCCCAAATGGAAAATCAGCAAATTCTCTGTGGTTAAGTAAACCATCATCCTCATCTACAAGAATAAATTTGATACATAGAATCACAAAGAAGCAAGTAAATAACCTTGAAGACACCTTCAGCCATACTCCCTTGGGCTGTCTGTTTGCAGATGACATGGGACTAGGGAAATTAATTCAGTGCATATCACTCATATGTATGACTCTTGAAGATTCCAAAAGAGATATTCCACCATCCATTCACTTTATTAATAAAAAACAGAAACGCTCAACACTCATAATATGCTTACCTCATTTGATAAAGAATTGGGAAGATGAATTAAAATTACATACAGACATATCCTGACTAAAGATTGTTACCTATCATGGGAAGAAAGGAAAGGAGATTGGACTGAAAAAATGGTCTGAAGCTGATATTGTAATATCCAGCTATCATTTGTTAGCTTATGAGTTTGGTAAGCCTAATAATATAGAGAACTCTTGGATTTACCATAGTGAATGGTACCGAGTTGTCTTAGATGAGGCCCAGTGAGTTTTTCAAAGTATTATTTATAAGTTGTGGGATTCTGATGAAAGATATATAAATTAAATTGAAATACCTAGTCAGATAAGAAGTCAGGAGTCAACTTTCTTCAAAGCAATTGGGGCAATACAAACATCCAGACGCATTTGCCTGACAGGAACCCCTATTCAAAACAGTATAAATGATTTAATGAGCCTAATCACCTTCATTACAGCACCTCAAAGTTAAAAACAAGAGAATTGGGTACCAAATATATTGGAAGAGCTCAAAAAAGGAAATTATAGCCCCCTTCAGTTATGCCTGAGGCATCTTTGTCTACAAAGAAACAAGGACCACATTTTAAATGATCTACCTGAAATTAATCATGATTATATCCATGAACCTCTCTCAGATTGGACGTTAGATAGATATAATTATATTTACAAAGAGTTCATATCATCATCTAATCAAGGCCCAGAAATGTTCTTCAAGTATATAAACAAGCTTTGCCTTTGTTGCAATCATCACTTGATTAGTGAAAGTATATATGACATTTAAGGTATGATCTCACCATATGGGACAAATATAGAAGGGGTTTTTTTTAATAGTACCATAGCAGAACATGTTGATTTCAAAACATGTCTAAAAAGCACTAAAATTCAGAGGCTCCTGAAAATTCTTTTATCACACGGAAACATTAAAAATTCAACCCCAAAATCTGTGAGCCTTTGAGATATGACCACATACCCAATAAGGTCACAAAAAAGACTCAGAATAATTATACCTTTAATATAATTATATTAAAATTACTTAGAATAATTATACATTAAAAATAATTACTTAAATATACAAAAAATACCATAAATTGGTACAAAAATTGGTTTAACTTAAAAACCAATGAATCAACATGTAAAAAGAATTATACCATTGGATTCCCCATGGTAAAATACACATATACCATTTTTATGGCATATCTGTAAAGTCAATATTTAATGAATTATAAGGTATAATACCTTATAAAAACCATAAAACCTTAATTATCTCAAGAACTAATGAAACAACATGTTAAATAATTTGTACCAGTGGATTCCCCACAAAACTCCACACATAAAACAATTAGTAAGCTAATTTCCAAAGTTAATACTTAAGGAATTAACCTGAATATATGCACTTTTTTGGTCAACGCATATATTCAAGGATCATAGCTAATATCTCCTAAACTATACATGATAATATAATGAACCAAAAAGGAAGTTACCACCTAATTACTGTAAGAACACAGATATGAACTTTATTTTACAAATTATAAACAAGGTTAAAACCTATGATGAAATATTGATAAAAATCAACAGAGCTGTTGACCACTTTGTTGTGAAAGTGTTCCAAACTTAAAAATAAGTATACAGTTTGATTCTACTAGTTCATTCGTGAATAATGATGTAATTTTTATTATTAAACTCAGGGTATAACCCCCTGAAATCAAGGTTTGAAGTTTAAAATATTGAATTTCGACAGAAAAGATGAGTTACAAGAAAAATCATCAAAATTAGATTTTTGAGGATGTAATGAAAAGCTCTTGGCAGCATAATACCGTTATGCCAGGCTACCAGAATTCACTCTCTGAATTGCTGTAGCGTGTAAAACTTCAAAGTTATTGAGGATCAAAGTTTGAGCTTAATTTGAGCAGTTATGATCACTCACAGTAACCTTAATTTAGGTTTAACAGTCTTAAGAGTGATAAAATTGGTGAATACTATTAGTTTATGATTAAAACTAATAAAATCCACAAAATTTGGGGTTCTGCCAAGCCTCTGATGTCATCAAGCTTAGAGCTATAGTGATAACTCTAAATAATGATGTAATAATGATGTAATATGGTTTGATCATGATGTAATCATCCTCAAACCTTAAAATATTGATCAATTCCAGTGGATATGATCAGTACACGTCTACTAGAAGCCTGTTGGACTCTAGGAGGGAGGTATTTACTATAAATAGAGCTCTTTTTACTCTATTTTCCCCTCAGATGCATCAAAAACATTAAATCAATTAAATCAAAGGTAGTTTCTTTATTCTTTATATATAAAACTATTATATTATTAAAGACCAAAGACCACCTTGTTGTAATCATCTATTTTGATGTGATTAAATCATTTATTTAATTGTTTTTGCTAAAAATCTCTTTAAAAACTCATTGCCACGTAAAAATCCAGAATAATTTGTAATTTTCTTTCTTTTTATTGTAAATACAATTTGAAAAAGTTGTATTTATATTTTTTGGCGTAAAATATTTCAAAATTATTATATTAAGTGTTAAAAGTAGGTTATTTTCTCTTATTATAATAATTTCTCTATTATTACTCTCTTAATAATTCTTTAATTAATATAAATAGTATTTATATTAATTCATAACTTTAATATTAGTAATATTATTGTTATTAATTGTTTTTTATTAATAAAAAGCAATTTTTACGCCTTTATTATTTGTTGGTAACAATAATAAAGAGCTTTTTAAATATATTAATTATTTTATATTAATATATTTATTTATTATATTATATTTTCATAATATAGATTATATTATTATATTTATTTAATAATATAATTATTTTACGCCATAATAATAATAATTATTTATTATTATTATATTTTTAATCTTATTTATTCAATTCATAAGGACATTCAGAGTACAATAAGTAATAAATTAGTAATTTTTACTTTTTGTTTCATAGTCAAAACTTACATTTGGGGGCCTGGCCGTGATATTTACTTAAAAGACCTTTAAAAAAGATTCTAATTGGGTTTATCCAATAATAAATTATATTTACAATCATAAAATTATATAATAATTTTATATTTTATTGATTTTAAAAGCTATTGAGGCATTTGGAAAGCAATTGTACTGTCTTACACGTGGTTTTTCACATCCTTAGACTTGCAAGAACTTTCTTTGAGTGACTCTAGTGATTAAAAAAAGATATTATATAAATTAAAAATAATTTTTATTATAATTTAATTTTATAAAGAATCATATTAATTTTTATTTTATTCCTTAAAAATAAAAATAAAAAAATATAAAAAATATTAAAAAATATTAAAAAACAATGAAAAAGTTATTTTTATTCATTTTTATTCATTTCTTTATTCATTAAAGATATTAAAGCAATTTCTACGTGGAAAATTGCCATATCTTGCCATAAAATAACACTTCTTATAAAAAGACTTATATTTATTTGTCTTTTTTAGTGTTTGAAGATAACCCAACAGAAGACAACCAAACTACTGTTGAGAGATTGGTGGAAAAAACTTGTCAAAGTTCTCCAACACCAGTTATCACTAAAAGAAAGAAAGCTAAGAAATTAGACTTTCCAGGACCCACCATTCAAGACTCTGAAGGTGAGCACCTCTTTTATAATTGCCATAAAAAGAATTTTTATCCTAAAATACTTTTATTTCTTATTTTCTTAAATTATGACTACCAGAAGAGGTTCCCAATACTCCATCCAATCAGATGGAGCTGGACTCAGAGGTAGAACTGATCCCTCAAAAGGGAAAAGAAAGGGCAATATCCCCAGTGGAACAGAATCCACACAAGGAAGTGCGTTATCCCAAAGGCAAGTCTTAGAAATTCCCATGATATCTGAACCTGAATTGGAACTAATTATGAGTAACTCAAATAGATACAAATCACATTCAGAGGGCTCAAATAGACATCTACATGAGCCAGTACAAGCAGTATTACACAGTGTACAAGGACAAAGATTGGGAAATGCTGCCTCAAATACACCAAGGAGTGATGAACTCCTGGCACATCCTGAAAAAGTTCCTCAAAGAGGAGGAGATAGTGAAATACTCCAATGGATGGAATCCACTGTCATCCAAACCTCAAATCAAAAAAATCAAGGATTATCATGCCAAAAAGAGGGAGGCAACCAAGGAAGAAGCCCCAGTAGCTTCTACCAGCAAGCCCCAAGCCAGCCCACTTCCCCAAGAAGGGAAGAAGAACAAGAAAAAGCATTGGAGGAAACCATATTCCCCAAGCTACAGGATCCCAAGAATCCAAAAGGATGCCATGGACAATGTTTTCAACATGGCCAGAACCTTGATGGAATTCAAGGACAAGGAAGAGCAAAGAATGAGACAACCTCATTTCCCAAAGAAATAACCTTGTCCAAAGATGTTGTAAATACTTTAACAGAAATTAAAAATAGTATATTACCTCTAAAAGAAATTAAAGATAGTTTATTATCACTACAAGAAATAAATAACAATTTATCTTCTTTAACAAAAATTGTTGTGCAAAACAAGAAAGAAATTGACAACATTAAGTTTATTGTTGAAAATAATAAACCAAAGAATTTAATTGACAATACTCAAAAATTAATACAAGGACAACAAGGATTGTATAAATACATAAAAGATATCAAAGACAAGACTTTGACAATCAATTATGATGTGAGTATTGACAATCTTACAGAAAAATTAAATAAATTAAGTCTTTCTGTAGAAACATTTGAAGAAAAGACTTCATCACACCAAAAATTACTTTTGGACCATGTGGAAAAAAGTGATGAAGCAAGAATGCATCTGAAAGATGATATTCAGAGTGAAATAAGGCTTATTACTGAAAAAATGGATAAAATTAATAAGGCTAATTTAAATATGCCAAAGTTATCAACACCATTTTCTCATATAAGAAGCCCTGTTAAAACAAAAGAGGAATTGTCAAATCCTTTCATAACAGACTTGAGTCACCAAGATAATAACCAAGTCTTAATGAAGGAAGCACCTCAATTGAAGGAATGGCCAACATTCACAGGAGAAGGTGAATATGACCACATGTCATTTATTAAAACAATTGACATGTTACAAGAAGACTATTCCATACCAGATGAATTAATCACTGCAAGATTACATTCATTGTTTGAGAAATCTGCAAAAAGATGGTATTATGGCATAAGACAAACAAATGGTAAAAATACCTGGTCTTGGTGGAAACAAGAAATAATCACCAAGTGGGCAAATGATGCCTGGAGGTATAAGATAGAAAATGCATTTGAAAACTCTTTCTTTGACCCAGAGAAAGACAAACCTTTAACTTGGTTCTTGAAACAAGTTGAAAGGCTTAATGCACTGTACCCAGAAATGTCACAAAAGATGGTGCACATGAAAATACTTAAAAAATGTGGAGGGGAACTAGAACATGCCCTAAGAAGCAGGTGTATAGAACCATCCTCCACAGAAGAGTATATAAATGCACTAGAAGATATAGTGACAAGAACAAAAATTGGCAGGAATTGGAAAAAATTGGACAATAAAAGCCCAAATAAACCATTTATCAAAAAAAGATAAATCAAAAGAATCCTTTAAGCCCAATACATCCAACAATAATGAGCAAAGAAAATGCCATAAATGTGGAGGTATTGGACACTTAGCCAATAATTGCCTTAAAAAAGCAAAGATTAATGAAATTGTGGAAACAGAAAACCACAATGACAAAGAAGAGGAATCTGACTCTGAAAAAGAGACAGAAGAGTCAGAAAGCTCTGAAAGTGATGAAATCAATATAATTAATGCACAAATTAAGAATATTGATATAATTTATGAAGTACTGGATGTTAATTCAAACTTACCACAAGTTGGAACATCTGACACAAACCTGACAAACATACAAGATGCCAAAATGTATAGAACCAAACCTGCAAGAGGAATGGGATATACAGCTGGAAAATCAAGTATAAGTATTGTTATGGTTGATAACCAAGAAGGAAAAGTTAACTTGGATACAGGAGCATATTGCACTTGTGTTGGAAAAACTTATTTAAAAACCATTGTCCCAAACTGGCAAGAAAAACTTATGCCAATACAAGGTGTCAAATTTAGTAGTGCAAGTGAGAGCATGAAGTCCCTTGGAATAATTGATTTAACACTAATTTTTCCTCATCCCTCACAATGTGTCAGAATTAAAGTAGAATTTGTAGTAATGGACAGCTGTACTAGTAATCATTTCATACTTGGGAAAGACTACTTATCAATCTATGGTATAGATATCTCCAACCAAAAAGACAGATATTTTACCATAGGAGATAACGAAAGACAAAAGTTTGGCTTCTTAAATAACAAAAAACAAATCACAGTTATTAAGAAGGAAGAAAAAATTCCAGAAAAAGAACTTTTTATATCTGAACAACTTAAAAAGGCAGAATTCAATCAAGAATTAACAGAAAAAATGAAAGAAAAATTGATTGACCTCTTATTTAAGTATAAAAATGCCTTTGCAACTGACAAAGAGCCACTAGGTGCCATAATTGGACATGAAGTGGATATAATTCTTAATGTAGAAAAGCCTTACCCACCTTTATTAAGAAGACCTGCTTATCCAGCCAGTCCAAGGGCTAGAGAAGCCTTAGAGGTGCACATTAAAGAATCAATGGACCTTGGAGTATTAAGAAAGGTTGGACATAATGAACAAGTAGAAGTCACTACACCTGTCATTATAACTTGGCATAATGGAAAATCAAGGATGGTAGGAGACTTCCAAGCCCTGAACACCTATACCATTCCAGACAGATATCCAATACCTATAATCCATGAGACATTGACCCAATTGTCACAAGCTAAGTTCATCACAGCTATGGATGCTCTTAAGGGTTTTCATCAAAATATCTTAACAGACAATGCCAAGAAACTACTAAGAATAATAGTCCATTGTGGAATTCTTGAATACTTAAGAATGCCATTTGGGATAAAAAATGCACCTTCCCATTATCAAAGAATGATGAATACCATATTCCCTGAAGAATTATCAGAAGGATGGTTAATTATCTATATTGATGATATCATAGTTTGCTCAGAAACTTGGGAAAATCACCTTACAAGACTAGAAAGGGTACTACAAAAAATAGTCCAAGTGAATATGAAAATTTCCTTGAAAAAGTGTCATTTTGCATATAGTGAATTAAAAGCACTAGGACATGTTGTATCTGGACTTAGTCTAGGCATAGATAAAAATAAAGTAGCAGCAGTACTACTCAAACCAATGCCTCAAACCAAAAAAGAAATGCAATCATTTTTAGGATTTGCTGGTTACTACAGACAGCATATAAAGGACTTTGCAAAAATTGCCAAATCCTTATATAAATTATGTGACCAACAAACAGTTTATGAAATGACTGAAGAAAGGGTCAAGGCCTATGAAGAATTGAAAAATTCACTAACAAATGCCCCATTTCTTCTAATGCCAGATTGGAAACTACCTTTCAAACTATACATTGATGCTTGTGGAGAGGGATTAGGTGCTGCACTTCACCAAACACAAATTATCAATGATAAACCAGTGGAAGGACCAATTTGTTTCATTTCAAGGCAAATAAAGCCAACAGAAGCAAGGTATGGAGCAAGCCAAATGGAATGCTTATGCCTAGTGGGGGCTTTAAAAAAACTGCATTATTATTTGGATGGCACAGTATTTGATGTAATCACAGACTGCAATGCTGTGAAATCACTATTAAATATGAAGACTCCAAATAGACATATGCTGAGATGGCAAATTGCTATCCAAGAATATAGAGGAAATATGACTATTGTACATAGATCTGGAAATATTCATAAAAATGCGGATGGTCTTAGCAGATGGGCTTTAGGAAATACCCCTGACAATCCAGCATGGGTACCACAAGAAGAGCACCATATAGAAGGAATATGTGTCACAGACATAGGCACAGAATTCTTTAACCAAGTTAAAGAAAGCTATAAGACAGACAAAAATTTCCATATCTTAAGCCAACTTCTAATGAAAGACTGAAAAGATCCATCACTTTCATCAAAACTAGATGAAATATGGAAAAAGGCATATGATGAAGGAAGATTCCACCTCCTTGATGGAATCCTTTACCATAGAACAAAACACGCATGTGTTATGGCCTTAACAGATAGAACACTAATAAACACTATTTTACATGAGTGTCATGATAGTGTTGCATCTGGACATCTCTCAGAAGATAGGACACTAGAGAGGGTGAAAACCTTCTCTTGGTGGCCAAATTGGAAGAAAGATTTTGCAGAGTACTGCCAAACCTGTGACAGATGTCAAAAAGCCAACAGAGCCACAGGAAAGAAATTTGGAATGATGATCCAAATCCAAGAACCAAAATCCCCATGGGAAATAGTTCATATGGATTGGGTAACAGCACTACCTCCAGGAGGAGACAGGAGCTATAATGCATGTCTAGTATTAGCTGACAGGTACAGTAAAACTCCCATGTTCTTACCATGTCATAAAGATGACACAGCTATGGATACAGCCATAATGATATGGAATAAAGTCATTAGCCACACAGGCTTATTCCAAAATATTATAAGTGACAGAGACCCAAAGCTCACTTCAGCATTATGGACAAATCTCCATAACTTATTTGGGACAAAGCTATCATTCTCAACAGCTTACCATCCCCAAACTGATGGTTCAGCAGAAAGAATGATACAGACCTTAGAGGACATGATCAGAAGATTCTGTGCTTATGGGCTAGAATTCAAAGACTCTGATGGTTTTACCCATTATTGGTGTACACTAATACCAGCACTTGAACTGGCATATAAGACATCAATCCATTCTTCTACTGGCAGAACACCAGCAATGCTAGAGAAAGGTTGGAATCCAAGACTTCCTTATGATACCCTCAAAAAGGACTTAGTGGACATACATCCAACAGAAAGCAGTTTTAAGATAATGCTTGACAAAGCAAGACACCATGCAAACAGATGCATGCAAGACTCTTTCAAATATGCAAAAGAAAGATGGGACAAAAGTCATAAACCACCTGACTTCAAAATAGGAGATTTGGTATTAGTATCAACTCTTAACTTTAATAACATGAAAGGACCAAAGAAATTGAAAGATTCCTTTGCAGGACCATTTATGAGAAAAGCAATTCATGGACCCAATGCTGTGCAATTGGAACTCACAGGTGAACTAATGAACAAACACCCAGCTTTCCCTGTAAGTCTAATAAAACCTTACAGCTCAAGTGACAAGGAGCTATTTCCACTAAGAAATAAACCCCCACTTGAAATTCCCCCCTTGGAAGAAGGAGAGGAAAAGAAAATAGTAAAATTCCTTAAAGAAAGAAGGACAAGAAACAAAAAAGAAAGAGAATACCTTGTAAGGTATAGAAATCCAACTCAAGAAGATGAATGGCTACTTGAGAAAGATATGACAAATGCTGATAAACTACTGAGGAGGTTTAGACATGAAAGAAAACCTAAAGAATAACAAAATCAAGCATTATTGAGCTTCAGGACTGATAAAGTCTAATGAAGAGGTAGGATAGTGGATGATACCCTAATCACACATATCAGATTGTGGTACAATATTTTTTGGTGGTAGGGAATGTGAGCCTTTGAGATATGACCACATACCCAATAAGGTCACAAAAAAGACTCAGAATAATTATACCTTTATTATAATTATATTAAAATTACTTAGAATAATTATACATTAAAAATAATTACTTAAATATACAAAAAATACCATAAATTGGTACAAAAATTGGTTTAACTTGAAAACCAATGAATCAACATGTAAAAAGAATTATACCATTGGATTCCCCATGGTAAAATACACATATACCATTTTTATGGCATATCTGTAAAGTCAATATTTAATGAATTATAAGGTATAATACCTTATAAAAACCATAAAACCTTAATTATCTCAAGAATTAATGAAACAGCATGTTAGCTAATTTGTACCAGTGGATTCCCCACGAAAATCCACACATAAAACAATTAATAAGCTAATTTCCAAAGTTAATACTTAAGGAATTAACCTGAATATATGCACTTTTTTGGTCAACGCATATATTCAAGGATCATAGCTAATATCTCCTAAACTATGCATGATAGAATAATGAACCAAAAATAAAGTTACCACGTAATTACTGTAAGAACACAGATATGAACTTTATTTTACAAATTATAAACAAGGTTAAAACCTATGATGAAATATTGATAAAAATCAACAGAGCTGTTGACCACTTTGTTGTGAAAGTGTTCCAAACTTAATAATAAGTATACAGTTTGATTCTACTAGTTCATTCGTGAATAATGATGTAATTTTTATTATTAAATTCAGGGTATAACCCCCTGAAATCAAGGTTTGAAGTTTAAAATATTGAATTTCGACAGAAAAGATGAGTTACAAGAAAAATCATCAAAATTAGAGTTTTGAGGATGTAATGAAAAGCTCTTGGCAGCATAATACCGTTATGCCAGGCTACCAGAATTCACTCTCTGAATTTCTGTAGCGTGTAAAACTTCAAAGTTATTGAGGATCAAAGTTTGAGCTTAATTTGAGCAGTTATGATCACTCACAGTAACCTTAATTTAAGTTTAACAGTCTTAAGAGTGATAAAATTGGTGAATACTATTAGTTTATGATTAAAAATAATAAAATCCACGAAATTTGGGGTTCTGCCAAGCCTCTGATGTCATCAAACTTAGAGTTATAGTGATAACTCTAAATAATGATGTAATAATGATGTAATATGGTTTGATCATGATGTAATCATCTTCAAACCTTAAAATATTGATTAATTCCAGTGGATATGATCAGTACACGTCTACTAGAAGCCTGTTGGACTCTAGGAGGGAGGTATTTACTCTAAATAGAGCTCTTTTTACTCTATTTTCC
Organism: Austropuccinia psidii; assembly: GCA_023105745.1. Lineage (NCBI taxonomy): Eukaryota > Fungi > Basidiomycota > Pucciniomycetes > Pucciniales > Sphaerophragmiaceae > Austropuccinia > Austropuccinia psidii. Next base: position 15,989,106 of record JALGQZ010000014.1, read on the forward strand.
CCTCAGATGCATCAAAAACATTAAATCAATTAAATCAAAGGTAATTTCTTCATTCTTTATATATAAAACTATTATATTATTAAAGACCAAAGACCACCTTGTTGCAATCATCTATTTTGACCTGATTAAATCATTTATTTAATTGTTTTTGCTAAAAATCTCTTTAAAAACTCATTGCCACGTAAAAATCCAGAATAATTTGTAATTTTCTTTATTTTTATTGTAAATACAATTTGAAAAAGTTTTATTTATATTTTTTGGCGTAAAATATTTCAAAATTATTATATTAAGTGTTAAAAGTAGGTTACTTTCTCTTATTATAATAATTTCTCTATTATTACTCTCTTAATAATTCTTTAATTAATATAAATAGTATTTATATTAATTCATAACTTTAATATTAGTAATATTATTGTTATTAATTGTTTTTTATTAATAAAAAGCAATTTTTACACCTTTATTATTTGTTGGTAGCAATAATAAAGAGCTTTCTAAATATATTAATTATTTTATATTAATATATTTATTTATTATATTATATTTTCATAATATAAATTATATTATTATATTTATTTAATAATATAGTTATTTTACGCCATAATAATAATAATTATTTATTATTATTATATTTTTAATCTTATTTATTCAATTAATAAGGACATTCAGAGTACAATAAGTAATAAATTAGTAATTTTTACTTATTGTTTCATAGTCAAACCTTACAAAATGAGTGATTTTTTCACAGTTTACAACATTTCTTGATTTTTAAGCTTGGTTATTTCCCTTATTTTGTATATTAAACTTCGGCTTTGTACCTCTCCTTTGATAATGATGAAGCTTTTGATTGACTATTATTTGTGATAAACTGGTAGGATTGGAATTGTCTTAGAAAACAATAAGATCATTTTTACACGTGTTGATGGAAAAATAGGCCAAGCTACACAGGAAGCAGAACTTAAGAAATTCAAGGAAAACAGCAATGTAGAAGTACTTGTGGCTTCATTAGGGGCTTCAGGGGTTGGCCTGAATATAACTTGTGCAGACGTGGTATTTATAATGGTATGAATTATGATTATATGACCATGAGGCAATATTTTAATATAATCTATATATCTAATATATGTCTAGGAGCCTCATTGGAATCCAGCTGCTTAAGATCAAGCTATTGATTGTCTACATCATATGGGACAAAGGAAAAATGTAATGGCATACCATTTTATATCACCTGATACAGTGGAGATAAACATGCAAAGGGTATGTTAATTCATAAGAAGTTTTATTTAATGAAAAATTTAGAACCACTTATTATATATTTATGAATTACAGGTACAACAGAGGAAGCGTACTTTGGCAAGGTGTGTAAATTTTTAATCATTCAAATAACTGATTGGATTTTATTTTCCTGTCCTTATGGTGGTTATTTTTTTCATGTAAAAACAACTTTAGCAAGTACTTTGACATATGCTGAGCTATCAAATATTTTCTTAGAGACTCATATGAACATCAGAATTGAAAGTGGGTAGCTGTGAAATTATAGTTCTTTTGGATTAAAAAAAATGGGGCGTGGATTTAGTAATCACTTGTATGTGTGGATTTAGCAAACTACATCCATGAAAGGCATGAAGGCGTATCTGAATCCACAATTTTATGTGTAGGCGTAGGCGTAAGTCTTAGGTTAAGGCATGGAAATATTACTCCCCTAAATAAATAATAAAAAAACAGTATACTTAACATTTCAGGGAAATTAGCTTTTTTCCCCTTTTCATGATTTTGAAGGGCTAAAAATATATAATTCAAACTTAGAAGATCTTTCCCTAAAAAATGAAGTCATATTTGTTCTATTTACTGCTTTTGTCATAATATATACAGGGTATATATTCTTTGAATTTTTCTTTGAGAAATTTCTTTTATAATTCATCTTTCACCCAAATTTCTATAGGTGAGCCTTTTAGATATTACCACATATTCAAAAAGGTCAAAAAACAAGTGTAAAAACTTATTTTAATAATAATAATTAATTTATAATCTTGAAATAAGTAAAAATGCCATAAAAAAGCATAGATCCTTGGTTATCTCAGAAACCAATGGATAAGAATTTGAAATAAATCACAATATTGGATTACCAATAAGGACTTACATATATGACCCTTTCATTAAATACCTGTAAGCCCAATAATATATGCACTTTTATGCTTAGTGCATATATCCATGGTTTTTAGCTCATATCTTTTGTATTATCAATCATAAAAAGTTTATCAAAACAAAAAAGGTACCACAAAATAACTGCAAGAATGAAGATATGAAATTCATTTGGAAAGCTATAAACAAGGTTAAAAATCATACTGGAATATTGGGAAAAAGAGGAACAGCTGTTGACCACTTCAAATGAAAAGTGGTCCCAGCTTTAAAAGAAGGATATATAAAAGCTCCACTAGCTTATATGAGAAGAATGATGTAATTTTAATCATGAAATTCAAGTTATAACCCTATGAAATCATGGTTTGAAGTCCAAAATAGTAAATTTCAACAGAAAAGAGGAGTTACAAGAAAAATCATCAAAAATAGATTATTGATGATGTAATAAATTCCTCTTGGAACAATAGTCAGGATATTCCAAGTTATCAGAACTTGATTCTTTAATTCTTTTAGCATAAATAACTTGAAAGGTATTGAGGATTAAATTTAGGGTATAAAAATGATCTTTTCTGACCAATAACTATAATATTACTTTAGGTTTAACAGGTAAATAAGAGATCAAAAGGGTAGATATGATTTCTTTCATGATTAGAAATACTGTAATCCACAAAAATCAAACATTTTTCAATATTATGATGTCATCCAATTTGGGTTATAGTGCTAACTCTAAAAAATGGTTCAATAATCAGATAGAAAGGCTTAATAATGATGAAATAATAACCAAACCTTAAAATGTTTATCAATTGCAGTGGTTAACCCCAGTAAGTTTGTATCATAAGGCAGGATATTTAGTATAAAAAGAATTACATCTGCCTCTGTTTCCCCCTCAGATGCATTAAGTACAATAACACATTAAATAAAAAGGTAATTTCTTTATTCTTTGAATATAGAACTCTTATATTATTAAACAACAAAAATCCATTGTGTATTAATTGATAGTTTTTACATTCTTAATCCAATATTTCATTGTTTTTGTTCAATTCTCTTGAAAATATTTAAATCCAGATAAAAATAGTAAAATTTGTAATCATCTCTATTTTTTATTTTAAATATAATTTAAAGAATTTTTATTTATATTCTTAGGCATAAAGGTATCAAAAATTATTATATCAAGTGTTAAAAGTAATTTATTTTCTCTTATTATAGCATTTTTCTCTATTATTATTCTTAATAATTACTTTATTAATATGAATAGTAGCTATATTGATAAATAACTTTAAAATTGGTAATATTATTGTTATATATTGTTATTTATTTGTTAATAAAGTTTTTTCATGCAATTATCAATTGCTGGTAACATTGATAAATTTCCATAAATATATTGATCTACTTTTTGTATTAAATTATTTTTATTATATCAGCTATATTATTTTACTATTTTTGATTAATATACTCATTTTTACAATATAATAAGAATGAATCCTTATTATTATAATCATTTTTGATCTTATTACTCATTTAAATCAGGAAGCTCAGAGTACAATAAATAAAATATTAGTTATTCTAAATTATTTTTTCATAGTCAAGCCTTACACTTGGGGGTCTGGCCATGATATTTATTTAGAGGACCTTGTAAAAAGATGCTGATTGGGTTTATCCAATAATAAATTTTTTTATGTTCATAAAATTATCTAATAATTTTATATTTATTGATTTTAAAAGCAATTGAGACATTTGGAAAGTAATTATACTATATTACACATGGTTTTTCACACCCTTGGACTTTCAGGACCTTTCTTTGAGTGACTTTAGTAGTTAAATAAGATATTTACAAGTTTAAAATATAAATTTATATTATAATTTAATTAAAAAGAAATATATTATCATTTATTATGCATAAATTAAAAAATCAAACACAAAAAATAAAACAAACATAGAATAAAAAATAAACTAAAAATAAAATAAAAATGAAAATAAATATAAAAATCAAATAAAAGTCTTGTTTCTTTTTTCCACTTATTTCTCTTCTAAAAAGATAAAAAGAAATTTTTACATGTAAATTTCCATATCTTTCCAAACAAATACCACTTTTACATGGAAATTTCCATATCTTTTCAAAAAAATACCACTTTTACAAAAGACCTATATTTATTTGTCTTTTTTTAGTGCTTGAAGATAACCCAACAGAGGACGATCAAACCAATTTTGAAAGATTGGTGAAAGAAACTTTCCAAAGTTTTCCAACAGAAGTTATTACTAAGAAAAGAAAATCTAAGAAACTAGTTTTTCTAGGACCCACTGTTCAGGACTCTGAAGGTTAGCACCTCTCTTGAATGTCCACAAAAGATTTTTCTATTTTCTAATTTCTCTTTATTGTCTCTTTATTTTTCAGCATGACTACTAGAAGAGGTTTGCAATACTCCATTCAATCACATGGAGGTGGACTCAGAAGTAGAAATGATCCCACAAAAGGGAAAAGAAAGGGAAAAAACCCCAGTGGAACAAAATCTACACAAAGAAGTGCCATATCCCAAAGAAAAGTCCCTGAAATTCCCATTATCTCTGAGCCTGAATTCTAACTAAGTATGAGTAATTAAAACAGAGACAAATCATATTCAGAGGGAGAAGATAGAAATCTAAACGAGATTATACAAGCAATACTACAAAGTATAGAAAGAAAAAGATTGGAAAATGCTGCCACAGATACACCAAGGAGTGATGACCTCCTGGCACACCCTCAAAAAGCTCCTGAAGGAGGAGGAAATAGTGAAATACTCCAATGGATGGTATAAACTATTATCCAAGCCTCAAATCAAAAACACAAAGGATTGGAACAACAAAAATAGGGACAAGATCAAGGAAGAAGCCCCAGTATCTTCTACAAGCAAGCCACAAGCCAACCAACCTTTCAAAGAAAGCAAGAAGAACAAGAAAAATAAATGAAAGAAGCCCTATACCCTGGTTACAGTATCCCAAGAATCCAAACAGATCTCATTGACAATTCCTTTAAAATAGACAGAAGCTTTATGGAGTTCAAAGAAAAAGAGGAGAAAAGAATGATACAACCACCTTTCCAAAAATAAATAACTTTGTCTCATGATTTTTGTCAATAATTTATTAGAAATTGAAAGCTGTATATTATGTTCGAAAGAAATTAAAGAAACTCTATTACCACTAAAAGAAATAAACAGTAGTGTATTATCTTTAACTCAAATTTTCATATAAAATAAAAAGCATATAGACAATATTAAGTTTATGGTTGAAACCAATAAACCAAAAGCTAATACAAGGACAACAAGAGTACTAGAAGTAAATAAAAGTTATCAAAGAAAAAACTTTGAAAATAAATTATGACCAAAGTATTCACAACTTGACAGAAAAATTAAACAAATTGTCCATTTCTGTTAAAACATTTGAAGAAAACACTTCATCACCAAAAACTACTTCTGAACCATGTAGAAAAGAGTGATGAAGAAATAATGAATCTTGAAGATATTATTCAAAGTGAAATCAGACTTACTACTAGGAAAATGGATAAAATGAATGAGATTAGCTTATATATTCCAAAGTTATCAATGCCATTTTACCACATAAGAAGTTCGGTTAAGCCAAAAGAGGAAAGAACAAATACCCTCATAAAATACTTAAGTCATCAAGACAAAAAACAAGTCTTAATGAAAGAAGCTTCCCAACTTAAAGAACAGCTAAAATTCAAAGGTGAAGGAGAATACTACCATATGTCATTCAATAAAACAAGGGTGTTGGTAAACACAAGTGAGCTTTTAGTAAAACACGTAAGCCGTTATGTTTTTTTACCAATTTATGGGCAAAGCACGTACGTTTATGGTAAAAACATATAAGGGACCTTATTTTTTAAAAATAATCCCTCAGGATCAGTTTTGAGGGTTTTTTTAATTTTTTTGCCCTATTTTTCCCAACATGGGATGTCAATATCCACAATTTTTTTCATATTTTCTTTTGGCCAAATTTCTCAAATTTGACCAATATGACAAAATGGCATATTGTTTTAGAAAATTAATTTAAAATATTTCCACTTATGAAGTTCCTTCCTTTTTTTGAATTGAAGGGGTCAATCTGGAGAATAAATAACCAGAAGCCCATAATTTTTGAAAAAAAAATTGGTGGGACAAGTGAAGGTGCAAAAAGTGTTTTTTTTCAGATGTTTTTTTACCATCTTTTTAATATGACTATTTTTAAAAAATTAATAGAAAACTTCCCACTTATGAGTTTCCTTCAATTTTTGTAAAAAATGAAGGATTCAATCTGGAAAATAAAGAACCAGAAGCCCCTGAATTAGGGGATTTTTTTGGTGGGACAACAAGTGAAGGCACAATAAGTGGTTTTTTTCCAAAAGAAAAATTTCTTGTTTGTAATTTGACTATTTTTAAGTACAAAAGTGCCACATGTTTGATAAAAAAGGAGACTGAGGTGGGATTTAAGCAATAAATAGGACTGGGGAGGGGGGTAATTGGCATAAATTGTATATACAAAAATCAATAAATCTGAATCAACCTCCAAAATAGTTGGTCTTTTCCGAGGGGGGAGGAAGATTGAACAAATATATCATCCTGTGCTTCTTAAATTTATCACCCCATTCCAGGGCTTGTGGCTTGGCATGAAATTCCCAATTCACAGTAATGGGGGGCACTGGATAAAATTTAGAAATGATTATATCCAAAGGAAAAAATGAGAACAGCTATCCAAGAAGCAGATGAAAATGGGGAGATTATCATTTGGAGGACAGAAATAAGGGGAGAAAGAAAAGGATTGGACTTTGGAATGAAAAAAAACTGGTCTTTGATACTTATTTGCAATTGAATTCCCCATGTCAGGCATGGACATCCACTTGCTTTTTGGAGCCTGGCCAACATCTTCATACCATTCAATTATTTCCAAATAAGAGGATACTGAGGGAATTAAAGTGTTCATGGCTTCATAAAGGTCTTGATTTTGTTGAATTTCTTCAGCCAAGTCACCTCTGACATCAGCTCATTCATCTTGAGTGTTGTAAATGTGGTGGGATACTGTTCTTTAGCCACAATTTCTATAACCCTGGACATTGATGGCCTGGAAGGTGTATCTCAATATACACTTGGGCAAGTCTTCTGAGCCAGGTATCTGATAAAATAAGGTCAAAAGATGAATAAATATCAAAATAAACAAGAGAAATATACATTAAATAGAATCAAAAACTCACAAACAGCTTGGAGAATTCATCACTTGTGTGATAATTGCTTTGACAATGCTCACAGGTCAAGTCAATTGCATCATATATCTTAAAACTGGTGGCAGGCTTGTGTGATTTTATTTTTGAGGTTTTGCTTCCACTTTCCAATCTTCTGGACCTTCTAAGGGTGACCTCTGATTTATTTAATTCAGTTTATGAGGGTAGTTAATCTGATGAACTGATTGATTCTGATAATGAGGCCTCAAAATCTTCAGAATTTTCAGATAGGTACACTTCCATAATTGGAGAGGGGAAATTCGACTGTGATCTTGATGTTGTTTTACTGGTCACTTTTGATGGGGGTCTTCCTCTTCTCTTGGATTTACTTTCAATGATTTCAAATCTTGATGGTGCTCTTTTGTTTTTATTTTTTTTATTCTTGGCTCCTTGAGGTCTTCCACGGATATTTGTGCATTCTAGTGAGTCTTCATAATATTGAAAATCCTCTTGACTCTTGGGAATTTGATCAAATGGGACTTTTCCAGTCAAAACATCTTGAAAATGTTGAAGAATTGAGGTTATTTATGCCCTTGGTCTTTGAAAAAGGTCTTCTTCAATATCTTCAAATATTCTCTTGGCTCAATTCTTTCTTTCTTTTTCAACACTTTGATCATCACCTTCAAAACCAGTCTGAGAAGAATATGACAAATAAAATCAGTTAATAAGGAAAAAAGTAAGAATTTGAAGTTAAAAAACCCTCACAAGCAAATTCAAATGCCACTGAGGATGGAAGTCTGATATCTCAAGCCTTTGGCCCTTGGAAAATGCCTTTTGGGTCTTATGCTTGCAAGGAATGCCTTGATAATTGTTGTATATGTTGGTGCATTTTTCATTGAGAGGAAATTTTGTTTTGAAATTTCAAAAGGCTATCTGAAGAGCATAATGAGACACCTTGCCATTGAGGGCACAGATGTGTGGAGGAAAATTCTTGACATGGAAAATCATTTCTTTGGATATTCTGTTGATGATTTCAATAAATTGTTTTCTGAATGCCATGTGGAGAGCCCTAACTACCTCCAGGATAGTACCAGTGGACTTTTTGGAGCCAACGTTTAACCATGGCATGGGCACCTTAAGCTCTGGAGGTGGAGCCCTCACCCAGGTGGCAATGGTGGTTTGTCCAGGCTGGCACATAATACTCCTTTGGAGGAAGCCAGGTATTTTCCAAATATTGCAAGACTTCAGTATTTTTGACTTGCTTTTGAAGCTTCTTCCAGTTTTCTTTGAAAGAATTTTCAGTGGATGAATACATAACCTGAGAAATGAATCCCAATGTCATTAATAAAAAAAACAATAAGAAAAAAATCTGAATGAATTGAAAGATAAAAGTATATTACTTGATTTAAAAGGCCCATAAGATTTTCAAAATAAGTGCAATGACCAATTTTCTTCATTCAATGCGCAGATAAATCTTTATTGATGTTCCAAATTCATAACATGAATTTGGAGTCTGGGAAAAGCTTCTTAAGAGAGTTTATTAAGGCCAGATCCCTGTCAATAACAATGACTGGAGGGGGAACAAGATTGGTTTTGTTGAGGACCTTTTCTATGTATTGATTGAATTCCCAAGTATATGAGGGTTCAGTTTCATTCTTCATCAAAAAAAAGCCCCAGAAAAGGTCTTATTGGTTGAGCTGAATCCAACAATATGAAAAGGGGCATTTTGTACTTATTGGTTTTATAAGTACAATCCATAATAATGACATGAGGAAAGCCATGAAGTAGTTTTATGGCAAGGGGGTGAGTGAAAAACAAGAAGGTCATGTGTCCCTCAGAATCCTTTGCAGAGGACCAAACAAAATTTTCTTCTTTGAGAGTGTCAGTAAGAGCATTAATGGACCTTCTGCCTTGCAGTTTGTCTTTCTTTATTTTCTTGACTTGGTTGTTAATGTCTTGAAGGATTAAAGGCCTGTCAGACTACCTCTGGTTGCATAATTGGGCCTTAATTTTCCTTGGAAGAAGCAGTTACTTAGACATTTGAGTAATCTGGGATGTTTCTTGCTCATTGATCTTCCTTAAAGCAGGATATGCCATGATATTTTCAGTGGCATCATGGCTATGTTCAGGATTTTTGACTTTAAGAGTCCAAGTGGTACTCTTGGCATATTCTCTGGCATAAATTCTAAAAGGAAAGTCAAGCTTTCTTGAAGTGACTGTTTTGGAGGGGTTTTTGTTAAAATTTGGGGTCCCAGACCTGTCACAACCTATTTCAATTTGGTTGTGGGTCATATTGGACCTCAAGGTGAACACAGCATACCCTTGAGCCCTGCAAACATTATTCACATGCTTCCAAAGAAGCTCAAGGGTCTGAAATTCACCTTCAGTGGGGGGTGGAAGAATTTTTGAGTGAAAAAAATGTATAAATTTGAAAAAAAAAACAGGGATTTCAGAATTTGGAATGGGGTAAGAAGATTTCAAAAGGTGAAAAAGAAGTGAAAAAAGGTATGAAAAATTAAAAGAAGTGGTTAATTGTGAAAAAAATTGGCTTAAATGTGGGATTAATGGATGAGGGAAAGTAAAAGATTGGAATTTTAGAGGCTTGAAAGCAGCTTGTTGTGGTGGCAAATGCAGTCTTTGGGGGGAAAAAATAAAGAAAAGTGTGAAAAGCTTTGCAAAATTGCTTTGGCAATGCTTCTTTTCAAAAAACATTGTTTGGGGTGTTTGGTCTTTTTCTTTGGGGGGCTGGGCAAAAAAATCTGAAACAATTGGGGCTTGGAGGGGTTTTTGGTGGAAAACACATTTTGGGCATGTTTTGGCCCAATACAGGCATGGTTATGTTTCATTTATAATTAAAAATGGGCCCACAGCACCCCTTACATGTTTTTACCAAATTATGGCCAAAACACGTAAGTTTTTAGTAAAAACATGGAAGCTCTTACGTGTTTTTACCAATTTGCTTATGTGTTTTTACCAATACCCCAAAACAATTGATGTTTTGCAAGAACATTATGCTATATCAGATGAATTAATCACTGCAGTATTACATTCTTTATTTGAAAAATATGAAAAAGGTTTTCTTATGGCATAAGAAAAGCAAATAGGAAAAATACCTGGTCTTTGTGGAAAATGAAATAATAACCAAATGGGAAAATGTTTCATGGAGGCATAAAATAGAAAATGCATTTGAAATCTTATTATTTTTCCCAGACCAAGATAAAGCCTTGGATGGGTTCTTGAAACAAGTTGAAATATTAAATGATCATATCCAGAGATTTCACAGAAAATGGTGCATATGAAAATACTTGGAAAATGTGTAGGAGAACTGGAATATGGCTTGAGAAGCAGATGCATAGAACCATGTTTCACAGAAGAGTACATTAATGCACTGCAAGACATAGTGAAAAGAACATTGAAAGAATTGGATATTAAAAGTTCAAATAAAACATTTATTAAGAAAGAAAAACCAAAAGAACCTTTAAAGACAAATACATCCAACACTAATGAGAAAAATAAATTCTGTAAATGTGGTAATGTTTCATACTTAGTAAATAATTGTCTTAAAAAGGCAAAGATCACTCAAATTGTGGAAACAGAATACCACAATGACAAAGAAGAAGAATAATAAATCTCTGAATGTTATTATATCAACTAAATTAACTCAAATATTAAGAATATTTATTTAATCTATGAAATACTCAATGTTAACTCAAATTTACCACAGGTTGGAACATCTAATACATGCCTTACACATATAAAATGTGCAAGATTTCATGGAACCAAATATGAAACAGGAACGGGCTATACTGCTGGAGTATCAAGTATAAGGTTTTCATGTTCAACAATAAAGAGGCACAGATAAATCTGGACACTGGCATACTGCACCTGTGTTGGAAAAAATTATTTACAAACACTTATACCAATACAAAGACTTAAATTAAGTAGTGCAAGTGAAAGCATTAAAGCCCCTAGAATGATCGATTTAAAATTTATTTTTCCAGATCCTTCTCAATATATAAAAGCTAAAATAGAATTTGTGGTAATAGATAACTGTACCAGAAATAATTTCATTCTTGGAAATGATTACTTATCAATATATGGCATAGATATCTCTAACCAAAAAGATAGATATTTTACCATAGGGGATAATAAAAGACAGAAATTTGGCTTCTTAAAAAATAAGAAAGAAATTAATGTTATAAAAATGAAGATACAGGCCAAAAACACTTATTAATAAGTGAACAATTGGAGGCAGAATTCAATTAAGAATTAACAGAAAAAATGAAATAAAAACTGCTTTATCTCCTATATAAGTACAAAACTTCCTTTGTAATTTAGAAAGAGCCACTAGGTACTATTATTGATCATAAGTTAGACATTATTCTCAATGTATAAAAACCTCAACCAGCCAGGCCAAGAGCTAGAGAATCTCAGGAGGTTCACATTAAAAAATTAATGGACCTAGGGGTTTTAAGGAATGTAGGTCATAAGGAACAGGTAGAGGTTACTAAACCTCTTATTATAGCTTGGCACAATGGTGAATAAAGGATGGTGGGGGAACTTAGAGCCTTAAATACCCATACCATTCCTGACAGAGATCCAATACCTAGAATCCATGAGAAAGTATAACAATTTTCACAGGCTAAGCTCATTACAGCCATGGATTCCCTAAAAGGCTTTCAAAAGAAATTTCTTAACAGACAATTCCAGAAAAATACTAAGGATAATAGTCCACTGTGGCATATATGAATACCTAAGAATGCCTTTTGGTATAAAAAATTCCCCTTCCCATTATAAATTAATTATAAATATCATATTCCCTCAAGAACCATAAGAGGGATGTCTAATCATCTACATTTATGATATCATAGCTGGCTCAGAAGATTGGGAAACTCACCTGACAATACTTGAAATAGTCTTACAAAAAATAGTACAATTAAATATGAAAAGTTCCTAGAAAATATGTCATTTTTCATATAGTAAACTAAAAGCACTGGGACATGTGTATGGACTGAGTTTGGGCATAGATAAAAATGAAATAACAGAATTAATACTGAAAACAATTCCCAAAACTAGAAAACAAAATGATTCTTAGGATTTTCCGGATATTGCATGAAAGATATGAAAGACTTTGCAAAAATTTGAAAATCTTTGTATTAAATCTGTGATAAACAAACAGTCTATGAAATGACTGAAGAAACAATTAAATAATATGAGGATATAAAAAAACTCCCTTAAAAATTCTCCTTTTCTCTTAATTCCAATTTGGAAATTACCTTTCAAAATGTGCATTTATTCTTATGGAGGAGGATTAGGTGCTACACTACACCAAACACAAATTATCCATGAAAAACCTGTTGAAGGACCAATTTCCTTCATTTGAATACAAATTATGCAAACATAAGGAAGGTATGGATCAAGCTAAGTGGAATGCCTTTCCTTAGTGTGGGATTCAGAAAAGCTACTTCATTACTTAAAGGGAAAAGTCTTTTATTTCATTACAAACTGTAATTCTGTAAGATCATTATTAAAAATGGGACACCAAATAAACATATGCTGAGATGGCAGATCTCTATCAAATAATATAGAGTAAATATGACAATAGTCCATAAATATGGAAACATTTACAAAAATTCAGATGGTCTTAGTATATGGGCTTTAGCAAATACTGTGAGCCTTAGAGGTATTTGCATATACCCAAAAGACCACAAAAGATAAATTAAGATACAAATATAAATAAAATAAATTTATTTATATTATAAGAAAATTGAAATATAAATACAAATTTATATTTAAAAATAAAAAAATAATTATAATTCAAAAATAAAATTACAATAAAATTTAAAATTATGAAACTGTATTTTTACTTGTAAAAATTAAGTAAAAATGAATTTTTAATAAAAATTGTGAAATTAAAATACTTTTGGTAAAAGGTTATATAAAATATATTATAACTTTTTATCCAATAAATAAAAATAGAGAAATTATCACACCATTGGATTCCTCATAAAAAATAAAGTGGGGTCCCCTCTGGATGAAATTTCTGTAGCTCAACTCTAAATAAGCTTAAATTAAGTTTTTAGTATTTTCAATACAAAAATTGGAAATCCTCAAAAATTTAATTTAATTCACACCACATGTGGTGTTAACCATCAACTTTTGTGTTAAAATTGAGGTGTTGTGTTTAGTTTAGAAGTTATGAGGAATTGAAGTATTTTCAATTGAATTCAATTGAAATGTCAAAATGTGCACGTGTATTACCTAAGTGAACTTTGATTTACATATGAGGTATCAATTATTACTGTATTGTACAGTACAATTCAATTGAATTACATATGTAAATTACAAGTATAATACATGATGAGGAATTAAAGGAAAAAATAAATTGGGGGGATAAGGAACTCTAGCTCTAAGGGGGAGCCAGACCCCCAAACTCCTTGCTGACTGGTGTGGGATGTCAAAATCCATGCAAATGTTCATTACTTTTGGCCTGGAATTGAGTCACAGGGTCTGTGACTCAATTGATGATGAGGTTTTGATACCAACCAGGATGGTTTTAGCTGCTGCCAAGAGGGTAAAACTACCCTTAAGTTGAAACAATGCCAGTAAAAACAGTTTTCACTGATTTCTACGCCTCTTACACACATTCTGACATGTTTTGAAGGCTCTAGACCAGGTATTGCTATAGTAATGGCTGATTTAAGGGTCTAAAATGGCTGAAAATGGCTGAAAATGGCTTAAACCAGCCCTTTTTGGTCTAAAACAGGGTTCAATGATGCCATAATTGGCTTTTCTGTTGTCGGACTGTTTTTCACGACTGAAAAGAGTAAAATTTACTTTTGGAGTAAGAAAATTGATGGCTATAAAAGAATGTCTTCTTTGCCCCACTTTTCTCTTCATGTTGGAATCTTTTCCTTTTATAATTAGTTTAAACACTGTTAAACCAATCAAACCACATGAAAAAATCATTATAATCATTGTTTGTAACTCTTATAATCATTTTTACCCCTGAACCACCCTAAAAGTGAATTAAAGCATCTTTCATCACTGTTAACTTTGTCACTTTGTTTCCAATTTCACTCTGGTCACTTTTGGGCATGTTTTCTCTTTGATATTCTCTTTGAAGACTTTGTTCTTTAATTAATTTCTTGCAGTCCTTTGCTCAATTAATTTCAAATGAAATTGCTCTTGAAGAAATTTCTTTTGTAGCCTTAAATATCTCTTGTAGAGTATTTTTGGATAAATTATTATTGTTGGTAAAACAATAAATCTTTATAATATTATTGTTTTATACTAATAAAGCTATAAACAATAAAACTGGCGTGTTTTCTCTTAAAAATAATATTTCTTACTATTTTTAATTGATTTTCACCTTATACAAATTTTGAGGACAGGAAAAGTACTTGATTTTAAATCAAAGTTTCATATCAACACCTTACATTTGGGGGCCCAGCCATGATATTTTCCCTGTGACATATTTTTTACTCTTTTTTAAACTTTTTTTCTTATATTGAAAAATTCAAAAAACATATAGAAAATACTTATAACTCAAAAAACCCATAAAAAACAAATTTTTTCATATTATAAGTGAGGCTTATATTTTTATTTCTTTTTTCAAATAACCTTTTTTTACTTAAATAATTGGCTTTTTCATTAATTCTAGTGTCTGACAACGTAGTAAGACAAGAAAACATTGAAACAGCCTCAACATCCACCAGCATTATTCCTGCCAGTACTGTTAATTCGGACCATAATAGTACTGTTATTGTGACTCAAAATAACCAGCCTGAACCAATATCTTCTGAATTGACTAGCTTGGATATAAGTAATACCCTTCAGAAAGCTAAGAATTTGGCCAAAAGTAAGTTTTTTGACGTAAAAATACTATTTTAAGCCTTTTTAATCATAAAATATGCCTTCAACTAGATCAGGAGCAAGCTATAAACCCTCAAGCAGCTCCCAGAAAGATAATAGATGTGATTATGGCAGAAGCCAACCAGGTACAGAAGGAAAAGGGTCAGTTGATGATTTCCAAACAGCTAAAGTAGGTCATTCTGATGCTGATAATACCATTTTACCTTCACAAAGACCTGACACGGCCACAAGAAGCCTCAGTAGACATATACAAAGCCAGCCACAAAGCATACAGCAATTCCCTGCAGTACAAGGAGTACCAGATCCTTGCAGATCTATGGAAAAACTGCATGAATTCTTACCTGAGTGTGAGAAAATTTCTGGGCCATCCCAATACTTGCAAATTGCTCAATGGATGGCATCCATTGATGGAGAAGAAAAACATGATGCTCTTGATACTAGAATGGAGGAAAAACAACCCTCCACCACCCAAGCAAGTGCCAAAAACAGCCCCAGTGGCCAGCAGCAGCTATTCGAACGTGAAAAAGCAGCCACAAGCTCCAAACAAGGGCAAAGGAAAGGCACCAGCCAGGGCTACAGGATGCCATGGAAAATGTGTTTCAGATGGCCAGAACAATTATTGAATTACAAAAGAAAGAGGAGGCCAGATTAAAGTATCAGTAATTATTTCTGATATTTTTGATTCTATTCCAGAGTTGTATGAAGTTATAACTAACGTAAAAAGTCATCTTTCTGATAAAAATGCATCAATTTGTGACAATCTTAAAACACATAACTTGAGTCTGAGCCAAATCAATGAAACACTTAAATGTTTTGAAAAAGTCTTAAGAACAATTAAAACTTCCAATAAAGATAATTCTTTTGGCAATAAGATAAATGAACCATCTGCCATTATTAAGGAATTGACAGACAAATATTCTAAATTCAATATTGATGACATGATTGAAACAAGAATAAAACAAGCCATAAATAATATCAAAGAGGATAATAAGAAAACTCTTGATGATATTTCAAAATCATTTACTGAATTAAAGACACATATAATTTCCTTGAAAAAGTGTTTTGATACCTCAAAAGAGGAAATATCAAAATTAACAATAAAGTTAAATGAAGTTATATCTGATAATACTAAACAAACAGAATTATGGAATGAGCTGATATATAAATAGGATTATCATGAAAATAATGTAATAGCCTCTATACAAAGCTTACAACATGAATTAAGAAATTCACAAAGGTGTAACAATAGTAAAATGAATGATATTGAACAACTACTAAACACCTTACCAAGAATTTCTACACCTCTGAATCAAAATGAGGGTACAGGGATTCCCAATCCACAAGTATTGGATATTGAAAATTCTCAATTAAAAAAATGAATTTTCTACTTCTTTTCATAACTTGGAACCAACAATGGGCCAAGCACTCTTGAAAGAAGTTCCAAACTTTAAGGAATGGCCTCACTTCAGTGGTTAAGGAGAGTATGACCATATGGAATTAATCAGAGGTATTGACATGATCAAAGAAGACTTTTGATTCCCAGAAAGATTTGTAACAGCCAGTTTTAACACCTTATTTACCAAATCAGCTCACAGATGGTATATCAAATTGAGACAAGCACATGGACACCAAAGTTGGACTTGGTGGAAAACCCAAATTATCAACAAATGGGCCAATGATGCTTGGATGTTTAAAGTGGAAACAGCCTTTGAATCTTCCAAATTTAATGTTGATAAAGACAAAGCTTTACCATGGTTTTGCCAACAAAAAGACAGATTAACAGAATGATATCCTGACATGTCAGAATTTATGATCCACATAAAGATTCTGAGACAATGTGGAGGTGACTTAGAGCATGCTGTCAAAAGCAGGACTACTGAACAATCTTCAGCAGAAGATATTATCAATATATTAGAAGAAGTAACCACCAGAACCAAAATTTGTTCTAGTAGGGTGAATCTCAAAACAAGGCTTAACACACCTTGGAAAGATTCTGTGGACAAAAACCCCAAAGAAAATTCTAATAAAAAGTATAAATCTGCAGATACAGTCAGAAAGTTCCATATTTTCCAAAGCACCACCCATTTAGCCAATACATGTCCAAAAAGGTGGAAAATCAATGAAATTGATATTGAACAGGAACCTGATGTTGAAAAAGATGACATAATTGAAGACAATTCAGATAATAAGTCATCCCTATTTTCTGAATCTTCAAAAGATGTAGAAAATATCAATGCCACTTTTGACATAATGGAGTCTTATTCCCAATCGCCACAATTGAGCAATGGTCAACTTGATTTATCAAAAGTTCAAGATGCACAACTCATGAAAACCAAACCAAAAAGAGGGAAAGGTTATACAGCTGGTAACTCCTGTATAACAGAAGTGGTGATTTACAACAACCCCACCAAACATTTGCTTGACCCAGGAGCCTTCTGCTCTTGTGTTGGAAAATCCTTTCTTAATACTTGTGTATCCAATTTTGAAGACCAATTGTTACCAATTGATGGTATAAAATTCAACAGTGCAAGTAACCCAATGAAAGAATTAGGAATCTTTGAGACCAATGTCATATTTCCACACAGAAATGGGAATTTAAGAATCACAGTTGAATTTGTTGTTATGGAAAATTGCTCTAGTACCCATTTTATATTGGGAAATGACTATTTAATCATGTATGGGATAGATTTACATAATAAAAAAGACAGATACTTTACTATTGGAGACAATAAGCACCAACAATTTTCCTTTTTACCATTTAAAAGACAAATTACAGTAAACAAAGTATCACCAGTCAAGTTAGAGTTAGAGAAATTCAAGTCTGAATAGTTAAATGAGGCTTAAATAAGCCTTCATCTGACTGATAAACAAGAAAATGAACTTTCTTCCCTTTTGTATGACCACAGAGGAGCATTTGCTACAGACAAAGAACCTCTAGGAGCAATTATTGGTCATGAAGTTGACATCATTCTTAACATTGAGAGACCTTATCCACCACTCTTAAGAAGACCTGCTTATCCAGCAAGTCCAAAATCAAGAGAAGCTCTAGAAATTCATATCAAAGAACTTCTGGACCTTGGTGTAATAAGAAAAGTAGGCCATAATGAGGAAGTAGAAATAACTACACCAGTTATAGTGGCGTGGCATAATGGAAAATCCAGAATGGTTGGGGACTTTAGAGCTCTGAACACTTACACTGTCCCAGACAGATACCCAATACCAAAAATCCAAATTGCCCTTACTCAAATATCTCAAGCAGTGTATATAACCACTACAGATGCCCTTAAAGGATTCCATCAAAATGTGGTAACACCAAGAGCAAGAAAATACTTGAGAATTATTGTTCATTGTGGAGTGTATGAATACTTAAGGATGCCCTTTGGTATCAAAAATGCACCTTCACACTTCCAAAGAATGATGAATGAAATCTTCCCTGAAGAACTCTCAGAGGGATGGTTAATCATTTACATTGATGACATTATTATCTGTTCAAAGACTTGGGAGGAGCACATGTACAGATTATCAAGAGTTTTGACAAAAATCCAATCAGTAAACAGGAAAATCTCCTTGAAGAAATGTCATTTTGGATTTAAAGAACTTAAAGCACTAGGACATGTTGTATCTGGTTTGTCCCTTGGAATTGACAAAAACAAAGTTGCAGCAGTATTGTTAAAACCCATGCCTCAGAATAAGAAGGAAATTCAGTCATTCTTAGGTTTTGCAGGATATTACAGGCAACACATTAAAGATTTTGCATCCATAGCAAGACCACTTTATAAGTTGTGTGACAAAGACACAATGTTTGAGATGACTGTTGACAGAGTCAAAGCTTTTGAGTCTCTAAGGGAAGCATTGACCACTGCCCCACTCTTACTGATGCCAGACTTTAAATTGCCTTTCAAACTTTATATTGATGGTCACAGTTCCACTGTCTGTGACACAGACTTTAAATTGCCTCTTAAATTGTATATTGATGCATCAGGGTATGGGCTGGATGCTGCACTTCACCAAGTTCAGATCATAAATGATAAACCTGTAGAAGGACCCATATGCTTCATATCCAGGAAAATAAAACCAACTGAAGAGAGATATGGAGCAAGTCAAATAGAATGTCTATGCCTTGTCTTGGCCTTGGAAAAATTGAACTACTTCTTAGAGGGATGTGTTTTTGAGGTGATAACAGATTGTACAGCTGTCAAATCACTTTTAAACATGAAAAAGCCCAACAGAAATATGCTCAGATGGCAAATAGCCATACACGAATACAGAGGCAATATGACTATTGTTCATAAGGATGGGAATATTCATAAGAATGCAGATGGACCAAGAAGATGGCCATTACCAAATAATATTGATAATCCTGTGTATGTTCCATGAGAAGCTTCACCACAGATCCCAATAGAAGGAATAAGTGTCACATACTTGAACACCACCTTCTTTGAAGAAGTAAGACACAGTTACACTCAAGATAAGAATTGTAGCATATTGTGCCAATTACTTAACAAAGACTGTAAAGACAACTCTCTCATACATGCCTTGGATTACATATGGAAGAAATCTTATGATGAAGGAAAGTTTCACCTACTGGATGGTATAATTTACCATAGAACCAAGCACACATGTGTCATGACAGCTGTGGATAGGTAATTAATCAATCTTGTACTTAAAGAATGCCATGACAGCCCCTTATGAGGACATCTATCTGAAGACATGACTAGAGAAAAAGTGAAAACCTGTATATGGTGGCCAATGTGGCAAAAAGATGTTTCAGAGTATTGCAAAACCTGTGACAGATGTCAAAAAGCAAATAAATCCACTGGCAAGAGACTTGGAAATATGATAAAAGTCCAAGAACCAAGAAGACCTTGGGAAATTGTCCATATGGATTGGGTAACTGGACTGCCACCAGATGGTGACATAATTTATAATGCTTGCCTAGTAATTGTGGACAGATGCAGTAAAACTCCAATCTTTTTACCATGTCACAAGGATGATACAGCCGTGGATACAGCTCTCCTGATATGGAATAGAGTAGTGTCATGGACTGGAATATTTACAAATATCATTAGTGATAGGGATCCCAAATTCACTCCAGAACTATGGACAAATATTCACCAATTATTTGGCACTAAGCTGTCTTTCTCTACAGCCTACCACCCAAAAACTGATGGTCTTGCTGAAAGGATGATCCAAACCTTAGAGGACATGGTAAGAATATTTTGTGCATATGGCCTTGAATTCAAAGATTGTGATGGAATTACCCATGATTGGTGTACTCTGTTGCCAGCACTGGAATTAGCATATAAAACATCAATCCATGCCGGTACCAATCAAACTCCTGCTATCCTAGAAAAAGGATGGAACCCCAAATTACCCCAAGATTCCTTGAGGAAAGATTTGATTAAAATACATCCCACAGCTGCAAGCTTCAAAGGAATGCTAGACAAAGCTAGAAAGCATGCAGTAAGGTGCATGGAGGAATCTTTTGCATATTCTAAGGACAAATGGGATAAATCACATGCAACTCCAGATTTGAAAGTGGGGGACTTAGTTCTTGTATCCACCACTAACTTCAATAACATCAAAGGATTTAAAAAGCTGAAAGACCCCTTTGTACTACCTTTTGTTATTAAGGCTCTCCATGGAGAAAATGCTGTTGAAGTAGAGTTATCTGGAGAACATAGCAATAAGCATCCTACATTTCCAGTGAGCTTGATAAAGCCATATAAATCTAGTGATGCTGAAAAATTCCCCTTGAGGAATAAAGTTCCCCAAGTTATACCTCCTATTGAGTCATCTGGTAGTAAGAAAATTACCAAAGTTCTCAAAGAAAGAAAGTTGAGAACCAACAAAGTAAGGGAATACCTTGTTAGGTACAGTGACCCAACTTGTGAAGATGAATGGTTGCCAGAAAAAGACATACCTGAAGCTACTAAACTTCTCAGAAGGTTCAGGCACACTAGAAATAACAATATTACAAAGTAACATTCTTTATTTAGGGGGAGGGAATGTGAGCCTTAGAGGTATTTGCATATAACCAAAAGACCACAAAAGATAAATTAAGATACAAATATAAATAAAATAAATTTATTTATATTATAAAAATAAAAATTGAAATATAAATACAAATTTATATTTAAAAATCAAAATTTAATTATAATTTAAAAATAAAATTACAATAAAATTTAAAATTATGAAATTATATTTTTACTTGTAAAAATTGAGTGAAAATGAATTTTTAATAAAAATTGTTAAATTAAAATCTTTCTGGTAAAAAGTTATATAAAATATATTATAACTTTTTATCCAATAAATAAACATAAAGAAATTATCACACCATTGGATTCCTCATAAAAAATAAAGTGGGGTCACCTCTGGATGAAATCTCTGTAACTCTAAATAAGCTTAAATTAAGGTTTTAGTATTTTCAATACAAAAATTGAAAATCCTCAAAAATTTAATTTAATTCACACCACATGTGGTGTTAACCATCAATTTTTGTGTTAAAATTGAGGTGTTGTGTTTAGTTTAGAAGTTATGAGGAACTGAAGTATTTTCAATTGAATTCAATTGAAATGTCAAAATGTGCGCGTGTATTACCTAAGTGAACTTTGATTTACATATGAGGTATCAATTATTACTGTATTTTACAGTACATTTCAATTGAATTACATATGTAAATTACAAGTAAAATACATGATGAGGAATTAAAGGAAAAAATAAATTGGAAAGATTAAAATTGGGGGGGGAAAGGAACTCTAGCTCTAAGGCGGAGCCAGACCCCCAAAGTCCTTGCTGACTGGCATGGGATGTCAAAATCCATGCAAAAGCTCATTACTTTTGGCCTGTAATTGAGTCACAGGGTCTGTGACTCAATTGATGATGAGGTTTCGATACCAACCAGGGTGGTTTTAGCTGCTGCCAAGAGGGTAAAACTACCCTTAAGTTAAGAAAATGTTATTAAAAACAGTTTTAACTGGTTTCTATGCATCTTACACACATTCTGACGTGTTTTGAAGGCTCTAGGCCAGGTATTGCTATAGTAATGAGTGATTTAAGGGTCTAAAATGGCTAAAAATGGATTAAACCAGCCCTTTTTTAATCTAAACCAGGGTTGAATGATGCCACAATTGGCTTTTCTGTTTTCAGACTGTTTTTCACGAATGACAAGAGTAAAATTTACTTTTTGAGTAAGAAAATTGATGGCTATAAAACAATGTCTTCTTTGCCCCACTTTTCTCTTCATATTAGAATCTTTTCCTTTCATAATTAGTTTAAACACTGTTAAGCCAATCAATAAAAGATTCCAACCACCTTTTTTAAATCACTTTGAGCCTTTTCACCACGTGAAAAAATCAGTATAATCATTGTTTGCAACTCTTATAAGCATTTTTACCCCTGAATCACCCCAAAAGTGAATTAAAGCATCTTTCATCACTGTTAACTTTGTCACTTTGTTTCCAAATTCACTCTGGTCACTTTTTGGTGTGTTTTTTCTTTAATATTCTTTTTAAAGACTCTGTTATTCAATTAATTGCTTGCAGTCCTTTTCTCAATTAATTCCAATTGAAATTTCTCTTGAAGAAATTTCTTTTATAGCCTTAAATATCTCTTGTAGAGTATTTTTGGATAAATTTTTATTGTTGGTAAAACAGTAAATCTTTATAATATTATTTCTTTATACTAATAAATTTATAAACAATAAAATTGGCGTGTTTTCTCTTAAAAATAATATTTCTTACTATTTTTAATTGATTTTTACCTTATACAAATTTTGAGGACAGGAAAAGTACTTGATTTTTAATCAAAGTTTCATATCCACACCTTACAAGTACACCTGAAAAGCCAGCTTGGGTACCACAGGAAGAAAATCATATAGAAGGAATATATGTCACAGACATTGGCACAGAACCCTTGAGCCAAGTTGAAGAAATATATAATATAGAAAAGAATTTCCATATCTCATTCCAACTGTTTATGAAATACTGTAAGGAGCTATAATTATCTTCCAAACTAGATGAAGTATGGAAAAAAAGCCTTATGATGAGGGAATATTTCACCTCTTTGATAGAATTCTTTATCATAGAACTAAACATACATTAGTTATGATCCTGGCTGATATAGTTTAAATAAAAACTATACCACATGAATGCAATGATAGTGTTGTTTCTGGACATCTCTCAGAAGATAGGACACTAGAAAGGGTAAAACGCTGCTTTTGGTGGCCAAATTGGAGAAACGCCTTTGAGGAATACTTCCAAACTTGTGACAGATTCCAAACACAAACAGAGTCATATGCAAGAAATCCATGATGATTCAATTCCAGGAGCCAAAGTCCCAATGAGAAATAGTTCATATTGATTGGGAAATATCTTGACCTCCAGGAGGAGATAGAAGTTTTAATAAATTCCTAGTTTTAGTTGATAGAAACCAAAAAACCC
This sequence comes from Austropuccinia psidii, assembly GCA_023105745.1. Taxonomy (NCBI): domain Eukaryota; kingdom Fungi; phylum Basidiomycota; class Pucciniomycetes; order Pucciniales; family Sphaerophragmiaceae; genus Austropuccinia; species Austropuccinia psidii. The sequence continues at coordinate 16,012,743 of JALGQZ010000014.1, forward strand.
CAATATTCTTACCATTTCATGAAGATTAAACAGCTATAGAAACAGCCATAATGATATGGAATAGAGCTACTAGCCATACAGGCTTATTCCAAGATATCATAAGTGATAAAGATCCCAAATTAAATTCAGCTTCATGGACAAATATTAATAACTTTTTTGGCAAAAAACTATCATTCTCAACAGCCTATGTGACCCTTTGAGATATGACCACATACCCAAAAAGGTCACAAGAAATATTTAAAATAATTATACCTTAAAACTACAAAGCTGCCATAAATAAGGATAAAACTTGGTTTAACTTAAAATCCAATGAATAGACATGTGAAAAAATTACACCATTGGATTCCTCATGGTAAAATACACATATACCATTTTTATGGAATATCTGTAAAGTCAATATCTAATGAGTTATAAGTAATAACACCTTATAAAAAACATGAATCCTTAATTATTTCAAATACCAATAAAGCAACATGCAAAATAAATTGGACCATTGGATTCTCCATAACGTTCTACACATAAAACAATTAATAAGCTAATCTTCAAAGTCAATACTTAAGGAGTTAAGCTGAATATATGCACTTTCTTGGTCAACACATATATTCAAGGATTTTAGCTAATATCTTTTGAAATATACATGATAGAGTGATAAACCGAAAATAAAGTCACCACTTAATTACTGTAGGAGCACAGAAATGGACTTCATTTTATAAGCTATAAACAAGGTTAAAACCTATAATGGATTATTGATTAAAATCAATAGAGCTGTTGACCACTTTGTTGTGAAAGTGGTCCAAACTTAAAACAAAGTAGACAGTCACATTCTACTAGCTCATTTGTGAAGAATTACATATTTTTTATTACAATATTCAAGGTAAAACCCCTTGAAATCATGGCTTGAAGTTTAAAATATTAGATTTCAACAGAAAAGATGAGCTACAAGAAAAAACATGAAGAATAGAGTTTTGATTATGTAAGAGAATTCTCTTGTAAGTGTAATGTGTACATGCCAAGGTATTAGAATCCACTCTCTGAATAGCTGTAGTGTGTATAACTTAAAAGTTATTAATGATCAAAGCTTAAGCTTAAATTTGATCATTTATGATCACTCACTGTAATCTTATTTTAACCTTAACAGTCATATAAGTGATAGAATTTATTAATACGATTAAATTTTGATTAATACTAATAAAATCCACAAATTTTAGCCTTCTTCCAAGCCTATGACGTCATCAAACTTAAAGTTACAGTGATAGCTCTAAATAATGGCGTAATAATGAGGTAAGATGGTTTGATCATGATGTAATTATCACTAAACCTTAAAATATTGATCAATTCTAGTAGAAAGAATCAGTACACGTCTACTAGAAGCCTTCTGGACTCTAGAAGGGAGGTATTTACTATAAACAGAGCTCTTTTTACTCTATTTTCCCCTCAGATGCTTACAAAACACTAAAATATTTAAATCAAAAGGTAATTTCTTTATTCTTTATATATAAAACTCTTATATTATTAAAGACCAAAGATAATATTATTATAATCATCATCTTTGATGTTATTATTATATTTATTTAACTGTTTTGTTTAAAATTCTCTTAAAAACCTAAATTCCACGTAAAATTAAGAATATTTGTAATTTCTCTTAAAATTTATTGTAAATACAATTTAAAAAAGGTTGTATTTACATTTTTTGGCGTAAAATTATTCAAAATTATTATATTAACTATTAAAAGTAGGTTATTTCTTCTTATTATAATAATTTTCTCTCTATTATTACTTTAAATAATTCTATAATTAATATAGATAGTATTTATATTAATGCATAGCTTTAATATTAGTAATATTATTCTTATTAATTGTTTTTTATTAATAAAGAACAATTTTTTACACCTTTATTATTTGTTGGTAACAATAATAGAGTGCTTTTAAATATATTTATTTATTATATTATTATATTTATTCAATAATATAGTTATTTTTATGCCATAATTATAATAATTCTTTATTATTATAATTATTTTTATCTTATTTATTTTATTTACAAGGACATTCATAGTACCATAAGTCAAATATTAGTAATTTTTACTCTTTGTTTCATAGTCAAACCTTACATTTGGGGGCCTGGCCGTGATATTTACTCTAAGAGACCTTTAAAGAGATTCTAATTTGGTTTATCCAACAATAAATTACAATTATAATCATAAAATTATATAATGATTGTATATTTATTGATTCTAAATACTATTGGGGAATTTGGAAAGCAATTGTACTGTCTTACATGTGGTTTTTCACATCCTTAGACTTGCAAGAACTTTCTTTGAGTGACTCTAGTAGTTAAAAAAGATATTTTATAAATTAAAAATAATTTTGCAAAAAGAATCATATTCATTTTTTATTTTATTCTTTAAAAATAAAAACATAAAAAATAATAATAAAAACCAATAAAAAAAGTTATTTTTATTCATTTTAATTGTATTTCTTTATTTATTTTCATTTTTTTTAAGATATAAAAGCAATTTTACGTGGAAAACTGCCATATCTTACCAAAAATAACACTTCTTATATAAAAAACTCATATTCATTTGTCTTTTTCAGTGTTTGAAGACAATCCATCAGAGGGCAACCAAGCCACTGTTGAAATATTTGTAGAAGAAACTTGTCCAAGTTCTCCAACACCAATAATCACTAAGAAAAAGAAATCTAAGAAATTAGACTTTCCAGGACTCACTATTCAGGACTCTCAAGGTGAGTACCTCATTTATAAATTGCCATAAGAAGAATTCCTGTTCTGAAATCCTCTTATTTCTTATTTTTTCTTAAAACATGACTACCAGAAGAGGCTCCCAATACTCCATCCAATCAGATGAAGCTGGACTCAGAGGTAGAATTTATTCCTCAAAAGGGAAAAGGAAGGGCAATATCCCCAGTGGAACAGAATCCACATAAGGAAGTGCCTTATCCCAAAGGCAAGTCCCAGAAATTCCCATGATATCTGAACCAGAGTTAGAACTAAGTAGGAGTAACTCAAAGAGGTACAAATCACATTCAGAGGGCTCAAATAGACATTCAAATGAGCCAGTACAAACAGTACTACACAGTGTACAAAGACAAGGACTGGGACATGTTGCCTCAAATACACCAAGGAGTGATGAACTCCTGGCACATCCTGAAAAAGTTCCTCAAAGAGGAGGAAATAGTGAGATACTCCAATGGATGGAATCCATTATCATCCAAACCTCAAATAAAAAAGATCAAGGAGTACCATTCCAAAAAGAAGGAGGCAACCAAGGAAGAAGCCCCAGTAGCTTCTACCATCAAGCCCCAAGCCAACCCACTTCCCCACGAAGGGAAGAAGAACAAGAAAAATAATTGGAGGAGACCATATTCCCCAAGCTACAGGATTCCATGGAAAATGTTTTTAACATGGCCAAAACCTTGATGGAATTCAAGGACAAGGAAGAACAAATAATGAGACAACCTCATTTCCCAAAGAAATAACCTTGTCCAAAGATGTTGTAAATACTTTAGCTTAAATTAAAAATAATATATTACCTCTAAAATAAATTAAAAACAGTTTATTATCATTACAATAAATAAACAATAACTTATCTTCTTTGACAAACGTTGTTGTACAAAATAAAAAAGAAATTGACAACATTAAATTCATTGTTGAAAATAATAAACCAAAGATCTTAATTGACAACACTCAAAAATTAATACAAGGACAACAAGAATTGTATAAATACATAAAAGATATCAAAGATAAAACTTTGACAATCAATTGTGATGTGAGTATTGACAATCTCACAGAAAAATTAAACAAACTAAGTATTTCTGTAGAAAAATTTGAAGAAAAGACTTCATCACACCAAAAATTACTTTTGGACCATGTGGAAAAAAGTGATGAAGCAAGAATGCATCTGAAAGATGACATTCAAGGTGAAATAAGGCTCATCACTGAAAAAATGGATAAAATCAATGAGGCTAACCCAAATATGCCAAATTTATCAACCCCATTTTCTCACATAAGAAGCCCTGTTAAACCAAAAGAGGAATTAACAAATCCATTCATAACAGACTTAAGTCACCAAGACAATAACCAAGTCTTAATGAAGGAAGCACCTCAATTCAAAAAATGGCCAACATTCACAGGGGAAGGTGAATATGACCATATGTCATTTATCAAGACAATTGACATTCTACAAGAAGATTATGCCATACCAGATGAATTAATTAGTGCAAGATTACATTCATTGTTTGAAAAATCTGCAAAAAGATGGTATTATGGCATAAGACAAACAAATGGCAAAAACACCTGGTCTTGGTGGAAAAAAGAAATAATCACAAAGTGGGCTAATGATGCCTGGAGGTACAAGATAGAGAATGCATTTGAAAATTCTTTCTTTGACCCAGACAAAGACAAACCTTTAACTTGGTTCTTAAAACAAGTTGAAAGACTAAATTCACTGTACCCAGAAATGTCACAAAAGATGGTGCACATGAAAATACTTAAGAAATGCGGAGGAGAGCTGGAACATTCCCTAAGAAGAAGGTGTATAGAACCATGCTCCACAGAAGATTATATCAATGCACTAGAGGACATAGTGACAAGAACAAAAATTGGCAGAACTTGGAGGAAATTGGACATTAAAAGTCCAAATAAGCCATTTATCAAGAAAGATAAATCAAAAGAAGCTTTCAAGCCCAATATATCCAACAATAATGAGCAAAGAAAATGCCATAAATGTGGAGGTATTTGACACTTAGCCAATAACTGCCTCAAAAAGGCAAAGATTAATGAAATTGTGGAAACAGAAAACCACAATGACAAAGAGGAGGAATCTGACTCTGAAAAAGAAACAGAAGAGTTAGAAAGTTCTGAAAGTGATGAAATTAATATAATTAATGCACAAATTAATAATATTGATATAATTTATAAAGTACTAGATGTTGGCTCAAACTTACCACAAGCTGGAACATCTGACACAAACCTGACAAATGTACAAGATGCCAAAATGTACAGAACCAAACCTAAAAAAGGAATGGGATATACATCTGGAAAATCAAGTACAAGTATTGTTATGGTTTATAACAAAGAAGGAAAAGTGAACTTGGATACAGGCCCATATTGTACCTGTGTTGGTAAAAGTTATTTGAAAACCATTGTTCCAGATTGGCAAGAAAAACTTATGCCAATACAAGGTGTCAAATTTAGTAGTGCAAGTGAGAGCATGAAGCCCCTTGGAATAATTGATTTAACACTCATTTTTCCTCACCCCTCACAATGTGTCAGAATTAAAGTAAAGTTTGTAGTAATGGACAGCTGTACTAGTAATCACTTCATACTTGGAAATGACTACTTGTCAATTTATGGTATAGATATCTCTAACCAAAAAGATAGATATTTTACCATAGGAGACAACAACAGACAAAAGTTTGGCTTCTTAAATAACAAAAAACAAATTACAGTTATTAAGAATGAAGAGAAAAGTCCAGAAAAGGAACTTTTCATATCTGAACAACTCAAAGAGGCAGAATTCAATCAAGAATTAACAGAAAAAATGAAAGAAAAATTGATTGACCTCTTATTTAAGTACAAAAATGCCTTTGCAACTGACAAAGAGCCACTAGGTGCCATAACTGGGCTTGAGGTGGATATAATTCTTAATGTGGAAAAACTTTACCCACCTTTACTGAGGAGACCTGCTTACCCAGCTAGTCCAAGGGCTAGAGAAGCCTTGGAGGTACACATTAAAGAATTAATGGACCTTAGAGTATTAAGAAAAGTAGGACATAATGAACAGGTAGAGGTCACTACACCTGTCATTATAGCTTGGCATAATGGAAAATCAAGAATGGTAGGAGACTTCAGAGCCCTGAACAATTATACCATTCCAGACAGATATCCAATACCCAGAATCCATGGGACATTGACACAATTGTCACAAGCTAAGTTCATTACAGCCATAGATGCTTTAAAGGGTTTTCATCAAAATGTCTTAACAGACAATGCCAAGAAACTACTAAGGATAATAGTCCACTGTGGGATTTTTGAATACTTCAGAATGCCATTTGGTATAAAGAATGCACCTTCCCATTATCAAAGGATGATTAATACCATATTTCCTGAAGAATTATCAGAAGGATGGTTAATTATCTATATTGATGATATCATAGTTTGCTCAGAAACTTGGGAAAATCACCTTACAAGACTAGAAAGGGTACTACAAAAAACAGTGCAAGTAAATATGAAAATTTCCTTGAAAAAGTGTCATTTTGCATATAGTGAACTAAAAGCACTAGGACATTTTGTATCTGGACTTAGTCTAGGCATAGACAAGAATAAAGTAGCAGCAGTACTACTTAAGCCAATGCCTCAAACCAAAAAAGAAATGCAATCATTTCTAGGATTTGCTGGTTACTATAGACAGCATATAAAGGACTTTGCAAAAATTTCCAAATCCTTGTATAAACTATGTGACCAACAATGTCTATGAAATGACAGAAGAAACAGTCAAGGCATATGAAGAATTGAAAGATTCCTTAACAAATGCCCCATTTGTTCTAATTCCAGATTGGAAACTACCCTTTAAACTTTACATTGATGCTTGTGGAGAAGTACTAGGTGCTGCACTACACCAGACACAAATTATCAATGATAAACCAGTGGAAGGACCAATTTATTTTATTTCAAGACAGATAAAGCCAACAGAGGCAAGATATGGAGAAAGCCAAATGGAATTCCTCTGCTTAGTATGGGCTTTAGAAAAATTACATTATTACTTGGATGGAACAGTATTTAATGTGATTACAGACTGTAATGCTGTAAGATCTCTATTAAATATGAAAAATCCAAATATACATATGCTGAGATGGCAGATTGAGGAAATATGACTATTGTTCATAAATCTGGTAATATTCATAGAAATTCAGATGGGCTTAGCAGATGGGCTCTAGCCAATACCCCTGACAATCCAGCATGGGTACCACAGGAAGAGCACCACATAGAAGGAATATGTGTTACAGACATTGGCACAGAATTCCTTAACCAAGTTAAAGAAAGCTATAAGATAGACAATAATTGCCATATCTTAAGCCGAATTCTAATGAAATACTGCAAAGATCCATCACTTTCATCAAAATTAGATGAAACATGGAAAAAGGCATATGATGAAGGAAGATTCCACCTCCTTGATGGAATCCTTTACCATAGACCAAAACACACATGTGTTATGGCTTTAACAGATAGAACACTAGAAAGGGTGAAAACCTGCTCTTGGTGGCCAAATTGGAAGAAAGATGTTGCAGAATACTGCCAAACCTGTGACAGATGTCAAAAATCCAACAGAGACACAGGAAAGAAATTTGGAATGATGATCCAAATCCAAGAACCAAAATCCCTTTGGGAAATAGTCCATATGGATTGGGTAACAGCATTACCTCCAGGAGGAGACAGAAGTTATAATGCATGCCTAGTGTTAGTTGATAGTTATAGCAAAACTCCCATGTTCCTACCATGTCACAAAGATGACACAGCTATGGACACAGCCATAATGATATGGAATAAAGTCATTAGCCACACAGGCTTATTCCAAAATATCATAAGTGACAGGTACCCAAAATTCACTTCAGCATTATGGACAAATCTCCATAACTTGTTTGGGACAAAGTCAGCATTCTCAACAGCTTACCATCCTCAAACTGATGGTTTAGAAGAAAGAATGATACAAACCTTGGAGGACATGATCAGAAGATTTTGTGCTTATGGACTAGAATTCAAAGATTCTGATGGTTTTACCCATGATTGGTGTACACTAATACCAGCCCTTGAACTGGAATATAAAACATAAATCCATTCTTCTACTGGAAAAACACCAGAAATGCTAGAAAAAGGTTGTAATCCAAGAATTCCTTATGATACCCTCAGAAAGGACTTAGTGGATATACATCCAACAGCAAGCAGTTTCAAGATAATGCTTGAAAAAGCAAGACACCATGAAAAAAGATGTATGCAAGATTCTCTCAAATATGAAAACAAAAGATGGGATAAAAGTCATAAACCACCTGAATTCAAAATAGGAGACTTGGTGCTAGTATCACCCTTAATTTTAATAACATAAAAGGCCCAAATAAATTGAAAGATTCCTTTGCAGGACCATTTATGATAAAAGCACTTCATGGAACCAATGCTGTGCAATTGTAACTCACAGGTGAACTAATGAGCAAACACCCAACTTTCCCTGTAATTCTTATAAAACCTTACAGCTCAAGTGATAAGGAACTATTTCCACTAAGAAATAAACCCCCACTTGAAATACCCCCCTTGGAAGAAGGAGAGGAAAAGAAAATTTTGAAAGTCCTTAAAGAAAGAAGGACAAGAAACAAAAAAGAAAGAGAATACCTTGTAAGGTATAGAAATTAAACTCAAGAAGATGAATGGCCACTTGAGAAAGATATAAAAAATGCTGATAAACTACTAAGAAGGTTCAGACATGAAAGAAAACCTAAAGAATAGAAAAATCAAGCATTATTGAGCTTCAAGACTAACAAAGTCTATTGAAGAGGTAGGACAGTGGAGGAGACCCTAATTAAAAATATGAGATTGTGGTACAGTATTCTTTGGTGGTAGGGAATTTTAACCTTTGAGATATGACCACATACCCAAAAAGGTCACAAGAAATATTTAAAATAATTATACCTTAAAGCTACAAAACTGCCATAAATAGGTATAAAACTTGGTTTAACTTCAAATCCAATGAATAAAAATGTGAAAAATTACACCATTGGATTCCTCATGGTAAAATACACATATACCATTTTTATGGAATATCTGTAAAGTCAATATTTAATGAGTTATAAGTAATAACACCTTATAAAAAACATGAATCCTTAATTATTTTAAATACCAATGGAACATGTAAAATAAAGTGTACCATTGTATTCTCCATAAATTTCTACATGTAAAACAATTAATAAGCTAATCTCCAAAGTCAATACTTAAGGAGTTAAGCTGAATATATGCACTTTTTTGGTCAACACATATATTCAAGGACTTTAGCCAATATCTTTTGAAATATACATGATAGAGTGATAAACCAAAAATAAAGTCACCACATAATTACTGTAAGAACACAGAAATGAACTTTATTTCATAATCTATAAACAAGTTTAAAACCTGTAATGGATTATTGATCAAAATCAATAAACCTGTTGACCACTTTGTTGTGAAAGTGGTCCAAACTTGAAAAAAAATAGACAATCAGATTCTACTAGTTCATGCGTGAAGAATGACGTATTTTTTATTACACTATTCAAGGTATAACCCCTTGAAATCATGGTTTGAAGTTTAAAATATTAGATTTTGACAGAAAAGATGCGCTACAAGAAAAATCATCAAAAATAGAGTTTTGATGATGTAATAAAATTCTCTTGGAAGTGTAATTAGGACATACCAAGCTATCAGAATCCACTCTCTGAATAGCTGTAGCGTGTATAACTCAAAGGTTATTAATGATCAAAATTTAAGCTTAAATTTGATCATTTATGATCACTCACTGTAATCCTATTTTAAGTTTAACAGTCATATAAGTGATAGGGTTGATTAATACAATTATATTATGATTAATAATAATAAAACTCACGAAGTTTAGGCTTCTGCAAAGCCTATTATGTCATCAAACTTAAAGTTACAGTGATAACTCTAAATAATGGCATAATAATGAGGTAAGATGGTTTGATCATAATGTAATCATCACTAAACCTTAGAATATTGATCAATTCTAGTATAAAGTATTGGTACACGTCCACTAGAAGCCTGCTGGACTCTAGAAGGGAGTTATTTACTATAAATAGAGCTCTGTTTACTCTATTTTCCCCTCAGACGCTTACAAAACACTAAAATATTTAAATCAAAAGGTAATTTCTTTATTCTTTATATATAAAACTCTTCTATTATTAAATACCAAGGATAATCTTATTATAATCATCATCTTTGATGTGATTATTATATTTATTTAACTGTTTTGTTTGAAATTCTCTTAAAAACCTCAATTCCACATGAAATTAAGAATATTTGTAATTTCTCTTAAAATTTATTGTTAATACAATTTAAAAAAGTTGTGTTTACATTTTTTGGCGTAAAATTATTCAAATTTATTATATTAAGTATTGAAAGTAGGTTATTTCCTCTTATTATAATAATTCTCTCTCTATTATTACTTTTAATAATTCTATAATTAATATAAATAGTATTTATATTAATTCACAACTTTAATACTAGTGATATTATTGCTATTAATTGTTTTTTATGCCTTTATTATTTGCTGGTAACAATAATAAAGTGCTTTTAAATATATGAATTATCTTATATTAATGTATTTATTTATTATATTGTTTTTTCATAATATAAATCATATTATTATATTTATTCAATAATATAATTATTTTTTATGCCATAAACTATAATAATTCTTCATTATTATAATTATTTTTATCTTATTTATTTTATTTATAAGGGACATTCATAGTACAATAAGTAAAATATTAGTAATTTTTACTTATTGTTTCATAGTCAAACCTTACAGCCTATCACCCTCAGACTGATGGACTTTCAGAAAGAATTATAAAAACTCTAGAAGACATTACCAGAATATTCTGTGTTTATGTCCTGGAATTCAAATACTCTTATGGCTTTACCCATGGTTGGTTGACTCTGCTACCAACCTTTGAACTGGCATATAAGACATCAATTCATTCATCAAATGGTAAAACAGATTCAATATTGGAAAAATATTGGAATCCAAGATTACCTTTTGATACCCTGAAAAAGGAATTGGGTGATATATACCCAACAGAAAGAAGTTTCAGATAATGCTTGATAAAGCAAGAAATAATGCAAATAGAAAACAAGGAAAACAAAAAAAAAAAAGAAAAGAAAAAAAAAAAAAAACAGAAAAAAACAAAAAACAAAAAAAAAAAAAACAAAAAAAAACAAAAAAAAAAACAAAAAAAAACAAAAAAAAAAAACAAAAAAAAAAAAACAAAAAAAAAAACAAAAAAAAAAAAACAAAAAAAAAACAAAAAAAAAAAAAACAAAAAAAAAACAAAAAAAAACAAAAAAAAACAAAAAAAAAAACAAAAAAAAAACATAAAAAAACAAAAAAAAGAAACCAAAAAAAAACAAAAAAAAAACAAAATAAACAAAATAAACCAAAAAAAAAAAACAAAAAAAAAAAAAATAAAAAAAAAAAAAAAAACAAAAAAAAAAAAAAAAAAAAAAAAAAAAAAAAAAAAAAAACAAAAAAAAAAATCAAAAAAAAAAATCAAAAAATCAAAAAATCAAAAAATCAAAAAAAACAAAAAAAAGGATAAAAACTAATCATTTTAAGCTAAAATTAACATTTATTTATTTTTGATTAAGAATAAATTGATCAAAATCCCTTTTTTAACTGTAATTTTGAAGGTTTTTAAGGATCATATAAGACTTAATATAAGCCTTTTTGTTATTTTTTGTAAAATTTAAAAAGTTGTGTTAATTTAATTTTGATTTGACTAAACATGAATTAAGAAAGATAAAGAAGCACTTATTTAAAAAATAATCCTTTTTTTTGGTTTTGAAGGTAATTTTTTAACATCTTGAAAATTAATAAATAACAAATTTAAGAATTCATAAAAACAAATCCAAAAATGTTTTTTTTCTGTTTTTGTTTTTGTTTAAATGAAGATTATTGATTTAAATCTGTTTTTTTTTGATAAATTGAAATACAAATCTCTTTTTATTGAAAGAAAGATAAAAATAACATAATACATAATAGGTATATATATGTTCTTGTCAATTTAATTAGTTAATGAAAAAAAAATCAAAAATTAAAAATTAACAGGAATTCTTCATCTTAAAAGAAATTATTTATTTCTTTGTAAAACATCAAATTTTGATTTTATATATATATATATATGTTTAAAAAAAGAAAAAAGAGATAAAATTGATAAAAATTAATAAAAATTGATAAAAAATTGATAAAAGTTGATAAAAGTGATAAAAATTGATAAAAGTTGATAAAAATTGATAAAAATTGATAAAAATTGATAAAAATTGATAAAAATTGATAAAAATTGATAAAAATTGATAAAAATTGATAAAAATTGATAAAAACTGATAAAAATTGATAAAAATTGATAAAATGATAAAAATTGATAAAAAAATTGATAAAAATTGATAAAAATTGATAAAAATTGATAAAAATTGATAAAAAATTGATAAAAATTGATAAAAATTGATAAAAATTGATAAAAATTGATAAAAAATTGATATAAAAATTGATAAAAATGATAAAAATTGATAAAAATTGATAAAAAATTGATAAAAATTGATAAAAATTGATAAAAATTGATAAAAAATTGATAAAAATTGATAAAAATTGATAAAAAATTGATAAAAATTGATAAAAAATTGATAAAAAATTGATAAAAATTGATAAAAATTGATAAAAATTGATAAAAAATTGATAAAAATTGATAAAAATTGATAAAAATTGATAAAAATTGATAAAAATTGATAAAAATTGATAAAAATTGATTAAAAATTGATAAAAATTGATAAAAATTGATAAAAATTGATAAAAATTGATAAAAAATTGATAAAAATTGATAAAAATTGATAAAAATTGATAAAAATTGATAAAAATTGATAAAAATTGATAAAAATTGATAAAAATTGATAAAAATTGATAAAAATTGATAAAAATTGATAAAAATTGATAAAAATTGATAAAAATTGATAAAAATTGATAAAAATTGATAAAAAATTGATAAAAATTGATAAAAATTGATAAAAATTGATAAAAATTGATAAAAATTGATAAAAATTGATAAAAATTGATAAAAATTGATAAAAATTGATAAAAATTGATAAAAATTGATAAAAATTGATAAAAATTGATAAAAAATTGATAAAAATTGATAAAAATTGATAAAAATTGATAAAAATTGATAAAAATTGATAAAAATTGATAAAAATTGATAAAAATTGATAAAAATTGATAAAATATTGATAAAAATTGATAAAAATTGATAAAAAATTGATAAAAATTGATAAAAATTGATAAAAATTGATAAAAAATTGATAAAAATTGATAAAAATTGATAAAAATTGATAAAAATTGATAAAAATTGATAAAAATTGATAAAAATTGATAAAAATTGATAAAAATTGATAAAAATTGATAAAAATTGATAAAAATTGATAAAAAATTGATAAAAATTGATAAAAATTGATAAAATTGATAAAAATTGATAAAAAATTGATAAAAATTGATAAAAATTGATAAAAATTGATAAAAAATTGATAAAAATTGATAAAAAATTGATAAAAATTGATAAAAATTGATAAAATTGATAAAATTATAAAATTTGATAAAATATAAAATTGATAAAAATTGATAAAAATTGATAAAAATTGATAAAAATTGATAAAAATTGATAAAATTGATAAAATTGATAAAAATTGATAAAAATTGATAAAAATTGATAAAAATTGATAAAAATTGATAAAAATTGATAAAAAATTGATAAAAATTGATAAAAAATTGATAAAAAATGATAAAAAATCAATAAAAATCAATAAAAATCAATAAAAATAATCAATAAAAAATCAATAAAAAATCAATAAAAATCAATAAAAATCAATAAAAAATCAATAAAAATCAATAAAAATCAATAAAAATCAATAAAAATCAATAAAAATCAATAAAAATCAATAAAAATCAATAAAAATCAATAAAAATCAATAAAAATCAATAAAAATCAATAAAAATCAATAAAAAAATAAAATCAATAAAAATCAATAAAAAATCAATAAAAATCAATAAAAAATCAATAAAAATCAATAAAAATCATAAAAATCAATAAAAATCAATAAAAAATCAAATAAAAATCAATAAAAATCAATAAAAATCAATAAAAAATCAATAAAAATCAATAAAATCAATAAAAATCAATATAAAAATCAATAAAAATCAATAAAAATCAATAAAAAATCAATAAAAATCAATAAAAATCAATAAAAAATCAATAAAAATCAATAAAAATCAATAAAAAAATCAATAAAAAATCAATAAAAATCAATAAAAATCAATAAAAATCAATAAAAATCAATAAAAATCAATAAAAATCAATAAAAATCAATAAAATCAATAAAAATCAATAAAAATCAATAAAATCATAAAATCAATAAAAATCAATAAAAATCAATAAAAATCAATAAAAATCAATAAAAATCAATAAAAATCAATAAAAATCAATAAAAATCAATAAAAATCAATAAAAATCAATAAAAATCAATAAAAATCAATAAAAATCAATAAAAATCAATAAAAATCAATAAAAAATCAATAAAAATCAATAAAAATCAATAAAAATCAATAAAAATCAATAAAAATCAATAAAAATCAATAAAAATCAATAAAAATCAATAAAAAATCAATAAAAATCAATAAAAATCATTAAAAATCAATAAAAATCATTAAAAATCAATAAAAATCATTAAAAATCATTAAAAATCAATAAAAATCATTAAAAATCAAAAAATCATTAAAAATCATTAAAAATCATTAAAAATCATTAAAAATCAATAAAATCAATAAAAATCATTAAAAATCATTAAAAATCATTAAAAATCATTAAAAATCATTAAAAATCATTAAAAATCATTAAAAATCATTAAAAAATCATTAAAAATCATTAAAAATTAAATCATTAAAAATCATTAAAAATCATTAAAAATCATTAAAAAATCATTAAAAATCATTAAAAATCATTAAATAAAAATCATTAAAAAATCATTAAAAATCATTAAAAATCATTAAAAATCATTAAAAATCATTAAAAATCATTAAAAATCATTAAAAATCATTAAAAATCATTAAAAATCATTAAAAATCATTAAAATCATTAAAAATCATTAAAAATCATTAAAAATCATTAAAAAATCATTAAAAAATCATTAAAAATCATTAAAAAATCATTAAAAATCATTAAAAATCATTAAAAATCATTAAAAATCATTAAAAATCATTAAAAATCATTAAAAATCATTAAAAATCATTAAAAATCATTAAAAATCATTAAAAATCATTAAAATCATTAAAAATCATTAAAAATCATTAAAAATCATTAAAAATCATTAAAAATCATTAAAAATCATTAAAAATCATTAAAAATCATTAAAAATCATTAAAAAATCATTAAAAATCATTAAAAATCATTAAAAATCATTAAAAATCATTAAAAATCATTAAAAATCATTAAAATCATTAAAAATCATTAAAAATCATTAAAAATCATTAAAAATCATTAAAAATCATTAAAAATCATTAAAATCATTAAAAATCATTAAAAATCATTAAAAAATCATTAAAAATCATTAAAAATCATTAAAAATCATTAAAAATCATTAAAAAATCATTAAAAAATCATTAGAAATCATTATTTTA